>CM038217.1:167512768-168207111 GCA_021442155.1 Cymbidium sinense | reverse complement strand
AGGTAATTAGTATTGTGAAATTATAAATAAAGGATTCATAATGATCTATTAATGTTACAAACTTATATATAATTATAACAAAATATTAAGACTAAGATGCTATCCTAGATGATAATTAATGATGATGCAAAATTAAATACTAGAAGATTAATAATGGTTAGCGATGATTGCCTAGCTAAGATGTGATTATTATCATGGGCTCATTGCAGCCCTTCATGGATGTGTTTAGGTTTATGGTGGATGAAGGAAGGTCATTCTATAAACAAGAACTTGATGTAACACATTATATAGATATAAAAAAGCAAAGCTAAAACTCAAGAAAAAAAATCAAAGAATAAGTCCAACTAAAAGCAAGCAAACAAAAAAACCTAATAAAGAGCACATAATTTAGAATATTTATAATATAATTTATGTTTTAATATTTTACATTTTATTTCTGAATTAGAAGTTTTGCATAATCATGAAAACATTATACACTAGGTTGCCCTCTAATTACTTCCAATTTTAAAATAAGTTTAAATGTAAAATTTTTTTTATCGAGAGACAAAATACATGTCTAACAAACAGAGAGAGAGAATCACCCACTCTTAGCACGGTAGAACTCGAACCGAGTTCAATCCTTTCCAGAGCGCCTATCGCGTAAAGAATGGCGACCCAACACGATATAGGTGATGAAGTACTGCCTAGAGATTAGTTATAACGACATCCAAATGGGTTGGGTGTTGGGTGGATACTCCAAAAAAAAAAACAGAGAGAGAATCTTAATTTCAGTGTCTATTTATTTAATGAGTTTAAAATTACAATATTACTTGTGTGGTTACCGGATAAAGTGATTTTTCATCTATAAGGCATGGAATAAAAATCTGCGAGAAATTTATTTTGCAGGCCTGCTTTCTGAACAAATAAATATTGCAATTGGGACGGAATCCAATCAATTTTTTGCACTGAAACCGTCTTGTAAATACATCTGCGAAGACATGAAATTTCTCGTTGTTGTTTTCTTGCTGGCCGTCCGTTGTGCTTGTTCTAGTTTGTTGAACTCTAGTTAAGAGTCGTTTAGAGGAAGCAGAATTTGTGTATATATAGCTTTGATAAATTAAATATATTGTAATTTTAATTAAAAATTATAACATTGCTAAGTTCTTCAAATTGTTTACATTTTTATATCTTGATATGAATTTGTTCTTTGACTAAAAGGATAAGAGTCTGAAAGACTTCTAATGAAACTTGTGGTTAGAATTGACAATAAAGCAAATTATTTTCCAATTAATTATTATAATAACAATTAAGATGATAACATACATCTTTATGCTTATTTGGACTTAGTTTTTTCTGATTTAAATTTTATTTAACCATTATTACTTTAATTAAATAGATTAACCAACTCAACTGCTACGTAGCAAAGAAAATTTAAAATGTTATTTATTGTTTATGATATTTGTAAGGTCGTTAAGGTTTAAGTTGGATGATATTATTTTTTTTTATCTGCTCATGTCACTTTTAGTTCTTTATGAGCATTCGCTTAGGCTCTTTGTGATGAAAAGCAAATCATTCGATCTAAACGGTATAACAAAGTTGGCATATGTTCTGATAATATCAAATCAGCATGGGGGGATGATCTCATCACTAGTCCCATTAAGCTGACTGGAATCATCCTTCCAAATCATGGAATATATGCTAGTCATTATGCAACTCCCCACCTATTGTATGTCTGGTCCACCAATTCCATGCAGAGGAGACCGATATGAACATATATATATATATATATATATATATATATATATATATATTAAATCAAAAAAGTAAAATGAAGGAGTTTAATATTCAGTGAGAAAGATATTCAATTTCTATTTTATTTTCATCATCTTTTAGCGTGAAAATGAAATCATTATTTCTAAGAAAGTCGGCTGCAAGTCATCTGAATTTTGATAAGGCTAATAATAGTATATTTCATCTATACTAAGAATGTATTCCCTAAACCTATTGACATTCATTCACTGTTATAAAATTTTAATTGTATAAATCATGTATGTGTCCTAACTCTTTTGATATCTTTTCTTGCATTAGTTTAAATACAAATGGTTAGAGGATGAGGTGGAGGGTAGAGGTTAGAGGATGAGGTGGAGGGTGGAGGTTAGAGGATGAGGTGGAGGGTGGAGGTTATAGGTAAAAGAGATCAAGGGGTGGTTCTTCTAGTTAGGATAATATTAAGTCCTCTAATAAATCTAAAGATAATGAGGTTTAATATCATCTAAATGTGAAAGAGATTGTTCAGAAGAGGGTATTAATTTTTTTCAGTTTATAATTATAATTTATCTACAAAAGAGTGTAATTACAAATGCTTATTAATTTTAATATATATTACAATAAAGGTGAAGAGAGTTCTTTCATTTTCTAAATATTTTTATTATAAATGTTTAAAATTTTTTTCTCTATTATAGCTTCAATGACCATAAAGTGATTAGAGCTCTAGCAATGGATCTAATGGATGCCTTCATGCATCCATTTTTGACATGGGCCCACATCCTTCAATAGTTAATGAGATGTCATAGGAGAGATTGAAGGTATAATTAAATTTATTTTTGTGATCTCTTATTTGCATATTATATTATCTTTATATTTTCTTTATTGACTGTTTAGGGATTGTTTTCTATGTATTTTTTTGATGCCCACTAAAATATGAAATCTTGCCAAATCACATAAACTTGGTGTCTTATATTTGAGAACTTTGCTATGATTATTCTCTCATCTTCATTTATTTTTTGCATAAAATTTTATCATTATCGTAACAATTGGTATCAAAATTTTAGTTTGAAAGCCTTCTAAATTTGAACATGCAAAAAATAAAATATCAATATCAACAAATTTGTTGGTCTAAATTTTGAATTCATGAAGAAGTATCTAAAAAACCATCTCTGGCAAGGAAACCTCCACTAAATGGAGTAAGTTGCCATCAATTTTTTAATAAGAGTGAAAGCAAATAGATTAAAAAAATGCTTAAGATATAAATATATGTTGACCTTTAGAGTGAGTTCTCAACTTCCTCTTCATAGATCTAGGACTCTTATAGACACTAAGAGCTCCTTAGTCTTAAGACATTTCTAGTGATTAGGTGAATACTTAACCTAACCCTAGAGACTTAGAAGAGTTAGCCATAGAAATAGGTTGTGCTTAAGATTTAGAGGAGGACTTATCTATCCTATATATAAACCCAATCCATGCTTTCCTTCTTAAAACCAAACCTCAAATTCAAAATCCAAATCCATATTTCAAATCAATTCCAAATCCAATTATTGAAACTGACCAAATTCAAATTTCAAAACCCTTCATATAGCCCTAACCAAATTCAAATTAATCCTAATTCATTTTCTCAAAGATCAATCCAACCTCAAATAGCATATCAAATTTAAACCCAAATCTAACTCCAAGTGATTGAAACTCTAAATCAAATTTAAATCCCAAAATCCCTTCTTAAGCCTTATGGACATACCTCCATAAGCTTAATCAAATCTTGATCTAAATCACCCCAAACTTGATTGATTTCTTTATAAATCAATCATTCCTTCACTTATATTCACAAATATAAATAAAAACCTACCTTTCAATGATCAAAACCAAATCAAACTAAATCAAAAATCCAAGTTAGCCCTTTTGACCTACATCCATGAGTTTGGTCAAAAATTTCTTCTAAATCACTCAAACTCAAGTGATTCTCTCATAACCCATTATATATCTTCATTTATATTCACAAATATAAATGAAATATAAATCCAAATGACCAAAGCTAAACCCAAATCAAATCAAATATCCAATTTTACCCTTTTAGCCATTTCCTTGAACTTGGCCAAATGATATCCAAATCAAAACCCATGGATTTATTCATAATTCAATCATTCCTACAATCATTGACCCAAATATAAACATAAACCATAATTATCAAGCTAAACCCAAGTCAACCCAAGTCAAGTCCATGTTGACCCTTTTGACTTGAAATTGTCATATGAACCAAAATCCATATTGCTCCAAACCAATTGCAACTGGATTTATATTTTCATTCTAATCCATGTGTAAGCCAAACCAGACTTGAATCAAGTGATGATCAAGCCATATGACCCATTTAGGCACACTTGACCCAAAGTGGTCTAAAAGATCTTTTTGAGCCAAGTCCTAATAAACCCAAATTGGATTGAAATACGCCCACCTAAACCTCACAATATAACCAACAATCACTCTAAAGTGATCAATTGCCTTAAATTGGGTCAAACCAAGTCAAACCTAGCCTTTGACTAAGTCAATATTTAGCCCAAATGAAACCCAAACTAGCCAAAACTCATCATATATGAAATTGATTAAAACCATTGATTCAAACCAACTCATAATCAATGATTGAACATGACCAAACCCTCACTTTAGCTAAACCAAGCAAATTGACCATTTGACCCAAGTTGACCCAAATTGGCCTAAAAGCCAAAATGGGTCAAATCATAATTGCAACAATGACTCAAGTTCATCTCAAATTGATTATTGAACTTGAAAAAGCTATAAATTCAACCAAATTTAAATCAAACCAAAGCCCACAATTACTTTTAATCAACCAATTGAACTTAACACAACACTTAACCTAACCTAATTTGACCAATTGGCCAACCCAACCCAACCTAACCTAAATGAGCCTATTTTGGCCATATGAAGCCAAATCACCTAACACCGAACCAAGGGACCTTGGTGACCAAACCCGACCCACATTGGCCCTAGGTTAGCCCAAAATCATTCCAAAAGTAAAGTGGGCTCCACCAATGGGATTATCCAGTAGAAAAACCTTCTTTCCATTGGATCCTCACATCAATAAGCAAAGTCAACTTCCCCATCACCATGGTAGCTCCCAAGCTTTCAAGTGAGGCCCCACCTGACCCACTTAGCTCACATAACCCACCCTAGGTCGACCATGGACCAAAGGGAGCTCACTTCATCTCTCTCAAGCCAAACCTAGCACCCCATGGACAAAGGGAATGGGATCTCCCCCATATTAGCCTTGGAGACTCCTGCCATAGCTTCCTCCACTCAAGTTGAGCCACGTGGAGTCATACATGATTTCTCCGGTGCCCTGATGGCGGCCTGTCATCCAAATTAAGCTCACCCGTCCCATCCATCTTTGAGAAGCAATCTCAGCCTTTACTCCCTGATTTTGAGGGGCAAATACAAGCATTTGATTCACTTGAGTTCCATAAGAAATTCCAAAACCCCTCATAACTCTCCCAAGCCTTCCTAAGCTCTCTTCAAACAAAACTTCTCCTCTGTATGCGAAGCCAAAATAGGGGAGGTCAACCCGAAACTCCATTTGCTCAATACTCAACCAAAGCTTAATTCTTTTTACCCGAACCATCACCGCACCTAGTCGAAGCCAAAAAAAATAATTTCTCATGTTTTCAAGGTGTGAGATATTTGACCAAGACTGATCACCAAAGAGGAGAAGTTTATGGAGCCATCCACCTCAAATCAAGTCTGAAAGCTCAACAGTGGCTTCATTTCTACCAAACAAAGCTTCCTCAATCATTAGAACCACCATAGGCTTCAAAGTGAGATAATTTCCCAAAATTGAGCCTTGTATGGAAATTGGTTGGTCCTTTTAGAAGAGAAGTTGCATTTGAACCCATCCTAGCTGTTGGATCAGTTTAGATCTTTCAAGTGAAAATAAATATTAAGTAAAATTTTTAAATCAATTAAACTACTTAAAGATAAATCAACCTTTATAAATTAAATCCTTCACCCATACAAAATTACAACTCTAAAGCCTAGTTAGGACATACCACACAAGCCTTAGTGCACACACATTAGATTAAGTCATCACTTCTAGTCTTATATTAGGGCGGTGCATGGTTTGATGTATGCTTATTTTGTGATGTATTCTTATAGATTGGATGATAAGGTGTATGTGCATAGTCTAGATGTTAGGCCGATATTAACCTAATTATATTTTCTGTAGGTGATTGTACTTAAGGGGCCGCTATAATAAAATATAAATGCTTTTTTGTGCAGGTTGCTTAGCCCCTAAGCATAATCTAAGTTAGGACAAGTGAGCTTGGTTACCCAAGTATTGGGTGCTAAGTCCAAGTTATAAATATAATTGCTTGAGTGGTATGGTATGTCCAAACAAATATCCTGCTTTGTGTGTAGTTATTTACTTTTCCTATTTTAATATAAATTTGTATAGGAATTAGGATTAGTGTTATGAGGGATTAGGATGAGCATTGGTTAAAATACCAAGTCTTATGTACCATGATCCTTTGAGCTTGCTAAATTAAATGAAGGAAGAAAAAATACTTGCAGATTTGAAGAGCCCCCATAACATATTTTCACTTGTAAATTGTAATTATTTCTTTATACACCGGGTTGTATAAGGCTAGAACTCGGCTACCCATTTTTCTTTTCGGGTTGTATGGAAGTACCCGGCCGTACCGACCTCTTATTCTTTTGCATTAACTTTATAAAATTATTTGATATTTTGTTTAGCATGTGCATTAGAAAAACAACATGTATTTTCATCATATATTTATGATTGGTGATTATGGGATGCATTAGGCTCTTAAGATAAAAATTAATCTTTTACCCCAACTAATCACTCATAATTAAATTTTCTAAGCAATTCATAACATCACACAAAGCCTAGGCATTAAAATCAAGATACTAAAATATTTAGCAACTCCTTAGTTTGGATGTTGTATGCTTAACATCATGCATGTCTTTTCACTCTTGCTAAGAAATGGTTTCCACCCTTGCTAGATAGAAAAGGGCTTGACCTTTAAGAGCCTATGGTGGAAAAACACATCTTTCTCTTTTTATTTAGCCTATAACCCATTTCATCATACATTTAGGCATATAAAATCTTAAAGCCTTTGTCAAATTGAAGTGTCAAAAATAAATTTAAAATTGAAAAGATTTGCATTAAAATAAGTCATTATTCATGCCACTCATACTCTAATCTCTTAGGGAGTGGAGTGGGTTTAAGGACTTAGTTTCTTTTCTAAATAATAACAACTTAACCATCTTGTAAAATTATAAGACTTGCCTATATGGATTTAAAGCGTAGAAGGTGTTAGCTGGATGCCACTCTAGGTAGTAATAAGTCCAACAGTTGGGTGGTTTACTCTCTATTGAAGAGGTAGACCTTATACCCATTTTCACTTAGATTTAGGTAATTTTCTAACTTATGTTAGAACCCCCTAGATTTAGGATTCGAGATAGATGTTTCTTTGGGCTATAAATATAAATCCTCACCTCTTAGGCATCCTAACAATCTTGTGTTATTATAGTATAAGTTTTAGCTTTCTAATGACATGTTAACTCAAACATATAAAATCTCTTCAATTTCAAAAACATAAAGCCCAATCATATGATAGATTGAAATGTTCACTAGATTTCTTAGTATCATGAACATTCCCTACTCATCTCCTTTGACTTCGATAATAAGTCTCTTATTTTGATCCATCCCATTTGATCTTCCAAACATAGCTAATTTATTGA
The DNA here is from genome assembly GCA_021442155.1 of Cymbidium sinense. Taxonomy (NCBI): domain Eukaryota; kingdom Viridiplantae; phylum Streptophyta; class Magnoliopsida; order Asparagales; family Orchidaceae; genus Cymbidium; species Cymbidium sinense. The sequence goes on along the minus strand of CM038217.1, from coordinate 168,199,590 downwards.
TAGTCCTATCTTTGAAATCTTTGGAGACAATAATCTCCTACTTTAATTGAGAGTGTTCTTAAGGGATTTATTTTTCTTAGGATGTAATTAAGTATGGGGGCTTGCCCCCATAATGAATTTTAGAACTTGGTTTAAATAAACCCTACTTTATTCATCCATATAAAGTAGGGGAAAAATCTCTGATATATTCAAAGACCAATCATGCCTTAGGAGTCCTTATTAGGTGATTAGGTTCATTGTAGGGTAGTGAATTCTATCTTTCTAGATAGTATACTATTCCTCAATGTCATACCCGATCACCTCAATAAGTGCACCCTCAAATCTGCATGGTGTCTCCCCCCATATATACATGTTCCCGCACATCCAAAAATAAACACCACTGATTTTTTTGGCGACTCTACTGGGGGTGGTTCCTCTCTCCATCTTTAGTAGATGATTGTTGTCTCCAAGTATTGATAGTGGACTTGAATTTCATAAGAGTCCAAGCAATATTTTTTTCCATGGCACTTAGCTTATTTCATTCTTAAGCAAAGCTAGCCAACATCTTTTAGGTTTTCGGACCGTGTAAGTGTTGAAACCCCTACTGGATACCTCAATAGATAAAAATAAAAATTATCAATAAAAGGAAAGATAATAAAAATTTATAACTTCCTTATCACTAGCTTAGTGAAGCAAGGTTCATTATAAATTTAAGAAAATAAACTCTTTTACAAAATAACACTTTTTAAAAAGCACCTTTTTAAAAATAGCCACCTTCATCCAATATACTCAAATTTCTTGACTGAAGGTTCTATTTTAAAATCATGGCATAAAATTGAAGCTCCACTCAACAAATTCCACACATGCTAGGGTTGAAGTTTCTCTCTTTTCAAAATCAAGAAATCACATACATAACATCAAAACATATCATTGAAATCTATGTAACATACCTAAATTTGTTAAATAGATTTTATTTTTTAAGAAAATCATAAACATATTTTGGAATCTTATTTGACATACCATATTTGTCAAACAAAGAATTCCCCATATCTTTCTAAAAATAAAGAGAGCACATCATATACATTCCCACCTAAGATATCAAAGTTGTTAAGTGAGAATCTCATTTTATCACATTTGATTCCCAACATATCAAAGTTGTTAAGTGAGAATCTTATTTTCATGTCACATTTGATTTCCACTTAACATATCAAAGTTGTTAAGTAAGAATCTCACTTTCATGTCATATTTGATTCCCACTTAACATATCAAAGTTGTTAAGTGAGAATCTCATTTTTTCACATCATATTTGATTCCCACTTAACATATCAAAGTTGTTAAGTGAGAATCTCATTTTCATGTCACATTTGAGTCCCACTTAACATATCAAAGTTGTTAAGTGAGAATCTCATTTTCATGCCATATTTGATTCCCACTCAACATATCAAAATTGTTAAGTGAGAATCTTATATTCATGTCACATTTGATTCCAGTTAACATACCAAAATTGTTAAGTGAGAATCTCAAATTAATAACAAATTTTGATCTTCAATTAACATATCAAAGTTGTTAAGTGAAAATCCTAAATTCATACCTTATTTGATTCCACTTACATACCAAAGTTGTTAAGTGAGAATCTCAAATTCATAACACATTTTGATCTTCACTTAACATATCAAAGTTGTTAAGTAAAAATCCAATTCATACCATATTTGATTCTACTTAACATACCAAAGTTGTTAAGTGAGAATCTCATTTTCATGATAGATTTGACCTTCACTTATCATATCAAATTTGCTAAGTGAGAGTCTTATTTTCACAAATCATATTTGACTCTATTTAACATACCAAATTTGTTAAGTGAGAATCTCATTCATGACACATTTGATCTCACTTAACATATCAAAGTTGTTAAGTGAAAATCCCAAATTCATACCATATTTAATTCCACTTAATATACCAAATTTGTTAAGTGAGAATCTCATTTTCATGACATATTTGACTTCCACTTGACATACCAAATTTGTTAAGTGGGAGTCCTATTTTCAAAACACAAATCAATCACAATTGACTTTCACTTAACATACCAAATTTGTTAAGTGTGAGTCTCTTTTTCAATATATATTTGATTCCTACTTAAAACTAGATTTGTTAAGTAAGAATCTCTTTTTCAAATCATATCATATTTGAGATTTCACTTAACATACCAAATTTGTTAAGAGAGAGTTACATTTTCAAACAAACAAAGCAAATATACATCATATATTTTTAACATACAAATTTGTTAAGTGAGAGTCTCATTTTAAATAAAAAACATACATACTTGCGCTCAATATACCAAATTTATTAAGTGAGAGTCTTACTTTCAAAGAAAAATAAACATACATCAATCATATTTGGTTTTCACTTAACATACTAAATTTGTTAAGTGAAAGTATCATTTTCAAACACAAATCAAACACATGTGGATTCTACTTAATATACCAAATTTGTTAAGTAAGAAGCCTTATTTTCAAATCAACATAACACACAATCAATTATCACAAGCAAAGATATTCCAAAAAATTTTCAACCACGTAATCACAACTCTTCTTATCATACTCAAATTTGCTAAGTAAAGGTTCTTTCAAATCATTAATATTTTCTAACAAGATACACAAAATATAAATATCTCCAGAAATCTCTCCTCAAATTTTGGAACCCACACATCCTACCTAAATTGGTTGAGTATGAGTTTTAAATCAAAATTATATGGCAAAGACTCTCCTCTAAGATATCAAAATCTCTCCAATGAGCCCCACTTAAAATAATTATATTTGTTGAGTGTGGGTTCAAACTCGAAATCAAATTTATCACTAGTGATTGCAGAAAAGTGTTGAGCCAAAAGGTCTGATCCAAATATGTTTTCAATAAATGCAGATTTTCACCGCTTAAATTCAGCCCACTCATGATCATTCTAGAGTAAGATTTGGCCCTGAGCCAATCTCCCTCAAATTGACTCCGTCCACCTAATTTATTTCAGCCATGGCTTTGAGGGGTACATATTACTTGTGAGGGGACCCCTCACGACTGTCAATAGAGAGGAGTTGGCTGGGCAGACACCAGTCATCCGCCTCGACATGCCCTCTGATTTTGAGTACCCTCCATTGAACAGGAAGGTGGTGGAGGTCCCTACAGCGAGAGCAATTTCACCATGACCAATGCAGTTCCAATGGCAGCATTAGTAGTGGCAGTGGTTCCCCAGTATGTTTGATTAGTCATCCTTCCTGTCATCCCGATGAGGGCTGACACCTCCTTGATGATCCCTTCAAAGGGGAAGACTATCTTAGCCTTCGAGATAGTCTCCTCTATCTTTGAGGTAGGTTTTAGCTCCCGCCTCGCTTGACTCAACCCACTTAGTGCCATAACAAGAGCCGCAAGGTTAAGCATCACCATGAGCGAGCAGCTGCAGAGGCAAAGACAACATGCCACATTGCAGAGGAGGGTTCACTCTAGGAGGTTTCCCTTTTACTCAGTGGTAGTAGATTTCATCCCCTCTCAGGCTCAAATGGAGAGGAGGACTATAGGAGGATAGCATCATTACCTCCACCACCAGTTCATTATGAGATACCATTTAGGGAGTGGAGGAGGCCTTATGCTAGACTACGCTCAGTCATTCACCAGATAGGCAGTGCCCACAGATGTTCGAAGTCTAGCACACTATTTGAGTTGATGTCGATGATCCCAAGAGTGTTAGGGATCATATACATAGAGCAAGATATACAGAGGCCCGAGTAGTAGTGTAGGCAGACAAAAGAGAGAGGATGAGATATGCTCAGCAGTTAGCAACCTCCGCCCTTGTAGATTTCTCGATCGGCCGCAGCTCAATCATACACCATATAGTACTCACTGCACAAAAGAGGAGGGCTCTGGCAAATGGGTGTCTCCCAGACACCGCTGCTCTCATCAAACTTCAAATTCAAATCAACATCAAATTCAAATCAACCTCAAATTCAAATCAACTTCAAAATCAAATCAACCTCAAATTCTAATCAGCCTTAAATTCAAATCAACTTCAAACTGAAATCAACTTCAAATTCAAATCAACTTCAAACTCAAATCAACTTCAAATTCAAATCAACTTTCAACTCAAATCAATTCAAACTCAAAATATTTTCTCATAGCCTATTTATATCTTCATTTATATTCACAAATATAAATAAGATATAAATTCAAATAACAAAAACCAATTCAAAAACTCAAATCCAAATCTAACCAAAGTTCAATTTACCACTTTCAAGTCAAATCCTTGAACTCCTTCAAACAAATCCAAATCACTCCAAACTCAAAATATTTTCTCATAACCCATTTATATCTTCATTTATATTCACAAATATAAATGAGATATAAATTTAAATAACAAAAAATAATTCAAAAACTCAAATCCAAATCTAACCAAAGTTCAATTTACCTCTTTTAAGTCAAATCCTTGAACTCCTTCAAACAAATCCAAATCACTCCAAACTCAAAATATTTTCTGACAACTCATTTATATCTTCATTTATATTCACAAATATAAATGAGATATAAATTCAAATAATCAAAATCAATTCAAAACTCAAATCCAAATCTAACCAAAATCCAACATATGATCTTTCAAGTCAAATTCTTGAACTTAGCCAAATCATCCTCAAATCAACCCAAACCTTTGGATTTTCTCTTCAAACAATCAATCCTTCAATCATAAGCCCAAATATAAACATAAACTTTAATCATCGAACTAAAATCAAACTAACCCAAATCCAACCCATGTTCACCCTTTTGACATGAAATTATCAAATGAACTGAAACCCATTTGACTCCAAATCACTTGCACTTGGATTTATATTTCAAACATAAGTCCATATATGAGTTCAACCAAACTTGATTCAAGCCTTAATCAAGCCAATTGACTCACTTAGGTTCTTGACCCAAAGTGACCTAAAGCACCTTTTTGAGCCAAATTCTAATATAACCTAAATTGGATTGAACTAAGCCCATCAAAGCCACACATTGTGAGTGACAATCATCTAGGATGATCAATCACTCAAATTGGGTCAAATCAAGTCAAACCTAGCCATTGACCAAGTCAACACTTAGCCTAAAGGAAAGCCAAACTAGCCAAAATCCTCCATATTCCAAATTGATTGAAACCATTGATTTAAATCAATCCAAAATCAATAATTGAACATGATCAAGCCATCAATTAAGCCAAACCAAGCCAAATTGGACCCTTGACCCAAGTAGACCTAAAAAGTCAAAATGGGTCAAATCTTGATCTAAACCAAATTGATTGCAACCAATGGGTCAAATTCATTCTAAATCACTTGTTGAACTTGACCAAAGCTTCAATTGGCCAACTAGACCAAACCTAGCCCAATTGACCATGAACCCAACTTGACCTAAAAGGTTAAATTAACTTGAAATCAAACCAAACTAAAATTGATTGAAACCAAAGATTGCAATACATTTTAAATGATCAACCTAAACTACCCATGACCCAACCTAATTGGGTCAAATGGGTCAAATTGGTCAACTTGACCCATTTGACCTAAGTGAACTCAAATGAACCAAAACCAAATCTAAACCAAATTGAACCAAACCAATGATACCAACAAGATCCAAATGATCATTTGAACTTGACCTAACCTATGGTTTGACCCAATTTGAACAATTGGTCAATCTAACCCAAATTGACCCAACTTGACCTAAATGGGTCAAATTAAACCAATTCAAATCAAATGAACTCCAAATCACTTGAAAATTTGGCCCAACATATTTTTGAATCATTTCAAAGCTGCCCAAATCAAAATTAAGGTCAAATGATAATTTTATCCCTAGGTTAAAGGGTAACCTATGGCCAAATTCACTTAGAATTTGGCCAATTCTTTCTCATGGCCACTTGGCATCTTCCTAGTGATCCATTTAGACACTAAGGGAGGTGGTGAACATGACCCAATGGGTTTGGGCCATCCATGACCCAACCCAAGGCCAAACCTCTCCAATAGGAATTCATCACTTGGATCACTCCATACACTCACCTAGCACATGTGCACTCCCTCTTCTCCACTCCTCTACCTAAAACAAACCACATGGAGTGCCTAGTAGCCAAAAATAAATCAATCAATCCAAGCAATTGATCAAAAATGGAAAAGTTAGTCTCGACCATCTGATCCAAGGAGGAGGAGATATAATCCTCCTCATTCCCACTCAAACCAAAGAGATTGCATTCAATTGAGCTAGAGGAATCGAAAGTAAGCTTCTCCAAGTTTCCCAAAGCCATTTCCAAGCCTCCTCAATTATCTTTCTCAATTTTCTTCAAAATTGAAAATAGGGGAGGTGAAGTGAAATTCCAACTTACTCAACTCCATCAAATTCCAATTTCTCTTGCAAGCATCATCAAGGGACCTAGTCGAGCTCACTCAAGGTGTTTCCCAAGTCACCAAGCCACGGGATGGGTGACTTTGATCAAAGTTGATTGCCATTGAAGGGGAGTTTGGTCAACCAAGACATCCACTTCAAATCAAAGCTTGAAACCTTCAATGGCTTTGTCTCCACTAGACAAAGCTACCTCCTATGTTGGAAGTGCTGGTATAGCCTCCGGTGAGGTATTGCTCAAAACTGATCCTCCCTTAAAAATTGCTTGGTCCTTTATGAAGGAAATTGTAATCCCATTAGATCTTAGCCATTGAATGTTCTTCCCTACACCTCTTGATGGTGTGGGGTAAATCCCAACCTAATCCAAGCTTAAGTGAGCTCAAATCAGGTGGTGGAGGATGGACGACCCTCGTATCCCGTAGCATAGGAAGGGATGAATCATGAGCTGTCCATCCCACGTGTTTTGGATGGACGACCCTAATTAAATTGATCAGATCCACTGATTTAAGCCATTTAGAACCACATGATTAATCTTGGGCCAAGGGAAAGCTAGTCCCGCCACCAACTAACACAGCATGCGATGTGACAACTTAAATAATCAATCTCATCACGTCATGTGGAAAGCATATCACATCAGTAGTCCATGATGGGATTAGTTAATTAATTAGGCTAATTTAATTATTCATTAATCACAAAAACTTCATAAATTCATAACTAATTGTAGAAAAATGTAAAAAATGTAAACTCAAGTTCATTTTAAAGATAATTCGAAGGGGAATAATATAAAGTTAAGTTTAATTAATTTTGAACTATAAATTTCACTCAATTTAAGTTTATTGGGCATATAATTATGTTAATTACTTCTTAATTACTTCAGCAATTAATTCCAAACTTCTTAGGGTTGATTAGTTGGATGACCTCTACCTCCCATGATTTTCTTGGAATTTATTATTGGATTAATTAGGGGAATTGATTGATTCACCCCTAATCACTCCCTTAATTAATTAAGTGATTAATTAACCTATTAAACTAATGATGAATCCATTAATTATGCTTGTTAATCACTATGAAATAGTGAATGGACTTAGGGAATGAGATTAAGATTCATTTTTCAATTCTTTCCCCTAAGTTCACTTCATTTGGAAAACATTTCATCAAGTTATAATTAATGGCTTAATCACTTCATTAATAAATTCAATTAATCAAAAATTAAAATCAAATCATTCTAGAACTTAATCATCTTAATTCTTGGATAGATTCTTAGGTATCAATAACCTAAGAGGCTTTAAAGGAAATCATAATCAAACTACATGTGTAGGATAGTTTTGAAAGTACATAATTAAACCCTTTAGCTTAATTAATCAGTAACTGTGAGCTAATTGCATTAGGCCCCTTTAATTCTTAGGTGCATTGTTGATTTAAATTCCTTGTGGTTGCATATCATATGTTGGCTCATAATTACTTGGATAGTTATGTTAAAGTGGTGTAGGTAAGGGGTAATTAATGGACTTAATTTACACCTTAACTTAAACTAAACATAAAATGAACTTAATTGTTCTAAAATTAAACTAAACCAATTTACACATGGGGAAAATGGTTTAGGACCAGTAAACTCTTTCTCACAAATGATTTTCAAATCAAATTCAAAAATAAAAATCTTCTTAAAGAATTTTGATTCATTTTAAATGATCTTATCTTATAAGATTATCTTTAAGAATTAATTAGGGTGAATGAAGCCATATGCTTAAATCACTTTATTTCTTTCCAAGCATGCTAAATGTTGTTTGTCATATGATACCATGCATTCATATCTTTTGAAAAATCAATTAAATAAAATATTTTCTTTTATGTCAAATTGCATGTTTTGGCTAAAGTTAAGAATATGAGTGGCTATTATCACTATTAAACCAAAACATATTTTCAAAACCTATAAATCAAAGATTATAAATGAAGTGATGCTACTTATAAGTACTTATAAGATTGCATGTGATTATAACATAAAATATGATTTTCTTCACTTCTCTTAATGTGGATTTGAATATGATTTGTAAAGTGTATAATTCATTTGAAAAGAACATAATACTTGCCTAAATCTATTCCTATGCATTTCTATGTTATGACTTAAGAATGATCTTCACATTTACACATATAAATTGCATAACCAAATCAAATAAAATTCTTTTGCATGATTCTTCATCCATTTGTTTCCTTGTACATACATGTATTTAAGAAAAGTGGTATATTAGTATAGACATCCTGGGATTGCGACGCTTTAAGTAGCCCCAAGTAGGTCCTGTACCTTACACTCCTGATATAGAAAATAATGGCGTCGTACTCACTTATGTCTTTTATACATGTGGATGCACATTTGATCAATGGATAAAAGAGTCCCTCTTTTCTACGTAATAAAAATATGCATTCATGGAATATCCAAATTTTCTTAAACAACATCTCTTTGCATCCATCACTAAGGTGTGCTAAGATTTGCATTGCATGTGTAATTATGCTTAAGGTCATTCATATGCATGATATACATGTTAAAAAGAATTAAAGGGTTGTGTGTTATGTGATAGTAATTCACCTTAATTATTCTTAAGATGCCTTTCTTATTTGAATAGGACTATTTAGAGTAAATCTAGACTTAGGAATAATTAAAACACATAATAAAATATTCATTAAAGAAAATTGTTAATGAATCTACCTTAGGAATTACTTAAGGTAGGGATGAAAGAGAAGTTCTCTTCTCTTTTCTTCTCTTTACAATATTTAGTAACTAAATGTAGGTTCATTCAAACCAAATCAAATAATCAAATAAAATTGACAAATAAACTAAATCACTTAAAATGAAATCACCCTTCTAAATTGAAACTCTCACACTAAGAAAATTTCAATCTTAAAGCCTAGCTAAGACATGCCACACAAATCTTAAATATCACACACATTAGGCTAAGTCACCATTTCTAGCTCTATGTTAGGGCGGTGCATGGTTTAATGCCTGATTTTATTTTGTGATAATATTTAGATGATGTTATATATGTGTAGATTAGATGGATCATAATCATATCTTTTGTAGGGATTATGCTTAAGGCATTGTAATAAAAATATAAATATTTTTAATATGTGGGTTTATACCCTAAGCATAATCAAAACTAGGAAGGGTAAACTTGGTTACCCATGTGTGGGGTTCTAAGTCCAATTTATTCATATAACTACTTGGGATGTGTGGTATGTTTAGCTAATCCGTATTTTATATGTTTAGTTAGATTTACTTTTCCCATTTTGATGTAAATTTTGTAAATAAGATTTGGAATGAGTGTTATGGGAGATTAGGATGAACATTGGTCATAAGACTAAGTCTTATGTACCATGTGAAGCCTTGGAGCAACCATATCCCAACCAACCAAAAGAAGGAAAGAAATAAAAAGAAGGAAAGAAATGAAGAAATACTAAAATGAAGGAAAAAAGAATGAAGACCCCTACAACTTAAATTCCTTCTAAATTACAATCATTCATTTTTAATCTAGGTTGTATAATGGTAGAGCTCAGCTATCTATTTATTTTTTAGGTTTGTACAGTGGAGCCCGACCACATCAGCCTCTTATTCTTTTATGCTAGCTTTATAAAATTATTTGATGTTTGTTTAGCTTGTGCAATTAGGATGACATGATTTTTCTAGTTTCTTCATTGATTGATTAATGTCCTGGATGTGATTAGCTCTTAGAAAAAAAATAAATTTTCTATCAAATTATTCAACTCAAAATTAAATTAAACAACTCATAACTTCACCTAAAGCCTAGGACATAAATCATGATAATAAAAGATTTATCAACCCCTTAGTTGGATGTTGTATGTCGCACATCATGCATAAAAATCATCTTGCTTCACTCTTGGTAATGGAGGGCTTTCACCTTTGCCAGAGAAAATGACTTGACCTCTGAGAGCCATGGTGGAAACACACCTCCTTCTTTCTGATTTTGGCTCATAACCAATTTCTCATGCATTAGACATATGAATCCCATAGCCCGTGTCAAATAAAAATGTCCAAAAATCAAAATAAGACTTAACAAAATTTGCATTAGATTAAGTTATTATTCATGCCCTTCATGATCTAGTCTCTTAGGGAGTGTATTTAAGAATTTAATCTCCTTTCTAAATAAATAAAACAACTTAGCTACCTTGCAAAGCATAAGAATTGCCTACATGTATTTAAAATCATAGGAGGAGTTAGTTGGCAGCCACCCCAGGCGGTTATAAGTTTAATAATCTGATGGTTTATCCTCTCTTATGGAGGTAAACTATATACCCATTTTCACCTTAGATTTAGGTCGTGTCTTGGCCCTTGCCAAAGCTCTCTAAATTTAAGATCTGAGGTTGTTGTTTTCCTTTGCGAGCTACAAGTATAATCCCTTACCTCTTAGGCATTTCTACAATCTGGTGTTGTGGAATTGTAAGCCCTAGTTTTTTAATAAAAATTCAACTCAAACATATAAATCACCTTAATTTCAAAAATGCAAAGCCTAGCTATAAGATAGTTTGGGATGCTCACTAGACATCCTAGTATCATGAGTATGTCCTACTCATCCCCCTTTGGTCTCGATAATAACTCTTTCTTTTGCTCAAATCTCACTTGATTTTCCAAAAAATAACCAATTGATTGATATTCCTATCTTTGAAATCTTTTGAGACAACAATCATTTACCTTAATTGAGAGTATTATTAAGGAATCTTATTCCTTAAGACATAATTAACTATGTAGGCTTGCTTCCATAGGGAACTTAACGAATCCTGTTTAAAATAAACTCTACTTTACTTTTCCATATAAATTAGGGAAGAATTCTACATTCAAGACCCATTGTCCAAGTCCATTGATTAGTCCATTGTGATGGTGACTTATCTCTCGAGATAGTACATCATTTCAATGTCATACCCGATCACCCTAATAAGTACATCTAGAGATCTACATGGTATCCGAACATACAAACAATATTTTTAACTTTCAAATTCCCAAAGTTTGAGAAGTATAAATAAAAAAATACACCACACATAGATAGGAGATATTCTGCCATCTATTATCCGAGGGCTAATGGTTTGGCAGAAGCATTCAACAAAACTCTCATCCAGATACTAAAGGAGACACTCGGCAATAATAAGTGATAGTGGCATGAGCGTTGAAGCTCAGGCCTACCGCTCCACATACACTCCAACCCAATATACTCCTTTCTCCTTAGTGGGGTCCGGAGCTCTACCATTAGAAGTCTAACTTATCACTAAGGATAATGCAAGTAATATTACTACAGAGAATGCTATGGTTAGAAGAGCTCAAAGATTTGGAGGAGAGGTGCCTCCGGGCATGCCAGAACCTCGAGTTGTACAAAGCCAAGAAGATTCAAGATTACAACAAGTTGGCCCGTCCTAAAGCTTTTCAAGTAGGAGAGATTACTTTAGTTGTAAGGAGACTAATTATTGCCCGTCGAAAGATGGGAGGCAAGTTTGAATCCACTTAGGAAGGCCCTTTTTCCATAGAGAAGGCCTACCAAGGAGGATATTATCATCTCATAAATTGTAAGGGAGAGCACCTTATGCTTCCAATTAACATGCTCTACCTAAAAAAATATTATCCATAATTCTTGTTTGAAAATATTCATCAATAAAATTCCTTTTTATTTCAAATTCCATCCTTTGTGTGTTAGAGATATCTTTGTTTATAAATCTGCCATGACATGTTTAGGGTAGGTGTAAGAGAACCTAAGAGGCATCCAATCCTTCCACAACACAAACACAAACTACATACAATTCTCCAATGCTATTAGGTTAGGTGTAAGAGAACCCAAGAGGCATTCTATTTCCACTAACACAATTAAGTTAAGTGTAAGAGAACCCAAGTGACATCCTTTCTTGGTGGAGTCACAATTGCCCCCATGACACCATTTCATCCATTCTTCTATGTGTTTAGGGTAGGTGTAAGAGAACCCAAGTGACATCATATTTCTTCTTTCACAAAACACACACAAGCACATATCTTTTATCTCGAGCTATTTTTATGTGAGATAACGCCCCCTATGGCACTCACTCATTAGCTGCTCTAGGTCAGGCTGACATGCTACCTTGCTAGTGTATCACCTCAGTGGTTATTTGTCTAGTGGATATAAGTCTACATGATTTATTCTAGACTTGACCAGTGTAAATAGATGAGTGCTCTGTTAGTTTGGTAGGTCTCTAGGGTAAGACCCCATGTTGACTTTGTTTAAGAAGATGTAAGCTGCTTTTCTCGACCATCATGCACTAATTGGGTCAAGTATATTTGAGGCTTAGGGTAAGTCCCCCAGCAGCTCCTTTCCTATTAAGTACATCAAGTTTGGGTCTGCCCCACTGATTCTCAGCAGTAGTCTCCCTAGGTTGATAGCCCCTATTGAGCAAATATGACTATCCCCAAAGAATATTCCACTTTGTGGAGATGTAAGTCTACACGCCTTCTTTCTAGACTGATTGTCGCAGACTAATAGGCACCTTAGGATGGTTGGTGTATGTCGACAAGACCCCCTGGATACACCACTCTTGAGATGAGTCCCCGCTTTCTCCTTGATTTGGCCACCAATACCTATAGGCTTTCTTTTAGGTTTTGAATAATGCCCTCACTTCCCTATGTGTACTCTATTTGGATCACATCCTTAGACCCCATTTAGACACTACTCACTTACTTGGATTGGCTTCCTTTTCTTAGTACCACCCTTTTTGGAGAATCTATCTCATGATATGATTCTCCCTTGGTCCAAGAAGTTTGAGAGACTGTTAATATAAGCTCCTTCTTAGTGTGGTCCCTTGCACACCAACATGATCTACACTAACATATTAAACAAAACACACACACATATATATATATATATATATATATATATATATATATATATATATATATATATATATATATATATATATATATATATATATATATATATATACTTGTGGATTAGGAGAACACCCCCATCGGTGCCTTTTCCCAAAGCAAGCATCCTATCTTTAGGGCAGTGGCAGCAAAACTTTATATATGAATCGCCTAACTAATTTTGAGTTGAGATGAGTCTCTGATCGGCACTCTCTTAGTAGTGGCACTTAGGTCAGGTTCAACTTGTTCTGCCACCAATGAGTCGCCTCAGTGGTTGTCCTTGCTTTGGAAGATATAAATCTATTACGCATTCTTTCCAGCATGACCGTTGCACACTAACGGTTGAGTTCGATTTGTTGTGCAAGAAACCGATCACCCTAGTGGTTCTTTATTTAGGGGGATGTAAGTCTACAAGAATTCTTCCTAACTTGACCATTACACACCAAAAGACACCCCTTAGGTTGGTTAATCCTACATCACGTCCGGTAGACTTTCCCTTTGGATTTATAAATCTAAGAGAATAGGCTGTTATTAGTCCCTTCTTAGTGGATCTATCACACACAGATAGGGTCCATCAAAAATAAAATTAATTTTGACTATCTTTGAGTTGTATGAGTCCATAACGGCATTCACTCAATAGTCGCCTTAGGTCGGGTTCAATTTGTTGTACAAGCAACTGATCACCCAAGTGGTTCTTTGTTTAGGGGGATGTAAGTCTACAAGCATTCTTTCTAACTTGACCATTACACACTCAAAGACACCTTAGGTTGGTTAGTCCTACCTCATGGCTGGTAGACTTTTCCTTTGGATTTGTAAATCTGAGGTAGGATAAGGCTAACATAGCCCCTTCTTAGTGGATCCATCGCACACCGACAGGGTCCATTTTATTAAATCCATTCATCCTTCCATAGTGTAATCTTCATTAAATCCATCCATAATTCTATCCCCAGTGGATACATCCCCCAAATCAATCAAATAAATCCAACCACTCTTATCCCCAATAGATACTTCCCAAAACAAAACATAAATAAAAAGAAGTCCATATTTTCAATCCATCATTCTTCCTAGTGAAAGACATAAATCAAATCCATTTTATTTTCTCAATGGATCAGAGTTCATATCTCCTGTAGGTATACTCTCCACTTCATCAAAATCACATCCTCTCCCCAGTGGAGTTTCAAATCATAATCAAAATCAAATATTGGTTCCATCCCTAGCAGATACCCATCCAATCAAACCAATTCCTCCCCAGCGAGGTGCAAACCAAATCAAACTTATGCAACCCGAACCTGCTTCCCTAGTGGAAGGTTCATGCATATATCCCTGATGGATTATACATCCTAAAGCCTAGTGGATCTTCTCCTCAAATCATATTTTGTATCCAAACTAAACCTCTTATCCCCAGTGGATATCCTAAACTTGCTTCCCTAGTGGAAGGTTCACATGCTTGATCCCTTAGTTGATCTCTTCTTTCTCCTTTATTCTCTTAGCATAAGTGGAGTTGCATTGCACTAAGATCTTAATTCTTTCTATATCTCGGTTTAGGGATAGATCATTTCTGTTAGTGCTTGCGATCCTTCGGATGTTGTTGATTATCTCGGTCAATACTAATACATGTGGTGTGCCTTGTTAGCTACACCATACCTTTTTTTGAGTTCTCAACCTCTTCATAGATCTAGGACTTTTATAGACACTAAGAGCTCTTTAGTCTTAAGACACTTCTAGTGATTAGGTGAACACTTAACCTAACCCTATAGACTTAGAAGAGTTAGCCATAAGAATATGTTATGCCTTAGGGATTTAGGAGGACCTAACTACCCTATAGCCTAAACACAATCCATGTTTTCCTTCTTAAAACCAAATCTCAATTTCAAAATTCAAATCTATATTTCAAATCAATTTCAAATCCAATGATTGAAATTCATGACCAAATTCAAATTCCAAAACTTTTTTCTAAGCCCTTTGATTTCATCTTATGGACTTAGACCTAACTAAATTTAAATTAATCTCAATTCAATTGATTTTCTCAAAGATCAATTCAACCTCAAATCACATATTGAATTTAAAACCAAATCCAACTCCAAGTGATTGAAACCAAATTCAAATCCAAAAATCCCTTCTTAATCCTTATGGACCTATCTCCATACGCTTAATCAAATATTGACCTAAATCAACCAAAACTTGATTGATTTCTTTATAAATCAATCATTCATTCACTTATATTCACAAATATAAATGAAAACCAATCTTCCAATGATAAAAATTAAATCAAACTAATCAAAATCCAAGTTATCCTTTTGACATACATCCATGAGTTTAGTCAAAATTATTTCCAAATCACTCCAAACTCAAGTGATTTTCTCATAACAAAATTTATATCTTTATTTATATTTTTAAATATAAATGAAATATAAATCCAAATGACCAAAACTAAACCCAAATCTAATCAAATATCCAATTTTATCCTTTTTTAGCCATTTCTTTGAACTTGGCCAAATGATATCCAAATCAATTCAAAATACATGGATTTCTTCATGATTCAATCATTCCTACAATCATTGACACAAATATAAACATAAATCACAATTATCAAGCCAAACCCAAGTCAACCTAAGTCAAGGCCATGTTGACCCTTTTGACTAGAAACTATCATATGAACCAAAATCTACATATCTCCAAACCATTTGCAACTAGATTTATATTTTCATTCTAGATCCATGTGTGAGCCAAACCAGACTTGAATAAAGACATGATCAAGCCATATGACCCATTTAGGCTCACTTAACCCAAAGTGGCCTAAAAGACTTTTTTGAGCCAAGTTCTAATCCAACCTAAACTGGATTGAACTAAGCCCACCTAAACCTCACAACATAACCAACAATCACTCTAGAGTGATCAATTGACTTAAACAGGGTCAAACCAAGTCAAACTTAGCTTTTGACTGAGTCAACATTTAGCCTAAATGAAACCCAAACTTGCCAAACCCATAATATACTAAATTGATTGAAACCATTGATTCAAACTAACTCATAATTAATGATTGAACATGACTAAATCATCACTTGAGACAAACTAAGCTTAATTGGTCATTTGACCCAAGTTAACCCAAATTGGCCTAAAAAGCTAAAATGGGCCAAATCATGATTTGATCTAAATTGATTGCAACCAATGGCTCAAATTTATCTTAAATTGATTATTAAACTTAACCAAAGCCATAATTAAATCCAAGTTGACTAATTGGACAACTTGACCCAACTTAGCCCAAATTGACCTAAATGGTCAAATTGGCCAAAATTCAAATTAAACCTAAATTAAACCAAACCAAAGCCTATAATTACTTTTAATCGATCAACTGAACTTGACTCAACACCTAACCCAACCCAATTAGACCAATTGGTCCACCCAACCCAACCCAACCCAAATGAGCTATTTTGGCCATATGAAGCCAAATCACCTAAAACCAAATCAAGGGACCTTGGTGGCTGACCAAACCCAACCCACATTGGCCCCAGGTCAACCCAAAATCATCTAAAAATCAAAGTGGGACCCACCAAGGGGATTAGCCATTGGACCAACCTTCTTTCCATTGGATCCTCACATTAACAAGCAAAGTCAACTTCCACATCACCATGGCAACCCCCAAGCATTCAAGTGATACTCCACCTGACCCACCTAGCACAGCTAACCCACCCTAGATCAACCATGGACCAAAGAGAGCTCACCTCATCCTCACTCGAGCCAAATCAGCACAAATAGAATTCTATCATCTTGAAGACTCTAGACATATCTTCCTCCACTCAAGTCGAGCAATGTGGAGTCAGAAATGACCTCTCTAGTGCCCTGATCATGGCCTATTAGCCAAATTAAGCTCATCGATCCTATCCGTCCTTGAGAAGCAATCTCAACCTTTACTGCTTGATTTTGAGTGACAAACACAAGCATTCTATTCACTTGAGTTCCCTAAGAAATTTTGAAACCCCTCGAAGCTCCCCCAAGCCTTTTTGAGCTCTCTTCAATCAAAAATTCTCCTTTATGTGAAAAGCTGAAATAGGGGAGGCCAATTTAGAACTCCATTTGCTCAATCCTCAACCAAACTGCAATTCCTTTTACCCACACCATCACCGCGTCTAGTCGAAGACAAATAAATCATTTTCCAAGCTTCCATGGTGAAAAAAAGATAAGACCTCAAGAGGAGTTTGGTCGATCGAGCCATCCACCTCAAAATCTCTATTAAACAAATTCTTTTACAAATGATGCTCATATCATTAACTACCGGTCATAGTCTCTAGTGAGGTAATTTCTCAAAACTAGGCCTTGTATGGAAATTGGTATCCTTTTAAGAGAAGCATTTGAACCCATCTATTATAATGGATCCTTGAATATGGATGAGTTTGAGTGAATCCAAGCTTGGATGAGCTTACCAGAGATCATCAGTATCCGTGCTCATAAGAGTCCATTCCACGTGATTAGAATGAACGGCTCTGATTAGATCACGCTTATATCCTTTCTTTTCTCCCCTTTACAATGTGATCTAATTGTGGTCATCCGATCTTAGATAGGACGGTCCACGGGAAAGCTCATCCGTTGCAATCCGAGTTAACATCCCGATGTGATAACTTAAGTAGCCACTCCCATCGCACCATGTGGAAAGCACGCTGCGACAGCTACCACATAGCCCGATGGGATTAAGATTTTAATTAGGCTATTTTAATTAAATTTTAACACTGAATATTCCTAAATTCATAACTGATTGTAAAAAAAATCAAATAAAATAAAATAAATGAGGGCTCATTTTAATGGTATTTTAGAGCAGAATCTAATAAAATTATTATTAATTAATTTTGAATAGTAATTTTTGCTTAATTAGGATTTAATTAAAACTTAATTAGCTAATTACTCTCGATTAATTATCTAATTAATTTCAAACTTTCTAGAAATATTTAGGGGGATGATCTCTGCCTCCTATATTTTTTCTAGAATTTATTGGATAGTTATATAGAGAAATTGATTGATTAAAGCATAATTACTCTTTTAGCTTAATTAATGATATTTAATTAAATGAATAGTAGCTTAACCCATTAATTAAGCTTATTTCCCTCTATTAATAGTGAAGAGTCTTAGGGAAAGGGTTTGAGTTCATTCCTTGTGATCATTTTCTTAAGCCTCTTTATCTATTTTAATTTAATTAAAAATTAAATAATTAATTAATCTTTTGATTAACTAGCTTAATTAAGATGTGAGCTATTTCATAGTTTAATTAATTAGAATGATTTAGTGATTGGGATTGAGACCTCTCTTGATCTCCCTCTAATGTTGATTTCATTATCTTGATTAAGGATAATCAAAGGTCTTAATTAATCAATCAATTACTTAATAAAATTTATTCTTACAATCCAAATCATCTTTAAGCAACCCTAATTAACTCTTAGGTAGGTCTTTAGGTGTTCAATAACCTAAAGAGAGAGCTAATGAAATTGTGGTTAGCTAACATGTGTGAGAAACCTATAGAGTAATTAAGTGAGCTCCTTAAATTTAATTAATTAATCGTTATGAGCTAATTGCATTGGGCCCCTTTCATTTCATAAGAGCATTTTTATTTATATTCTATGTGGTTGCATATCATATTAGCTCATGATTGTTTAATCAATTAACTTAAGGTGATATAGGTAAGGTTTAATTAATTCATTTAATATATACCTTAACCTAATTAAATCATAAAATAAATTTAATTGCTTTTCATTAAATCAAACTAACTCACATATGTGGAATGGGGTTAGGATTAGCAAATCTTTCTTACATTCTTTAAATCAAATCAAATTTAAAATTAAAAATGACATTAAGGAACTTTGGTTTAGTTTAAATAGCCATATTTAGTATGATTGCCCTTAGGAATTAGTTGGAATGAATGAGATCATGTGCATATGTTCCTTTATTTCTTTCCAAACATATTAAATGTTATTTGCTACTTGTAATCATGCATTCATCTCTTTTAAAATTAATTAAATAAAATAGTTTCTTTTATATCAAATTGCATGTGTTAATTTAAATTAAAAATAGGTGTGGCTATTATTACTATTAAATCAAAAGTTATTTTCAAAAGTATGTAAATCAATTATAACATATGGATTAATGTTAATTACAAGTATCCATAAGTTTGCATGTGTTAATAATCTAAGGTATGGAATATGAAGTTCTCTTTCCTTATCTTATGTGGATTTACATAGGGTTTACAAATGTATAGTTTATTTGAAAAGAACACAACATTTGTTCAAATCCATTCTATGTATCTCCATGCTAAGACTTAGGAAAAATTTCATATCACACACGTAAATCATATAATCAAATCAAACATGACTTCTTGTATGACTTCTCATTCTTGTGGTTTTTTTGTACATTCATATGTATATAAAAAAGTAGTATATTAGTCTGGACATCCAAGGGATGCGAGGCTTTAAGTAGCCCCAAGTAGGTCTTGTACCTTTCTCCCCTGGTGCAAAATAATGGCATCGTACTCACTTAAAACTCTTATACATATGTATGAATAACATAACCAATGAATGATAATCATAATTCAATTAAAACAAGTTCTTCTTTTGCATGATTTTCTATCCTTATAGTTGTTTATACATTCATATGTATATAAGAAGAGTGGTATATTAGTGTGGATATCCTGGAATGCAAAATTTAAGTAGTAGTGTCTTATACCTTCCCATGCGGTGAGCCATATACTTGGAACTTTTATACATTTGAGTGTGCATATAGCTAATGGATGAAATCCCCTTTTCTATTAAAAAAGACATGTATTCATAACTCAATCAAATGAAATGTTTAAATTCCATATACACGTGTTTGCATTCATCATTTAAGTGTGCTAAGACATATATTGTATGTGTAGGTATATTTTGGACAAAATCATATGCATGTTACATATGATGGAAAGAAATGAATGAATTTGTGTCATATGATAGTAGTTCATTCCAATTAATCTTAAGATTCTTTTCTTATTGAATAAGGTCATTTAGGGTGAACCTAAACTTAGGATTAATTAAAACATATAATAAGCCATTCACTAAAGAGAATCAACCTAATTAACTTTCTTTAGAAATGACTTAAGGTAGGGATGAAAGAGAGATCCTCTCCCTTTCTTCTCTTTATAACACTTAGTTGTTAACTGTAGGCTATATGAAATAAAAGAAAATATTAATTAAAATCTTCAAATCAATTAAATTACTTAAAGGGAAATTAACCCTTTATAAATTAAATCCTTCACCCATAAGAAATTACAACTCTAAAGCCTAGTTAAGACATACCACATAAGCCTTAATGCACACATATTAGATTAAGTAATCACTTCTAGCCTTATGTTAGGCTGGTGCATGGTTTGATGTATGCTTATTTTGTGATGTATTCTTATAGACTAGATGATAGAGTGTATGTGCATAGTTTGGGTGTTAGGCCGATATTAGCCTAATTATATTTTCTATGGGGATTGTGCTTAAGGGGATATTTTAATAAAAATATAAATGCTTTTGT
This sequence comes from Cymbidium sinense, assembly GCA_021442155.1. Taxonomy (NCBI): domain Eukaryota; kingdom Viridiplantae; phylum Streptophyta; class Magnoliopsida; order Asparagales; family Orchidaceae; genus Cymbidium; species Cymbidium sinense. The sequence goes on along the minus strand of CM038217.1, from coordinate 168,178,802 downwards.
TGTGCCAGTTGCTTAGTCCCTAAGCATAATCCAAATTAGAATAGTATGCTTGGTTACCCAAATGCGAGGTGCTAAGTCCAAATTATAAATATAACTGCTTGGGTTATATGATATGTTTAGCTAATATCTATTTTGTAGGTATAGTTAGATTTACTTTTCCTATTTTTAATATAATTTTGTATGAGAATTAGGATTAGTGTTATGGGAGATTAGGATGAGCATTGATTAAAAGACCAAGTCTTATGTACCATGTGATTCTTTGGAGCTTGTCAAATTAAATGAAGGAAGAAAGAAGACTTGAAGATTTGAAGACCCCCCATAACATATTTTCACTTATAAATTGTAATTATTCTTTTACATACCAAGTTGTATAAGGGTATAGCTCGACTACCCATTTTTCTTTTCGGGTTGTACTACATTATTTGATCGCACCAGTCTCTTATTCTTTTGCGTTAGCTTTATAAAATTGTTTGATATATTGTTTAGCTTGTGCATTAGAAAAATAACATGTCTTTTTCATAGTTTATTTATAATTGATAATTGTTGTATGGCCTGGATGCGATTAGGCTTTTAGGATAAAAATTAATCTTTTCTACCCCTACTAATCACTCATAATTAAATTTTCTAAACAACTCATAATCTCACATAAAGCCTAGGCATTAAAATTAAGATAATAAAAGATTTAGCAACCCCTTAGCTAGATGTTGTATGCTTAACATCATGCATGTTATTTTGCTTCACTCTTACTGAGAGAGGGTTTCCACCTTTAATAGATAGAAAAAAGGCTTGACCTTTGAAAGCCTATGGTGGAAAAACACCTCTTTCTCTTTTAATTTAGCCCATAACCCATTTCATCATGCATTTAGGCATAAAAAATCCTAAGGCCTTTGGAAAATTGAAGTGTCAAAAATAAATTAAAAATTGAAAAGATTTGCGTTAGATTAAGTGATTATTCATACCACTAATTCTCTAGTCTCTTAGGAAGTGAGTTTAAGAACTTAGTTTCTTTCTAAATAATAACAACCTAATTATCTTGCAAAATCATAAGACTTGCCTACATAGATTTAAAGTGTAGGAGGAATTAGCTCGCTGCCACTCCAAAAGGTAATAAGTCCAACAGTCGGGTGGTTTACCCTCTCTTACGGTGGTAGACCTTATTCCCATTTTCGCTTAGATTTAGGTCATGTTTTAACTTATGTTAGAACCCCTTAGATTAAGGATCTGAGGTAGCTGTGTCCTTCGAGCTACAAGCATAAATCCTGACCTCTTAGGCATCCTAACAATCTTGTGTTGTTAGAGTATAAGTCCTAGCTTTAACTCAAACATATAAAATCTCTTCAATTTCAAAAATATAAGGCCCAATCATAGGATATATTAGAATGTTCACTATATTTTCTAATATCATGAACATTCTCTACTTATCTCCTTTGGCTTCGATAATAAGTCTCTCCTTTTGATCAATCCCATTTGATCTTCCAAATATAGCAAATTTATTGATAGTCCTATCTTTGAAATCTTTGGAAACAATAATCACCCACTTTAATCGAGAGTATTCTTAAGGGATTCATTTTTCTTATGATGTAATTAACTATGGGGGCTTGCCCCCATAGGGAACTTTAGAACCCAGTTTAAATAAACCCTACTTTATTCATCCATATAAAGTAGGGGAAAAATCACTGGTATATTCGAAGACCCATCATGCCTTAAGAGTCCTTATTAGGTGATTAGGTCAATTGTAGGGTAGTGACTTCTATCTTTCGAGATAGTATACTATTCCTTAATGCCGTACTCGATTACCCTTAATAACTACACTCTATTTGTCCCCATCCCCCCCCCCCCCCAACAAAATGTCCTTGAAAATCTTCAATGAATGAGATGATAATAAAATGCATCATGAAGGTACTCTCTATAATATGTATAAAAATCCCTTATAATCAACAAGATATGTATAATGCATGTTTTTTTAATCTAAAAAAAAAAAATAATTAAATTGAGCTTCAATTATCAATTACATCAATGAGTTCAACTCATTTACAAGATAATTGAACTTTATGAATATCAAGTTTGATAACGAGATTCGTGCCTTAGCTTGTTCCTATAATTGTCTAAGAGTAAAAATGATTTTGTCATAGCCATCAGTAGTTTCTAGGGATCATCCATGATGAAGATCAATGATATCAAAGATTCTATCTTTAATGATGATATTATAAATTGCATAAATGATAAAAATATGTCATTTTATTTTAAATAGCGATAATAAAAATATTTCTAAAAAAATTAACAATAATAAATGGAGAGAGATAAAATCTCAAGATAAGAACCTTAAATTACATCACATTTGAAGTATCAGGATCATTGCATCTTGATATTTTGACACTTGGTCATATGATATGATGAAAGAATGTAAAAAAAAATGACATGAATAAGGCTAGAAGATATTCACTCAGTGTAGAAGATGTTCAAAATGCATTGATATTTAATTCAAATAGTCTAATAGAGATATGAATATTGGACTCATGTGCATCTTTTCATTATTTTTCTAATAAATATCTAATAATAAACTACTACATAAAAAATTATAATAAAATATGTTTTATTGGTGACAAATCCTTAAATACTATGGGCATTGGAGATATGATAATCAAGATAAGAAGTGATTATATTTGGAAGCAGAGTAAAATCAAATAATTCCTGGCTTAATGAGAAACCTGATCTTGATCAGATAGTTATAGAAGAATGTCATGCCTCTTCCAATTGTGATAACTTGAAAAGTGATAAAATCCCTTAGTGACTACTCAAGGCAATAAAATTGGCACTCATTACACTGCAACTAATATTGAAATAATAACTACCACTACGATTGACATAAATTCAAAATTATGATATTGGAGGTTCAGCTCAGCCATATGGTTGAGAAAGGCCTAAAGATTCACCACTTGAGAGTAAAATTGTAAATTTAAAATATATTGAATCTACTTTTATGAAGATTACATTCCGAAGAAATAGAGAAGGATTAGTTATGAGAGAGTTTAAATCCAATAGGCTGGAGCCAACACACATAAATGTATGAGATCCATCCTCAATCCATAGCTCCATTATAGCATCTAAAAATAACACAATTACTCAATGTCACCAGTTCTAACTACATTCGCCTATTCCTGTTCTCTCCGCTAGAAGCAATGCGAGAACAGCCTGAAGTTCCCCCGAACTCGCCTATCTTATCCGCTAAAAGTCGCGCAATAATAGCTTGACGTCCCCTGACCTGGCCGACTTTCCTTCCTGTCTTCGCCGGCAATGTAACGACTTGAAAGTCCCACTTAAGAAGACCTCGTCACCTCCCATGTAGGTGATTTATCTGCAGTAGCGATGTGCTCTGAAAGAAATTTCTATAGTTTGCATAACCCGGTCAAGAACCCTGCAAGCGGTTACAAAAATATAAGGTGCATTGGCATCACAATTTGCAAAGAAAGGACAAGGTTGGTTAAGTGATGTTCCTTTGCGGCCATTGTCGGTGAATTGAATTAGAAGTCCAAAGCGCTGAAAACTATCCAAAGATAAAAACTTGCTAAGCATAACAGGAGTAAGAAACACAAACAAGATGCCATATTTGGTCCACCAACGGCGGTAGAAAGCTATGAAAAAAAAAATGGAGATATAGAAATAGGAAGATGACAAAAGAAAGGAATTACAAGATGATGAAAAATAAGTTACATTCATATCAATAAGAAATCATGTATTTCACTCTCACCTCCCTTTCAAAGGACGAAAGACCAAATCGAGATCTTGCTTACGGCTCCCAGACGGTCCTGTAATGAGGAAATTACAGATCTTTGGGGACCTAAAGAACTAAAGCTCTTGGAGGATAAGTCCAAGAAGCAAATAGCCCTAATGGAAGATGGAAAAGGAGTGTTTGTGAGGAGATTGTTACAAGTGCTGGTGAAATATACAGGGAGCCGATAGTGACTTTTACGAAGAAAATATCCAAGGTGCATAATGGCTAATATACATCCACTCAAGCTCCTTAAGTCAAATATCAAGTAATTAGTGGAGTAAAGGAAGACATATATGGCCACAAAATCAAAAAAGAAAAAAAAAAAAAGGAAAGCATTACATTATTCAGTATCCGCCTCTTTCAATAGTTGAATGGATCACGGCATGGGATAGGGGTCGGAAAGACTGTCCTACCTCTTCAACCATCACTTCTACAATCGCACAGGGGTCGGTCGTCCCAGTGCAAAACAATGGAGAAGTGAGATCCTTCATCCTCGTGTGGCTTGTAGCGGAGAGGTCATTTGTTCCCGCGTGGCTTGTAGATGGAATGGTCAAAGTTCACAACAGATGATGGAGTGCTAGTTTTGAGTAACTACGTAAATTTAGGGTGCTATAATAGTAAATGACTAAATGCAATGTTTTAAGTGTGGAATAAGTAAACATAAGTATTTTAGATGCTATGTTTATAAAAAGCCCTTCTTTTATTTATGTACAAGATTTTTTTAAAAAAGCGCTCAAATTGATGCATATGCTTTGATGTTTTTTTCACATACATAAATATCGCCATGTAAATATGAAATAAATAATTAATTTAGAGAACTCGTTGAAAGTATATGAGAATGTGTTTAATTTACTTGGTAAGGCTTGGAATTGAATATCATCAACTCTCCCAATATCTTCCTATTAAATCAAACTGAAATTCTTCAATGCACTTGAAGAAATAGTTCCGATGTCATTGCCCAGTTTTGAAGTTCTATTAATATCATTTTCCTTGTTAATGGCTAATAAAGCAAACTTAAACAAATAAGCATATAATAAAACAAACATCCATTGATTCTGATGATTCGTATATAAGTTAAAAAATTATTAAAAAAATTCAAAGAAATATTACAACTAAAAAAAGATGTCAAACGCACTTTGAAGCTCTACAAATTATGCACTTCTTATTTTTCAAGGCTTTTTTAGATCAATTTATTGGCCAAATACAAATCTACATTTCTCTTTGAATATCTTTCTCATGATCTAACTAAAATGCTTTTAATAATCCATAGGAGGATTGCAAGTGAAGGAAAATATTGTTTGAGGATTATAAACAAAATCATGAAATCACAGGAGAGATAAAACTCCACCATAATCAATATATTGCTATGGTATTATGTGGCATGTTGTTAATTGAGGTATCTCAAAATCAGTATATTGCTCATTCTAATAGCAAATAACAATTAAGAGCAAACTTTTGACAACCATCAATAGGAGAAGCATTGAAATGAAAATTTTAGTGATCGTTGAGATGAACTATGGAGAAAATAAAACAATATGATGCATACATGTAGGTATGCTCGTACAAATCTCAAGTTAATTTAGAATCACAAATGTATGATTAAAGAAAATCCATATCTTCATACTAAAACATCTAAAGTGGATGTAAGAAATGCTAAAAAAATCTAGAATTTCTTTTCATTAATACATAACATAATTGAAAAATAAAAATGTATGATGTATTAAAATAAAGTACCAATAAAACAAAATGCGACATCCAAGAAATGAGTCACGTAGTCTCTTCCACCATCCAAGAAGTTAATAAATGCTCTAATAAACCAGACACTATTCATAATATGCTTCTTTTGGCCTCTGCCACACATTTGGATAATGATTCCTTGAAATAGATTATAAATAGTAGGGGATCATCATCAACAGGTTTGGTTTCTCATATACAGAGATGGAGAGGGATCCAAAGAAAAGTTGACATACAAAATCGCGATTCAATAGAGCTATTAGGCATCGCTAATGAAGAGAATTGAATAAATATCTTCTAATTAGCAATAGCATTTTAATCTTATTTGGTATATTGAAATAGATTTGGGGTCATAAAAGAGGTGTCAAAGTTGTAGATTTTTATGAGGGAATATTATTATTTCTTATGTAGATTAGATATAGTTACACTTTTCTACATTTATTGCAAATATTTACAATCCCTTGATGATAAAATTTTGAGAGATTTACATACATACCCCATGATTATTAGGTTAAATTTTAAGATTAAGCATAATTAAATCTTAATTTAAGTTAGATCCATCGATAACTACCAGGATGTTAACTCCAACAAACTATTACAAGTTGCAACCCTAATCATTTTTATGTGAAAATTTTACTTGCATTAATCATGAACATAAGGATGATAATAATATTGAGATTATGAATTTAAAAAAAAATGTTTTTCATTAGGATTTAGCAACTTTTCAACTTGAAACTCTACCTTCTAATATTTAGGCATGTGGGTGACTATTATGTTCTCTTCATTTAGTTTATCTAGACCTTGTTACATTACAAACATTATTATAAAACATCTTAAACTCTTTCTATTCCAACTATAGCTCCATGTCTTGAAACATTCATGCATTTCCCAAATCATAAGTTGGATTACAAAAATTGTAAATAAAACAAATTCAAAAACTTTACCTACTAGAAGACTATTTCTTTTGAATTAGCTTGGAAAAAGTAAATTTGGATTTGACAATAGAAATTGTACTTGTAATTCATGATATCCCCACTTTTTTTTCTTGAAGATCATGGGTGATATGATTGTTTTGTTTCTAGTTATTTCTTTATTATATTTCTGAATTGACAGACAAGTCATTTGGGAAACTTTTTTTTCCTTTGAAAGCTACCCACCGCCTCTTTCGGGCGCCAAACCCTGACCGAGTTAGAATCCTCTCCGAGCTGAACCAAACATCAAGTGGGGACCGATCAGTGGGTGATGAATGTTTATTATGGCACGGATTAGTAACGACATCCCCACCTATAAGATGGGTGGAGTGTTGGGTGAATACCCGTCCAAAAAAAAAAAAAGCCTAAGTCTAATGGCTACCTTTTGGATTTTACATGTCAAATCCTAGGTTTGAAAGGTGACACATGCTAGCTATGTAGGGCACGATGAAGAAAGAGAAAATCATATTTTGTACACACAAGTGAAAAAACATACATAAACAATAATAAATATTATAACTAACATAGATAGAGGAGATAAATAATTTTTTCAGTCATTCAATAAAACTTATAATATTAATCTAATAAAGAAGCAAAGCCATATCCAATTAAAAGAAATTTGAATGAAAGAATAGTGAAGAAAAAATAAAGTATCCAAAACTTAGTAATAGCTAAAAAAAACTAATATATAAACTTGAAATAACTTCACAATTAAAAAATCTACTTCTATCGTGAAGGTCTGCTAATTGATTTAGCATTATTTGATTTAAAAAAATTTTAACCAATTGACAAATTAAACTCAGCAAGCAACGATTATCTATTAAAACATAAAATGGCGAGATCTAGTAATCATGTTCATAATATAGAATGAAAAGTATCACCTATTTCAAGATGATTTTCTGCATAAAGAAACTCATGATCATTTGTATGTGAACTTAATAAACTTTTTAAACATTAATGTAATCTAAATCAGCTAATCTCATATGCATTAAATTATGACTCAATGGTCATTAATCATTTCATCGAGTATCTATTCATTTAACTATATTTGATTTTGTCAAAATACCTTGAAATTGAGAAGATCAACACTAACCTAAGGAAATCTAATGATTTTTTGTAGAGTCATCATTTTGTAAGTTTGCTAGCTCGGCTAGCCAATAATCAAGAGTTCTACTGATCTACATAGCACTACATACACACACGCAGTTTTTATAAGTTATATAAACAAATTTTAGCAGTTGTTTATTGTACAATATACTTAGTGGTGTTGATATTTTAAAGCATGATTTTACATAAATAAAATTAGTTATATTTAATAGAGATAGTGTGTATGAAAAATGAATACTATAACAACACTGATCAATTTATCACACAAGAATTTATGTAGCAATAAATCAAGTCAAATTATTTATACAATCTACTATTTCATTATGAATAATAAAGGAATTTATTTCATGTGTATCAAGTAATAGAATTTAAATGAAGAATAATGCTCATAATAAAGAGGGATAAGTTTATCCCTTAATAAATAATAGTTATTTATCTTAAAGTGAGTAATACAAAACTTTAGTGAACTGAGATTCCACCGGTAATGTTAATTGAATCTTAACATGAAGATCCTATACAATACAAACTTTCCATTAATTATAGGCAGCTCAATAGATGTATTAAAACTAACTACTTATCTAGGTAAGTGCATTAGCCGATCAAGGCAATCCCATAATAGATCTAAGGTAATTATTGCCGTTCTAGAGATTTAATTTGAGCTATGAACTAAATTGTGTTCTCACCAAATCAATTATCAAACACTTAAATAATATCTTGACTATCTAAGACAAATACAATTTAGTCCATATAACCAGCCCTAAGTCGAAACAAAAAAATTATGATTAGCAAATGATAGATCACTAATATTTTACTTAATCACTTGCCCCAAACTCAAAGTTGGTTTGAATGACACCAAAATTCATGACTAAAATCTGTAAATTCTAATAAAAAAAATTATAAGAGAAAAGAAAGAATAAATAAAGAAGATGGATTACCCTATATTTCTTTGGTACTTGAAGATGGTAGCCCAATGAATATTTGTTAAGAGAAGATTGCAATTTCTAAGGTGTTCCTATTTGGACGTGGAAGAGAAGGAAAGAAGTGGGCTTGACGATGGCGGCTTGCAGTCGATGACGATGAAGAAGTGAAGGGAGGTTGGTAGCTCTCGGTTGAGGGGGAAGGGCAATTGGCGCCTAGGGCTTCGAGTGAGGGATGGAGAAAGACTCTATGGTTGAGGAGGTTCAGTGGAAGAGAAGAGGAATTGATGCAATGCTCTAGCACTCGCTCCTTTAAATCACTAGTGGAGGCGGCAGGAGCCAGAGAAAAGTCATGCAATCTACATTATTGAGGAGTGGTGGAGATAACTGAGGACAATTCATGAGATGTCAAGGACTTCATCAGGTTCTATTCCTAGTAAAGCCATGCCAATTCGATTCTTACAATGCAAGCATCATACCCTATATTGTTGTTAGTTTAAGCCACTTCAAGGCTAGCAAAGCAAGTTGCTATTGACAAGAATGCTTGATAACACATAATCATACATTTGGACAAGTAAAATAAGAGATATATATATATATATATATGAGCAAATAATGAGATGAAAATGGAATAAAATATTTACTTAGAAGTCAACTCATGCGAACTTTTATGGACTTACCATTATTGGCAAGAAACTAATGGATGAGTTGAGTATTAGGAGAAGTTGAATGGACCTTGTTGCCTTCTCACAGATTTCTTGTAGCAAAGTTTTTATTCAGAGAATGTGTCATTTTGTAAATGCGAACTGCCAACAATAATCTCTAGAATTCTTTAGTCAAGAAAAGTGGCCAAACATTACAAGAAGCCAATGATATGATGTGGTTTGACCAAAATAAGAGCCCTTTTCTATTAGAGCACTAAGAACATTCTTTCCCAAAGCCAAATATGCTCTATCTCACTACAAAAGATAAACTCTAAGAGGTCATTTAGAATCACTTTTGTTTATTGTTTTTATTTATTTATTTTGTTTTGTTTATATTTTGTTCTAAAATAAAATATGTTTGATAAGAATGATTATTTAAAAAAAAAAAAACACCTAAAAATTATTTTGAGTATTTTTTAAAATAATTTTTTTGGTTTTTAAAAACAAAAAGTAAAAAACACTTAAAAATATATTAAGCAATCAAGTTTTTTAAAAACATCATAAAAATAAAAACAAAAAATAAAAAACAAAACTGATCCCAACTAGCCCCTAAATCTTTCGAGCTAAACAAAGAATAGAATCCTAGGTGGAATTTAAACTTGCATGTGTTATATATATTAGGTGCTATCTTATTTTTAAACATATAAAAATGTGATAAATAAAGATGAATTTTATTTTGGTTTTTGAAACATCTCATTAACTTTGTATGAAATTTATTATGAGTAAATATTATGTATTTTATTTTATTTTTATGATTGCTTAAACTCAAAGAAATTATATTCAAATATAAGTAAGATTATGATCCTCAATCAAAAGGATTGGCTTTTATTTTGCTTATATTCTATCTTGCGTAAAAATAAGACTCACATAAGATACTGCTTTAGAAGTGAATTGTAAATCTTAATTTTACTTTTCAACCATTTAGATTAAATTTTTTTGATGATTTAATCTGAGATACAAGCACAATGAATTTTTTTTTCTTTTTAATTAGTTCCAACATAATGCTCCTTTGGAGGGTACAAATATGCCTATCTATGGAAATATCTTGCTATTTTATACCATCATTGGGCTCGTGTTTAAATATTTCTCCACAATCACAGGTTTTTTTTTTCTCTCTCGTCTCTTTTCTCTTAATAAAGTTCCAGCCTCTCTTTATCAAAAGAAGCCCACGATCATAGATTGGGATTCCACTTCTTTACAGCCACAAGCAGGAAAGTCTTTGAATTGTTCACACTAGACCAGATCCTCTTCCAATGCATCATATGCCTTCTTTCTATATTTATAGAAGCATAAAGAAGTGATTTTAAATTCGAAGTAGTTTTAATTTCTGCTCTGAAGTTATTTAAAATAACAACTTCTCTAAGAACATTTTCACTTAATTTCATTCCCTAAAATAATAATTTTGTATCTATCCTAAATCACAAATTTTGATTTTTTTTAATACCTTTGGAAAATTGACTCAAATATCACACATTAATTGTGATATTTGATAAGGTTGCATTTGTCAAAGCCATTGGCAGCTGTTTTATTCATGTACATGGGGATCTCTTACTGAGTCTTAAGATGACCAGTCGAGTCTTACCTTTTCGCTGGATATGCTCTAGAATGGGCTTAAACCCCATAGGCAGCCTGTCTTCGATTTTGTACTGATATTAGTTGTCGATGTGATCAACTTTTGAATTTACATAGAGAGCAGATGCTAGTTTAGTGGCCGAACATTGAGAGCAGATGCTAGTTTCTGCAATTTTTTTAATACTCTTTAAAATTATTTTGCAGTGACTATACTTTTAAGACTTAATTATATGAGCAGTTGTTGTTGGAATGATAAACTGACACTTAAATGTTTGGATTAAAAAAGAAAAGAGAATATGATTCCAAATGAACAAATGGAAGGATGATATTGGAATAAATAATAAATTATATAAAAAGAAATCGTTGTAGCAAAGTGTTGATTAACTTGTACTCTTTGACAAATCTGAAGATAACATTGAACAATAGTAATTAATAATTTTTTTTTTGAAGGAAAAAAAAAGAATATGGAATAATAGCAATTTGTAAATAGTAGTTGTGGGCTCTGAAAATTCGCCACCGACCTCTTCGATGAAAAGAGTGTTTTAAAGTATCGGCATAAATTTCAGAAGGCAGATGAAATAGTAGATAAAATACTATTCAACGATTTTGTCCTCATTTGGTGAGGACTTTAGATTTGAAGCTTAGGAGCAAGCTTATAATTATCTCTCTCAAGTGAGAGAGAACTTTCGACAAGGTCGGCCATTAGATCGAACGCGTAATATATAGCGAAGATATAAGTTTCAAATTAGATTATGAAATTCATCATTTCAACTTAAATGATGGTTGGGGAATGATGACGCGACCCAGATCCGTAGTTCCATCATCCCTCGCCCCTAGTCCACTTAGTCGGAGTTACAACACGAAGGAGATCCTTACCAAGAACACACATGGGTTAAGTCGTCCAAGAAATCTTGGGTGGTGTTTATCTAGGAGACGCTTAAGTCTACCTTAGACAGCTGCCTATCAAGTATGCCCTATGATTCACAACTCAAAGAGTCAGGGGAGCAGTTACGGGATCGTAATGGAGCCGACGCCAAACCACTCGATCGGGACTCGTCATAACCTTTCATTTGTGGAGCCCAGCTGCCACGTAGTTAGAGGATAGGATCACATCCTACCGGGCTTGAGAGATTAATTGAGAGTGAACATGAATACTTGATTTGACTTTTTGTGAGCTAGAGTTTTCTTAATCTGTCACCCCCGACAAACTATTGCGGAAGGTGGATAAATTGAGTTTGGTTTTAAGCTTTTAATGATAGAGTTTCATTTAAGCAGTTTTCAGTTGATATTTGAAAATTGATTAATTAGAATATGTTTAAGAGCTTTAGATCCTGACAACCCTATTTAGCTGCTAACAGAGGATTAAATCTACCGTCACCTGACAGAATTAGTTTCTTAGATGTCTCATTGATTTGAAACTCTTATTATAGGGATTTTTAGATTTTGTTAACCCGGATCCAATCCTAAGACTAAACTGGGAAGCAACCCACGCAGCATCCTCATACACTTGAATTTAAACATTCAACATAGTGTCGGGGTACATGTGGATATATTTAATTCTTTATGTAGTTTTCATTTCTGAATTATGAGATTGATTTTGTATTTTTATTTAATTCCAATTTAACCTGCGCAGCCTTTTCAAATGTCAAAATTTGCACTTGAAATCTCCATATTCGAGCACATGTAGGTGTTTATAGCTTAGCTAATCTCATCTAATTAATAAAATCATTGATTTTGAAAATCATAATTAGAATGAAATTTTTTAATTTTTTATTAAAGAAAGCCTTATAATTTTTGTAAATTTTGATTTAGTATCACCTTTTTTCTGCTTATACAAATGGTTGCAGATTCGGTGGCGAAGAAGACATTTTGATTTAGATTGTAGTTTAACACACGCTGGTTAGTTTACTTGTGGAGTTTTTACATTTCTCCCAATTTGATTATGCTCAATTTACATTAATTTTGATAAGTTTGACGATTTCAGTGTTTGTTGCTTTAGCCCTATTCATGCTTAACAGGTAGCATAGTAATTACATTCATATTCGTATAAGAATTATTAAACCCAATTTGGATTCATCCTTAGATTTTGAGTTTATTGCAAGTTTGTTGTGAGTTTGGCATTAGTTCCCCCCAAATTCTAATTAAAGCTTGCTTAATTTTGAGAAATTTATAAGAAAAGAGAAACTCACTTTACCACTTCAATTTAAGCCATAGAGAATTGCAATTAGAGTTTGTGAGTTTAATATTAGCCTCCCCCAAAGTTTGTGAGTTTAACATTAGCTTCCCAAATTTTACTTACATTTTAAATGAATATTCTATTTTTCTAAATTTTTTTTAAAGGCTCCCCCTTTTTTTGTTTAATATTTTTAATTTAAAATTAGCTGCACATTTCCCTAGTTAGTGTTCTTAAGTTAGCTCATTTTACCCTCTCATTTTTTTAGGTCAAAAGATTTGATGCAATTTTAGCAGCCTCCCAACGTCATCCCCATGTAGGGTCGATCGGGGTATTTTGCTCTGACTTTATCGAATGGTGTCACATACGCCAATTTTTTTCATCTCACACACTCGGAGCACGATGAGGCCTTTAAATCTAAAAGAAGACAAATATAATATATATATTCATTCCCCCTCTCTTTTTCTATGTATAAAATTTAGAAAAAATTTTGACAACCTTCCGACGTCATCCTCGGGTCAGATCGGGGTATTTTGGCTTACTGGTATGCTCTGAGTAGTGGTGTCTTCACACGCTTTTTTTTCATCTTGTCATGCCCTGTTGAGCATGATGAGGCCTTTAAACCTAAAAGAAGACAAATGCATTCTACATTCATTCCCCCTCTTTTTCTAAGTCTAGAATTTAGATAAAATTTTGACAAATTTTAGTGTCATCCCATATAAGGGGGTCAGGTATTTTGGCTTACTGACGTCTATTGAGCGAGTAAGTAGTGTCTTGCACGACAGAGTCGGTTTCCATCTCGCCGTGCCAGATAATGACAGGCCTTTAAACTTGAAAGAAGACATTCAATACAATGCAACATATAATCCTCTCCCTTTTTTTTTCTAAGTCTAGAAATTAGACAAATATTTAGCAGTATTTCATCTAGGGGAGCGACATCTAACAAGTGGTGGTTTACTCGGTACACCCTATTGAGCATAGCAAGCGGTGTCTTGCTACACCACAGCTTATTTTTCATCTCGCTGCGCCCTATGAGCAGAACGAGGTCTTCAAATCTACAAAGAAACACAAACATATATGTATATTCACATTCTCAAATCCCACATGTTCACGATTTTTGGCACACAAGGCTAGGCAAAAAAGCAGTAGGTAATTGGGAATGTAAGGCAAGGAGTGCGACGACAAAAATTGAAAGAAAAATTTGCTTGTTGATAATGTTCTTCCCTAGTTTGCGGCAAAGCAAAATTGGGAAGGCTAAAGCGAGGGGTGCGATGTAGAAAATTGAAGAAGAATTTGCCTGTTGACGATGTTCTTTCCCTAATTGTGGCGAAGAGAAAATGAGATGACTAAAGTGAGGAATGCGATTCTAGAAATCGAAAGAAGAATTTTGCTGTTGACGATGTTCTTCCTCTAATTGCATCGAAGTGAAAATGACGAAATTTGGATGAGTTTGCGGGCTAATGGGACACGCAAGGGGCTGGGATTGTGCTGAACGGCCGTAACAAGGGCTATGCTATCCGAATGCGAGCTAATGGGTAGAGAGAAGGCCGAATGGTGGCGTGGGCTTGACTGCGGAAAGTGGGTTGATTTCATGATTTGGATTGCGCAGAAGGCGCGGCCGGCAGAAAGGCGGAATGGAGAGACCAGCACCAGCGACGGGACGGTGTGCATCTGCGGTGGGTGCGAGTTAGATGGAATGGTGGGAGTAGGCCGGCGAATGGCGAAGGTGCATGGCGTGAATGCCAGCAAGGTCAGTTGACGGATCGCTGCGGATTGATGGCTAAGATGGCTGCGCAGCATGGGGCCAGGTCTGTGGATGACAACGCGGTAGGCAGAGAGCGTCAACTGGACACCTGGATCGTAAACAATGCCTGAGGGCTAGTTTTGTGGCGGCCATAGTTGCGGTGAAATAATGCCGGCGGAATGGAGAAAAATTTTGAAGGAGAGAGAAAAAATTACCTTTTTCAGGAGGGATTTTTTCTTGAACGTGAGGAAGAGTGGGAAGAGTGGAGAAATTGCCAGAAATGGAAATAAAATAGGGGGGGGAACCATTTTTTTAGTTTTAATCAAAAAATTGAAAAACAAAAATTTGGGGGGGGGAATGATTCGTGGGGTAATTTAGGAATTTTTTAATTAATTTTAAATTTATTAAATAATTTTAAAGTATATATATATATATAAATAAATTTAGGATAATTCTATTATTTTGAACGCAATGCACTGTCTGTTTCATGATTGGAGCCATTTGGTTTAAATCAGCGCCAAATTGAGTCGATTTCTGCTTAAAATGTGCATCACCACTTTTGACCGCTTGATTTTCATGTAGACTTGTCCGAATTGAGTGCGAATAGTCTTATTTGATAAATTTTGATATTTTGAAGCTAACACCATGATCAATTTTATGAACGGAGGTCATTTGGTCATCGTTGTAACTTTTCAACTTCAATATGCACGTTAACAAATTGATAGTCCGAGTGCTTAATCAATTATTCGTTAGATTTTGCAATATCTATATTCTGATCAATTTTGATGTTTAAATACAACGGTTAAGTTTGTTCATTAATTAGAGATCATTCAATGATTGTCGGCGCCCATTGACCTCGATATACGTGCAAGCATGTTAACGACTTGAGCTCTTGATCAGTTGGTCATTAAGTCATATAATATGTATATCCTGACCAATTTTGATGTTCTAAATGTGACATCGAGATCTGTTCATCGATCAGAGGTCATTTTGACCATTTTCAGTGACATTCAATGCATTTTGAGCCTCAATTTGTGCACTAACACTTTCGAAGTCCATCAAATTTGATTTGTAGGCTTGACTTGATTTATGACACATATATGGAGGTCAACAAATGCCCCCTTCCCAACAAATGTGATTTGCGCATGGAGTGAGTCAAGTTTGTTGAAAACTGATTGATCATTTGGGCTGGCCATAAAGCTTGGATCATTTTAGCTTCGATTGCAATAGCTTACGGAGCTCTGATAGGACTTGTTATTAGTATGCTCCCCTATTCAGGACATGCTAAATGACAAGCTTGATCAATTTGTCATAATTGACTTGTCGGATTGATAAGAGTTCTTACACCATCTACTATCTACTTCAATGGCTTTAATGAAAATATCTTTCTTTTATGTCCTTGCGGATTTGAGCCTCCCTCGACCCTAGCTTCATGCTTAGTTGGGTTTGATGGAGGAATTAGTCTATTTATTTTGATGAAGGTCTCCACTAGAGATTCGGTTTACCCGTGCTTGATTAGATTTAAAATTCCTTCTGTCCTAGCTTTGAGCTTGATGAACTTGATGAAGGACTGACCTGATTTATCCATATTGACTTGTAAGGAAGTGTATGTACTCCATGAACTCGTGCTTGTTGCTTTGATGGATTCGTTGAAGGATACATACAGATGACCTAGCCTTCTGGCTTATATAGGGTTAATGTTGAGTTATTAGTCTGACAACATGTGCTTCAATAGATTGAATAACCACAAAATTCCTTTAGTTCAGCCATCGGCTTTGTATGAACTATGAAATTGCTTCCTCCATCCTTTGCTTTCTGCTTTGACGGACTTGATGAGGAGGTAGGCTTTGATCTGTGCTTTGAGCTTGATGGGATTTGAGAATAGATTAAAATATCACCTTATAGGTAATATGAAGATTGATTTGAGGCAGCCCTGAATTGAGTGTTTCCTCAGATTGCCTTGATCTATCGATCAAGTAGAAAGATCTCTTGGATCCTGATCATTTGTAATCACTAAGCTAGATCTGGTTTGAGATTAAATAGCTGTCATCATTAAACTGACGAGCAATGGCTCTTTCACTGTGGCCATTTCTTGTGACTTGTAGAGTGAGGAGAGCGTCAGCAAGTCGGCCATATTTGGGCTTGTTGAGTTTGACCTTTAGAACCTACTCAAGTCTTCAACTTAAGCTGTAGTAGATTGGTGGTTTTATCATCAGATTGACGAACTAGGGCTTTTTCACTACAGCCTTTTTTTGCACTTATTGAGTGAGGAGAGTGTCAGCAACTCAGCCATTTATGGGCTTGTTGAGTCTAACCTTTAGAACCCATCCATGTCCTAGACTTCGAGATGTAGAGGTTAATGTTTCTCTAACTTAATTGATTGATGCTTCTAAAATTGGGAGTTCTTCTAACTTGCTCTCCATAATTTGGCAAATCTAGAAGGTAAATTTCTTGATTTTTAGGATTATCTTTTCATGCGTAGATATATATTATTTTATCTCTACAAGAACAAACAACTTAATAATGATAATTATAGATATATTCAAATATTTTGGCGTAACGCTTGATGTCAACCTGAATCAGGATATATTTGAGGATCTCATCTTATGGCACGATGTCAACTCAAATAAATTTAATATAAACTAAAAAATTGCCTCTGTCTTATGGGGAAATCTAAAGTACATTTAAGATAATTTTTCAAGATAAAAATATACAAATACATCCATATTTGAATTGATGTATTCTAAGGGAGATTTTAACATACAACATTGATTTCATTTATATATAAACATCTAAAAATACCCCCTATGTATCAGAGGATTTTCAAAGAAAAGTTCTTCATCTGAAGTATGTTTATTTAGGGATCTCGGTATGAAGTATAATGTCAACCTAAATAGATATACTAAAAAAATGTCCCCTATCTTGCAGGGGGATTTTTATTGTACCTCGAGAATGTGGTCATCAAGTATAGTACTTTTTCAAGTATCGACCATAAATTGGCGGCATTGGTCTTTCATAATTTAAGTTGATGAGTTGGTATGCCCCTCTTTGGTATACTTTTTCAATGACAAAAGGGCCTTCCCAGTTAGGCTCAAATTTATCACTGAATTTTTGATTGGGGATAATTGGTCTTCTTAGCACCAGAACCAATTCTTCTTTTTGGAATGTTCGAGGCCGCACCGTATGGTCAAAAGCCTTTAACATCTTTGCTCGATAGACTTCCATATTTTGGTGAGCTTGCAATCTAATTTCATCAAGCGCGTTGAGTTCCTCCATTCTAAAACATGCATTTTGATCTTCAGTCAGACTGTATTGGATGGCTACTCAGAGTGAAGGCAACTCAACTTCGAGCGGAAGAACTACTTCAATTCCAAATACCAATGAATAGGGAGTGGCTTTTGTTGACCTTTTGTAGGTAGTTCGATACATAGAGCCTCTATTAACTTGGTATGCCATTCTTTTTTATTTTTATCGAGAATCTTCTTGAGCAGTTTGACTAATGACTTGTTGAAGGTCTTTTCCAAACCATTTTCTCTTGGATCGTATATCGAAGAATATCACCAATCAATTTTGTGTCGATCAATGAATCTATAAATCTTTGCACTTTTAAAAGTTGTGCCATTATCATAAATTATTTGGCATGACACTCCAAACCTATAGGCCATATTATGCTTGAATAAGTTGATCACTCGGTCAGCAGTAACTTCTTTAATTGGAGTAGCCTCAGCCCACTTAGAGAAATAATCAATTGCTGCTAGAATGAAGTGATGTCTAGCTGATGATGGTGGATCAATTGGTCCAATTACATCTGTACCCCAACATTTGAATGGCTAAGATGCTGTTGTTGGGTGTAATGGATTTGGAGGTTGATGGATGAGATTCCCATGTACTTGACACTCATGACACTTATTAGCATGATTAATATAGTCTCTCACCATAGAAGGCCAATAATAACCCATCCTTTAAATCTTTACTACCATCTTGGGGACCTGACTGATGTGCACCACAAAGTCCTTCATAAACTTCAACCACCACTTTGCTAGCTTCATTTACATCTAGCCATCATAGTCACATTTATTCAAAGGATCTATGATATAGAGTATTGCTGACGAAAGCATATTGTAGCATTCTCTTTTCGATTTGAGCTGCTAGTGATTTATTACTTGGTAATTTGCCTTCTTTAAAGTAGCCGATGAAGGGTTTCCTCCAATCATGTGACTCTTCTGCAAAAAAGGCTTCACACTACTTTTCTGAGACATTGTCATTCTTAACTCTTCTTGGTACAACTTCTTATTGATTTTGGAGAGTATGAGGAGCAACCTGAGTCTCATCCTACTGGGTGAAATTTAGTAACTTCTCTACCTATGGGGATTGATACTTTATTAGCTCTATAACTCATTGAGTAAATATGCTGATCATGACATAATCATCATTTATACTTGTCAAATTCTTAGCTAATTTTTGCCAAGCAATCAGCTTTACTATTCTCGGATCAAGAGACTCGAGTTAGTGTGATATTTGATATCTACTTTATTAGCTCGAGAACTCGCTAGTGATAGAAAGCTAACTCAAGCTTGTTGATTCTATAGATTCCAAGTACTTGATTTATAATAAGCTGAGAATTGCCAAAATATGCAAGTTTTGAATGTCTATAAAAATAGCTTCTTCCAGACCTGTCAATAATGCTTCATATTCAGCTTCATTATTAGTTCTTGGCTCGGTCAATCCATATGATCATCTTATTATCCCTCCTTCTGGTGTTATGAAGACGATGCCAATTCTTGCTCTTTCTCTTGGAAAATTTAGATGTTGGACTTATTTGATCGATGAGGCTCCATTAAAGTACATTTCCCAAATTTGTGATTTTTCTCTTTCATTAATGAGCATAATTTGCTCATCCAAAAATCATCATTAAGAGAAGAGTCTATAAGGATGGAATGTGCAGCTAGAAAATTTGCTAAGACTTGTCCCTTCATTAGTTTTTACAGAACATATGTGATATCAAATTGTAGATGTAATGCTGCCCATCTTGCCAAGCGACCTGTCAATGCTGGGCTTGTCAATAAGTACTTCAGCGGATCGATCCTTGAGATGAGAAAAATCTTGTGAGATAATATATAATGATGGAGCTTTTGGACTATAAAGATTAATGCTAAACAGTGCTTCTTTATGGGAGAGTATCTCATTTCTACTCCAATCAGCCTCTAACTGATATAATAAAGAGTATTCTCTTTGCTTTCTTCATTGTGTTGTGCTAACAATGCCTCGAGAGATTCTTCTAACGTAGCTGTGTATAGAATGAGGGGTTTCCTAAGAATAGGCCCTGCTATGATTGGTGGATTTAATAAGTAGCTTTTAATGCTATTGAAGGCTTCTTAACACTTCTTGTCCCACTTGAATGGAGCATCCTTCTTCATTAACCTTGCAAACGGTTGACATCATCCAGATAAATTTGATATGAATCGATAGATGAATGCGAGCTGTCCTTATAAAGAATGGAGCTAACACAAACACTTCGGTGGAGGCATCTCCATGATTGCCTTGATTTTAGCTGGATCAATTTCAACACCTCTGTGATGTACAATGTACCCCAAGAATTTTCTGTAGGATATCCTGAATGCATATTTTATAGGATTCATCTTAAGATCATATTTTCTGATTCTCTCCAGTACGATTCTCAAGTCTTTGAAGTAGTTTTCATAGCTTAAGCTCCTCACCACTAGATCGTCGACATAACATTCCACCTTTTGATGAATCAACTCATCAAAAATATGTGTCATGATTTTTTGGTATGTAGCTCTAGCCTTTTTTAGGCCAAAGGGCATGACTGTGTAGCAATAGATGCCAATAAGAGTTTTGAGTGATGTATAATTTTCATGTTCATGTGCCATTTTGATTTGGTTGTATCCCGACTATCCGTCTATAAATGAGATATGTCGTACATGGAGGTGTTGTCCACGAGTAGTTTTGATATTGGAAGCGGAAAGTCATCTTTTGGGCATGCCTTATTTAAATCTTGAAAGTCAATGTAGAGACAGATTTGGCCGTTCTTTCTAACTGGGATAATGTTAGCTATCCAATTTGCATACTTCTCCTCCCAGATGAAACCTGCTTCAGTTAGCTTTTTAGTTTCTATAATTATCTGTTCTTCGATCTCCAATCTCATTCACCTAGGAGCTTGTTTAACAGGCATTGCATCTGATTTAATAGCTAGTTTGTGAACTGCTACATCAGGGGATAAGCCTGACATTTTAGAATATGTCCAGGCAAAGCAATCTCTGAATTCACAAAGTAGTATTTCAACTCTTCAACTTTCTCATCAGGTAGAAGGGCACTGATAAAAGTTGGATGGGGATCATCTTCAGCTCCTAGGTTGACTTCTTTAAGTTCATCCATAGTAACTATTTGTCTACCATCTTTAAGTTCTTTAGGAATGGGCTTGGCTTCCACTTCTTCATCATTTTTAAGAAGAATTTCATGGGAACCATCTTCTTCATCACTAAGAGTTTCTATCACAGCTTCTAATATATTATAATAGGCTCTATCTTGATGACATTTGCGGATGAACCCCAAACCTTTAGTGATAAACTTATCACTTTCATGATGCTTGAGGACTTCTTTGGCTTCACATCTTGTTAAAGATTTGAGTCCTATGTTTAGTAGTTCTAAGATGAACTCCAAGCTTATGCATCATTCTTCATAATTTTTGTGGATAATATATTGGTATTCTTGTTGGCACCATCTC
Source organism: Cymbidium sinense (assembly GCA_021442155.1). Lineage (NCBI taxonomy): Eukaryota > Viridiplantae > Streptophyta > Magnoliopsida > Asparagales > Orchidaceae > Cymbidium > Cymbidium sinense. The sequence continues at coordinate 168,157,363 of CM038217.1, read as the reverse complement.
ATCAAAATTTTCATGTTGAGTAGGCTATTCAAAATCTTGAGACTGAGACTCTTTAGATTTGTAAAATAGAGTTCCTATTCTACCACTCTCACTCAACGGTGACACATAAATTATTACCAATTCTTCAATATTATGAACCTCCAGTGGAGTGATTTCTTTGAAGCATTGAGGGATGGGTATATATTTGAGTGAGTCATCTGACTCTATCAAGTGAGCTATCCTCCTTGATGCAGCCATCTGAACTCTATTTTATAAGTAGATTTAAAATCATAGTCTAAATTAGAATCACTTATTTCATACTCTACTTTTCTTGAGAGCTTATAAGTTCCTTTAGGTTCGACAGGCATATCTTCTTCTTCTTCCGTGTCACTTCCCAAATGAGGAACTAGTTTTCCTAACTTAAGTGCCGAATCAAGTGCTTTAGGGAGAGTCGGCATTGCCTTCTTTCTTCTGCTCTTTCACTTTGTGAAGTTGCTTTTTAGTTCCTGAAGTAGATGCTACTGCTTCAAGAGGCTTTGTTAGCTTAGGCTCTTTGCTGAAAAGATGCATTTGCATTGAAAAAAAAACTGACATTAATGTAGAAAACGCTAAAGAAAGCAAAAAACTAGCTACTAACAAAGATATTTCCTATCCTCCTCCAAAAGAGCAAAAAACTGTGGAGGAATAGTGTGATTATCTAGACTATGCCATACAAAATCAAAGAGCTATATCTCACAAAAGTGCAAGAGTATAGATCTATTTGTGTATACAAAAATAACCGGTGGAAGTTCAAAAGTCGATGTCGAGCATCCTAAGTCGGTTACGCCATATTTCATTGTTAAGAGAAAGTTTGAGGTGATCCACCACACCTTTATTATCTCCTTCAATGATAATGCCCTTGTATTCAATCATCCACGGTTCAATAATTTTGCTAGTGTAGAGCATAGCCTCCAACAGATGTGTCCCAATGCTGAAAACAATGACCCATGGCTTTGAGGAAGTTGCCATTTGCATCCCTTAGCACCATTGCAATACCGGCCACCCCATTGGGAAGGAGTGAGCCATCCACGTTAGCCTTGATCCAGCCAGGAGGGGGAGGACACCACAAATTTAGTTTGATCAGCCCATAAGGCTGGGTGATGTCCCATTGCTCGGATAGGATAAGAGGAAGAATGTGTGATAGAGCTTAGAATCGAGGCGCAATAGTCTGGTACCATGGCTCCGTGAGTCTTGGCGACTTATCCACACCGTACACAATTGCACAATACATTCTAGCCCAACATAAGTTGTCACGCTTTTAGTGAGAGCTTGGAGTAAATCTTGCAAATTGCTGAAAATTGGGATTAAATGCCCATGTTGCCAAAATCTGGATAATGTTGTTCGTGATGAGCATTGGACATAATGTGTTCAGTGTCTCATCTTGATTACACCCCAAGGGCAAGGGTGGTGTGAGTTAAACCCTCCGAGCAAGCCGTGGTGTTGTTTGGCAAGGAGTTGATGAGCCGCCACCGAGCTTTTCCTGGTGGGAGTTTCAAATTCGCATGGAAATAAATTTCAGCAAAAGCAGATTTTGTATAAAATGGATGTGAGAGTTGTCCCCATAGGTGCCTTGATGAGCTGGGATGTCATGTTGATGTTCCTTCAATGGAAATGTTGGAGATGAGTTCCAAGCTCCATTCCAAAAAGGATGTGCAGATTTTCGCTTTCCGTTCTGCTGCAATCACTCCACCTTCCATTCCTCCATGCACTCCATGTTGAGAAATGTCCATTTGGACTAGGTCGGATATCCAAATGGAGTTTAGAAAGTCCACCTCTTTGCCATTGCAAATTCTCCATTTTAAATTCGGTTCAAGGTGGAAGCACCATTAATTTTCCAGCAATTGGAGTCTCCCTTGGGTTCCCTATGCCATGGGTCCAACCCATACTTCTCGATCAAACACTTGGGAGCGGGTTTAGAGAGGAATTCCCAAGCCATTCTAGCCCTTAAGGGTCCATTCATTTCACCATGTGTAGTCCAAGGCCTCCTTTGTTGGTTGGCATGATTTTGTTCCAAGCAACATAGTGTATGCAATGATGGTTGTTGTTTCCTTGCCAAAGGAAGTTCCTAGCTTTTCAATCCCTCGAATTCGGGAATTACGGTGGGTTGTTTGGTACATAGAGATGCATGAAGGATGTCCTTATGAGTGTAAGTGCCCGCCATTGAAAGGTGTCTAACTCCCAAGAGCTGATTTTGTCTCTAGCCTTTTGGAGGAGTTGATGAAAATCTAGCTTTTAACTTCCTCATGGCAAGCTTGATGCCCAAGTAATCAAGCTCCTCCACTCTTCCTCAGGTGAGCTGGTGATTCTTGGCCTTCCATCTATGTGTGGCTTTGAAAACTATGACGGTTTTGCATTGATACGCCTCCCAAATCAAGTAATTTTTCAATATGGAGGACACCTTTTGCGTGAGCCATGGAAGCTGGCGAATAAAATGTCATGATAGAGAAGGTGTGATATCGTGTTCCCAGTTGGCAATAGGCACACCAAATTCAGCACCATGTTGCTTGATGGCTAAAGAGAGCGCCGAGCAAAGGATAAAAGATAGGGAGATAACGGGCACCTTGTGAAGCCGCCACCGCTTGTATCCACCCGGTTCTTTGCCCATTTAACAAGAGGGAGAAGGAAGGCGAGAAATGCACGGAGGAGCCCCCAAACTTCATAATCCAAATCTGTAGATGATGGCTATGTTTCAATAATTGCCATAAAACCTTCCTTTGAGGTGGAGTGTTGGAATTCATGTCATGGGAGATAGATCTAGAAGGCACAAATGCACTCTTGAGATGAGATTTGGTAGAATGTTTTCACGGTACAAGGATCTTTGCTATGACTTTGTAGTTCTACAAAGGCTTATGGGTCTATATTTTGCGGACAATCAGCATTGGAGGACTTAGGTATAAGAACAACCAAGGTTTCCTTCCATTGAGGAATCATAGTGCCACTACAAAAAACTCCTTGATAGCCGCCACAACATCTTGGCCAATAATCCTCCAAAAGTGTTTGTAAAGGATGTTGTGATGCCATCAATACCAGTAACGATTAGCTCCCATCGATTTGACCGCCTCCATATTTCAACCTCATTAGTATCCTCATCCAGATCACAAACCCGAGGTGAGATGGCCGATTTCAAGAAAGGAAGGCCAATTGTTGGTGGTAATAGGATGTGCCCTCCACTGCTGAAAGAAGTTCATAAAAGCTTGGTTGATTAAAACCGGGTCCTCCGTAACTGCCATCATCAAGTTTGAGGGTGTTAATTCTATTGGACCTCTTTCTAGGGCCACAAGATGAAAGTAATGTGTGTTGGCATCCCCTTCAGCCCACCACCTTTTAGCTCTTTGCACCACCAACAAGATAAACGGGCAAGGGTAGAGTTCAGCTCATTTGCTTTGAGGCTGAGAGGTCTCTTTCTGCTCGGTCATCCCTTGAGGAGAGCAATCAGCCTCTTGCAGCTGCAGAATTTCTTCTTGGAGGGTGTCCCTTTGCTTACTCAAATCTTTGAGCTTGTTTTTACTCCAGTAGAATAAGTTCCTTAGTGTACGCTGCATTTTCTCATTCAAGTTTTCAGCCTGACCCTTCATAGTTGCTTTGCCAACTTTCCACACTAATTTGCCATAGGATAAGAAAGCCGTGTGTCTTCACCAGCCACCAGTTGTGATTTCCACTCCTTAGAACGATTTGGAGAAGAATGGGGCAATGATGATGCAATCCTTGGAAGGTGTTTAGTTTGTGCAAGGGGAGGAGGTTGGAAGCAATGGAGTTGATAAGGAAGCGATCAAGGCAATACATACTGTTTTATCTTTGTTGTTGGTCCATGTGAATCTAGGGTAAAAGTCACTCATGTAAGTCCCCATTGGAGGAACTCCATCATCTCATTGTCAGCATGAGCTTTTAAACCTTTCCCCTTTTTTGTCTTTCACCATGATGCGCTTAAAATCTCCTCCGACAATGGCAGGCAAGTTGGTATTCAAGAAAGGAGTTAAGGTGTCCCAAAGTCTCCGAGTGTGATAGTCTTTGTTAGCATAACAAATGGTCGCCTCCATATAGCTTTATCCCATATGTCGCCAACAATGCATTGTTCATTTTGCACAATAGGAGAGAAAGTGATTAAGTCACTTCTCCAAAGCAAGGATACCTCCGATATTCTCCTGGTGGTGTAGAAAATCCCTGCCTGCAATATTATCAATTTCCTTCCTTGTGACTTCCTCCACTTTGGTTTCTGCCTATGAAGAGAGCATGGTGCTCCAAGAATTTGCCGAGAATTGCGTGGTCTTCTTGACTCCCACAATTCCATATTATAACGAAGTCATGGGTGGACGTTTGGAGGTCTCCCTTCAGATATGGAATTCACTCTTTCTCCGTTCCTGGTGTTGCTTTGATGCCCAAGCCGCTCCTCTCAGAATGAGCTTTAGAGACACACTTTGTCCACTCTTAGTCTTGTTGTGTTTGAAAAAGTGGTGGCTTCTTCCGCTTCCTTGGTCGAAAAAAGTTGTTTGTATATGAGGTGTGGATGCCTCCCCTTGCCTTGTCATGGTGAGTTTGCAATGAGGTCCCACCATGATTTGTGGAGTCTTTGGGGTCTTTAGAATGGTTGTTATCACTTCCTCCCTTGTGCGAATTTGCTTTGTTCATTGAATTCCTTTGAAGACTCCCCTTGCTCTCGATTTCTGCTTTGGGAGGCCTAGCCTTCTTCTTGTGACCAATGTCCATGGTCCATATGACTTATCCAACTCAATATGAAGCATCATTAATCGCTTCCTTTGGTTTGTGGTGCTAATAAGGTGCAAATCCGCAGTGGTGGCCAAAAAAACCGCAGCCACTGGGATTGATTGGTTTGTTTGATAGGAAGGGTGTTGGTTGATTCAGATTGGTGTTGTTTGTCAGAAGCTATGTATTGTTGTCACCGTTCAAGAGGGAATGAGCTTGCTGCCTCTATCCATGGAGGGAGTGGCTTGTGTTGATGTATTGCATACATGCGCTTTTTCGCTCTTGAGGTGTCTTGAAGTGTTATAGTTGGAAAATGTGTTGGTGGAGAAGTTGGGAGGCTGGAAGGTTTAGTAGGAGCATGTAAGTTGGCCATTTCGGACATGTTTCAATTTATGACCAACTTTGCCACAATGAAAACAAAGTTGTGTAATCCCTTCATATTCAACCTTTTGAAAAAAAGTTGTAACCATTGATCCATATTCTCGGAGGAAGTCGCTTTGATAGGTCAATTTTGACACAAATTCAAAGCATATGTGCTTTGCCCCACTTGCTTGTTTGGTTATCCATCCACATTGGTTCACCAATGATTATTCGAAGCTAAGTTGTTGTCATCCCAATATATGAGTGGTAGCTGTAGTCGTGATCCATAAAGGTGTGGTCAAACAAAGAATCAGAGTGAAGGTGGGGTCCATCTGTCCACAAGAATGACGCGTCGGGCGATAAACCACGGTCCATTACTAGCCCAAGCCTCAATCAAAAAATGCATAAAAAGCAATCCGGCCCAACAAGAACCAACTCAAAGTCCCCCCACTGACTCCATTTGCGCCTCAGGTCAATGTTGAGGAAGTAGAAGGGTAGTTTTTTGCCTAATAATCTTCCAACAAGCCTCCAACCTCTTAATGTTGTTGTGCATGAGTGGTTAAGTGTCACTCCCACCCCATCTTTGTCTTTAACTTCTTCAAAGCTGAATTTTGCAAGTGGGACCACTGTTGGTCGCCAAGCATTGTTCAGAATGCGTTACCCCTTTGTCTTGTGGTAGAGGCGCTTGTTTTGGGAAGCTAACTTGCCATGTGCTGCCCTTGAGCTGAAATTCTGCTTGGTGGCTTTGGGAAAACCGATCCCTTGAATTGGAAATAAATGGTCGTGTTGACTTCACCGAGGGAGGGCGTGGATGGAGAGACCCCTCATGCATAGGACAGAGTTGCTTGTCGCTTGGCCAAATTCCCTTGGAAATTTTTCTCTGCATTTCGACAAAGGTTGTGCTGTTTCGATTCAAGGAGTCGAGATATCGGTTTCGCCCCTCCAATTTCTCCGCGGGCATGGAGTACCTGGCCGATAATTGCCATTCACGCAGTTTGTATCTACCGGGTGCCATCTCAAACCGCAAGAGATGCCTTGCCTCTAAAGCCGTCGACTCACTCTTAGGGAGATCACATGGTGCATACCGCAATTGCGCTATCTGCCGATTGAACTGGGTTGGCGGACGATCAGCAATTGCAATCGATCCAATTTGCACTCCACCGCCCCTCCTCAGATTCCTCGTGTTGCGCCGCAATGCCGCCGCTCGAGGCCTGCGGGTCGAAGGGTGCTCGATATGTGAGGTGGGAATTGCCGCACCGCAATTCCATTCCCAATTGCATTGTAATTACGCAAGAATGCCTAGCCTCGACTCCATCTCCATAGTCGCGCCACAGCTTCGCCGATAAAGAGAGAAAGGTCACGGCATGGGAATCAAGTTCCATATCCTCGCAAGTAGCCGGAGTGGCTGCGGAATTGATGTTATCCGAGGAAGCAACATATACTGCTCCATTGCTTCCTCAGACTTCCTGGTGCGGCTCCTCCACATGGAGTTCTTGTTCCATTGGATCCAGAGGCATTCCACCTCTATCATGGCGTGAATCGCCTCTCGATTTCTCCTCTACGCCGCCTCCTGTCAGCTCCATCGCCCTCTTCCCCGCTAGGAAATCGAGCCTGGTCTTCCTCGTCATGAGGTCAGCCTTTCACCTCCTTGCTTTCCATTGCTTTCATCCTCCACCAAGGAGCCAAGTGTGCAAACCTCCCCTTGAGCTTCTGGTCGGCCCTTGTGGCCGAACCACCTCCACCTCCCTTCATGGTGGCCTCACCTCCAAGCCACCACCACCACACCACCATGCCTGCCTCTTTGCTACCACCACCCCCACTCCTCCTTGAGTGAGGGGGCGACTCATGGTCACCCCCCCGTATACCCAGAGCTTCTCTCTGTCAATGAAGCAAAGATCTATGAAGATGCAAAATATTTCACTTGATTTAGGCTTCACTCTAAGATTTCTGGGAATGATATTCTTGTTGACTTTAATTTGTTTGCCTTTATCTTTATTTATATTTCCCTTCTTTGATGAAAGTGGTAAGACTTTGTTACTTCTCAACTGAACTTGAATCGCCTTATCTTGCTCTGATTCTTCTAAAGAGGTAGTTTCCTTAATTTTTTTTTTATTTTAGAATGTTGGCCAAAAGGGCTAGACTCATTTTTCAATGTCATATATTTCATACGTGATGATATGGATGAGTTTGACTCTTCTCCAATAAAAAAATATAGAACTTCATTTGAACTATTATTGTCTTGTTTAGTCATTAAACAAAATTCAAAAATTAGCTCCTCAGGCTCTTCTTGCTTTCCTGATAAGAGTTGTGATGGGTTGGTCAGTCTGACTATCTCAGATCTTTTCGAAACGTCATGAAGGATATCTAACATCATGTAGATGATTCAACATGTCTCTACTGGACAAGATTCACCATTATCTTCTTCATATGACTCAACGATGCGAAGTTTAGGCATGAAGTCTGCAAGCCTAAATGGATGTCTTGCTGGTTAGTGATACTCCTCTAGATTATTACTGATCTTTTGAGTTATAGTTCTCTTCTTGATCTTCTTTTTCTTGGCCAACTTCTTTGATTTATAAGGCTTGCGTTTAGTAGACTGCTTCTCAGGCTGTGATGAAGTAGCCTTATCAGAATGTCGCTGAGAAGAAATACTTGGTTTAGGCATCTCTCTTAAGTCCAATATAAGTTCAAGTGGTGATTTCCTCTTAACACTAGGGACGTCTTTTAGCTACTTTAACATTTTCATGCTCTTTTTGGAGACTACTATTTACCATTCTTCAGTTTGAACAGATTTCTACTTTTGTTTGTCTTTGCTGGATGATACAGAAGAGGATGTAATCATCCTTGTAGACTCTCTTTTAGGGTTGGCTAGAACACTGTCAGATAGTGTGAATTCATCTCATCGATACTTCCTTTCTAGCCAATCTTTAAAGACATAACAATCTTCGATAGGATGACTGATCATCTGATGATAGGGACAATAGTTTAGATTATTGACTTGATCAGCTTCGTTAGGCCTTTTAATTTCAGGTAACCGTAGACTAGCTTTGACTACTTGCTGAAATAATTTAGCCACACTATCCCTTCTAAAGGAATATTCTTTGTTCATCTTTTCTTTAAGAGATGGCCGCATTCGCTCATCATTTCTTATTACTTATTTTGGATGCTCCCCACCACTTGAAAAAGTCTGAGGTTTGTCATTATCTCCTAATACCAATTTTGGCTATGAATTAGAATAAACAGACTTTTTACCCTTAGCATCATTGTACACTGTCCGCTTTCCTTTATCCATGTTGTATATCACCCGCTTTTCACCATTTGAGCTATAAGAAGTGGCGTCAGTTTTGTTTCTTCTTGAGTCTGAAGGTTTGTTTCTCTTTGCTTTATCTGCATAGACTACTTAGTTCAACTTTTGAATTTAGCCAACCTATCGAGCAAGTCCTGGAATATTGCAATCGATGCCATGCATAGAAATGGTATCATTTTATCATCTATATTGCCCATTAGCAATTGGATTGCATGTTCTTCTTCCAATTATTGCTCGCACTTCATACTTAGGTTGTGCCAACGACTTATAAATTTTGTCACTAACCCATCTTTCCTCTTTTTCAGTAAGATAAGGTCAGTGATTGTGATTTTCTTACTTACACTGGCGAATCTATTCACAAATATAGTTTCTAATTTAGCAAAGGTTTTAACTGAATCATTTAGAAATTCTATGTACCATTTGAAAGTAGCTGAAGTCAGACTACTGATGAATTGACAAAAAAGTAGTGCATCATTCCCTCCCGTGTTACCACAAGTATCTTTAAATAATGCTAGATGTAGCTTTGGATTGCCAAGTTCATTGAAATTATTGAATTTTGGCATTGAGTAACCTTTCAGGTACAACACTTGGTCATATTCAACTGGGTAAGGGTGATCCTTACTCACCACCTCTTCAGCCTGCTCTGAGGCTATGACTACCTTTATCTTTTCATTGATTATCATTTCTAGATGAGCAGTTGTTATCATTCCAGGTGTGCTAGCTAGATTTTGAATTATTAGTTGGAGAGGTGTTTAGTTAACTTTATTCCTCGCTTCATGCATAGCATGTATCTGTAGCAACTTGATGTACCACTGTGGTTAGTGGTATAGAAGTTGTATTATTAGTTGTCTGTTGAATAGCAGACAAAACAGGTGTTGCACTTGATGTGATATTCTTCTGCAACATCTCCACCATGATCATCATTTGTACTATCATATAATTCATTTTGGTACCAAGCTGTGCAATCTCCTTGTCTTTGACCTCCATTTGGCACTGCATTTCTCTTTGCTCTTTAGTTAGCACCATGACGTCAATCAGTACATGATCTTCTTCTTCTTCTTCTTCTTCTTCTTCTTCTTCTTCTTCTTCTTCTTCTTCTTCTTCTTCTTCTTCTTCTATTTCTTGTTGTTGTTATGCTCTTTGCTCATTTTCAGGGAGAGAACTAAACTGTCCTTCTCCTTGTGCATTTGTAGAGATAACTATTATTGGGGCTGTACGATGATGCTGATTATAAAAGTGTCTACCAGGCTGATCATTTCCTGGTTCAACCATATAGACAGAATCAACACCCATAATCTCTTTCTCATTCTGATCTTCTTCATCTTCAGCAAAGATCAAAGATCCATCCTCTATTTGCTTCTGTGAAGAATCTTCTTCATAAGCGTCAAATTCAAGTTCAGATTCCCTGGATTCATATTGTTGCTGATGGTGCTAAGAGAGTCCATCTATATCTTTAACCATATAGATGACTTCTATTTTATAGAATCTTCTTCATTATTTTCTTCTTGCACATGAATTTTTGATCAATGTTTCGAGTGGATCTCTAGCTCAATGTGTGGAATAGATACTTTTTCTATTAAAGGGCTGCGATCAAAGTCAACCTTCTCTTGTAGGGATGAAATTGATCGGTGATGGGATCTCCTAGAGGATTCTTCAGGGTGTCGAGCATCATATCTTTCATCCTGATGTCCCTTCTTTTGGGCATTCACTTCTAATGAGTTGATTTTGAGGCAGATTTCTAAGTATATGTATTAGATGTCACACATGGCTAGTTGAAGTTTCAATAACTTGAGGCTTTCCAGCATGGCCTCGGACGAATGTACCATGGGTGGGTACTTTAGGAGTTGTAGCTATGATAGCCAGGAAATTCAAGCTACTAAATTGAATGGTAGCCCTGACATCTCCTGTGTTGATGACAGCATTGGCTAGGCAGATGTTCGCACCACGACCTAGTTGAACGGTGAAAGGAGTGCTTTGTAGATCTATTTCTGCAAAAGTGAAAGATGGGGATTAGTAATTAACAATTATTATTTCACCCCATACTTTCAAGATGTAGAGGCACTATAGAACAAAGTAATGGTGTAATAAAGATATACTCTACAGAATGATTCATTCTATATAGAGCCTCATATTGAATTTATTACACACCTAAATAACCATTTAGTTATTTTGAATTTTCAAAAATTTTATTGCAACTTTAGTACCTATATGACTAGCCAAAGATGGAAAGAGAATCTCTTCCCCAACGGAGTCGCTAGAAATCTATGGGCTCCAAAAATTCGCCACCGACCTCTTCGATGAAAAGACTATTTTAAAGTGTCAGCGTAATTTTCAGAAGGCAGATGGAATAGTAGGTAAAACACTACCCAGAGATTTCGTCCTCATTTGATGAGGACTTTAGATATGGTTCCAAGTTTCCAATAGGTGCAAGCCCTTATAGTTAATTAACTCTATCAATAAGTGAGAGAGAACTTTCGATTAAGGCTAGTCATTAGATCGCTGAATGCATAGCGTATAGTAGCAGCATATAGAGTTTAAGATTAGATTATGAAATTCATCATTTCAGCTTAAATTGGAAGGCTGGGGGAATGATGACGTGCCCAATCTAGGTCCCATGGTTCTGTCATCCCGGTCAGTCGCGATCCTTAGTCCACTTAGTCAGAGGAGGTAGTTGACCCAACCTGACAGAAAGATCCTTATCAGCAACACATAGGTTACGTCATCTAAGAAATCCTTTTAGATCTAGGGTGGTGTTTGTCTAAAGAGACAGTCTTAAGTCTACTTTAGCTGGCAGAGGGCTATTTGTCCTATTAAGTATACCCTATGATTCACAACTCAAAGGGCAGAGCCATTGGGGAGCATATGAGCTATGATTGTGATCATAATATAATGGAGTCGGATTGGCCAAACCACTGATCGAGGACTCATAATCGCTTCATCTATGGAGCATCGGCCAAATCACGAATGAGTATAATGCGTCCGCGTGAGATTGATTGAGAGTGAACATAGCAGAGCACTTGATTTGACATTGGCTCATTTATGAGCTAGAGTTTTCTTAATCTGCCACCCCAGACAAATTATTGCAGAAGACAGATAAATTGAGTTTGGTTTTAAGTTTTTAATGGTAGAGTTTCATTTAAGCAATTTTTGATTGATATTTAAAAATTGATTAATTAGAATAAGTTTAAGAGCTTTAAATTCTGTCAACTTTATTTAGCTGCTAATAGAGGATTATATCTACTATCACTTGATAGATTCAGTTTCTCAGATGTCTCACTAATTTGAAATTCTTATTATAGGATTTTTAGGTTTTGTTAACTCAGACCCAATCCTAAGACTAAATCGGGAAGCAACTCACACAGCATCCTCAAACACTTGAATTTAAACATTCAAAGAGTCGGCACATGCTGTATTTAAGACTTTATGTAATTTTCATTGAAGTTATGAGATTGATTTTGTACTTTCATTTAATTCTAATTTAACCTGCGCAGCCTTTTTAGGCATTAAAATTTGTACTTGAAATCTCCATGTTCAAGCACATGCAGGTGTTTATAGCTTAGCTAATTTCATCTAATTAATGAAATCATTAATTTTTAAAAATCATAATTAGAATGAAATTTCCTAATTTTTTATTAAAGAAAGGCTTATAATTTTTTTTTATAAATTTTGGTTTAGTATTGTCTTCTATCTGCTTGTACAAAAGGTTATAAATTTGTTGACGAAGAAGGCATTTTGATTTAGATTGTAGTTTAACACATTATTTATACTTAGTTTACTTGTTGAGTTTTTTACATTTCTCCCAATTTGATTATGCTCAATTTACATCAATTTTGATAAGTTATGATGATTTTAGTGTTTGTTGCTTTAGCTCTATTCATGCCCCCCCTCCTAAATTCTAATTAAAGCTCGCTTAATTTTGAGTAATTTATAAGAAAAGAGAACCTCACTTTATCACTTCAATTTAAGCTATAGAGAATTGCAATTAGAGTTTGTGAGTTTAATATTAGCCTCTCTCAAAGTTTGTGAGTTTAACATTAGCTTCCCCAAATTTTACGTGCATTTTAAATGAATATTCTATTCTTTCTAAAATTTGCTTTAAAGGCTCTCCCCTTTTTCTTGTTTGACTCTTTTAGTTTGAAATTAGCTGCAGGTTTCCCTAGTTAGTGTTCTTAAGTCAGCTCATTTTACCCTCTCATTTTTTCTAGGTCAAAAGATTTGATGAAATTTCGGTAGCCTCCCAACATCATCCCTGTGTAGGGGGCTACATCGGGGGTATTTTGGCCTACTCGGTATGCCCTTTTGAGCATAGCGAGTGGTGTCTTGAGACACCACAATCAATTTTTTTATCTTGTCATGCCATGCTGAGCACAACGAGGCATTTAAACATAAAAGAAGACAAATGCAATATATATTCATTCCCCCCTCTTATTCTAAGTCTAGAATTTAGACAAAATTTAGACAGTCTCTCAGCGTCATTCCCGTGTAGAGGGTTGCATCAGGAGTGTTTTGGCCTACTCAGATGCCGCTGAGCGAATGGTAGTACACGATACCAGCCTTTTTTTCATCTCACCACTTCCTGTTGAGCACGATGAGGCCTTTGAACCTAAAGAAGATAAATGCAATCTATATTCATTCCTTCCTCTTTTTCTAAGTCTAGAATTTAGACAAAATTTTGACAGCCTCCTAGCATCATCCCCATATAGGGGGTTGCATCAGGGGTGGTTTGGCCTGCTAGGTACGCTCTGTTGAGCATATTGAGTGGTGTCATGCGACACCGCAGCCGGTTTTCATCTCGTCGCGCCCTGTTGAGTACGATAAGGCCTTTAAACCTGAAAGAGGACATACAATACAATGCAATATATATTCCTCCCCTTTTTTTCTAAGTCTAGAAATTATACAAAATTTTGATAGCATTTCGTCTAGGGGGAGCGACATCTAACAAGTGGCTTACTGTTTGTTGAAGAAGTAAGCGTGTCTTGCACCACCTATTTTTCAACTCATCACGCCCTGTTGAGCACAACAAGGTCTTCAAGCTTGCAAAGAAACACAATCTTATATATATATATATATTCACATTCACAAATCTCACATGTTCTGCTACATTTTCCACATAAGCTCAAAGTGAAAGGTGGTAGGTAATTGAGAATGTAGAGATGCTGAAAATCAAAAAAGAATTTGCTTGATTGATGTTCTTCTTCCCGCTGGAGCGAAAATGGGAAGGCTAAAGAGGGTGCGGAAATTGAAAGAAGAATTCACCTATTGATGATATTCTTCCCTCGATTGCGGTGAAGCAAAAATGGGAAGACTAAAGTGAGGAATGTGATGCCGAAAATTGAAAGAATAATTTTTCTATTGATGATGTTCTCCTGATTGTAGCAAAGTAAAAATGGTAAAATTTGGATGAGTGCTATAATGGCGCAATGGTGGATTGTGAGACAGGCAAGAACAATGGCTAATGGACTATAGAGTAGTCAATGGTGGGCTGAATGGATTTTGAATTGTGAAAGCTCTGGCCAGCTTTAAGTCGATCGATGGAAGAAAGGCGGATGGTGAGATTTAGCGAGAGAAAGGCTGAACTACGGACCGCTGGCAACGGATGGCCTGGGAGGGATGGTACGGTCCGCGGTGCGGGTCTGACGAATGGTGAAAGCGGCCGGTCAGCGGCCGCGGGCGGGGAGCGCTGCGAGAACGAGCCGAGGGGGCTAGTCGACGGCTCAACGGGCGGATCGGCAAGTGCCAAGCTCAACTAGGGCTGACACGATCGCGATGGGTCGACCACAATGGTCGCGACCATATGACGGCACGAATCGCATGGGTGCTCGGCCGGCTATGATTTTGGGTCTGGGCCAGATGACGGAACGTGAGGGAGAGTGGGAAGAGTCCATCTATATCTTTAACCATATAGATGACTGGAAGATAGATGACTGGAAGATAGATGACTGGAAGATCGAAGCAACATTTCACATTATAATCGCATACTTTTCAATGCATGGGAGGTAGTGGATACATGAAAAAAACACGATTCCATTCTCTCTACATCGGTAAGAGGTTTGTGGTGGGATCACCTATTGTGTCAAAGGAGATCTCAAGCCATTTTAGTTCATGATGTCAGCATATATTAGGATGCTACTTACTACCTCCCTCAAAATCAATAAGTCTATTCTCATGAACTTTGTTAAAGTTTAAAAATAAAAGAAAAAGAAAAAGAAAAAAGATAGAGAAAAAGAAAAAGAAAAGAAAAATAAAATAAAAGGGAGCGATAAATAGACTTGGAGGAGGAAGTGGAGCCTAACATTAGATTCAATCAATTAACTACCCCAATGATGATTGTGTTGAATGGTGATTCCTACCTCTGCCATCGTCTGATCCCTGCTGACACAAATTATCCACCTATTGAGAAACATTGTCTAGCTTTGATCTTTACATCTCAGAAGCTATGACATTACATGCTTTCTCATAAGGTAAACCTCAATCCTCATGACATGGCCAATGCTTTCCATACATTTGGCTCGTTGGTTCTTGATACTCTCGCAACTTGATCTCACATTTATACCCCTCCGTGCAGTAAAAGGACAAGCACTAGCGAATTTCTTAGTAGCACACCGACTTCTTGCTGATTTTTTGCTTAGTGATGATCTCCTTGATGAACAAATCATGAACTTAAGGGAGGCCAGCAACCACCGATGGGATATGTATTTTGATGGTGCTGCTTCTTTTCTTAAAGGTGAAACACCATGATCTATTCTCCCAGGAAAGACAGGGGTAAAAATAGTTCTTCTAACTCCAAACTATGATGTGTAATTAGCAACATTTCACATTATAGACTCAGATACTTCTTTCAATGCATTTCGTGGGAGGTAGTGGATACATGAACAAAAACATGATTCCATTCTCTCTACATCAGTGTAAGAGGTTTGTGCAAGGTGGGATCACCTATTGTGTCAAAGGAGATCTCAAGCCATTTTAGTTCATGATGTCGATATATTAGGATGCTACTTACTACCTTCCTCAAAATCAATAAGTCTATTCTAATGAACTTTGTTAAAGTTTAAAAATAAAAGAAAAAGAAAAGAAAAAAGATAGAGAAAAAGAAAAGAAAAGAAAAATAAAATAAAAGGGAGCGATAAATAGACTTGGAGGAGGAAGTGGAGCCTAACATTAGATTCCACCCACAATTCGTTACTCCATTTAAACATATGGATAGGGTGACCCGACCTCCACTAAGTAGAAGAAGAGGTTAGTTAAGAGGTTGTCCTAGGGGTGGAAAACCTCCTTATTGGCCACTTAATAGAAGATATGTCCCAGCTTCTAGGAATACACCGGCTATCCATATAGACTTAGAATCTAGTTCAGAGGATGATTATTATATGGTTAGCACACTAGCCAACTCTTCTTAGAAGTAGATTCATTTGGAGGTGACACTTAAGCCAGATAGTAATGAAGACCGGGCTCTAAAGCAAAGCATAAGTGTATCCAAGTCTATATGTGAAATGGTTAGGCATTAGTTGGGAACCTTAGCTCTAACCCCACTTTCCTCATAAAAAGTTGAGGGTTTGGTAGTTAAGAAAGCCCCTAGGTCATCCATATATGTGAAGACTCAGGGGTTCTTTTTGGGTGCATCATCCTCAAGTCAAGAAGTCAATGTAGAACTTGAAGATGATTCATATAAAGATTTAATAGAATTATCTTTTGATTGGTACTCGTCGTGTGTTCTAAATTTAGTAAAGAAAGAATTGATTCCACATGCTTGGTCTAAACACAAGTTAGATTACTTCAAGAGGTTATGGGGAAATTAGTGCAGACAATCTTAATCAAGATCAGGACTAGGATTCGGTATAGTGGGTCCAACCGGTGATGATGATTACTGCCTAGTCATCACCAATCATTTGGATTATGATAGGTTCTTTTCAAATCACATTAACTCATATGAGGTGTGCTTAGAAACTTTAGATGAACCAGATGATTTTAAAGTCAAAGATGCATTGCCAGGGTTTGAGGAAGAGATCAAGTCAACCATCGATGAGCTCAAAAAAATCAACCTAGGGATTGAAGACAATCCACGTCCGACATACATCAATTCCTTATTCAATGAAACTAAAACCAATGACTTAGTTAGCCTATTGACTGAGTTTATGGACTCCTTTGCATAGATTTATGAAGAGATGCCCAGTTTATCTCTTGATGTAGTAGCCCACAAACTAGTAATAGAGCCTAGTGATAACCCTATCAAGCAAGCTCCTAGACGCATGCGATTAGACATTGAACAATAGATCATTTCTAAAATCAAGAAATTGATTGATGCTAGTTTCATCCAAGAAGGAAAATACCCTTTCTGGCTAGCCAGTGACATCTCTGTTAAGAAGAAGAATAGCCAAATTCACATATGCATCAATTTTAGGGACTTAAATAAGGGATGTCCAAAAGATAAATTTTCACAACCAATACCAAAATTGATGGTAGACATTGCCTCATCTCATGCATTCTTCTCCTTCATGGATGGCTCATCTAGATATAACCAAATAAAGATGGCCCCTGAAGATGAGAAAAATACTACTTTTTAAACCTTGATCAGAATCTATTGCTATAACATCATGCCTGTTGGCCTTAAAAATTCTAGTGCAACATACCAGCAAGCCATTCTTCAATGAACTCATTCACAATCAAGTTCGATGTTATGTCGATGATCTCGTGGTCAAAAGTGGAGAAAAGAAAGACCATCTCTTTAACTTAAGAGTAGTTTTTGAATATTTTAACCTCAAAATGAACCCCCTGAAGTATTCATTCAAAGTAGCTTCAGGATAAATCCTTAGGTTAGTTGTCTGACAATGGAATCGAAATTGATCCAGAGAAGATCGAGGCAATATTAGAAATGCTACCCTAAAAAATTAACTCAACTCAGATCATTTTAAGGGTGATTAGCATATCTAAGATGCTTTATATCCAACCTATCAAGAAGATGCTAGCCATTCTCAACACTTATCAAAAAGGATGCCAAGTTCAAGTGGGATGATAAGTGCCAACATGCCTTTGAAGACATCAAGCACTACCTGATGACGCTGCTAGTTCAAGCAGGCCCTATCCCGAGCAAGCCAATTGTTACATTAGATGACTCCCTTGGTATTTTGTTGGTTCAAACTATTGATGAAGGGAAAGAAAACACACTCTACCACCTCAACTGTCATCTAATCTCTGCTAAAGTAAACTATCCACCCATTAAGAAGCATTGCCTAGCTTTAATCTTTGCATCCCAAAATCTATAGCATTACATGCTTTCTCATAAAATGAACTTGATCTCTAAGATTAAACTACTGCAATATCTCATGACATAATCAACATTATCCGATGATTGGCATGTTGGCCCATGATTTTATTTTAATTTTACATTGCTTTTGTACCCCTCTGTGCGATGAAAAGATAAGCACTAGATTTCTTAGCAACACACCCACTTTCTGTTGACTCTCTGCTTAGTGATGACCTCCCTGATGAATAAATTATGAACTTAGGGGGTACTAGCAATCACCACTAGGAGATGTACTTTGATGGTGTAGCTTCCTCTCAAAGATGAGAAAAACCATAATCTACTATCCCAGGAAAGGCAGGGATAGGAGTAGTTCTCCTAAATCTAGACCGCGAAGTGATGAGATTCTCATATCACCTATCCAATCTTTGCACCAACAACAAAGCCAAATATGAGGCTTAGATTGTTGGTTTGGAGTTATCCATTACTTTAAGCATTTAGAACATCAACATCTTCAAGGATTCTTAGTTAATCATCAATCAAATCACTGGGTTCTACAAAGTTCTAAAGCCTAAGCTCCATCACTACCTCAAGTACATAATGGAGTTATTGGCCCAAATCCTAAAGGTTACTATTTATAAGATTCCTCAAGGGGAAAATGTCTTAGCAGATGCTTTAGCCAAAGTTACCAAGGATTTGGCATGTCTAGAAAATCCGTCCATATCGATAATGGTCTAAAATAGATAAGTCTTATCATTTATTGATACTGAACTCATCGAGAAAAACTCTCTTAAATGGAAGGTTGTCATTGCAAAATTAGATGAGGAGTTGGATTGGAGGAAACCATTCATGGATTACCTAAATAGAGGGAAACTACCTCAAGAGAAGTCTCAAGTCCATCAGACAAAGCAGATAGCACTTTCCTACACTCACATGGATGACACCTTGACCAACGATCCTTGATCATGTGTGGTTATGTTATTTGGATAAACTCGAAGCCCATAAGATAGTGACCTAGGTACACTTAGGATTATGTGGAGCTTTGGTCTGAAGATGAAAGCCAAGATCAAGAGACTAGGATATTACTAGCCATAGATGATCATAGATTGCATGGACATAGTTAGGCAATGCCATAAGTGTTAAGTACACGGTGTGGTCCTACACCAACCACCCAACATTCTACATCCTACATCGGCCTCATGGCCATTTGAGTGTTGGGGTACCAATATAGTGGGACCGATTGACCCTCCTCTTCAAAAGGTCATCGATTCATCCTAGCTACTAACGACTACTTTTCTAAAAGGGTGGAGGCAAATCTGCTCAGAGAGATCATAGCTCAGCATATGCTCTAGTTTTTTAGGAACTATATTGAATATATGTTTGGGGTGCCTCGACAAATCATATTCAAAAATGGTACTGCATTCAAGAGCACCAAGATTAATAACTTTTCTTATGGCACATCATAGATTGGATATATTCAACCATCTACTACCCAAGGAAAAAATGGCTCAGGAGAAGTCTTCAAGAAAACTCTCATCCAAATATTAAAGAAGACACTCGATGATAATAATTGATAGTGGCATGAGTGGTTAGTTGAAGCCTGGGCTTACCACACCACATACAAAACTCCAACTCAGTATGCTCCTTTCTCCTTAGTGTATAAGTTTGAAGCCATTCTATCATTAGAAATCCAACTCACATCACTAAGGATAACTATGGGTAGCAAGATCATATTGAAATAGAACTCCAAGTTGCAATTAGAAGGGATTAAAGTTTGAAGGAGAGACAACTATGGGCATGTTAGAACCTCAAGTTATACAAAGCCAAAATGATTCAAGTTCATAACAAGTTGGTGCACCCTAGAGCTTTTCAAGTAGGAGAGCTTATTTAGTTCTAAGGAGACCAATTGTTGCCTGTTGTAAGATGGGAGGCAAGTGAAAGATCCTTTTGCCATAGATAAGGTCTATCAAAGAGGATCATATCAACTCATCAACCATAAAGGAGAGAGCCTGATGCTTCCAATCAATGGGCTCTATCTTAGAAATATTATTCATAAAATATTATTCAAATGATTCATTAATAAAATTTCATTTCAAATCAAACATTTCTCCAAATTGAATCAATTTCAATTATCAAATTATATCTCTTGTGTTATTAGAATAAGTGTAAGCAACCCAAGTGGCATCCTATTCAACAAACACAACTAAGCTAGGTGTAAGCAACCTAAGGGGCATCCTTTCTTGGTGGAGTCATATTGCCCCTGTGGTATCATTTCATCCACTCTTCGATGTGTTAGGTAGATGTAAGGTGAAAGCATCTATCCTTCATCAACACAACACAAACACATATAAAATAAACACATATCTTTTATCTTGGACTAATTTGAGTTGAAATAACACCCCCTACAACCCTCACTCAGTAGCTGCTCGAGGTCGGGTTGATGTGCTACCCTGCTAGAGTGTCACCGCAGTGGTCCCTTATTCAAGAGGATGTAAGTTTGTTACGCTTTCTTTCTGACTTGACCATTGCACACTGACTAGCACCTTGTTAGCATGATAGGCCTTACTACATGATCGATAAGCTACCTCATGTTAGCTTCGTTTAAGAGGATGTAAGTCTACTATGCTTTCTTCTTAGGCTAACCATTGTGCACTAACTAGGTTGAGTATATTTGAGTTTTAGGGTAAGTTTCCTAGTGGATCCTTTCCTCTTGACTACTTTAAGTCTGGGTCCAGTCCTCCCCATGGAACTCCCCACTTAGTAGTTGACCTAGGTCGGATAGTATCTATCGAGCCGATGATAGACTATCCCGATGATCAGTTCCACTTTAAGGAGATATAAGTCCATAGGCCTTCTTCTGACCAATCGCACAATGAGGAACCTTGGTTGGTTAGCCGACTGACCACCCGGTGGATACACCACTCATGGTAGATATAAGTCTACTATGCTTTCTCCTTGAGTCAACCACCGTACACCTAAAGGCTCTTTTATTTACAACATCTAGGACAACATTCCTCACATGACCTCCCCAATGGGCACTCTATTTGGATCAACGCATTTAGGATACATTCCTACAGATTCTCCCTTGGTCCAAGAAACTAGAAAGGTCGACATAACCCTTCTTAGTGTGTGGTCCTTCACACACCAACAAGGTCCATAAAAATATATAAAGAATTAAAAATATATATTCACTTATGGATTAGGAGAATGCCCCTAGTGGCACCTTTCCCAAGTAGCATCCTATCTTAAGGATAGTGTTAACAAAAACTCCCTCTAAGAATCTCGACTACTCTTGAATTGAGATAAGTCCCCAACATCACTCTCTCAATAGTCACCCTTAGGTCATGTTTGATTTATTGTGCCACCAAACAGGTCACCCTGATGGTTATTCTTGCTTGGGAAGATGTAAGTTTGCTATGCATTCTTTTAGATGACCGTGCATACCTGCAGCCCTAGGTTTTTTACTTGTTATGCTACCAATAGGACACTCAATGTTTCTTTACTCAAGAATATGTAAGTCGCTATGCTTTCTTCCTTGCATAGCACACCAAAAGGTAACCCTTAAGTCGGACAATCCTACCAGTAGACTACCCTTTGGATAGATAAATTTAAGCCACTTCTCAGTTCGATCCATCACACATCGACAGGATCCATCAAATGAAATTAAAACAAATGAAAACTAACTAAATCAAATTAAAACAAATCAAATGAAATCAAATTAAATTAACTTTAACTACTTTTGAGTTGACATAAGTCCTCAACTACATTCACTCAGTAATCGCCTTAGGCGGGCTTGATTTGTTACCATCGACAGATCACCCCAACGGCTGGTCCTTGCTTTAGAAGATGTAAGTTTGCTACGATTTCTTCCTATCATAGCCGCTACACACCGAAAGGTGATCCCTTAGGTCAGATAGTCATACATTGTGGCTTATAGGCTATCCCTTTGGATTTATAAATTTGAGATAGGCCAAGGTTGATATATCCCCTTCTTAGTGGGTCGATCGCACACTGACAAGGTCCATGAATCAATTCGATCACATTTAATTGAGTACACATCCCTAGTGAATGTGCCCTCAATTCAAAACCATCCTCCCTAGTAGAGCCATAATAAATCAAACCAACTCCACAAATGGAGTCTAAATTGAAATAATCCAAATCAATTAATCAAATAAATCAAAGAAACCCAACCAAACTTTCATCCTTAGTGGATACATCCCCAAATGAATCCATAAAATCAAACCCTTATCCTTAGTGGATAACTCAAACCTGCTTCCCTAGTGGAAGGTTCATATCTCCAATCCTTAGTGGATTCGAGCCCATATCCCTAGTGAATATGTCTCCATATCAATTAAGACAAAATAAATTAAAATTAATTTGATCTTGATCCTTGATGGATTATAAATTCTTATCCCTAGCAGATATTCTTCCAACAAATCATATTCAAAATTAAACTCAAATTCATATCCCCACCAGATAGCTCAACCCGCTTCTAGGAAGGTTCATATATTCAATCCCCAACAGTCTCCTCTTATGCCCTCGGCATAAACCTCTCTCACATTTCATTGTGGAAAAAAATTTTTATATAGGGAGTCACCTCTCAAATCTGTTGGGAGAAATGAAAGTGGCAAGCTTATAGAAATTCACCTTTTTTAGGATGCCACACAGATCCATAAATGTACTTATTCAGGTGATTGAGTATAACATCAAGAAATAGTGTACTATCTTAAAAGATAGAAGTCACTACCCTTTAATGGACTTAATCACCTCAATAAGGACTCCTAAGGACAATGGGTCTGCATATGTATCAGATATTCTTTCCCTACTTTACATGGAAAAGTAAAACGAGGTTTATTTTAAATTGAGTTCATTAAGTTCCCTACAAGGGAAAGCCCCCATAGTTAATTACATCCTAAAGAATGGGGATTCCTTAAGAAAACTCTCAATTAAGGTAAATGATCATTGTCTTCAAAGATTTCAATAGGAAAGGGACTATCAATAGATTGGTTTATTTTTAAAGATCAAATGGGATTGATCAAAGAGAGGGAGTTATTATCGAAGACAAAATGGAAGATAAGTAGGAGATGCCCATGATACTAGGAAATCTAGCGAGTATCTCAAACTATCCTATAGTTGGGCTTTAGATTTTTGAAGTTGATTTAGTTTGTTTGAGTTGCATCTTTCATTAGAAATTTAGGACTTATGATTCCTTAACACAAGATTAAGGAAATGCCTAAGAGGTGAGGAATTATTCTTATGGCCCACAAAGGGAAGAAGCAACCTCACTACTAAATCTAGGGAGCTTTCCGAAAGCACAACCTAAATCTAAGGTGAAAAGTTGGTATTTGGTTTGCCTCTACAAGAGAGGACAAACCACTCGACAGCTTAGACTTACAACCACATAGGGGTGGCCACCAACTAACTCCTCCTATGATTTTAAATACATGTAAGCAAGTCTTTATGCTTATTGAAGATAGTTAGGTTGTTATTTATTTAGAAAGAGACTAAGTCTTTAAACTCACTCCCTAAAGAGACCAAATCATGTAAGAGCATGCTTCAAATGACCTAAATCTAATGCAATTCAAATTTCATTTTTTATTTTCATTTTTGGACAACTATTTTGACTCAGGCTAATAGGATTCATATGTTTAATGCATAAGAAATAAGTTATTGGCCAAAATCAGTTAGAAGGGAGGAGGTCAGTTTCCACCATGGCTCTCAAAGGTCAAGCCAAGTTTCTCTGGTGAAGGTGGAAGCCCTCCAATCAAGAGTACAATAAGATATTGTTGTGCATGATATTATGAAAGAAATGCTCATCCAACCTAAGGGTTGCTAATTCTTTTATCTTAAATTTAAACCTAAGCTTTAGGTGAGGTTATGAGTTTTTATTTTAATTTGAGTTGTTAAATTGGGTAAAAGATTTTTTCCTAAAAGCCTAATCCACTTCCAGACCATACATAAAGCAAGGAAGAAACTAGGAAAAACATGTCACTTAATGCAAATGCTGAACAAACCATCAATTAATTTATAACGCTAATTGCAAAAAGAATAAAAGGCTATTATGGTCGGGCACCACCACACAAACCAAAAAAGACAAATGTGGGTATTCGAGCTCTACCCTTTTACAACCTGAATTACAAATGAATTAAATTATAATTAAGCAAGGAATTCATTATTTTAGGGGTCTTAAAGCTTCTTTTCTTCTTTCTTCTTCTTTTATTTATTTTGGATGGTTGGAAAGTAAGCTAAAAGCTTCGCATGGTGCATAAGATAGGATCTTATGACTAATGCTCATCTTAATCCCCATAACAATCATCCTAAAATCTTAATTGTATAAATTTACATGAAAAGGAAAAGAATGGAAATTTAACTAACACCTGCAAAATAAAGGTTAGCTAAAACAAACCACACAAATCCCAAGCATGTATATTAAACTTATCACCCCACAAATAGGTGATTAAGTCCACCTAGCCTATTGGATTATGCTTAGGGGTATAAAGCACTTGCAAGCAAAAGCATTTATATTTTATTTATGATAGCGCCCCTTAAGCATAATCCCCTATAGAAAAGAGTAGTTAGACTATGAGCATCCTACCATTCATTCTACGAGCATACACCCTAACATCTAGTCTAAAATATATATCAAAAAATAAAATAAAACATCAAACCATGCACCAACCTAACCTAAAGCTAGAAGGTGGTGACTTAGGCTAATGTGTGTGCCTTGAAGGCTTGTGTGTTATGCTTAGCTATGACTTTAGGTTCAAATTTTCTAAGTGTGAAAACATGTTCAACTTAGAGGAGGGTTTCATTTAAGTTGTTTAACTATTTTGGGTTGATTCTATTTCATGTTTTGATTAGGTTCAAGTGAATCCTACAATTAATTACTAAGAGAGGGAAAGAGAAGATAACTTCTCTTTCCATCCCTAACCTAAGTAATTTCTAAAGTAGATTTGCATTTAGATTTGTTTAGTGAATGTTTTGATTAAATATTTTATTAATCCTAAGTTTAGATGAATTCTAAACAAACCTATTCAAAAGAAAGGCATTTTAAGATTAAATAAAATGAATCAAAATTCACATAACACACATTACTTCATTTCTTTTCTCAACATGTATAGCATGTATATGCATGAGTCCTAAGCATATCTTTACATACAAATAAGAATATTTAACACACTTGATGATGCATGATAAGTAATCCATTTAAGGAAATTTAGAAGATTAAGATGCATGCTTTTCTTTAAGTAGAAAAAGGTTTCTTTATCCAATTTTTCACATATATACATGCAAGTAAGAAAGGCATAAGTGAGTACAACGCCATTGTTAGCCAGAGGTGTAAGGTACAAGACCTACTTAGGTCTACTTAAAGCCTCAGAACCTCGAGGTTGTCCAAACTAATATACCACTTTCCTTAAATACAAACATATGTATAAAAGAAATGAAATGGAAAAGAAGAATGCAAAAATTGTATTAATTAATTCATTTTGTTTATGTAATTTATGTATGCAAATATAGGTAGCCCTTCTTTGGTAAATATAGGTAGCCCTTCTTTGGTGATTGCATAAGGATGAATAGGATATGGTATTAGGTAAGTGTTAGGTTCTTTTCAAATGAACCATACATCTTACCAACTCCTATTCAAAACTATGCTAACATGAAAGAGAAGAGAAACATATGCTAAGCACACCTTTATATTGTTCACTTGCAAGCTTATAATTAGGATATAAGTATCACACTTTCAAATTTGATAATTAATTTATATGTTTTAAGAATAATTTGATTTTAGTAGTGATAATAGCCACTCATATTTCTACTTTAGCCAACACATGCAAATTTGACATAAGGTAAACAATTTCTTTTTTAAATTTGAATTTGAAAAATATGAATACATGAAACCACATGACATACAAATTTAACATGTTGGGGAAAGAATTAGAGCAATAAAAGCATCTAGACACATTCACTTCACTTAAATCCTAAAGACATTCTTATGGAATAAGAAAGTTTAAAACAAATCAAAGTGTATTCAATGTGATTTTGTTTAGCTTTAAGTTTGATTTAATTTTAAAAGGTGAGTTGAGTTTGCTATTCATAACCTATTCCCACATGTGTTTGATATATTTTTTTTAATTTTTAGATGATTAGATTCATTTTCATATATTAATTAGGTTAAGGTATGGATTAAGAAAGTTAATTAACCTTACCTACACCACCTTAGCATAGTTAACCAAATAATTATAAGCCAATGAGATGACATAAAAACTCACAAGGAATTTAAATTTTCAATGCACCTAGAAAGAAAAGGGCCTAATGCAATTTGGCTCACAATTAATAGTTAATTAAGCTAAGGGGTTTAGCTTAAGTAATTTCAAAAACACCCCTTTACACATGTGAATTGGATTTTGATTTTCTTAATTGAACTTAAGCTATTAAAATACCTAAGCATCTACCCAAGGTAGATAAATTAAGTTCTGAAGTTTTTAAAAATTTTTCAAAATTAATTAAGGGGATAATTAATGAATTAACCCATAATTAAGAGAAGATTAAGGAAAGAAAAGGGGGTTTAGAGAATAGCTTATGGGAAATGTCTCAAAATTATTTCCTAAACCTCCTATCTATTGGATCTGACCTTAATCAATCCTAATAATGGATTAAAACCACTAATCATACCTTAATTATCCTTAATTATATAATGAGGGTAATTAAGAAATGCATTTGTAATTCCTCAAATTAAACCATCAATAAATCTCAAGAAAATTAGGGGAGGCAGAGGTCATCCCCAAAAACATACCCAAGAAGTTTGGGATTAATCAGAGGCCTGATCAAAAGGTAATTAGCAAAATAAAGTTTCTAATAAAAATAAAAATTAAAGAAAATAATAATTTAAAAATCCATTGAAATTAATTTTAAAATATTCTAGGTTGAATTATCTTTCCGTAAAAATTTATTTCATATTTTTTGAATTTATTGAGAGATATGAATTTTAGAAGATCCATAGATTAATTAATTAATTAAGCATCCTAACTCACCACTCAGATGATGCGCTGGCACGATGCTTTACACACGCTAGTGAGCATCTCACTTAAACATCACATTCAAAAGACAACATGGCTGCGTGGATGCGCTTTGATCTCTATCGTCCGATCAAAGATGGATGTCTAGAGATCTCCCCACAGTTTTAAAAGGGACAAATCATTTTTTAAATGTTGGAATAATCTCAACCATCCATCCAAAATGCATGGATGGACGACCAAGATCTTTTTAGTTATTCCCCTTAGATCAATAGAGTCCATCCATGATCTAGGGAAAGATCTGAGCTCAATTGAGCTCGGATTGAAACAAAACTTAACCCACACCATCTAAAGCCAATAAGAAGCACATGCAATGGTGGATTTTTCTAGGTGGTCAAAAAATTCCATACTTCATTGGCACTCGAGATCGATGAGGTAGCTTAGTCTAGTGGAGATGAAGCCCTATTGAAATTCTTAGGCCTTGGGATTGACTGGCTTGCTCTATGGACCAACACCACTTGATGCTCCTTACGACCTTGATCTAATTGCTTCTCTCCTTTCTATGGGAACTCCAATGAAAGCTTGAGTGTGCTTGGATTAGTCCTTAGAAGAAGTGTGCAAGAGTAATTGGAGTGGTTTTCAGTGTGGAGAAAGTTGGGAGTTCAAGTGAGCTCCCCTATTTTCACACTATGCAAACCCAAGAAGATGAAGTTTGATTTCACTCTAGGGAGCTTGGAGAGGTTGAGGAATTACTTCTCTGACTTTCCTAGGTTCAATCAAATTAAGGAATGATAGTTTTGAATTCAATTAGGGGGAGTATATCTCCCCCTTGAAGAATCGGACGGTCATAAGCTATCTTGTCATTTTGATCCAATTGATCATAATGGAAGTTTGTTTAGGCTATTAGATATTTTCACTTGGTTAGTTTGAGACCTTGAGTGCATTTCCAACCTCCCATGTGCTTGAAATTGAGTGGAAGAGGGAGTTTGCATTTGCCATTTTGACCCATGGGGTCGGGTTTAGCCTTGGGGCTAAATTGCAACCCAAATATTGGGTTGGGTGCACCACTCCATTAGGTCCCCTTAAGCTATTAGAAAATCAACAAGTGGATATGAAGAGGGTATGACCAAATTCATGGATTAGGCCAATATTTGTTCTATGGCCTAGGGTAGGATGGTTATTTTGCTAGCTAATTTGGATATGTTGGGTATGTGGAGAAATTAGGTTTGACCATGTTTCATGAAGATTTGGAATTCATTTGATAAGGTTTGGCTCATGTTGACCCATTTAGGTTAAAATGAGTCGAAGTTGACCAATTGGTCAAATTGGGTCAAACCAAGGGTTGGATCAAATTCATATGACCATTTAAAATGTTTTGGTGGCTTTAGTTTGGTTCAATTGAATTAGTTTTAAATATGGGTCATATGACTTCATTTAGGTCAAATAGATCGAGTTGACCTATTTGACCCATTGGACCTATTTGAGGTGGGTCATAGGTTTCGGTTTGGTTAGTCATATAGAGTGGATTGGTATCTTTGTTTCCAATCAATTTTGGCTATGTTTAAATTTGGCTCAACATGACCCCTTTAGTCATACTGCCCAAGGTCAATTTGGGCTAGGTTGATCTAGTTGGCAAATTGAGGCTTTGGTCGTTCCAATAAGTGATTTGGAAATGAACTTGACCCATTGGTTCCAATCAATTTGGCTTAGATCAAGTTTTGACACATTTTGACTTTTTAGGTCAAGTTGGGTCAACTTGGGTCAAGTGGCCAATTGGGCTAGGTTAGGCTCAAATGTTGGCTTGTTCAAGTTCAAACATAGGTCATGAGTGAACTTAGATCATTGTTTTCAATCAATTTGGCCAATTGTGAAATTTGGCTATGTTAGGTTTCATTTTGGGCAAATGTTGACTTGTTCAACCCTTAGGTTTGACTTGGTTTGACCCAATTTGATTGATTGATCATCCCATGATGATTGTTGATCATGATGAGAGGCATATATGAGTTTGGTTCAATCTGATTTTGCTAGGATTAAAATTTGGCTCATACGGGTACTTTAGGTCACTTTGGGTCAAGAGAGGGTCAATGGCTTAGTCAAAGCTTGATTTAGTTTGATTGAACTTGTATATGGACTTATGTTTGAAATATAAATCTATTTATAAGTGGTTTGAAGTCAAATGGATTTTGATCCATTTGATAATTTCATATTCAAAGGGTGAACATGAAAGGATTTTGGCTTTGCTTTTTAAATTGAATTTTGATTTGGTGATTGAATTTTGTATTTATATAATTCATGATTGTAGGGTTGATTGAATCATGAAAGAGAATCAAGAATATGGTTTGATTTCAAATTGAATTGGCTAAGTTCAAGATTTTGACTTGAAAGGCTTAGATTTGATTTTGAGTAAATTTGGGTTTGATTTTTGGAATTGATTTTGATTGTTTGAATTTATATTTAATTTATATATGTGAATATAAATGAGAATATAAATTGATCATGAGAGAATTTCAAGGATTTGAAGTAGTTTAATCATGATTTAGGCTATCTATTAAGAAGGATTTAAATGACATGGAAAATTTTTAGAGTTTGGAGTTTGAATTTTGAATTTGGTTTGATTAATTTGAATTCATTTTTCATTTATATATGTGAATACAAATGAGAATATAAATGAATTATGATAAAATCTCATGAATTTGATTTGACTTGATTATGATTTAGGTTAAGTCCTGGAAAATTTAAAGGACTTAGAAAATTTCATGAATTGATTAGAATTTTGAGTTTAATTTTGTTTGAATTTATATTCTATTTATATATGTGAATATAAATGAGAATATACATGAATTATGAGAAAATCTCAAAGACTTGATTTGGTTTAGATCATGATTTAAGTCCTTAAGAGGAAAATTTAAGGACTTAGGAAATTTTGATTTTAATTATGATTTCAATCATGAATTTCAGTAATGGATTTTGATCATATGGAGTTGATTTAGATTTGGAGAAAATCAATCAAGATTGATTTGGAGTTTGAATGGAATGAAGGAAAGTGAGAAAGGGTTTAAGCTATAGGATAGGCAATTTTCTTAACATCCTTAAAGCATGACCTATCCCTATGGCTAACTCTTCTAAGTCTCTGTGGAGCAAAGTGTACACCTAATCACTAGATGTGTCTTAAGACTAAGGAACTATTAAAGTCTAAGAGAAGTCTTATGTATAATATGGAGGGGTTAAGATCTCATCCTAAAAATAAGGTCAACAAAGGTCAATAGGTGTGACCGACAAGGAACACCGACGCATTTGAAAATGATCAACAACAATGAGAGATCACAAGCACTAATAAAATAGTCTATCCTTATCCCAAGGCATGAGAATCTAGAGCTTAGTGCAATCTCTACTTATGCCCAAGACATAAGAGAGAGGGAAGAATCTACTAAGGGATAAGCGAATCTTCCACTAAGGAAGGTGTTCAAATTATCCCAAGGAGATGAGAGGTTTGATTTGATTGGAATCTCACCGCTAGTGGAGAGGGTTGAATTTATTTTTATTTGTTAGAT
The DNA here is from genome assembly GCA_021442155.1 of Cymbidium sinense. Taxonomy (NCBI): domain Eukaryota; kingdom Viridiplantae; phylum Streptophyta; class Magnoliopsida; order Asparagales; family Orchidaceae; genus Cymbidium; species Cymbidium sinense. The sequence continues at coordinate 168,127,174 of CM038217.1, read as the reverse complement.
TGAATTTTTAGATGAAACTTTGGTTCACGATGGATCGCACTGAGGAGGAGCCATGGAGGCCAAGACCTAACTCAGATTTACCAATTAAAGGGGTAGTCTATTAAACACATAGTAGGACTAGCCAACCAAAGGGATGCCTTTCAGTATGTAGCAGATGTACTAGGAAGATAGCGTAGTAGACTTATATCTTCCAAAGTAGAGACCTGCTGGGGTAATTGTCAAGGCAATTGAAACCCAACCTGGGACTATGAGTGAATACCGGGGACTTAAATCGCCTTAAAGATAGTCAAAGATTAATTTTATTTATAGATTTATTTATTTTGATGGATTCCATTGTGATGGATCACACTAAGAAGGGGCTTATATCAGCCTAGACCTACCTTAAATTTATTGAACCAAAGGAAGTAGCTTTTAGGCCGATGGGAGAACTATTCGACCAAAGGAGTGCCTTTCGGTTTGCAATGATCAATTGCAAGGAAAAAAGATTGGGGGCTCACATCTTCCACTAGAAAAGACCACTGGTGATTTATTTCGCAACAAATCGAACCCAACCTGGACCTCACATCAATAATCATGCTATAAAGAATACATCATAGCCTTATATCTTTCAAAGTGAAATGACTGCCTGGGTAACCTATTTATGGAAAAAATAGATTAAACTTCATGGAGAAAAATTCCCACACACATATAGAGCCTTCAAATCTATGGTGAAAGGAGAGGAAAATTATATATGTGGAAATTTATCTTGATAAGATGCTATGCAAATCGGATGTACTTATTCAGGTGATTGGATACATCATCAAGGTATAGTGTACTATCTCAAAAGATAGAAGTCACTACCCTTTAATGGAACCAATCACCTTAACAAGGACTCCTAAGGATGATGGGTGTATATATACTGAGATTCTTCCCCTACTATACATGGAAAAGTAAAAGTTTATTTTAAATCTTCATTAAGTTCCCTACAGGCAAGCCCCATAGTTAATTACATCCTAAAGGATGGGATCCTTTAGGAAAACTCTCGATTAAGGTAAATGATCATTGTCTCTAAAGATTTTGATATGAAGGACTACCAATTGATTGGTTTATGTTTGAAAATCAAATGGGATTGATCAAAAGAGGGAGTTATTATTGAAGCCAAAATGGGAATAAGTAGGAGATGCTTATAATGCTAGGAAACCTAGCGAGCATCTCAAACTATCCAATAGTTAGGCTTTACATTTAAAAATTGATTTAGTTTGTTTGAGTTGTATTTTCATTAGAATTTTAGGACTTAAGATTCCTTAACACAAGATTAAGGAATTGCAAGAGGTGAGGAATTATACTTATGGCCCACGAAAGGGAGAAGCAATCTCATAAACTAAATCTAGGAAGCTTCGGTAAGGGCCATAGCACAACCTAAATATAAGATGAAAATGGGTAATTGGTTTTCTTCCACAAGAGGACAAACCACCGATAGCTTGGACTTACAATCGCATGGGGTGGCCACCAACTAACTCCTCCTATAATTTTAAATACATGTAAGCAAGTCTTTATGCTTATGCAAGATAGCTAGGTTGTTATTATTTAGAAAGAGACAAAGTCCTTAAACTCACTACCTAAAGAGATTATATCATGTAAAAGGCTTGCTTCAAATAACCTAAATCTAATGCAATTCATATTTCATTTTATTTTCATTTTGGACAAATATTTTGACTCAAGCTAATAGGATTTTTATGACTAATGCATGAGAAATCAAATTATTGGCCAAAATCAGTGAGAAGGGAGGAGGTGAGTTTCCACCACGACCCTCAAAGGTCAAGCTGGGTTCTCTAGCAAAGTTGAAAGTCCTCCGATCAAGAGTAAACTAAGATGCACTTATACATGATATTATAAAGAAATATTCAACCACCTATGAGGTTACAATTGTTTTAAGTTGGGTAAAAAGTTTATTTATCCCTAAAGAACCTAATCCACATCTAGGCCATACATAAAGCAAGGAAGAAACTAGAAAAAAGTATGCCACTTAATGAAAAAGCTAAATAAATTATCAAACAATTTATAAAGCTAATCACAAAAAGAATAAATGGCCATTTGTGGTCAGGCACCACCACACAAACCCAAAAATATCAAACATGGGTAACCAAGCTCTACCCTTATACAACCCAGATTACAAATGAACTAAATTACAATTTAAGAAAAGGAATTCATTATTATGGGGTCTTCTTTTATTCTTCTTTTTCTTTCTTTCTTTCTTTTCTTTTATTTTTTTTCTTTTGGTTCTTTGGATCTTCCTTTGGATGGTTGAAAGGTGGATGCTACAAGGTATTACATGGTGCATAAGATAGGATCTTATGACCAATTTTCATCCTAATACCCATAACAAATCATTCCAAAATCCTAAATATACAAACTTTTACATGACAAGGAAAAGTATAAATCTAATTAACACCTGCAAAACAAGGGTTAGTTAAATCACACCATACAAATTCAAAGCATGTATATTAGACTTATCACCCCACACATGGGTGACTAAGTCTGGATATATATTATGTGAAGGGGTATAGCACCTACAAGCAAGAAGCATTTATATTTTATTTATGATAGCACCTTAGCACAATCCCTACAAAAAAAAGAATAGTTAGATTAAGCACATCCTATCATTCATTCTATGAGAATACACCCTAACATCTAGTCTAAAGCATTTATCACAAAACAAAATATAACATCAAACCATGCACCGACCTAACCTAAAGCTATAAGTGGGGACTTAGGCTAATGTGTGTGCTTTGAAGGTTTATGTGGTATGCTTACCTTAGGATTTTAGGTTTGAATTTTCTAAGTGTGAAGGACATGTTCAACTTAGGGGAGGGTTTTATTTAAGTTAATTAAGTGTTTTGGGTTATTTTTATTTTATGTTTAAATTTGTTTTAAGTGAAACCTACAATTAATTACTAAGTTATGAAGAAAGGAAAAGAGAAGAGAAATTCTCTTCCTTCCCTAATCCTAAGTAATTTCTAAGGAAAGTTCACATTTTAATTTTATTTAGGTGAATGTTTTGATTACATCTTTTAATCAATCCTAAGTTTAGATCAACTCTAAAAACCTATTCAAAAGAAAGGCATTTTAAGATTAAATAAAATGAATCAAAATTCACATAACACACATTACTTCAATTTCTTCCCAACATATATAACATGCATATGGATGGACCCTAAGCATATATGTGCATGTAAATGAGAGTAGTTACCACATTTTATAATTCATGCTAAGTAATCCATTTAGGAAAATTTAGAAGTTGAATATGCATGATTTTTCTTAAGTAGAAAAAGTTTTCCTTATCCAAAATTTCACATACATGCATAAAAGTAAGAAAGGTGTTAACCAGAGTTGTAAGGTACAAGACCTACTTAGGGCTACTTAAAGCCTCGCAACCTTGGTCAGACTAATATACCACTTTCCTTAAGTACAACATGTATATAAAAGAAATGAAATGGAAAAGGAATATGCAAAAGTTTAATAGTTTTTTTTTGTTTATGCAATTTATTCATGCAAGTATAGTAATCCTTCTTAGATGATGCATAGGATGAATAGGGTTTAGAATTAAGTATGTGTTGAGTTCTTTTCAAATGAACCTACATCATACCCACTATATTCAAAACTATGCTAACATAAGAAAGGAAGGAAAGGCTACACTAAACATGATTTTATAATTCATCACATGCAAGTTAATAATTAAGATATGAATAGCACACTTTCAGATTTGATATTTCATTTATAAGTTTTGAAAATATTTTGGATTTAGTAGTGATAATAGACACTCATATTTTACTTTAACCAACACATGCACTTCTGACATAAAGTAAGCAATTTCATTTAAAACTTTGAAAACATGAAATTATGAATGCATGAATCACATGGCATATAATTTAACATGTTGGGAAAGATATAAAGCAATGAAAGCATGTAAACAAACTCACTTTACTTAATCCCTAAAGGAATTCTTAAAGAATAAGAAAATTTAGAATAAATCAAAGTGAATTTCAAAATGATTGTTGTTTGGTTTGAAGTTTGATTTAATTTTAAAAAGGGGAGATGAGTTTGATATTCCTAACCCATTCCAACAAGTGTTTTGTATTTTTGTTTAATTTTAGATAATTAAATCCATTTTAAGTGATTGATTAGGTTAAGTATGCATTAAGTGACTTAATTAACCCTTACTTACACCACCTTAGAAAATTAACTAAGTAGTTATGAGCCAATGAGATGACATAAAACCCACAAGGTATTTAAATTTGTAATGCACTTAATAAGAAAAAGGCCTAATGCAATTTGGCTCACAATTAAAAGTTAATTAAGCTAAGGGGTTTAGCTTAAGTAATTTTAAAACACTCCTTCATACTTATAAAAGGGGTTTTAATTTCCTTAATTAGACTTAGGCTATTAAATACCTAAGCATCTACCCAAGATAGATTAATTAAGTTCTAGAAATTTTTAGAATTTTTGAAAATTGTTCAAAGGGATAATTAATGAATTAACCCTTAATTAAGAGGAGATTAAGGGATTAAGGAAAGAAAAGGGGGTTTAGGGAATAACTTAGGAAAATGCCCCAAAAGTATTCCATAAAACCCCTACTCATTGGATCTGACCTTAATCAAACTCAATCATAGGGTAAATCCACTAATTACTAATTACACCCTTAATTACATGAAGGGAAGAAACAGTAGCAATTTCCCCAATTAAGGCCTCAATAAATCTCAAGAAAATTTGGGAGGCAGAGGTTATTCCCAAAAATGAACCCTAGAAGTTTGAGATCAATTGGTGACTTAATTTTGGAGTAATTAACTAATTAACATTTCCCAAAGAAACCTAAATTTAGAGAAAAGGGGAATTCAAAATATACATTGAAAACATTTTTTAAATATTCTAGATGGAATTATCAATCCATAGCATTTTCCCCATATTTTTTTAATTTTTTCTTGAAGGAGTTATGATTTTTTTAAGTTATCTAAAAATTTATGAATTAATTAAGCATTTATTAATCCCTAATTAAGCTTTGGCTCTTGACGCGACGCATGGTGACGATGGTCAACGCGCTTTAAACGCATTACACAGTGAGCCATTTACTTAAGTTGTCAAACTAGGGGGGAGGGGGCGGCGGTGCACGCACTTTTATCCTTAACCGTCTGATCAAAGATTGGATAGCTGAAGATACACCCATGATTTATAAAACAAATAAAGGATTTAAAAACATGGGAATAATCTTGGCCATCCATCCAACCAGTGCAGATGCATGGCCAGAGATTCATCCCTGCCAAAGCTTAGGAAGAATTAGATCCATCCACCTTCTAAGCTTTGATTCGAGCTCAATTGAACTTGGATTAGGCTAAAATTTTCCCACACCTTCATCATACAATAACCAACAAATCTAATGGCTAAGATCCTATGAGATTAAAGTTCACTTCACAAAGGACCAACACCTATGAGAATTAAGCTTGAAAAATGACTAACCTCACCGGAGGTGATCACAGGCACTCAATTCCTTTGGAGGAGCTTCATCTGGTTGAGACGAAGCTTTATTGAAGTTTTGAGCACTTGAGGTTGGGTGTAGAGCTCAATGGACAAACTCCTCTTCACTCCCTTTGCGGCTTTGATAGAATTGAACTCTCCCTTACCTCTAGAACTTCAGAGAAGGCTTGGACAGACTTGACTTAGTTCCTAGATCAAGTGTGCAATAGGAATTGGAAGAAGATTAACTATGGAGAAAATTCATAATTGGATCGAGCTCCCCTATTTTGCACTGTGCAAAATCAAAGAAAGAAAAATTCAAAACCTCTCTAGGGACCTGGGGAAGCTCTGTGATAGTTGCTAAGAGTTCTTAGGTTCCAATCGAGTGTGAGTCGATTCAAATTTCAGTGGATTAGGGGGAGTATATCTCCCCCTATGGCAATCAAATGACTGATAATGTGCTTACAGATTTAATCCAATTGACATAATGGGATGGGTTGTTTGGGTTATTTGGGTTGTTTGAAGTGTGCACATGGTCAATTTGGCTAGTGGAGTGGAAGGCTAACTTCCATGTGCATCCAATTGAGCTTTGGGGGGAGTTTGAAAATTGAATTTCAATGCTATGGGTCGAGTTTGGCCCATGGGCCAAATGGGTTGAACCTAAACCCATTGGGTGCACCACTCACTAGGTCCCCTTGAGCTTTCAGGAAAGCCTCATGTGATTGTAATGAGTGTATGACCAAAATACCCATGGGCTAGGCCAAAATTTATTTTATGGCCTAGAGGTATAATGGTCATTTTATTATTTTTTCAATTCGGGTATGTTTGGTATGTTGAAAAATGTTGGGTCAAGTTTCATTGGATTTGGAATCCATTTGATAGGGTTTGGCTCATGTTGACCCATTAGGTCAAAATGGGTCAACTTGGGTCAAGTTGACCAATTGGTCAAATTGGTTCAAACCAAGGGCTAGATCAAGTTCATATGACCATTTTAAATATTTTGGTGCCTTTTGTTTGGTTCAATTTGGATTAGATTTGGTTTTGGCTCATATGACATATTTAAGTCAAATGGGTCAAGTTGACCCATTTGACCCATTTGACCTATTTGAGGTAGCTCATGGGTAGGTTTAGGTTTGGTTAGTCATATGGAATGGATTGGTATCTTTATTTTCAATCAATTTGGGTTAGGTTCCCTTTAGGTCATGTTGGGTCTAAGGTCAATTGGGCTAGGTTAGGTCTAGTTGGCCGATTGAGGCTTTGGTCAAGTTCCACAAGTGATTTGGAATGGACTTGACCCATTGGTTTCAATCAATTTTGCTTAGATCAAGTTTTGACACATTTTGGCCCTTTAGGTCAAAATGTGTCAACTTCTCAATTGGGCCAGGTTAGTCAAATTAAATGTTGTCGGTCAAAAACATAGGTCATGAGTGAACTTTGATCAATGGTTTCAATCAATTTGGCCTATAGTGAAATTTGGCTATGTTAGGTTTTATTTTAGGTTAAACATTAACTTGGTCAACCCTTAGGTTTGACTTGGTTTGCCAATTTGATTGATCATCCCATGATGATTGTTGATCATGATGAGAGGCAAATATGAGTTTGGTTCAATCTAATTTGGTTAGGATCAAAAGTTGGCTCATAAGGGTACTTTAGGTCACTTTGGGTCAAGTGAGCCTAAGTATGTCAAATGGCTTGGTCAAAGCTTGATTTGAAGTTGATTGATCTTCTATACAGACTTATGATAGAAATATAAATCCATTTACAAGTGGTTTGAAGTCAAATGAATTTTGATCCACTTGAAAATTTCATATTAAAAAAAATATATATGAATGAGTTTTGCGTTTGATTTTTGATTGTTTGATTGAAGTTTGGATTTATATATGAGCTCATGATTGTAGGATTGATTGAACCATGAGAGAAAATCAAGGATTTGGCTTGATTTGAAAGTGATTTGGCAAAGTTCAACATTTTGAATTGAAGGGCCTAGATTTGATTTAATTTGATTTGATTTGAGTTTATTTTTTGGAGTTGGTTTTGATTGTTTAAATTTATATTTCATTTATATATGTGAATATAAATGAAAATATAAATTGATCATGAGAAAAATTCAAGAATTTGAAAGAGTTTAATCATGATTTGGGTTCAATCCATTAAAAGGAATTTAAGGGATTTAAGGAAATTTTTAATTTGAAATCTAATTTTTGAATTAGATTGGGTTGATTTATATTTATATTTCATTTATATATGAGAACATAAATGAGAATACAAATATTTTTTGAGAAAATTCTATGAGTTTGAATTGGTTTGATCAAAGTTCAAGCTAAATCTATTAATGAAAAATTAAAGGATTTAAGGGAATTTCAAGGATTTTAATTTTGGAATTTAATTTTTTCCTATGATTGGATTAATTTGTATTTATATTTCATTTATATATGAGAATATAAATGAGGATATAAATGAGTTTTGAGAAAATCCCAAGGGTTTGAATAGGTTTGATCAAGGTTTGGAGTTGATTTTGGCTAAGTCCTTTAATGGAAAATTAAAGTGACTTAAGGAAAGTTTCATGAATTGATTTGGAATCTTGAATTTGATTGGATTAATTTTAATTTATATTTCATTTATAAATGTTAATATAAATGAGAATATAAATGAATTATGAGAAAATCTCAAAGATTTGAATAGGTTTAGATCAAGATTTTGGCTAAGTCCATAAGAAAGGGTTAAGAACTTAGAATATTTGAACTTAGAAATTTTTGATTGATTTTGATCATGGGTTTCAATCATGGAATTGATTTGAGTTTGGAGAAAATCAAATAGAATTGATTTGGAGTTTGACTTGAAAGAAGGAAAGTGAGGAATGGTTTAAGCTAAAGGGTAAGAGATTTTCTTAACACCCCTAAGGCATGACCCATCCCTACGGCTAACTCTTCCAAGTCTTCTAGGGCTAGGTGATAGTGTCCACCTAATCACTAGATGTGTCTTAAGATTAAAGAACCCCTAAAGTCTAAGAGGAATCCTATATTTAAGATGGAGGTGTTGCGAGCTTATTCTAAAATTGAGGTCAACAAAGGGCGCCCAATAGGTGTGGTGTGACTAACCAGGAACACCGCACGTATTGGTGTTGACCAAAATGATCAATAGCACCAACATATCACAAGCACTAATAGAGACTACCTATCCTTAACCCAAGGAAAAGAGAGAATCTAGAGCTTAATGCAATGTGGCTCTACTTATGTCCAAGGCATAAGAGAGAGAAGAAATCCACTAAGGGATAGAGTGTGAACCTTCTACTAGGGAAGCAAGTTCAAGTCATCTACAAGGAGATGAATGGTTGGATTTGATTTGAATCTCAAGAGATCTCCACTAGGGGAAAGAGTTGAATTTTTTTTCCAAATTTTTTTATGTTTGCCTTTTTTTAATAAGAACCCTATTGGTTTGCATTGGGTTGTATTGAATAGGAGCCATGGAGGCTAACACCTAACTCAAATTTACCAATCCAAAGGGGTAGTCTACTAAGCACATAGTAAGACTAGCTAACCAAAAGGATGTCTTTCGGTATGTAGTAATTGTACTAGGAAGAAAGCATAGTAGACTAACATCCTTCAAGTAAGGATCAATTGATGTGGCAATCTATTGACAAGGAAACAGATTGAACCCAACCTAAGGCTGACTATTAAGTGAATACCAGGGGACTTAGATCAACTAAGAGATGATCAAGATTAAATTCATTTTAAATTTATTAATTTTGGTGGATTCCGTTTGTTTGCGATGGATCATACTAAGAGAGCTTATGGAAGCCTAGACCCATCTCAGATTTACTGAAATAAAGGGAGTAGCTTCCCAGTCGATGGGAGAACTATCCGACCAAAGGAGTGAATTTTGGTTTGTAATGATCAATTGAAGGGAAGAAAGTTCAAGGACTCACATCTTCCACTAGAAAATACCATTGGGGTGATTGGTTGCTTTGGGCAACAAATCGAACCCAACCTAAGGCTGATTATTGAGTGAATGCCACTTGGGGACTTAAATCAGCTCAAGAATAATCAATATTACTTTTATTTTATAATTTTTTTTTTATTTTTATGGATTTCATTGGTTTGCGATGGATTATACTAAGAAGGAGCTTATGGAAGCCTAGACCTATCTCAAATTTACTAGAAATAATGGGAGTAGCTTCCCGGCCGATGGGAGAACTATCTGACCAAAGGAGTGCATTTCAGTTTGGAATGATCAATTGAAGGGAAGAAAGCTCAGGGACTCACATCTTCCACTAGAAAAGACCACTGGGCTGATCAATTTCTTTGGACAATAAATCAAAGCTGACCTAGGGCTGCCCGTTAGTGACAATCAAGCTAGAAAGAATGTGTCATAAGTCTTATATATTTCAAAGTAATGACTGTCGGGATAACTTGCTTGTAGAAAAATAGATTGAACCTGACTTGAGGGTGACTATGGAGTGAGTACCGACCTGGGGATCTATCTCAAGTCAAGTAGTCAAGCAATTCTTATAAGGAGTTCTGCTGACACTGCCCTAAAGATAGGATGTCTGGTTGGGAAAAGGGGCCCTTTGGGGGCTTGAATTCCTAATTCACAAGTGAATTAATTTTGTTTATTTATTTTAGTTGTTTACCATGGACCCTGTTAGTTTGCAAGGGATCAAACTGAGAAGGATCTTATATCAGCCTAGACCTATCTCAAATTTACTAAACTAAGAAAAAATTTGTGCATCCACTGAACAAATTTTCTAACCACAGTGGTGGCTACTATGAAATAGGAACTATCCAATCTAAGTAACCCGAGTAGTGTCTAAATGGGGTCACAAAGGACTTGATCCAAATAGAGTGATGAGGCCGATAAGGGCTTAATCCAGCACCCTAGAGAAACTAACATGGATAGTCCTAAATTCAATGGTGTTTGTCAACCTCAAGGAGAAAGCACGAGGACTCATATATGCAAGAGTGGTGTACTCGGGTGAGTCACTGTCAACATAGAAAATATCAACCAACCTAAGGTGCCCATCAGTTTGTAATAATCAACATAGGAAAAAAGCTCGGGAACTCACATCATCTTATAACGGAATTGATTGCTGGGATAGTCTATCTTCAGCTTGACAAGTGCTATCCAACCTAGGGCGATTATTGAGTGAATGCCTCTGGGGACTTATATCAACTCAAAAGTAGTCAAGAGGAAAGGAGCCTTTGGGAGACTTACCTAAGCCTCGAATATACTCAACTTAGTTAGAGCATGATGGCTAGTTCAAGAAGAAAATACGAGGACTCGCATCTTCTTAAATGAAGTCAGCATGAGGTAGCTTATTGGCTGAGCAGAAAAGCATAACATACTAATAAGGCACTCATTGGTTTTCAATGGTCAAGTTAGGAAGAAGGCGCGGGGACTCACATCCTCCAATAAATGACCACTGGGGTGACATGCTAGCAAGGGAGCATGTAGACCCGACCTAGAGCAGCTAATGAGTGAGTGCCACAGGGAGCTTCTTTCCACATCAAAATAGCTCGAGATAAAAGATTTATGTTTGTTGTGTGCATGTGTTAAAAGGAATAGAATGCCTCTAGAGGACTCTTACACTTATTTTAAAACACGTCAAAGATTTTTGAAATGATGTCACAGATGGCAACACGAATTCCCACTATGAAAGGATGCCGCCTGGGTTCTCTCATACCTATCTTAGTTATGCTAATCAAAATAGGATGAATCTTGGGTTCTCTTACACCTATTCTAAAAGCATCAAGAGGTTGTGTTTGTGTTGTGAAAGATGGATAGAATTCCACTAGGGGACTCTTACACCTACCCTAAATATGTCACGATGGATTCACAAGACAAGCAAACAACACTTTGAAAGAAGATAAGATTTGATGAATGGAATCAAATTTTGTTCTTTTCATTAATAAATTATTTTTAAACAAGTTTTATTTTATGGGTAATATTTTTCAGATAGAGCCCATTAATTGGAAGCATCGGGAGTTCCCTTTTACAGTCAATAAGCTGATATGATCCTCCTTAGTAGGCCTTCTCTATGACATAGTGGCCTTCCCAAGTGGGTTCAAACTTGCTTCCCATCTTTCGATGGGCAATAATTGGTCTCCTTAGGACTAACACAAGTTCTCCTACTCAAAAAGACCTAGGGAGGACTAGATTGTTGTGAGCTTGAATCATTTTATCCTTGTACAACTCGAGGTTCTGGCATGCTTGTAGGTGACTTTCCTCCAAACCTTTGAGCTCTTCTAACTGCAACTTTGCATTCTGCTCTGTAGTGATCTTGTTACCCAATGCTATCCTAAGTGATGGGATTTGAACTTCTAAGGGAAGAATAGCTTTGGACCCATACACTAAGAAAAATGGGATAGACAGAGTTAAAGTTTGGTATGTGATAGAGTATGCCCACAAGGCTTTGACCAACTGCTCATTTCACTATCACTTTTTGTCATCAAGAGTCTTCTTCAATATCTGGATGAGAGTTTTGTTGAATGCTTTTGCTAAGCCATTAGCTCTAGGGTAGTAGATGATGGAGTATGTCCAATCTATATTGTGTCTTTTGGCAAAAGCTATTGATCTTCATGCTTTTGAATGTCATTATTAAGATATAATTCTTCGAGGCACCCCGAACCTATATACGATATGGTTCAGAAATTGAAGCACATGGTGAGTTGTGACCTCTCACGAGGGATGGCTTCCCCACTTGGAAAAGTAGTCGGTAGCAGCTAAGATGAATTGATGCCCTTTGGAAGAAGGAGGATCGATTAGACATACAATGTTGGTACCCCAACACTGAAATGGTCATGAAGCCAAAGTAGGGTGTATAATGTTGGGTATGGAGGACCCACAGTACACATGGATGGCATCTCACTACATCCATACAATTTGTGATCATAGAAGACCAGTAGTATCCAAGTCTTTTGATCTTCAACTTCATCTTAGACTAGACTGATGCACTCCACATAGACCTGAGTGTACCTCAGTTACAATACTATGGGCTTCATGTTTATCTAACCAACATAATCACATTTGGTCAAAGGACCGGTGATATAGGGTGCCATCTATAAGAGCATAGGATAGAGCTCTCTATTTCACCTAATGGTCTTGAGATTTCTCTTTAGGTAGTTTGCCAGTGCTCAAGTAATCTATGAATGGTTGCCTCCAATCCATCTCCTTGTCCATTTTGGGAACGATAACCTCCCCTTAAAGAGAAAATCTCTCAATGAGTTCTGAATCAATAAAGAATAAAACTTGTCTATTTTGGACCCTTATTGAAATGGACTCCTCTTCTAAAATGTCGACTCTTTGGCAAGTTTTGCCAAAGCGTCTGCTACTGTGTTCTTTGCTCGAGAACCTTGTAGATGGTGACTTTAAGAATCTGGGCCAACAGCTTCATGGTATACTCATAGTAATGACAAAGCTTGGGTTTGAGGACATGGTAGGACCTGGTAATCTGGTTGATGACCAACTGAGAATCCCCAAAGATGTTGATGCTCTTGACACGAATAATAATGGATAACTCCAGACTAGTAATCAAAGCCTCATACTCAACTTCATTATTAATGCAGGGGTTGAAAAGATAGTATGAGAATCACATCACATCGTGATTTAGAGTTAGAAAAAACTATTCCTACCTTTGTCTTTCCTTGGAAAATAGATCGTGGCGCTTCACCTTTAAGAAAAGAAGTAGTACGATCAAAATACATCTCCCATTGGCAGTTGTAGGCCTCCCCTAAGTTCGTGATTTGTTCATTGGGAGATTATCACTAAGCGAGAGAATCGGAAGTGGGTGTCGCTAAGAAATCTACTAGTGCTTAACCTTTTACTGCACGGAGGGGTACAAATGTAATATCAAACTATGAGAGTATCATGGACCAATGAGCTAAATGTTCATAAAGTGTTGGCCGTATCATGAGGTACTGTAGTGGATTGATTCAGGAGATCAAATTCACTTTATGAAAAGCATGTAATGTCTTAGATTCTGAGAAGTAACGATCAAAGCTAAGCAATGTTTCTCAATAGGTGGATAGTTTGCTTCAGCAGGGATCAGATGACGGCTGAGGTATATTGTCTTAACTCTTAGAAGATCAAGTTCGGGAGATCAAGTTCAACTCTTAGGAGGTGGCACTTCTATGATAGCTTTAATCTTTTCAAGATCTATTTCTATTCCCATATGTTGAACAACAAACCCAAGAAATTTCTCTAAAGTGACTATGAATGCACACAACCTAGAGGATTAATTTTAAGGTTATATTATCTTAACTGTGCAAAAACTACTCTCAAGTCAAAGAGGTGGTCTTCCTTTTCTCTACTCTTGACTACTAGATCATCAACATAGCACTTAACCTGATGATGGATGAGTTCATTGAAGATCTGATTCATGGCTCTTTGGTATGTAGCACCAGCATTTTCAAGGCCGAAAGGCAGGACCCTATAATAGAAGATTCCAATCAGGGTTTGAAAAATAATGTTTCTTTCATCTTCAGGAGACAACTTGATTTAGTTATAGCTAGATGACCCACCCATGAAAGAGAAGACTGCATGAGATGAGGCAATGTCCACCATTAATTCTGGTATAGGAAGAGGAAACTCATCCTTAGGACATGCCTTGTTTAAGTCCCCAAAATCAATGCAAATATGAATTTGGCCATTCTTCTTCTTAACTAGGATGACATTAGCTAACCAGGTAGGATATTTTTCTTCCCTGATGAAACCAACATTGATCAATTTCTTGACCTTAGAAATAACATGTTGTTCAATTTCTAATTGCATGCGTCTAGGAGCTTGCTTAATAAGGGTAACATTAGGATCTATTGCTAGCTTCTAGATGGTAATGTCAGGAGATAATCTAGGCATTTCTTCATAACTTCATGCAAAGCAGTCTTTAAACTCAGTTAATAGCCTGAGTCGTTGGTTCTTCTTCATTTAGCAACAAACTGATGTATGTCGGGTGAGGGTTTTCTTCTATCCAAGGTTGATTTCTTTTAGCTTATCTATTGTTGAATTTATTTCTTCATCAAATTCTAGTGGTGCCTCTTTGACTTGGAGATCATCTGGATCATCTAAAGTTTCTAAACACATATTCTCATAAGATTTGGGGATGTGTGAGAAGAACCTTCAGAATCTAAATGGTTGGTAATAACTATGCAATAATCTTCATCATCGATAAGACCCACTATGCAAATCTAGTCCTACTCTTGATTTTGTTTCCCTGCCTATATTATTCCATAATGTTTCAAAATATTCTGACCTATACTTGGATTAAGTGTGAGGAATTAAACCTTTCTACATAAGATTTTGAACACAAGGCAAGTAAAAGTCAAAAGGTAATTTCATTAATTCTTTAAAAGTATCTTCCTCAAGTCCTACATCAAGCTCTGGACTTGAGGATGATGAAACCAAAAAGAACCTCTTCTGCTTTATGTCACTAGAAGAATTAGAGACTTCCTTAACTACAAAACCTTTAACTTTCTGAGATGTAAGTGAGGTAAGAGCTAAGGTTCCCAAATGTTGTCTGATAGTTTCACATAAACCAGATTTGAATACTTTGCTTTGCTTGCAAGCCTGGTCTTCATCTCTGGCTGGATCAGAAGTCACCTCCAATGTAACCTACTGAGAGGGGTTGGTTGGTATACTAATCACATTGGACTCATCCTTTGAGCTAGATTCCAAGTCTATGTGAATCATAGGGGTACTCCATGAACTCGAACACGACCTCTATTGGCTAAAAGCCAATTAGGGGGTCTCCACCTCTTTAACTACCTCTATATCTGCCTTTGCTTCTTCCTGGTGGAGGTTGAGCCATCCTACCCACATATTCACATGATGGAATCAACTATGGGTGGAATGTGATATGCGGATCCACTTTTTCTTCAACTTCCATTTCTTGTTCACTTGGACTTTTCTTTTTATTTTCATTTTCTTTTATCTTTCCTTTTGCTTCATTTTCTTTTGATTTTGCATTTGCATTTAAATTTTGTCCAAGTTCACGAGAAAGGGTATTTTGAGTAAGATAATATGTCACATCCTCATAGATCTCAACCTCTCTAATTGAGAATGGCTTTTCATCCCGATTGACACGGTACTTAATTCCATCATTTTTGAACTTGATGCACTGATGAAGGGAGGATGGAATGATCTTTTTTTATGTATTCAAGGCCTATGAAGCAAAGAAGTGAACAAAGTATTTAAATCAATGATGTAGAACTTAGCTTTAGTCTTTTAGTCACGATCTCCAATGGTAACACTATAGAACCTAAAGCTCGCTCACCTTGATCATTGAATCCTCTCAACATCAACCTATCTCCTTAGAGAGTAGAGATGTTAATCTTTAAATAAACAAGGATCTTTAGACTCATAATGTTTATTGATGCACCCAAATCTATGAGAACCACTGCAAGTCAAACTATCCATGTTGTGTGTATGGGGCGGTTGTGCCCAAGTCCCCAGTAGAAGGTCTTCTTACGTGAAGGTGATCCCTGATTCTTTTTTTTACATAATGTGCTTCCTCACCTATAGCGGTCAGCTGAGCTAAGCATATTTTAGAATCAAGAAGAGCTTTGATTAGTGATTCCCACATCTCTTTGGATAAGACAAGGGCATCATATATGCTTAGCTCAGATGGCAACTTTCTTAGATGAGAAAGGACATTGTAGTCCACCTTCGGCTGGTCTTCCATAAGCATATCCAAGGGTGTTGCATCCTATGGAAGGGCTTCTCAATCTTCAATACCAATGACTTGTTTCTCTTTATCTAGATGTGTTGCCCTAGGAGGTAGAACCTTGCCACTATGAAGGTTAACTTCGATAATCTCTTGAGGTAAGGTGGTGGCAAGTTCTACCTACACTTCAGGCTCACCTACAGCTTCTCCTATAGGACTCTCAGAACTAGATGATTCCAAGTCTATCTTAAGAGGTGAACCTGTAGTATTCAGAGTTGGAAAGTCCAACACTAAATTAGAAAGAGGAAGATCAGAATTGTTATAGTTAATTAGACTTGAAGAGTTATCATTAGGAATAGAAGAAGATAACTCATCAGAAGTGACATAGATATAATTCAAATTAGCTTTGTTCCTCAATTTCTTGGAAGTATTTGGAGGTACAAAGTAGAAGTCCAGTAGATTGAGTAGAGTAAGGGATTTGATGCCCTTATTCACTGATATAAAAGTTCTACTAGTAGAAAAAATAGAAGAACTAGCTGAAATAGTAGAAGTCACCAGTGTGGAAGCTGCAACTGAAGGCTGAAGTCTAGACATGGTCGGTGGCAGTGCTAAGGTGCTATCCGGGGCGACACATGTTGTGCTACTACTGCTGCTGTTGAGCTCCCACTTTCCTAGAGTTGGCACTGACAACTTGCAAACCTTCCTTGATGTTGGACATTTGAGCTGACTCAGGCACTTGCTAGGAAAGCTTCTTGATCTTCTAGATTATTTTCTTAGAGGTTTTAGATAAAGAAATATCCCAACCTTCTTTGGTTTTGGTAGGATTGCTTGTATCCCCAAGGATTACCCTAATAGAACTAGAAGGTTGTTCCATAAGGTATTCTTTTAGGATAATGATAGCACTAGTCTTGAAACTGTGTTCAATCCTTAAATGTAAAGCAATCCTCCAAAATGTGGCCTAGCATATGATGATAAGGGTAAAAGTTTGGATCATGACTTTTCCTACTTTCTAGGCTGGGTAGTGAAAATTAAGTTTCTTTAAGAGATTCTTAAAGATCTTTCTGATTACCTCCATCTTAAAAGAATAAGATTTGTTTAACTTATCTAATAGAGTAGGTGGACCATAGCTACTTGGCAGTGGATATGCATGCTGCTACTATCGGGGTATGGCTAAGGTTGTGGTTGTGCTGGTCATAGAGGCTGAGGTGGAGGCTAGCCTGGATGCCTCGATGGTGGCAAATGAGGTGGAAACTACTGAGGTTGTGGTCTCTCAAACTAATCTCTAGCTGGCTCCTTCCCCTTATCAACTTCTGCTACTACTCTAGTTTCTTCTCATAGACCTTTTAGGATTTTTGCTTTGGCAACTGATCTGGAAAAGCAAATGTTTGGCCTCTCCTTGTAGACTAGCTACCTTGTTGACTAGCTTCTCAAATATCTTTATGGTGAAGCCTTTAAGCATGAAGGAGACCAGGCCATGGATATTCTTCAAGAGGATCTCAATGGCATGATGTTTAGACAATTATGGTTCACACTTCATACTTAGGTTGTGCCATCGAAGAATATAATCAACAAGTGACTAGAATATTGTTGGGCTACAATGAGATCACCTATAGTAACCCTTTGCTGAGCTCTAGCAAATCTCTTAAAGAAGAGTTGCTCCAACTCAACAAATATCTTAACTGGACCGTTGGGCAGTTCAGCATACCAATCAAAGGCAATACCCAGCTCTTGATAAAGAGTCTAAAGAGTAAAGCATCACTACCACCTACATTGCAACAACTAGCCCTCAAGTGAAATGTTCTGGGTTCCCAGCTCTTCAAGGAAGGAGGCATGAAACCCTTGGAATACTAGATAGCATCGAATTCCTCTAGGTAGAGTTTACTCTTTGGAACCAATGATCCTCCCCGGGCTTGAGCGAAGGCTTCCTTCACCTATTGCTCAACCATGGATTTTAGATCTTTTTCATGTATGGAGGTACTTTCCACTACCTTCCTATACAGACTAGTGCAACCTTGCTCAACAAGAGGTAGTGTCTTAACTAGGTCTAAGACATGCACTAGTTCAGGCTGACTGACATCGATTGTACTAGGATGAATTAGAAGGGCTTGGTTTTGAAGCACTGACACTATTGCCAACAAGTCCTACAATTTCTGTGCCATCCTATCAATTTGTTCATCTTTCTACTTTAATTGGAGTCGAAGGTGATGGGTTAATTATGAGGTATCTCCTTGATCATACTCATCGCCTTCCATGGCCTGCTGCTCCCTAAGAAGAGAACCTTTAGTATCAACCAAGCATACGTAAATCCCCACCCCATCAAGTCATCTTCATTGGGATCAAAGTGACTCTTTCTTCATCGACCATGCATACCCTAAGATCTCCTTTTTCTCCATAAAATAGTGCAACTATCTCATGAGATCAATCTAACTCTGCGGTATAAATAGCTTGGGTTGAGTGTGATCGCTATCATGAAGGCGAGACCAAACCTCACCTTTGGAGTCAATCCTATGTGGGAGACTTACTAAAGGAATGATAATCCTAACTGATGTTAGCTATTAGGGGAACAATCACGATAATCCTCACACCATGCACTAAATTATCATCTGGGTGGAGTTGGTGAAGGACTGACCACGATGCTCCGGGGTTGCCACTCCTATCGCACCACTACTAGGGTAGAAGGTTGAGCGAGAGCTTCGACCATAATAGTGGTGTAGGAGGAGTATGATCCCTTGGTCATAGCCGGATCACCAACGGGGTATGTTTCTCCTTGGATGCTACCTTCATGGCCTTGGATGGAATAGGTGAAGCTGGAACCTGCAGTGGCAATGGTGGACATGGGGTAGAGCGGTGGGCTGGAGACACCATCAACTCTCATGCAGAGCTGTCCTCCTGGCTAATGAAGTGATACTATTAGTATGATTGAAAGTCCAACTCTGAATTAGAAGAGAAAATCAAAATTATTATAGTTATTTAGACTTGAAGAGTTATCCTTAGGAATGGAAGAAGATAACCCATCAGAAGTGACGTAGATGTAATTCAAACTAGATGTACTCTTTAATTTCTTGGAATTATTTGGAGGTACAAAGTAGAAGTCAAGTAAAGTGAGTGGATTAAGGGATTTGATTTCCTTATCCACTGATATAAGAGTTCTACTAGTAGAAAAACTAGATGAGCTAGCTGAAGTGGAAGAAGTTATCTGTGTGGAAGCTGCAACTAAATGCTGAAGGCTGGACACAATTAGTGGTTGTGCTAAAGAGCTATCCCAAGCCAACACATGATGTTGTTGTTGCCGTTACTACTGTTGTGCTCCCCCTTTTCTATAGTTGGCACTGGTAACTTTCAAACCTTCTTTGGTGTTGGAGGTTTGAGCTAACTCAGATTCCTACAAGAAAAGCTTCTTGATCTTCTGAATGATTTTCTTAGAAGTTTTGGATAGAGAAATATCCCAACTTTCTTTAGTTTTGGTAGGATCACATGTATCCCCAAGGATTACTCTAATGGAACTAGAAGGTTATTTCACAAGGTATTCCTTTGGGATAACTGTAGCACCGATCTTGAAACTGTGTTCAAGCTAATCTTTGAATGTGAAGTAATCCTCTAAAATGTGGCCTAGCATACTATGGTAAGGGCAAAAGTTTGGATCATAACTTTTGCCTACTTCCTCCGATCTTCTAGGCTCGGGTAGTTAAAAATTAAGTTTCTTTAGAAGATTCTTAAAGATCTTCTTGATTGCCTCCCTCTTAAAAGAATAAGGTTTATTTAACATATCTAAAAGAGTAGGTGGACCATAACTACCTAGCATCGGGTATGCATGCCACTGCTAGTGGTGGTATGGCTGACCCAGTGGTTGTGCTAGACTTGGAGGCTGCGGTGGAGGCCGATAGGGCTGCCTCGGTGGTGGCAAAAGAGGTGGAGGCTACTAAGGTCATAGTCTCTTGGATTGATCTCTAGTTGGCTACTTCCCCTTATCAACTACTGTTACTTCTCTAGGTTTCTTCTAATAGACCTTCTATGGCTTCTACTTATGCAACTGATCTTGAAAAGGCAACTGTTTGGCCTCTCCTTGTAGATTAGACACCTTGTTGATTTGCTTCTCAAATGTCTTGATAGTGAAGCCCATACACATGAAGGTGAACGAGTCATGGATATTCTTTAAGAGAATCTCAATGGCATGTTGTTCAAAAAGCTGTGGTTTACACTTCATACTCAGGTTATGCCATCGAAGAATATAATCAATAAGGGAATCATCGGGGTACTGTTGTGCTATAATGAGATCACCTACAGTAACCCTTTGTTGAGCTCTAGCAATCTCTTGATGAAGAGTTGCTCTAACTCAAAATGTCTTTCTTGACATTTGGCTTGATACCAATGAAAGCAATACACTAGGCTACAAATGAAAAGGCAGAAAAGCAAAGCATCATTTCCACCTGCGTTGCAATAACTGGCCCTAAAATGTTCTATGTGTTGCCTTGGGTTTCCACTGCCATCAAACCTTTTGAAGGAATGAGGCACAAAACCTTTATGATATTGGATAGCATCAAATTCCTCTAGGTAGGGTCTACCCAAAATGATCCTCCCAGCTTGAGCCAAAGCTTCCTTCACCTGCTGCTCAACCATAGATTTTATGTCTTTTTCTTATAAGGAGGTAATTTCCACTACCTTCCTATGCAGGCTAGTGCTACCTTACTCAATAGAAGGTAGAGTCTTGACTGGGTCCAAGACATGCACTAACTCAGGCTGAATGATATCGACTGTAATAGGATGAACTAAAGGGGCTTATTTTTGAAGCACTATTCTAACTAATGTGCCATCCTATCAATCTGCTCATCCTTCTTCCTTAACTGATGTCATAGGTGCTAGGCTGATTCTACAGTGTCTCCCTAATCAACCTCATCATCTTCCATGGCTTATTATTCCCTAAGAAGATATCACTAGTGTCAATAATGCAGACTCCAGCTGAGTCCCCTAATAAGTCATATTTATTGGGATCGAAGCTGACTTTCTATTCATCTGACCAGTCATACCCCAAGATCTCCTTCTTCTCTATGAAATAATGATCCACTATCTCATCTGAAGAATGAACCATCTCAACAGGTACAAAAAAATCTAGGTTGGTAGTGTGATCATATCATGCACAGAGGCACACCTGTTTGTTTTGAAAGTCAATCTTATGTGGATTGTACTCACTAGATGAATGGAACTCCTGACTGCTATTAGATATGAGAGGGGTAATAACCCTAGGATGTTCCACTACCACTAGTACAGTTGGACTATCAAGTGTAATATCTAAAATGACTATCACCATCTCCACATATGGCTGTATGGACGGAGTTGGTGAAGGGATGACCATGATGCTTCGAGGTCACCACTCCTTCCACACCACCACTGGGGCAGAAGGTCAAGCAGGAGAGCTCAACCTCACCACAATAAGTAGTGTAGAAGAGGTAGGATCCCTTAAATGTAGCTGAAATACAAACAGTGTGCCCTTCTCCCCTGATATGGCCTTCATGGCCTGAGATGGAACTGGAGATGCCGTGACCTAAAATTGTGATGCCAGACGAGGGGTAGAGCGATGGGGTAAAGGCACCACCAACTCTCTATGTACATAAACTTCCCTCCTGTGGTGACTAGTCCTAGGGATAAGGATATTGTCAGTATGGTCGGTGTGGGTAGTGCGCTGAGCTAGAAAATCAATCAAAGTAGAAGCTTCTGATTAACGGCTGAACTTCCACCTCTCCCTGCTGATAACATGTGTTGTATGGGCCTCTTGAGCCCTCTCCTAGCAAATCTACTTCCCCACACTGTGGGGATGATGTTCAAAGATCAAATTGAGTGCTAAACTCAAATGATTATGCTCACTATAATGTAAGATAGATGCGATTACTTCCTGCTCTTGAAAACTACTATCTGACAATGCACCACTGGAGGAGGTGATGAACGGATCCTCCTAACAACCTTTTTGTTTAATCTAGAGAGAGAGAGAATGGAATTGGTTTTCTATAACCAATAGTGAAGTCACAACGGGGAACTCATCCATAGTTGAATGGGTTATTGCCTCTTACTCTCTAGCGATCATGGTGTGGTACCAC
Organism: Cymbidium sinense; assembly: GCA_021442155.1. Taxonomy (NCBI): domain Eukaryota; kingdom Viridiplantae; phylum Streptophyta; class Magnoliopsida; order Asparagales; family Orchidaceae; genus Cymbidium; species Cymbidium sinense. Next base: position 168,104,944 of record CM038217.1, on the reverse strand, counting down.
TTGATTATACAGTTCTTATTCCTACACTGTGTATGGGTAGGATGGAAGGTGTACGAGCTAGACCCATACTCAAATGTAGGGGAGGCAAGCTTTAAGACCATGGGAGCTTTACCCTTAGAGGCTATAGATGAGATGGTGCTAGCCCTCACTATGGTAGCATGAGAAACTCTAAGGTGCACTACAATCAGGGTTGGTACTACTGGTACTACTGGCACTATAATAACTAAAGCCTTTGGGACTACCACCTCTTTCCTCTTTAGTGAGGAGATATTAGAATCAGAGGGTAAGTCAATCCTAATGACCACTTCCTCCTGTACTAATTGTAGTGAGGAGTGCTCACAAGTAATCTGGCTCCTCAAAAACCCAACTAAAGAGAATCAAATCCATGTGGTCCAAATGGGAAAGTTGGCATCCAAAATATCCATACTGGGAAGGTTAAAATGAACTTTTGAGAACCATCCAATTCAACAACTGTAAGAGACCAAAACTGAACTACCACTATAAAGATCTGCAGTGAGAAATGAGTTTATATCAGATTTCTATCTTTATAGACTCTTGAATTTAAACTTGAAAATTTGAACCCACATCCAACAACTTGGAAGTGTTAAGTAAGGATCAAATAGATTTTAGAAGATTTATTGAAAGAGGAATTTTGAATCTAATTCTAACTTCAACAAAGTTAGGTATGTTAAAATATGGATTTAAAAATTTTTAAAAAGATGCTTCCATAGGTTCATGTTTGTTTGAATTTTAATTTTTGATTTGAGGACCCTTTCCTTTAACAAATTATGGTACGTTAAAGTAAGGGTCAAACTAATTTTGTTTTTGTTTGATTGATTTTAGAATTTCACTTACTTAGCAAATTTGGGTATGCTAAGTGAAGTATTTGAGAAAGTGATTATTTCTTTTTGTGAATTTTGTTTTGATTTTGGAAATTTAGAATTCCCACTTAGCAAATTTAAGTATGCTAAGTGAAGAACAAGTGTGTTTTATTTGATTTTTTGAAAATAATTCTTAGCAAATTTAGGTATGCTAAGAAAATCCTAGTTCTTTATTTATGTTTTGATGTTTGGTTTTTTTTTAAAGGTAGGATCCTTAGCAAATTTAGGTATGCTAAGGAAGTCCTAAGTGTTTCATTTTCTTTTATTTGATTGAAAGTGGAGAATTTACTTTAGCAAATTTGGTATGCTAAAGTTGAGGTCCCACTTAGTTTTGTGAAATTAAAATTTCATTTAGCAAATTAGAGTATGCTAAATAAAATTCCAAAGGAAGTATTCAAAATTTTTATTTGATTTGGTTTTGAAAATGGAAACTTCTCCTTATCAAATTTGGTATGCTAAGGGAAGAAGTTCAAAATGGTGTTTGAGAATTTTGGTTTTGACTTTGGAAACTTCACTTAGCAAATTTGGGTAAGCTAAATGAGGTTCCAAAATATGTTTTGAAAATATTTGATTTTGGATTTGGAAACTTCACTTACCAAATTTGAGTATGCTAAATGAAGATCAAAATATATGTTTGAAAATTTTTGGATTTTCAATTTGGAGACTTCACTTAACAAATTTGGATATGTTAAGTGAAGTTTCAAATTGTGTTTTGAAAATTTTTGGTTTTGGATTTAGAGACTTCACTTAATAAATTTGGGTATGTTAAGTGGAGTTCTAAATATGTTTAGAAAAAAAATTTTGGATTTTGAATTTGGAGACTTCACTTAACAAATTTGGGTATGTTAAATGAAGTTCCAAAATGTGTTTAAAAATTTTAAAATATGATTGTTGACGTTTGATTTTGGATTTGGAAACTTTACTTAGCAAATTTGACTATGTTAAATGATGTTCCAAAAATGTGTTTGAAAATTTTTGGATTTTGGATTTGGAAACTCTACTTAACAAATTTGGGTATGTTAAGTGAAATTCCAAAATTTTGTTTGAAAATTTCTTGGATTTTGGATTTGGGGGCTTCACTTAGCAAATTTGTGTATGTTAAATGAAGTTGGATGTTCATATGTGCTTTTGAAAAGTTTGATTTTATTTGAAAATGAACCTTCCATTCAATATGTATGAGTGTATTGAAAGGAAAGGTTCATGTATTTGTTTTATGATTATGATTTTGATTTTGGAAAGATGATGGTTCATTTTATTTTGAAAATGAAATCTTCATCAAAGTGAATTGAAAAAAGATGTTCATTGTGCTTTTTTGGAAAATTTTATTAGTTTTATTCATTAAAATTCCCACATGTAACAAGTATGGGAATTGTTAAATTAGGGTGACAAAATTTTGTGGAAAATATTTTATTAAGTGCATTTTTGAAAAGGTGCTTTTTGAAAAACAAAGTTATTTATGGAAGATTTATTTTATCTTTATTATTTTAGGATGAACCTTTCCTTATCAAGAAAATGATAGAGAGGAAATCTTTAAAATGTTTTCCTTTTATTTAGATCTTTTAATTTTACCCATTGGAGAACCCATGGGGTTTTAAGAACAACAAGGAATGTGGTCCTAAAACCTAAAGATGTTGGCTAACTCAACTTAAGAATGAAATGAGCTATGTGCCAATGAAAAGAAGGAAAATATTGGACTCATACCAAAGTATAAATCCACTATCGATAATCAAAGACAATGATCATTTACCAAAGATATAGAGAGGAACCATCCCCAGCGGAGTTGCCAGAAAAATATGTGTAGAAAAAAAAATTCTAGATAGGGAGTCACCTTTCAAATCTGTTAGGAGAAATGAAAGAGGAAAGTTTAGAAATTCATCTTTTTTAGAATATAGATCCATAAAATGTACTTATTCAGGTGATCAGTATGTTCATGAAATAGTGTACTATTTTGAAAGACAGAAGTCACTACCCTTTAATGGACCTAATCACCTCAATAATGACTCCTAAGGATGATGGGTCTGCATATGTACCAGAGATTCTTCCCCTACTTTACATGGAAAAGTAAAGTAGGGTTTATTTTAAACTGAGTTCATTAAGTTTCCTATAGGGACAAGCCCTCATAGTTAATTACTTCCTATGGAATGGGGATTCCTTAAGAAAACTCTAGATTAATGTAAATGATCATTATTTTTAAAGATTTCAATAGGAAAGGGACTATCAACCAATTGGTTTATTTTTGAAGATCAAATGGGATTGATCAAAGAGAGAGAGAGTTATTATCAAAGCTAAAATAGAAGTTAAGTAGGAGATGCCCACGATGTTAGGAAACCTAGCGAGCATCTCAAACTATCCTATAGTTGAGCTTTACATTTTTGAAATTGATTTAGATTATTTGAGTTGCATCTTTCATTAGAAATTTAGGACTTATGATTCCTTAAGACAAAATTAAGAAAATGCCAAAGAGGTGAGGAATTATGCTTATGGCCCACAAAGGAGGAAACCTCAACTTAAATCTAGGGAGCTTTGGAGCCAAAGCATAATCTAAATCTAAGATGAAAATGGGTATTTGGTTTGCCTCACAAGAGGACAAACCACCTGATAGCTTGGACTTACAACCACCTGGAGGTGGTAATCAACTAACTTCTCCTATGATTTTAGATACATGTAGGCAAGTCTTTATGCTTATGCAAGATATTTAGGCTATTATTTATTTAGAAAGAGACTAAGTCCTTAAACTCACTCCCTAAAGAGACTAGGTCATATAAAGGGCATGCTTTAAATGACCTAAATCTAATGTAATTCAAATTTCATTTTTTATTTTCATTTTTGGACAATTAATTTGACTAAGGTTAATAGGATTCATATGTATAATGCATGAAAAATAAATTGGCCAAAATTAAGAAGGGGGAGGTGAGTTTCCACCATGGCTTTCAAAGGTCAAGCCAACTTTCTCTGGCAAATGTGGAAGCCCTCTAATCAATAGTAAAATAAGATGTTGATGTACATGATATTACAAAAGAAATACTCATCTAGCTAAGGGGTTGCTAATTCTTTTATCTTGAGTTTAAACTAAGCTTTAGGTGAGGTTATGAGTTCTTTATTTTAATTTGAGTTGTTAAATTGGGTAAAAGATTTATTTTATCTAAAGAGCCTAATCCACATCCGCCATACATAAAGCAAGAAGAAACTAGAAAAAACATGCCACTTAATGCAAAAGCTAAACAAATCATCAATCAATTTATAAAGCTAATCGAAAAAAGAATAAAAGGTCTTTGTGGTCAGGCACCACCACACAAACCCAAAAAGAAAAATGTGGGTAGCTGAGCTCTACACTTATACAACCTAGATTATAAATACATTAAATTATAATTAAGCAAAGAATTCAGTATTATGGGCATCTTCAAGCTTCATTTCTTCTTTCTTCTTTCTTCTTTGGTTCCTTCTTTTGGATGGTTGGAAGGTAGATGCTCCAAGGCTTCACATGGTACATAAGATAAGATCTTATGACCAATGCTCATCCTAATCCCCATAACAATCATTCCAAAATCCTAATTGTACAAATTTATATGAAAAGGATAAGTGGAAATCTAACTAATACCTCCAAAATAAAGGTTAGTTAAAAAAAACTACACAAATCTCAAGCATATATATTAGACTTGTCACCCCACACATGGGTGACTAAGTCTACCTGGCCTATTGATTATGCTTAGTGGTATAAAGCACCTACAAGTAAAAGCATTTATATTTTTCTTTATGATAGTGTCCCTTAAGCACAATCCCTTGCAGTAAAGAATAGTCAGACTAAGAGAGTCCTACCATTCATTCTATGAGCATACACCCTAGCATCCAATCTAAAACATATATCACAAAACAAAAAAAAAATCAAACCATGCACTGATCTAACCTAAAGCTAAAAGTGGTGACTTAGGCTAATGTGTCCTTTCAAGGCTTGTGTGGTATGCTTAGCTATGGCTTTAGGTTCAAATTTTCTAAGTGTGAAATCATGTTCAGCTTAGGGGAGGGTTTCATTTAAGTTGTTTAATTATTTTTTATTAATTTTACTTCATGTTTTTATTTGGTTCAACTGAATCCTACAATCAATTACTAAGTTATGAAGAGAGGAAAATAAAATAGAACTTCTCTTTCCTTCCCTAACCTAAGTAATTTCTAAAGTAGATTCACATTTTAATTTTTTTTAGGTGAATGTTTTGATTAAATATTTTAATTAATCCTAAGTTTAGATAAACTCTAAACAAACCTATTCACAAAGTAAGACATTTTTAAGATTAAATAAATTGAATCAAAATTCACATATTACTTCATTTCTTTCCCAACATATATAACATGCATATGGATGAACCCTAAGCATATCTATACATACAAATGAGAATATTTAACACACCTTATGATTCTTGCTAAGTAATCCATTTAAGTAAATTTAGAAGATTAAGATGCATGATTTTTCATAAGTAGATAGGGATTTTCTTATTCAAATTTTTACATACACTTAAAAAAGTTAGAAAGGCGTAAGTGAGTATAGCACCATTGTTAAGCAGAGATGTAAGGCACAAAACCTACTTAGGGCTACTTAAAGCCTCACAACCTCAAGGTTTTTTAGACTAATATATCACTTTCCTTAAATACAAACATGTGTACAAAAGAAATGAAATAGAAAAGGAGAATGCAAAAGTTGTATTAATGGATTCATTTTATTTATGAAATTTATGTACGCAAGTATAGGTAGCCCTTCTTAGAAGATAGCATAAGGTTGAATAGGGAATGGAATTAAGTAAGTGTTAGGTTCTTTTCAAATGAACCCTACATCTTACCAACTCCTATTCAAAACTATGCTAACATCAAAGAGAAAGGAAACCTATGCTAAGCTAATCTTTCACATGCAAACTCATAATTAAAATAAAAATAGCATACTTTTATATTTGATATTTAATTTATATGTTTTAAAAATAATTTTAATTTAGTAGTGATAATAGACACTCATATTTCTACTTTTCCAACACATGCAAATTTGACATAAAGTAAACAATTTCATTTTTAAATTTGAATTTGAAAAATATGAATGCATGAAACCACATGACATACAAATTTAACATGTTGGGAAAGACTCAAAGCAATGAAAGAATGTAAACAAACTCACATTAATTAAATCCTAAAGATGTTTTTATAGAATAAGAAAGTTTAAAATAAATCAAAGTGAATTCAATGTGGTTTTTGTTTAGTTTGAAGTTTAATTTAATTTTGAAAAGGTGAGATGAGTTTGCTGTTCTTAACCCATTCCCATGTGTGTTTGATATTTTTGTTTAATTTTTAGATAATTAGATCCATTTTTATGTTTTAATTAGGTTAAGTTATGAATTAAGTAACTTAATTAACCCTTACCTACACCACCTTAGAATAGTTAACCAAATAATTATGGGCCAATGAGATGACATAAAAAACTCACAATGAATTTAAATTTGTAATGCACCTAATAAGAAAAATTCCTAATGCAATTTGGCTCATAATTAAAGATTAATTAAGCTAAGGGGCTTAGCTTAAGTAATTTCAAAACACCCTTTCACACATATGAATTGGGTTTTGATTTTAATTAACTAGAAAAAATCTAGCAAAACAAAAGATTAAATAAGTTCTAGAACTTTTTAGAATTTTTAGAAATTAATTAAGAGGATAATTAATGAATTAACCCTTAAGTAAGAGGTGATTAAGGAGAGAAAAGGGGGTTTAGGGAATAGCTTAAGGGAAATTCCCCAAAATTATTCCCTAAACCTCTACTTATTGGATCTGACCTTAATCAACCCTAATCATAGAATAAAACCACTAATCATACCCTAATTATAATTAATTATATAAGGAGGTTAATTAAGAAATCCATATGCAATTCTCCTAATTAAGCCTTTAAAAAATCCCAAGAAAATTAGGGGCCCCTAAAATATACCCAAGAAGTCTAGGATTAATCAGAGGCTTAATTAAAAGGTAATTAGCAAAATAAAGTTTCCAATAAAACCCAAAATAAGAAAAAATTATAATTCAAAACCCATTGAAATTAATTTTAAAATATTCTAGGTTGAATTATCTTTTCATAGAATTTTATTTCATATTTTTTAAATTTTATTGAGAAAGTTTTGAATTTTAGATGATCCCTAGGTTAATTAGAAATAATTAAAACATCCTAACTAATCCTATAGCTCATGATGCGATGCGTGGCGGTGGCGGTCAGGGTGCTTTAAACGCATCGCGTAGTGAGGGATTCACTTAAGTTGTCAAATCCAAAAGGTGGCGGACGACGGTGGATGCGCTTTGATCTCAATCGTCGATCAAAAATCAAATGGCCAAAGATCTCCCTATAGTTTTAAAATGTATAAAGAATTTTCTAAACGTGTGTTTAATCGTTGTTCACCTAAAATGTGGGGATGGCAGATATCTATCCACTCAAAAAATTTAAGATTGTCCATGATGTGATCCGAGCTCGATTGAGCTCATTGAAAATCAACCCACACCATCTAAGCATGGGCAAACACATCTAATAGTCAAAACTCCATGAATTAAAATTTCTTTCAAATCTCCACACCACATTGAGTTTAATGGTTGAATATCATACCTCGAGGTGATCACGTGCTCAATTCCCTTGGAAGCTTTTGTTGAGAGCTCTGAAGTTTGAGCTCTTGAAGTTGAGTGTAGAGCTCTATGGACCAACCCCACCTCAGTTTGCTTGCTTGTGGTCATGATCGAACTAGCCTTCCTCGTACCTTGGGAATTTGAAAGAGAGCTTGGGTGCACTCGACCTGCCTCTCTAATGGAGCATGCAAAGGGAATTTGGTGGAAATTGAGTATGGAGAAAGTTAGCACTTCAATTTTTCTCCTCTATTTTCACTATTCAAAAATCGAGGATAGGGAAATGCCTAGAGCTCTAAGAAGCTAGGGATCCCTCTCTAATGGCTCCTTACTCTCTCTAGTACTCAATCGAATGTTGAATTGCATAATTTAAATTGAATTAGGAGTATATCTCCCCCTTGAAGGATCATATGGTCATAATCCATTATGTCATTTTGATCCAATTGATCATAATGGAGGTTTGAGCTATTAGTAGTGTGCACATGGTTGGTTTGAGGCCTTGAGTGGATTGCCAACCACCCATGTGCTTGAATTTAAGTGCAAGAGGGATTTTGAATTATCCATTTTGACCCATGGGGTCAGGTTTAGTCTTGGGACCAATTGGGCTGTCCTAAATCCATTGAGTTGGGTGCACCACTCTTCATTAGGTCCCCTTGAGCTTTTAGAAAAGCCTCAAGTGAATATGAAGAGGGTATGACAAATTCATTGATTAATCCAAAATTTATTCCATGGCCTAGGGGTAGGATAATTATTTTGCTCATTTTTTTACTTTGGATATGTTGGGTATGTGGAAAAACTAGGTTTGGCCAAGTTTCATGAGATTTGGAATTCATTTAATAGGGTTTGGCTCATGTTGACCCATTTAGGTCAAAATGGGTCAACTTGGGTCAAGTTGACCAATTGGTCAAATGGGTCAAACCAAGGGTTGGGTCAAGTTCATATGACCATTTGAAATATTTTGGTGGCTTTGGTTTGATTCAATTTGGTATAGTTTTGAATTTGGCTCATATGACTACATTTAGGTCAAATGGGTCAAGTTGACCTATTTGGCCCATTTGACCTATTTGAGGTAGTTTAAGGGTAGGTTTAGGTTAGGTTAGTCATATGTAGTGGATGAGTATCTTTGTTTCCAATCAATTTTGGTTAAGTTCAAATTTGGCTCAACATGACCCCTTTAGGTCATGTTGGGTCTAAGGTCAATTGGGTTAGGTTGGGTCTAGTTGGCCAATTGAGGCTTTGGTCAAGTTCACAAGTGATTTGGAATGAACTTGACCCATTGGTTTCAATCAATTTGGCTTAGATCAAGTTTTGACACATTTTGACCTTTAGGTCAATGGGTCAAAGTCAAGTTGGGTCAAGTGGCCAATTGGCTAGGTTAGGCTCAAATGTTAGCTTGGTCAAGTTCAAACATAGGTCATGAGTAAACTTAGATCAATGGTTTCAATCAATTTGGCCTATGGAGAATTTGGCTATGTTAGGTTTCATTATGGGCAAAGTGTTGACTTGGTCAACCCTTAAGTTTGACTTGGTTTGACCCAATTTGATTGATTGATCATCCCATGATGATTGTTTATCATGATGAGAGGGATACATGAGTTTGGTTCAATCCAATTTAGGAAGGATTAGAATTTGGTGCATAAGGGTACTTTATATTACTTTGGGTCAAGTGAGCCTAAGTGGGTCAAATGGCTTGGTCAAAGCTTGATTTGAGTTTTATTGAACTTGTTTATGGACTTTTGATTGAAATATAAATCCATTTGCAAGTGGTTTGAAGTCAAATGGGTTTTGATTCATTTGACAATTTCATATTCAAAGGAAGAATCTGAAGGGTTTTGGTTTGATTTTTGAATTAATTTTTGATTTATTGATTGAAGTTTGTATTTAAATATGAATTCATGATTGTAGGGTTGATTGAATCATGAAGGAAAATAAAGAGTTTGGCTTGATTTCAGGTTGATTTGGCTAAGTTCAAGATTTTGACTTCAAAGGCTTAGATTGGATTTTGAGTGGATTTGAGTTTGATTTTTGGAATAGGTTTTGATTGTTTTAATTTATATTTTTTTATACATGTGAATATAAATAAAAATATAAATGAGTCATGAGAAAATTTCAAGTATTTGATGTGATTTGATCATGATTTAGCCTAAGTCCATTAAGAGAAATTTAAAGCACTTAGGAAAATTTCATGAAGTTTGGAGTTTGAATTTGGTTTGAATGGTTTATATTTATATTTCATTTATATATGTGAATATAAATGAGGATATAAATAAATTATGAGAAAATCTCATGACTTTGGATTGATTTGATCATGATTTATGATAAGTCCTTTAATGGAAAATTAAGGGACTTAGGAAATTTTTAGATTGGGAATTTAATTTGAGGGTTTGACTTGATAGACTTATATTTATATTTCATTTATATATGAATATAAATGAGAATATAAATGAGTTTTGAGAAAATCCCATGACTTTGAATTTGTTTGATGATGATTTAAGCTAAGTCCATTAATGGAAAATACAAAGGACTTAGAAAAATTTCATGAATTGATTTGAAATTTTGAGTTTAGTTTGATTGATTTGAATTTATATTTCATTTATATATGTGAATATAAATGGAAATATAAATGAATTATGAGAAAATACTCAAAGATTTGACATGGTTTTGATCATAATTTTGGTAAAGTCCTTAAGGAAGATTAAGGACTTAGAAGGATTTGGACATAGGAATTTTGATGGATTTTTTATCATGGGTTTCAATCATTGATTTAAATTATGCATTTCAATCACATGGAGTTAATTTGAGTTTGGAGAAAATCAAATAGATTTGATTTTGAGTTTGACTTGAACGAAGGAAAGTGATGAATGATTTAAGCTAAGGGTAGGCAATTTTCCTAACACCCCTAAGGCATGACCTATTCTTATGGCTGACCCTTCTAAGTCTATAGAATTAGGTTGAGTGTCCACCTAATCACTAGATGTGTCTTAAGACTAAGGAGCTCTTCAAATCTAATAGGAGACCTATGCCTAAGATGGAGGGGTTGAGAGCTCATTCTAAAAATGAAGTCAATAAAAGGTGCCCAATAGGTGTGGTGTGATTGACAAGAAACACCGTGCATATTGGTGTTGACCGAAATGATCAACAACACTAAAAGATCACAAGCACTAACAAAAATAATCTATCTCTAACCCAAGGAATAGAGAGAATCTAGAGCTTAGTGTAATGTGGCTCTACTTATGTCAAGGACATAAGAGAGGGAAGGAATCCACTAAGGGATAGAATGTGAACCTTCTACTAGGGAAGCAAGTTCAAGTCGTCCATGAGGGGATGAGAGGTTTGATTTGATTTGAATCTCACTGAGGAGAGATATCTACTGGAGGAGAGAGTTGAATTTTTTAAAATTTTGTTAAGTTTGAATTTTGAGATGAACCTCATTGGTTTGTGATGGATTGTACTATGTAGGAGCCATGGAGGCTAAGACCTAACTCAGATTTACCAATCCAAAGGGGTAGTCTACTAAACATAGTAGGACTAGCCAACCAAAGGGATGCCTTTCAGTATGTAGTAGTTGTACTAGGAAGAAACTATAGTAGACTTATAACATCCAAAGTAAAGACCAGTTGCTAGGGTAATCTATTGCCAAGACAACATATTGAATACAACATAGGGGCTGACTATTGAGTGAATGTCGTTGGGGGACTTAGATAAACTTAAAGGTAGTCAAGATTAATTTTATTTTTAGATTTATTTATTTTGATGGATTCCATCAATTTGATGGATCATATTGAGAAGGAGCTTATAGAAGCCTAGACCTATCTCAGATTTACTGAACCAAAGGGAGTAGCTTCCCGACCAATGGGAAAACTATCCAACCAAAGGAGTGCCTTTTGGTTTGTAATGATCAATTGAAGGGAAGAAAGCTTGGGGACTCACATCTTCCACTAGAAAAGACCACTGGGGTGATTGGTTGCTTTAGGAAACAAATCGAACCTAACTAGGGCTGCCTGTCAATTTGCAACAATCATGCTAGAAAGAATGTGTCATAGTCTTATATCTTTCAAAGTGGAATGACTGTCGGGGTAACCTATTTATGATAAAATAGATTGAACCTGACTTAAGGGTGACTATGAGGTGAGTACCAACACAGGGATTAATCTTAGCTCAGGTAGTCAGGAAATTCTTATAGGGAGTTTTGCTGACATTGCCCTAAAGATAAGATTCCTACTTGGGAAAAGGGGACCTTTGGCGGCTTGAATTCTAAATCCACAAGTGAATTAATTTTATTTATTTTGTTTAATTTGTTTTATTGTAGACCCTATCAATTTGTGAGGGATCAAACTGAGAAGGAGCTTATATCAACCTAGACATATCTCAGATTTACTGAACCAAAGAAGAATCTGCACATCCGCTAAATAAATTCTCCAACAATAAGGGTTGCTACTATGAAAGGTGGACTGTCCAATCCAATAGTAACTTGGGTAGTGTCCAAATGGGGTCACAAAGGACTTGATCCAAATAGAGTGCTCGTAATGGATGGGGTCGCTAAGGGCTTAATCCAACACCCTTGAGAAAATGACATGACCAGTCATATATCCAATAGGTATTCAGTGTCCAACTCAAGAAGAAAGCTCAGGGACTCACATCTACCAAGAGTTGTGTACTCACTGGGTGAGTCACTATCAGCATAGAGAACATCACCCAACCTAAGGTGCATGTCAGTTTGCAATAATTAGCCTAGGAAGAAAGCTCGAGGACTCACATCCACCTATAGTGGAATTGATTGCTGGGATTATCTATCTTCGGCTCAACAGGTGTAATCCGACCTAGGGTGACTACTAAGTGAATGCCACTGGGAGACTTATATCAACTCAAAAGTAGTCAAGAGGAAAGGAACCTTTGGGGGACTTATCCTAAACCTCAAATATACTCAACCTAGTTAGAGCATGATGGCTAGTTCAAGAGGAAAGCACGGGGACTCACATCTTCTTAAATAAAGTCAACACGAGGTAGCTTACTAGACAATGAAGATTAGCATACTATCAAGGTGTTCGTTAGTTTGCAAGGGTCAAGTTAGGAAGAAAGTTTGGGGACTCACATCCTCCAATAAATGACCACTGGGGTGACATACTAGTGAGGTAGCATGTAGACCCGACCTAGAGCAGCTAATAAGTGAGTGCTAGAGGAGGCTTGCTCCTATATCAAAATAGCTCAAGATAGAATATTTGTGTTCATTGTTGTGCATGTGTTAAAAGAAAAGGATTGGGGACTCTTACACCTACCTTAAACACACTAGGGGATTGATGAAATGGTGCACAGATTACAAAAGGTTTCCCACTAAGAAAGGATGTCGCTTAGATTCTCTCACACCTAACTTAGTTGTGTTAATCAAAATAGAATGCCTCTCGCATTTTCTTATACCTATTCTAAAAGCATCAAGAGATTATGTTTGTGTTGTGAAAGAAGGATAAGATGCCACTAGGGACTCTTACACCTAACCTAAACACATCACGACGGATTCATAAGACAAGCAAACAACACTTCAAAAGAAGAGAAGATTTGATGAATGGAATCAAATTTTTGTTCTTTTCATTAATGATTATTTTCAAACAAGGTTTATTTTATGGGTAATATTTCTATCGATAGAGCCCATTAATTAGAAGCATCGGGTGTTCCCTTTTACTATTAATAAGGATAAGATTCTCCTTGGTAGGCCTTCTTTATGACATAAGGGCCTTCCCAAGTGAGTTCAAACTTAACTCCCATCTTTTGATGGGCAACAATTAGTCTCCTTAGGACTAACACAAGTTCTCCAACTCGAAAAGACCTAGGGCAAACCAGCCTATTGTGAGCTTGAATCATTTTGGCTTTATACAACTCGAGGTTCTAGCACACCCATGGGTGACTCTCCTCCAAACCTTCGAGCTCTTCTAATCATAACTTTGCATTCTTCTTTGTAGTAATCTTGTTACCCAATGCTATCCTTAGTGATGAGAGTTAAACTTCTAATGGAAGAACGGCTTCGAATCCATACATTAGAGAAAATGGGGTAGACAGAGTTGGAGTTTGATATGTGGTGCAGTAAGCCCACAATACTTCAACCAACTACTCGTTCCACTATCATTTGTTATCATCAAAAGTTTTCTTCAGTATCTGGGTGAGATTTTTGTTGAATACTGTAAGCATTTGCTCTAGGGTAGTAGATGGTGGAGTATCTCTATCTCATCTTCAAAGTTGTTGATCTTCATGCTTTTGAATGCAGTACCATTATCAAATATAATTCATCAAGGAACCTTGAACCTCTATATGATATGGTTTATAAAAAATTGAGGCACATGGTGAGCTGTGACCTCTCTAAATGGGATGGCTTTCACCCACTTAGAAAAGTAGTCGATGGCGGCTAAGATAATTTGATGCCCCTTGGAAGAAGGAGGAGCGATCGAATCCACAATGTCAGTACCCTAACACTCAAATGGCCATGAGGCTAATGTAGGGTATAGAATGTTTGGTGATTTGTGGAGGACCACATCATGTACCTAACACTGATGACATCTCCTAGCTATATCCATGCAATTTGTAATCATCAAAGGCCAATAGTATCCAAGTCTTTTGATCTTCATCTTCATCTTCAAACTGGATTGGTGTGCTCCACATAGACCTGAATGTACTTCATTTAAAATGCCATGGGCTTCATGTTTATCTAAACAATGTAACCACATTTGGTCAAAGGATCGACGGTACAGGGTACCATCAACAAGAGTGTAGGAGAGAGCTCTCAGTTTCACCTGATGGGCTTGTGACCTTTCTTGAGGCAGATTATTGATGTTCAAGTAATCTATCAATGGTTACCTCCAATCTAGCTCCTTGTCCATTTTAACAATGATAACCTCCCTTCAAGAGAAAGTCTCTCGATGAGTTTGGCATCAATAACGGATAGGACTCGTATTTTGGACCCTTATTGAAATGGAATCATCTTTGGAACATGCCAACTCTTTAGCAAGTTTGGCCAAGGCATTTGCTACCACGTTCTCTACTCGGGGAACCTTGTAGATGGTGACTTTGGGAATTTGGGTCAACAGCTTCATGGTATACTCATAGTAATGATAAAACTTGGGTTTGAGACACGAGGACGACAATCTAGTTGATGACTAAGAATCCCCAAAGATGTTGATGCTCTTGACGATAGTGATGGCTAACTCTCAGGAATCATCAAAGCCTCATACTCGCTTCATTTGGTGCAAGGTTGAGAAGATATATGAGAATCTCATCACATCATGAGTTAGAAGAACTATTCTACCACTGCCTTTCTTGAGAGAATAGATCGTGGTGCTTCACCTTTAAGGAAAGAAGTAGCACCATCAAAATACATCTCCCAATGGAGGTTGCCGGCCTCCCCTAAGTTTATGATTTGTTCATCAGGGAGATCATCATTAAGCAGAGAAATAGTAAAAAGTGGGTGTGTTGCTAAGAAATCTGCTAGTGCTTGTCCTTTTATCTCACAAAGGGGTATGAATGTGATATCAAATTGTGAGAGAATCATGGACCAACAAGACAAACATCCAGAAAGCATTGGTAGTGTCATGAGATACTGCAGTGGATTCATTCTGGAGATCAAGTTTACCTTATGAGAAAGCATATAATGTTGTAGCTTCTTAGATCGAAAAATCATAACTAGGCAATGTTTCTCAATAGGTGGATAGTTTGCTTAGGATCGATGACGCTGAGGTAAAGAGCACTCTCTCCTTCCCTTCATCATTGGCTTGGGCCAATAAAGCAGAGAGAGTCATCAATGCAGCGTAAGGATGAGTGTCACCTTGATAGGGAGAGCGGTGGCTTCACCAAATACTCTTTGATGATGTCTTGAGCTACCACTTATCATCCCACTTGAACTTGTCATCCTTTTTTGACAAGTGCTGAGAATGGCTTGTTCTCCGATAGGTTTTAAGATAAAGCATCTTAGATATATGTCATCCTTGAAGGATCAGTTGAGTTAAACTCTTAGGAGGTGGCATTTCTAATATCTTTGATCTTTTCTAGGATCTATTTCTATTCCCCCAATGTCTGAACAACAAACCCAAGGAATTTCACGGCTACTCAGAATGCACACTTCAAGGGATTCATTTTGAGGTTATATTATCTTAATATTCAAAACTACTCTCAAGTCAAAGAGGTGGTCTTCCTTTTCTTTGCTCTTGAGATCATCATCAATAGCACTCAACTGATGGATGAGTTCATTGAAGATAGTCATATTGGTATGTAGCACGTATTTTAAGGTGAAAGGCATGACCCTAACAAAAAATTTTATCGGTTTAGAAAGTAGTTTCTTTCATCTTAGGAGACATCTTGATTTGGTTATAGCGATGACCATCCATGAAAGAAAGCATGAGATGAGGCAATGTCCACCATTAATTCTAGTATAGGAAGAAACTCATCCTTAGGACATGCCTTATTTAAGTCCCTAAAATTGGCAAATGCAATTTGGCCATTCTTCTTCTTAACTAGGATGACACTTGCTAACGGTAGGATATTTTTCTTCCCATGAAAACATCAATTTGGTTTCTTGACTTTAGAAATGACATTGTTCAATTTTAATCGTGCATAGGAGCTTGCTTAATAGGGGTAGCGTTAGGGTCTATTGTTAGCTTGTGGATTGCTATGTCAGGAGATAATTCAGCCATCTCTTCATAACTCCATGTGAAGCAGTCTTTAAACTCAGTCAATAGCCTAACTAAGTCATTGGTTTCTTCTTCATTGACAATGAATGTATGTCAAATTTTCTTTTTTATAGGTTGATTTCTTTAAGCTTGTCTATTATTGAATGAATCTCCTCTTCAAATTTTGGTGGTGCCTCTTTGACTTGGAGATCATATGAGATTTCTAAACACACATTCTTATAAGAGTTGGGGATGTGGGAGAAGGAACCTATTAAACTCCAAATGATTGGTAACTAAACAATAATCTTCATCATCAGACCCACTCTTGATCTAGTCACGCTCTTGATTGTGCTTCCCACAGTATTGTTCCATAGCTTTTGAATTGACCTATGTTTGGACCATGTGTGAGGAACTAAACCTTTATATAAGATTTTGAACACAGGGTGAGTAAAAGTCAAAAGGTAATTCCATTAATTCTTTAAAAGTATCTTCCTCAAGCTCTTCATCAACTTCAGGGCTTGAAGAGGATGATCCCAAAAATAACTTCTTTTGCTTCATGTCATTGGAAGACTTAGGGACTTCCTTAACTACTAAGTCATCAACTTTTTAAGATGTAAGTGAGGTAAGAGCTAAGGTTCCCAATTGCTACCTAATAGTTTCAAATAAACTAGACTCAAATACTTTGCTTTGCTTGGAGGCCTAGTCTTCATCTCTATCTGGATCAAAAGTCACCTCAATGGAACCTAGAGGGTTGGTGGTATACTAATCACATTAGACTCATCCTCCAAACTAGATTCCAAGTCTATGTGAATAGTAGGGGTACTCCTATGAACTGGAACATGACCTTTATTGGTTGAAGGCCAACAAGGGGGTCTCCCACCTCTAGAACTGCCTCTACTTCTACCTCTACTCTGCCTGGTGGAGGTTGAGCCATTCTACCCACATGTCCATATGATGGAATGAATTATGGGTGGAATATAATATGCTAATCTATTTCTTCTTCAATTCTCCTTTCTTTTATACTTGGAATTTTATTTTTCTTTTCATTTTCTTTTATCTTTTTTTTGCTTCATTTTCTTTTTCTTTTGATTTTGCATTTGAATTTTGTTCAAGTTCACGAGAAAGGGTGTTTTGAGGAAGATAGTAGGTTGCATCCTCATAAATTTCAACCTCTCTAACTGAAAATGGCTTTTCATCTCCGTTGACACGATATTCAATTCCATCTTTTTAGAACTTGATGCACTGATGAAGGGAGGATGGAATGATCTTGTTCTGTATCCAAGGCCTACCAAGCAAAGCGGTGAATGAAGTATTTGAATCAATGATGTAGAACTTGGCTTGTCTTCCTCACTTATCTCCAAAGGTAACACTATAGAACCTAAAGCCCTCACCTTGATCATTGAATCCTCTCAACATCATCCAATCTCCTCTGTAGAGATGTCGATCTTCAAATAGGCAAGGTCTTTAGACTCATAATGTTCACCATGCACGAATTCAAAGAACCACAGTCGAACTTATCCATGTCGACTGTGATGTAGAGGGGACGGTTGTGCTCTAAGTCCCCTAGAAGAAGGTATTCATATGTGAAGGTGATCCCTTGGGCTTCTTTTGCATAATGTGTTTCCTCACTTATAGTGTTCAGTTGAGCTAAACATATTTCAAGATCAAGGAGAGCCTTGATTAGTGACTCCCTTATCTCTTTGGATAAGAAAAGGGCATCATATATGCTTAGCTTAGATGGCAACTTTCTTAGATGAGAAAAGTGAAGTCCACCTTGCGGTCTTCCACAAGCATATTCAAGGGTGAAGCATTTTGTGGAAGGGCTTCTTGATGTTCAGTACTAATGACTTGTTTCCCTCTATCTAGTGGTGCTGCCTTAAGAGGTAGAACTTTGCCACTATGAAGGTTGACTTGTGATCTCTTGGCAAGGGGTAATGGAAGGTTTTACACACTCATAAGGCTCACCTGTAACTTCTCCTATGGGACTCATGAAATCAGATGATTCCAAGTTTATCTTAAGAGGTGTACCTATAGTATTCAGAGTTGGAAAGTCCAACTTTGAATCATAAAGAAGAAGATCAGAATTATAATAGTTTTTTTGACTTGAAGAGTTATCATTAGAAATAGAAGAAGACAACCCATCAGAAGTGATATGGATGTCATTTAAACTAGCTTTATTCTTCAATTTTTTGGAATTATTTGGAGGTATAAAGTAGAAGTCAAGTAAAGTGAGTGGAGTAAGGGATTTGATGCCCTTATCCGTTGATACAAGAGTTCTACTAGTGGAAGAAATAGAAGAGCTAGCTGAAGTGAAAGAAGTCATCAGTGTGGAAGTTGCAACTGAAGGTTGGAGGCTGGACATGGTCGGTGGCTATGTTAAGGGGCTATCCGGTGACACATCTTTATTTTATTGAGCTCCCACTTTTAGAGTTGGCACTAGCAACTTGCAAACCTTCCTTGGTGTTGGAGGTTTGATACTCGCACACAGGAAAGCTTCTTGATCTTTGAATTTTCTTAGAGGTTTTAGACAAAGAAATGTTCCAACCTTCTTTTTTGTAGGATCACATGTATCCCCAAGGATTACCCTAATGGAACTGAAAGGTTGTTCTACAATGTATTCTTTTGGGATAACTACAGCACCGGTATTGAAACTATATTCAAGACAGTCCTTGAATGTGAAGCAATCGTCTAAAATGTGGCCAAGCATATGGTGGTAAGAGAAAAAATTTGGATCATGACTTTTTCCTTCTTTCTCTGGTCTCATAGGCTCGGGTAGTTGAAAATCAAGTTTCTTTAAGAGATTCTTAAGGATTTTCCTGATAACCTCCCTCTTAAAAGAATATGGTTTGTTTAACTTATCTAAAGAGTAGGTGGACCATAGCTACATGGCGTGTATACATGCTTCTTTGTGGTATGGTGAGGCGGTGTTTGTCATGGAGAGGCTATGGTGGAGTTGCTGCCTCTAGGTGGTGGCAAAGGAGGTGGAGGCTGATTGAGGTCTCTCAGGGATCTCTAACTAGTTGCTTCTTATCCTTCTTGCTCTATCACGGTTTCTTCTCATAGACCTTTTGGGACTTCTGCTTAGGCAACTGATCTTAAAAAAGCAATTGTTTGGCCTCTCCTTCTAGAATAACTGCCTTGTTGATTAGCTTCTCAAATATCTTGATAGTGAAGCCCTTAAGCATGAAGGCGACCATGCCATGGATATTCTTCAAGAGAATCTCAATGGCATGCTTTTCTAATAGCTATAGTTCACACTTCATTCTCAGGTTGTGCCATCGAAGAATATAATCAACAAGGGACTCACTGGGGTGTTGTTGTGCTACAACGAGATCACCTACAGTAACCCTTTGTTGAGCTCCAGCAAATCTCTTGATGAAGAGTTGCTCTAACTCAGCAAATATCTTCTTGAACTATTAAAGATATCTGAAAGCAATACTTGCTAGGTTACTAACAAGAAAACTAAAAAACAAAGCATCGTTGTCACCTACATTATAATAACTAGCCCTGAAATGTGCTATGTGCTACCTTAGGTTTCCACTGCCATCAAAGCTTTTGAAGGAAGGAGGCACGATACCCTTGGGATATTGGATAACATCAAATTCCTCTAGGTAGGGTCTACCCTTTGGAACTGATGATCCTCCCTGGGCTTGAGCCAAAGCTTCCTTCACCTGCTATTTAACCATGGATTTTATGGCCTTTTCTTATTTGGAGGTACTTTCCACTACCTTCTTATACATGTCAGTGCTACCTTGCTTAATGAGAGGTAGAGTCTTGGTTGCGTCCAAGACATGCACTAACTCAAGCTGACTGATGTTGACTGTAATAGGATGAACTAAAGGGGCTTGTTTCGGAAGCACTGAAACTTCTACTAACAAGTCCTCTAACTGACATGTTATTCTATCAATCTGCTCATCCTTTTGCCTCAACTGATATAAAAGGTGTTGGAGCTAATTCTGTGGTGTCTACTTGATCAACTTCATCACCTTCCATGGCTTGTTGTTCCCTAAGAAGAGAACCTCTAGTGTCAACCATGCAGACTCCAGCTGAGTCTCCCAACAAGTCATTTTCATTGGGATCGAAGCTAATTTTCTCTTCATCTAACCAGTCGTACCCCAAGATCTCCTTCTCCATGAAATAATGTGCAACTATCTCATCTAAAGAAAAATCCATCTCAATAAGTACAAATAGTTTAGGTTAACCAGTGTGATTACTATCGTGCACCAAGAGGCACTGGACCTCGCCTGGAACTAGAGAGTCAATCCTGTGTAGACTGTACTCACTAAATGAATGACACTCTTGACTACTACTGGTTATGAGAGGGGTAGCAATCCTAGGATGTTCCACTACCACTGGGGCAGCTGGAATATCATCTGGAATATCTAAAATGACCATCACCATCTCCACATCCTACTATATGGCCGGAGTTGGTGAAGGGATGACCACGATGCTTTGGGGTCACCACTCCTTCCACACCACCATTGGGGCAGAAGGTCGAGTAGGAGAGCTCAACCCTACCAACAATGGGCAATGTAGAAGGGGTAGGATCCCTTGGCCATAGCCGATCACCAACAGGGTGCCCTTTTCCCTAGATGTGGTCTTCATGGTCTTAGATGGAATAGGAGATGCTATAACCTGAACTGGCGATGACGGATGAGGGGTAGAGCGGTAGGGTGGAGACACCACCGACTCTCTATGCACAGGAACTGCCCTCCTGTGGTGGCTAGTCCCAGTGAGAAGGATATTATCAGTATGGTTAGCACGGGTAGTGCGCCAACCTAGAAAATCAATCAAAGCGAAAGCAGTCGACTGACAGCTGAACCTCCATCCCACCTTGCTAGTAACATGTGTCGTATGGGCCTCATGGCCCTCTCCTAGCAAATCTTCTTCCCACTACTTGGGATAACAAATCAAAGATCAAACTACATCCCAAACTCGAGCATCATATGCTCGCCTACATAAGACGGTGAGGAGCGATATGACCTCTTACTCCTGGAAATTGCTAGCTGAAAATGCACCACTAGAGAAGGTGATGTATGGATCCTCCTGACATCCTATCTATCTAATCCATAGAGAGGATGCAACTAGTTTTCTATAACTGGTGGTGAAGTGATAATGGGAAACTCATCCTATAGCTAAACGGGCTACTGCCTCTAGCTCCCTAGCTATCCTGGTGTGGTACCACTTGATCATGCAGTTCTTATTTCTATGCTATGTATGGGTAGGATAGGAGGAATGCAAGCTAGAACCATACTCAAATGTAAGGGAGGCAAGCCCTAGAATGGGAGCCTTACCCTTAAAGGGTACAGATGGTAGGGTACTAGCCCTTATTGGGGCAGCATGAGCAACTCTAGGGTGAATTACAATCGGTTGGTACTGCGCTTGCTATGATTGAAGCTATGCGCCGCACTTTTCTCTTCAGTGAGGAGATATCAAAATCAGAGGGTAAGTCAATCCTGATGACCAGCTTATTCCTGATCACCTTGGCCCTGCTAAATATAATGAGGGGAGTGCCCTCACAAGTAATCCTGGCTCCATCAAATCTTCGAACAAAGTGAATCATATGAGTATGGTCTAGATGGGGGAAGTCAACTTAATTTAAAGCCAGATCCATACCATGGGGGAAGGTAAAAACAAACTTCTGAGAACTTGCCATTTCAACAACTATCAGAGACTGAACTAAACTACTGCACTGACTATAAAGATCTGCAATGGGAAATGAATTTGTATCAGATTTTTATCTCTATAGATTTTTAAAATTTGAATTTAAAATTTTGAACACACATCCAACAACTTGGAAGTGTTAAGTGGGGTTCAAATGGATTTGAAAAGATTTGATTGAAAGAAGAATTTGAATATGAATCTAATTTTAACAAATTTAGGTATGTTGAAATATGGATTCAAAATTTTTGATAAGGATGCTTCCATAGGTTCATGTTTTATCTGAATTTGATTTTTTTTTTTTTTTTGGGACTCTTTCCTTTAACAAATTTGGGTATGTTAAAGCAAGGGTCAAATTGATTTTATTTTGTTTGATTGTTTTAGAATTTTACTTACTTAGCAAATTTAAGTATGATAAGTGAAGTGTTTGAGAAAAGTGATTGTTTCTTTTTTATTAATTTTGTTTGAATTTGGAAAATTTGGAAATCTCACTTAGCAAATTTAGGTATGCTAAGTGAAGAATCCAAATGTGTTTTATTTTCTGAAAATAGGAACCTTGGCAAATTTAAGTATGCTAAGGAAATCCTAAGTGTTTCTTTTTTATTCTGATGATTTGGTTTTTGAAAAGGTAGGATCCTTAGCAAATTTTGGTATGCTAAGGGAGTCCTAAGGTGTTTCATTTTGTGCTTGATGTGATTGAAAGTGGAGACTTTACTTTAGCAAATTTGGTATGCTAAAGATGATGCCCCACTTAGTTTTGTGAAATGAAAATTTTCCTTAGCAAATTTGGGTATGCTAAATGAAATTTCAAATGGTGTGTTCAAAATTTTGATTTAACTTGGTTTTGAAAATAGGAACTTCTTGTTAGCAAATTTGGTATGCTAAGGGAAGAAGTTCCAAAAGGTGTTTGAGAATTTTGGTTTTGACTTTGAAAACTTCACTTAGAAAATTTGGGTATGCTAAATGAGGTTCCAAGAGTAATTGAAAATATTTGATTTTGGGTTTGGAGACTTTACATAACAAATTTCAGTATGCTAAATTAAGTTCCAAAATTGTGTTTCAAAATTTTGATTTTTGAATTTGGAGACTTCACTTAATAAATTTGGATATGTTAAATGAAGTTCAAAATGTGTTTAGAAAATTTTTGGATTTTGAATTTGGAGACTTCACTTCACAAATTTGAGTATGTTAAATGAAGTTCCAAAATGTGCTTTGAAAATTTTGAATTTTTAATTTGGAGACTTCACTTAACAAATTTGGATATGTTAAATGAAGTTCCAAATGTGTTTAGAAAAATTTTGGATTTTGAATTTGGAGACTTCACTTAACAAATTTGAGTATATTAAATGAAGTTCCAAAATGTGTTTGGAAATTTTGAATTTTGAATTTGGAGACTTCACTTAACAAATTTGGATATGTTAAATGATATTCCAAATGTGTTTAGAAAAATTTTTGATTTTGAATTTGGAGACTTCGCTTAACAAATTTGAGTATATTAAATGAAGTTCCAAAATGTGTTTTGAAAATTTTGAATTTTGAATTTGGGAACTTCACTTAACAAATTTGGGTATGTTAAATGAAGTTCCAAAAATGTATTCGAAAATTTTTATTTTGAAACTTGGAAACTTCACTTAAGAAATTTGGGTATGTTAAATGAAGTTCTAAAAAGGTATTTGAAAATTTTTAGTTTTGGATTTGGAGACTCCACTTAACAAATTTGGGTATGTTAAATGAACTTCCAAATGTATTTTAGAATTTTGGAAGTATGATTATTTAAGCTTTAATTTTTGAAAGATAGGACTTCCATTCAACATATTTGGGTATGTAGAATGAAGATCAATCTTTTTTTTGAAATGTGAAATTATTATTTTGTGTGATTTTTTGCTTTTTGAAAGAGAGGAATTCAACTTAAGCATATGTGAGATATGTTTAAGTGGGATTTCCTAAACAATATTTTTTTTAGTTGGGAATGAAATCTTCATTTAATAAATTTGAGTATATTAAATGAAGATATTCATATGTGCTTTTTGAAAAGTTTAATTTTGTTTTGAAATGAACCTTCCATTCAAAAAGTGCGAGTGTATTGAATAGAAAGATTCATGTGTGCTTTT
Source organism: Cymbidium sinense (assembly GCA_021442155.1). NCBI lineage: Eukaryota > Viridiplantae > Streptophyta > Magnoliopsida > Asparagales > Orchidaceae > Cymbidium > Cymbidium sinense. Next base: position 168,081,013 of record CM038217.1, on the reverse strand, counting down.
CTTTGAAATTTTTTATGATTTTGATTTTAAATTTTAGAAAGTTGATTATTCATTTTATTTTAAAAATGAAATCTTCAACAAAGTGAATTGAAAGAAGATGTTCATTTATGCTTTTCAAAAAATTTTATTGGTTTTATTTTTTGGAAAGTTCCTACATATAACAATTATGGGAATTGTTAAATGAGGGTGAAAAATATTTTATTAAGTGCATTTTTTGAAAAGCAAAGTTCTTATGGAAAATTTATTATATCTTTATTATTTTAGATGAACCTTTTCTTTATCCCAAGAATGATAAAGGGGAAGTCTTTAAAATGTTTTCTTTTTAATTAGATCTTTTCATTTTACCCATTGGAAAACCAATGGGAGTTTTAAGACCAACAAAGAATGTGGTCCTAAAACCTAAATATGTTGGCTAACTTAACTCAAGAATGAAATGAGCTAAGTGCCAATGAAAAGAAGGATAGTTTTGGACTCATACCAAAGTATAAATCTACTATCGATCCTCAAAGACAACGATCATTAACCAAAGATGGAGAGAGGAACCTTCCCCAGTGGAGTCGCTGGAAAAATCTATTGGTTTTAAAATTTTCTATAGGAGTCACCTTTCAAATCTATGGTGAGAAAAGAAAGAGGACACCTTTAAAATTTGAGTTTTTGGGATGCCATGTAGATCCGTAATTGTACTTATTCAGGTGATTGGGTATGTCATCAACAAATAGTGTACTATCTCAAAAGATAGAAGTCACTACCCTTTAATGGACCTAATCACCTCAATCAGGACTCATAAGGATGATGGGTCTGCATATGTACTAGAGATTCTTCCTTTGCTTTACATGGAAAAGTAAAGCAGAGCTTATTTCAAATCGAGTTCATTAAGTTCCCTACAGGGGCAAGCCCCCATAGTTAATTACATCCTATGGAATGAGGATTCCTTAGAAAAACTCTTGATTAAGGTAAATGATCATTGTCTTTGAAGATTTCAATAGGAAGGACTATCAATCGAGTGGTTCATTTTTTAAAGATCAAATGGGATTGATTAAGGAGGGAGTTATTATCAAAGCCAAAATGGAAGATAAGTAGGAGATACTCATGATGCTAAGAAACCTAGCAAGCATCTCAAACTATCCTACAATTTTGCTTTTTTTAAATTGATTTAGTTTATTTGAGTTGCATTTTTCATTAGAAATTTAAGACTTATGATTCCTTAACACGAGATTAAAGAAATGCCTAAGATGTGAGGAATTATGCTTATGGACCATAAAAGGGAGAAGTAACCTCAAAACCTAAATCTAGGGAGCCTTGGCAAGGGCCAAAAGCATAATCTAAATCTAAGGCGAAAATGAGTATTTGGTTTGCCTTCCGAGGACAAACCACTCCAGACTTACAAGCCTGGGTTGCTAATTCTTTTATCTTGATTTTAAACCTAAGCTTTAAGTGAGGTTATGAGTTATTTAATTTTTATTTTGAGTTTTTAGGTTGGGTAAAATATTTATTTTTCCCTAAAGAGCCTAATCCACATCCAGGCCATACATAAATCAAGAAAGAAACTAGGAAAATCATGCTACTTATTGCAAAAGTGAAACAAATCATCAATCAATTTATAAAACTAATCGCAAAAAGAATAAAAGGTCATTGTGGTCTGGCACCCCCGCACAAACACAAAAATATCAAATATGGGTAGCCAAGCTCTGCCCTTATATAACTCAGAATACAAATGAATTAAATTACAATTAAGCAAGGAATTCATTATTTTGGGGGTCTTCAAACTTCATTTCATCTCTCTTCTTTTCTTTTTCTTTTTTCTTCTTTCTTCTTTGGTTCCTTCTTTTGGATGGTTAGAAGGTAGATGCTCCAAGACTTCACATGATGCATAAGATAGGATCTTATTACCAATGCTCATCCTAATCCCCATAACAATCATTCTAAAATCCTAATTGCATAAATTTACATGAAAAGGAAAAGTAGAAATCTAACTAAAACCTGCAAAACAAAGGTTAGTTAAAATAAATCACATAAATCACAAGCATGTACATTATACTTATCACCCCACACATGGGTGACTAGGTCCACCTAGCCTATTGGATTATGCTTAGGGGTATAAAGCACCTGCAAGCAAAAGCATTTATATTTTTATTTATGATAGCGCCCCTTAAGCACAATCCCTTGCAGAAAAGAATAGTTAGATTAAGAGCATCCTATCATTCATTCTATGAGCATACACCCAAACATCTAGTCTAAAATATATATCACAAAATAAAATAAAATATCAAACCATGCACCGACCTAACCTAAAGCTAGAAGTGGTGACTTAGGCTAACGTGTATGCTTTGAAGGCTTGTGTGGTATGCTTAGCTATGGCTTTAGGTTCAAATTTTCTAAGTGTAAAAACATGTTAATCTTAGGGGAGGGTTTCATTTAAGTTGTTTAATTATTTTAGGTTGATTTTAATTTATGTTTTGATTTGGTTCAACTGACTCCTACAATAAATTACTAAGTTATGAAGAGAGGGAATGAGAAGAGAACTTCTCTTTCCTTCCCAAACCTAAGTAATTTCTAAAGTAGATTCACATTTTAATTTTATTTAGGTGAATGGTTTGATTAAATATTTTAATTAATCCTAAGTTTAAATGAACTCTAAACAAACCTATTCACAAACAAGGAATTTTTAAGATTAAATAAAATGAATCAAAATTCACATAACACACATTACTTCATTTCTTTCCCAACATATATATAACATGCATATGGATGGACCATAAGCATATCTATACATACAAAGAAGAATATTTAATATACTTTATGATTCATGCTAAGTAATCCATTTTAAGGAATTTTAGAAGTTTAAGATGCATGACTTTTCTTAAGCAGAAAAGGGTTTCTTTATCCAAATTTTCACATACACACATGAAAGTAACAAAGGCATAAGTGAGTACAACACCATTGTTAACCAGAGGTGTAAGGCACAAGACCTTCTTAGGGCTACTTAAATCCTTGCAACCTTGGGGTTGTCCAGACTAATATATCGCTTTCCTTAAATAGAAACATACGTATAAAAGAAATGAAATAGAAAAGGAGAATGCAAAAGTTGTAATAATGGATTCATTTTATTTATGCAATTTATGTATGCAAGTATAGGTAGCCCTTCTTAGGTGATAGCATAAGGATGAATTGGGTATGGAATTAAGTAAGTGTTAGGTTCTTTTCAAATGAACCCTACATCTTACCAACTCCAACTCAAAATTATGCTAACATAAAAGAGAAAGGAAACCTATCCTAAGCATACCTTTATAATCTTTCACATGCAAACTCATAATTAAAATATAAATAGCGTACTTTCAAATTTGATATTTGATTTATATGTTTTGAAATAATTTGAATTTAGTAGTAATAATAGCTACTCATATTTCTACTTTAGCCAACACGTGCAAATTTGACATAAAGTAAACAATTTCATTTTTAAATTTGAATTTGAAAAATATGAATGCATGAAACCACATGACATACAAATCTAATATGTTGGAAAAGACTCAAAATAATGAAAGCATGTAAACAAACTCACTTTAATTAAATCCTAAGACATTCATATAGAATAAGAAAGTTTAAAATAAATCAAAGTGAATTCAATGTGATTTTTGTTTAGTTTGAAGTTTGATTTAATTTTGAAAAGGTGACATGAGTTTGTTGTTCTTATCCCATTTCCTTGTGTGTTTAAAATTTTTGTTTAATTTTTAGATAATTAGATTCATTTTTATGTATTAATTAGGTTAAGTTATGAACTAAGTAGCTTAATTAACCCTTACCTACACCACCTTAGAATAGTTAACCAAATAATAATGAGCCAATGAGATGGCATAAAAAACTCACAAGGAATTTAAATTTGCAATGCACCTAATAAAAAAAATCCTAATGCACTTTGACTCATAATTAAAGATTAATTAAGCTAAGGGATTTAGTTTAAGTAAATTCAAAACACCCTTTCACACATATGAGTTGGGTTTTGATTTTCTTAATTGAACTTAGACTATTAAACACCTAAGCATCTAACAAAAGTAGATTAATTAAGTTCTAGAATATTTTATAATTTTTAGAAATTAATTAAGAGGATAATTAATGAATTAACCCTTACTTAAGAGGAGATTAAGGAGTGAAAAGGGGGGTTTAGGGATATCTTAAGGGAAATTCCCCAAAATTATTCCCTAAACCTTCAACTTAGTGGATCTAACCTTAATCAACCCTAATCAGAGATTAAAAGCACTAATCATACCCTAATTATAATTAATTACATAAGGAGGGTAATTAAGAAATCCATTTGCAATTCTTCTAATTAAGCCTTCAATAAATCCCAAAAATATTAGGGGAGGCAGAAGTCATCCCCTAAAATATATCCAAGCAGTATAATATTAATCAAAGGCTTAATTAAAAGGTAATTAACAAAATTAAGCTTCCAATAAAATGCAATATCATAGAAAATTATAATTCAAAACCCATTAAAATTAATTTTAAAATATTCTAGGTTGAATTATCTTTCCATAGAATTTTATTTCATACTTTTTTGAATTTTATTGAGAAAGTTATGAATTTTAGAAGATCCCTAGGTTAATTAGAAATAATTAAAACATCTTAACTAATCCTATAGCTCACAACGTGATGCATGGCGGTGGTGGTTAGGGCACCTTAAATGCATCGCACAGTGAGGGATTCACTTAAGTTGTCAAATCCAAAATGTGGTGGACGGCGGATGCTTGGTCATCTGATCAAAGATCAGATGGCCAAAGATATCCCCTCAGTTTTAAAATGGATAAAGGATTTTCTAAATGTGTGTTTAATCTTTGTCATCCACCCAAAATGCATGGATAGACGGCCAAAGATTGATCCCTACCAATCTCTGCAAAAAATTTGAGACCGTCCACCTTTACAGCCATGATCTGAGCTCAATTGAGCTCATATTGAATTAGAAATCAACCCACACCATCTATGCATGGGTACAAACACATCTAATAGTCAAAACTCCATAGAATTAAATTTTCTTTCCCAAACCTCCACACCACATTGAGTTTAATGAACGGAAGATGGTATACCTCACCGGAGGTGATCACGGGCTCTCAATTCCCTTGGAGAAGCTTTGTCTAGTTGAGATGAATCTCTATTGAGAGTTTGAGCTCTTAAAGTTGAGTGTAGAGTTCTATGTACCAACTTCTCCTCAGCTTACTTGTGGCCATAATTGAGCTAGCCTTCCTCTTGCCTTGGGAATTTGAAAGAGAGCTTGGGTGCCCTCGACTTCCCTCTCTAATGGAGTGTCCAAAGGGAATTTGGTGGAAATTGAGTATGGAGAAAGTTAGCTCTTCGATTTTCCTCCCCTATTTTCACTATACCAAAACTAAGGATAAGAAAATAGCTAGAGCTCTAGGAAGCTATGGATCCCTCTCTGATGGCTCTTTACTCTCTCTAGTACTCAATCGAATGTGGAATTGCATAATTCAAATTGAATTATGGGGAGTATATCTCCCCTTCAAGGATCAAACATGTAATCCATTGTGTCATTTTGATCCAATTGATCACAATGGGAAGGCTATTGACCTATTAGGAGTGTGCACATGGTTGGTTTGAGGTCTTAAGTGGATTGCCAACCTCCCATGTGCTTGAATTTGAGTGTAAGAGAGATTTTGAATTAGCCATTTTGACCCATGGAGTCAAGTTTGGTCTTGGGACCAATTGGGCTAACCAAAACCTATTGAGTTGGGTGCACCACTCTTCATTAGGTCCCCTTTAGCTTTTAAGAAAGCCTCAACTGAATATGAAGAGGGTATGACCAAATTATCCATGGATTAAGCCAAAATTTATTCTATGGTCTAGGGGTAGGATGGTCATTTTGCTAATTTTTTACTTTGGATATGTTGGGTATGTAGCAAAACTAGGTTTGGCCAAGTTTCATGAGATTTTGAATTCATTTGATAGGGTTTGGCTCATGTTGACCCATTTAGGTCAAAATGGGTCAACTTGGATCAAGTTGATCAATTGGTCAAATTGGGTCGAACCAAGGGTTGGGCAAGTTCATATGACCATTTGAAACATTTTGGTTGTTTTGGTTTCATTCAATTAGGTATAGTTTTGAATTTGGCTCATATGACTTCATTTAGGTCAAATTGGTCAAATTGACCTATTTAACTCATTTGACCTATTTGAGGTAGGTCAAGGGTAGGTTTAGGTTAAGTTAATCATATGGAGTGGATTGGTATCTTTGTTTCCAATCAATTTTGGTTAAGTTCAAATTTGGCTCAACATGACCCCTTTAAGTCATGTTGGGTCTAAGGTTAATTGGGCTAGGTTAGGTCTAGTTGGCCAATTGAGGCTTTAGTCAAGTTCCACAAGTGATTTGGAATGAACTTTTGGTTTGGAACAATTTGGCTTAGATCAAGTTTTGACACATTTTACCCCCTTTAGGTCAAGCTGGGTCAACTTGGGTCAAGTGGCCAATTGGGATAGGTTAGGCTCAAATGTTGGCTTGGTCAAGTTCAAACATAGGTCATGAATGAACTTAGATCAATGGTTACAATAAGGCCTATGGTAGAATTTGGCTATGTTAGGTTTCATTTTGGGCTGAGTGTTGACTTGGTCAACCCTTAAGTTTGACTTAATTTGACCCAATTTGATTGATTGATCATCCCATGATGATTGTTGATCATGATAAGAGGGATACATGAGTTTGTCTCAATCTAATTTGGTTAGGATTATAATTTGGCTCCTAAGGGTACTTTAGGTCACTTTGGGACAAGTGAGCTTAAGGGTCAAATGGCTTGGTCAAAGCTTGATTTGAGTTTGATTGAACTTGTATATGGACTTATGATTGAAATATAAATCCATTTGCAAGTGGTTTGAAGTCAAATGGGTTTTGATTAATTTGATAACTTCATATTCAAAGGAAGAGCAAGAATGGATTTGGGGTTTGATTTTTGAATTGAGTTTTGATTTGGTGATTGAAGTTTGTGTTTATATATGAATTCATGATTGTCGGGTTTATTGAATCATGAAGGAAAATCAAGAGTTTGGCTTGATTTGATGTTGATTTGGCTAAGTTCAAGATTTTGACTTGAAAGGCTTAGATTGGATTATGAGTGGATTTGAGTTTGATTTTTGGAATAGGTTTTGATTTTTTGAATTTATATTTCATTTATACATGTGAATATAAATGAAAATATAAATGAGTCATGAGAAAATTTCAAGTATTTGAAGTGATTTCATCATGATTTAGCCTAACTCCATTAAGAGGAACTTAAAGGACTTAGGAAAATTTCATGAAGTTTGGAGTTTGAATTTGGTTTGATTGGTTTATATTTATATTTCATTTATATATGTGAATATAAATGAGGATATAAAAGAATTATGACAAAATCTAATGACTTTGAACTGATTTGATCATGATTAAGGACAAGTCCTTTAACGGAAAAGGGACTAAGGAAATTTTTAGATTGGGAATTTAATTTGAGGGTTTGACTTGATTGATTTATATTTATATTTCATTTACACATGTGAATATAAATAGGAATATAAATGAGTTTTGAGAAAATCCCATGACTTTGAATTGATTTGATGATGATTTATGCTAAGTCCATTAATGGAAAATTTAAAGGACTTAAAAAAATTTCATGAATTTATTTGAAATTTTGAGTCTAGTTTGATTGATTTGAATTTATATTTCAATTATATATGTGAATATAAATGGAAATATAAATGAATTATGAGAAGATCCTCAAAGATTTGACATGGTTTTGATCATAATTTTGGTTAAGTCCTTAAGTGAAGATTAAGGACTTAGAAGAATTTAGACTTTGAATTTTGATGGATTTTGATCATTGGTTTCAATCATGGATTTCAATCACATGGAGTTGATTAGAGTTTGTAGAAAATCAAATAGAATTTATTTGGAGTTTCACTTGAATGAAGGAAAGTGAGGAATGGTTTACTCTAAGGGTAAACAATTTTCCTATCACCCCTAAGGCATGACCTATTCCAATGGCTAACCCTTCTAAGTCTCAAGGACTAGGTTGAGTGTCCACCTAATCACTAGAAGTTTCTTAAGACTAAGGAGCTCTTAAAATCTAAGAGGATTTCTATGCCTCAGATGGAGGGGTTGAGAGCTCATTATAAAAATGAGGTTAACACATGTGCTTGAAATTGAGTGGAAGAGAGAATATGAATTTTTCCAATTTGACCCATGGGGCCGAGTTTGGCCATGGGGTCAATTGGGCTGACCCAAACCCATCGGGTTGGGTGCACCACTCTCCATTTGGTTCCCTTTAGCTTTTAGGAAAGCATCAAGTGGATATGAAGAGGTATGACCAACATACCCATGGATTATGCCAAAATTTGTTTTATGGCCTAGGGGTAGAATGATCATTTTGTTGGTTTTTTAATTTGGATGTGTTGAGTATGTGGGGAAACTAGGTTTAGCCAAGTTTCATTAGATTTGGAATTCATTTGATAAGTTTTGGCTCATGTTGACCCCTTTAGGTCAAAATGGGTCAACTTGAGTTGACCAATTGGTCAAATTTGGTCAAATAAAAAGTTGGGTAAAGTTCATATGACCATTTGAAATGTTTTTGTGGCTTTTGGTTTGGTTTAATTTAGATCAATTTTGAATATGGCTCATATGACTTCATTTAGGTCAAATGGCTCAAGTTGACCCATTTGACCTATTTAAGGTAGGTCAAGGGAAGTTTTAGGTTTGGTTAGTCATATGGAGTGGATTGGTATCTTTGTTTCCAATCAATTTTGGCTATGTTCAAATTTGGCTCAACACGGCCCCTTTAAGTCATGTTGGGTCAAAGGTCAATTTGGCTAAATTGGATCTAGTTGGCCAATTGAGGCTTTGGTCAAGTTCCAGAACTGATTTGGAATGAACTTGACCCATTGGTTCTAATCAATTTGGCTTAGATCAAGTTTTGACACATTTTGACTTTTTAGGTCAAGTTGGGTCAACTTGGGTCAAGTGGCCAATTGGGATAGGTTAGGCTCAAATGTTGGCTTGGTCAAGTTCAAACATAGGTCATGAGTGAACTTTGATCAATGGTTTCAATCAATTTGGCCTATGATGGAATTTGGCTATGTTAGGTTTCATTTTTGGCTAAGTTGACTCAACCCTTTGGTTTGACTTGGTTTGACCTAATTTGATTGATTGATCATCCCATGATGATTGTTGATCATGAGAGGCATAGATGAGTTTGGTTCAATCCAATTTGGTTAGGATTAGAATTTGGCTCATAAGGGTACTTTAGGTCACTTTGGGTCAAGTGAGCCTAAGTGGGTCAAATGGCTTAGTCAAATCTTTTTTTAAGTTTGATTGAACTTGTATATGGACTATGGTTGAAATATAAATCCATTTACAAGTTTTGATCCATTTGACAATTTCATATTCAAAGGGTGAACATGAAAGGATTTGGCTCTGATTTTTTAACTGATTTTTGATTTGGTGATAGAAGTTTGTATTTATATATGAATTCATGATTGTAGGGTTGATTGAATCATGAAGGAAAATCAAGAGTTTGGATTGATTTGAAATTGATTTGGCTAAGTTCAAGATAATGACTTCAAATGCTTAGATTGGATTTTGAGTAGATTTGAGTTTGATTTTTGGAATTGATTTTGATTGTTTGAATTTATATTTCATTTATATATGTGAATATAAATGAGAATATAAATTTATCATGATATAATTTCAAGGACTTGAAGTGGTTTAATCATGATTTAGGCTAAGTCCATTAAGAAGGATTTCAAGGACTTAAGAAATTTTTGAGTTTGGAGTTTGAATTTGGTTTGATTATTTTGAATTCATATTTCATTTATATATGTGAATATAAATGAGAATATAAATGAATTATGAGAAAATCTCATGAATTTGAATTGACTTGATTATGATTTAGGTTAAGTCCTTAAGTGAAAATTTAAAGGACTTAGAAAAATTTCATGAATTGATTTGAAATTTTGAGTTTTGTTTGAGTGGTTTGAATTTATATTTCATTTCTACATGTGAATATAAGTGAGAATAAAAATGAATTATGAGAAAATCTCAGAGATTTGATTTGGTTTAGATCATGATTTTGGTCAAGTCCTTAAGAGGCAAATTTAAGGACTTCAAAAATTTTTGATGGATTTTGATCATAGATTTCAATCATGAATTTCAATCATAGATTTTGATCATATGAAGTTGTATTGGATTTGGAGAAAATCAATTAAGATAGATTTGGAGTTTGACTTCAATCAAGGAAAGCGAGGAAGGGTTTAAGCTATAGGATAGGCAATTTTCCTAACACCCCTAAGGCAAGACCTATTATTATGGCTAACTCTTCTGAGTCTCTAGGGCAAGGTTGTGTGTCCACCAATCACTAGATGTGTCTTAAGACTAAGGAACTCTTAAAGTCTAAGTATAATAGAAGTCTTATATTTAAGATGGAGGGGTTGAGAGCTCATCCTAAAAATAAGGTCAATAGTCATGTCCAATGTATGTGTGACCCCTTAGCGGATCTTTCTTCATGCCCTTGACATGAAATTCCAACCAAATCCTCCTAGCTCTCTTATGCCCTTGGCATAAGTTGAGTTGCATTACACTAGGATCGTGACTCTATCTACCTTTTAGGTTTAAGATTAGATGGTTTTCATTAGCACTTGCAATTTTTTGGACGTTGTTGATCATCTCGGTCAACGCCAATACGTGTAGTGCACCTTGTTAGTTACGCCACACTATTAGGGGTCCTTTTGTTAATCTCACTTTTAGAGTGAGTTCTCAATCTCCTCTTCTTAAATTTAGAATCTTATAGACACTAAGACTTCCTTAGTCATAATACACTTCTAGCACTTAGGTGAACACTTAACCTAAGCCTAAAGACTTAGAAGGGTTAATTATAGGATTAGGCTATGCTTCAAGACTTAGGGAGATCCACCTACCCTATAACCTAAATCCAATCCATGTTCACCTTCTTAAGTCAAAACCAAACCTCACATTTAAACCAAATCCAAATTCAAATTCCAAGTCAAATGATTGAAGCCCATGATCAAATCCAATTCCAAACCAACCTAAGCCCTATGATTTTATCTTATAGACTTAGCCTTAGCAAAATTCAAATCAATCCAACAAATTTGAGATAGGCTGAGGCTGATATAGCCCAATCTTAGTGTGGTCCCTCCCAGTTACCATTTCCCAAGCAAGCATTCTATCTTTACGGCACTGTTAGCAAAGTTCCCTATATGAATCACTACTCTTGAGTTGACATAAGTCCCAATAGCACTCTCTTAGTAGTCACCTTAGGTTGGGTTTGATTTATTGTGCTACCAACAAATCACCCCAGCAGTTGTTCTCCACTTTAGAAGAGGTACTCAACGCTTTCTTTCTAGCATAATTGTTGCACACCAAAAGGCAACATTTAGGTCGATTAGCTCTACCCTGTAGCCGATAGACTACCACTTTGGATTTGTACATCTGAGATAGGTCAAGGCCGATATAGCCCCTTCTCAGTGGATTCATCACACACTGACATGGTCCATGAATTAAATCAGACTAAATCCAATCCACATAAACCATATCAAACTAAATGAAATTAAGATAAAATTAACTCTAACTACTCTTGAGTTGACATAAGTCCCTAATGACATTAACTCAGTTCACCTTAGGTCAGGTTCCATTTATCATGCTATTAATATATCACCCTAGTAGTTGTTCCCTGCTTTGGAAGATGTAAGTCTACTATGCTTTCTCCCTAGAACAGTCATTGCACACTAAAAGGCAACCTTTTGGTTGGATAGTCCAACCCCTGCAGTCATTAGACTATCCTTTGGATTTATAAATCTAAGATAGGTTAAGGATCCTGTGGCTCCTTCTTAGTGGATCCATTACACACTCATAGGGTTCATGAACAAAATCAAACCATGTTAAATCTAACCTAATTCTCCCTGGTGGAGTTAAATCACACCCTTCTCCTAGGATCCTAAATGATATAAACAAATCAAACAAATAAATCATATTCAAAACCAACCTCTCTAGTGGATCCATAATAAATTAAAATAAATTAAACCTGGTCTTAATCTCTAATGGATTCAAGCTCATATCCCTAGCGAATATGCTCCCAAATCAAACATAAATCAAATCAAATTCAAACTTGTATCCCCAATGGATCTCCCATTTATAAATCAAATCTCCATCACAAGTGGATGTCTACCAAACAAATTCACTCAAACACCAATCCCCAATATATTTTCTCCTTTTATATCTCTTGCATAAACCCCTCACATATTATATCCAATGCATATGTGAACCCCTAGTAAACCTCTCTTCATGTCCTTGACATGAAGTTCCCATCAAATCCTCCTGACTTTTGTATGCCTTTGGCATGAGGTGAGTTGCATTGCACTAAAATAATGATTCTATCTACCTCTCGAGTTTAAGTCTAGATGGTTCCTGTTAGTGCTTGCAATTTTTTGGATGTGGTTGATTATCTCGATCAATGCCAATACGTGCGGTGTGCCTTGTCTGTTACACACCTATTAGGGGACCTTTTGTTGACCTCACTTTTAGATTGAGGACTCAATCTTCTCATCTTAAGTTTAGGAGTCATCTAGACACTAAGACTTCTTTAGTTATAAGATACTTCTAGCAATTAGGTGAACACTTAACCTAAACCTAGAGACTTAGAAGGGTTAGCTATAGGAATAGATTATGCCTTAGGATTAGGATGGCCTACCTACCCCATGAATTGAATCCAACTTATGTTCACCTTCTTAAGCCACAACCAAATTCAATTCATATCAAACCCAAATCCAAATCCAAATCAAATGATTAAAATTTATAATCAAATCCAAACTTAAAAACTCAAACCAAAGCCACATGATTTATTCCATGGACTTAGCCAAATTTCAATCCCAATCAAGCAAAATTCAATTGATTTTCTCATGCTCAATTCATATCTTTGATCATCTTCCCAAATATAAATCAAATATACATTCAATTTATCACATACCTGTGGTGTTTATTTTCAGATTTGTTGTTGTTGTTGTTGTTGTTGTTCTTGTTGTTGTTATTGTTGTTGTTGTTGTTGTGTGTGTGTGTGTGTGAGGGGACACCACGTGAATTTGAGGATGTACTTATTGAGGCCATTGGGTATGACACCAAAGAATAGTGCACTATCTCAAAAGATAAAAATCACTACCCTATGATGGATCTAATAACCTAATAAGGACTCCTATAGCATGATGGGTCTTCGAATATACTAAAGATTTTTCCCCTACTTTAGATGAAAAAGTAAAGCAGGGTTTATTTAAACTGGGTTCATTAAGTTCCCTACGGAGGCAGGCCTCCATAGTTAATTTCATCTTAAGTAAAGTGAATCTCTTAAGAATACTCTCGATTAAAGTAGGCAATTATTATCTCCAAAGAATTCAATGCTAAGACTATCAATAAATTGATTGTATTTTTTAGAAAATCAAGTGGGATGGATCAAAAGGGAAGAGTTATTATCGAAACCAAAGGAGATGAGTAGGGAGTGCTCATGAAATTAAGAAACCAAGTGAGTACTCCAATCTATCCTATGGTTGGGATTTACATATTTGAAATTGAGGAGATTTATTTATTTGAGTTGAAATTTTATTAGAAATCTAGGACATATAATTCCATAATACAATATTGTGAAAATGCCTAAGAGGTGAAGATTTATGCTTGCATCCAACAAAAAAGACAACAACCTCAAATCCTAAACCTAGGGAGCTTTGGCGAAGGCCAAAGCATGACCTAAATCTAAGGTCAAATTGGCCATATGATTTACCTCAATAAGAGAGAGTAAACCACCTGACTACTTGACTAATTAACACCTGGAGTGACAACCAGCTAACTCCTCCAAAGCTTTAAATCCATGTAGATAGGTCATATGCTTTTGCAAGATGGCTAAGTTGTTATTATTTAGAAAAAGAAACTAGGCCCTTAAACCCACTCCCTAAGAGAGTAGAGCACGAGTTTATATGAATAATGACTTTAATCTAATGCAAAGTTTTATCAAATTTCATTTAATTTGGGACTCTTTATTTTGACACAGACTATGAAATTTTGTATGCCTAAATGCATGTGAAGTTGATTATGGGCCAAATCAAAAGGAAAAGACATGTTCTTCTAGCATAAACTCTGAAAGGTTAAGCCCATTCTACCTGGAAAAGATGGAAGCCCTCTCTTAATAAGAGTGAAATAAGATGGTTATGCATGATATTAAACATACAATATCCAGCTAAATGGTTGCTAAATATTTTATTATCTTGATTTAATGGCTAGGCTTTTATATGAGATTATGAGTTATTTTAAAAGTTTAGTTATGAGTTATTAATGGGATAGAAAATTAATTTTTATCTAAAGATCCTAATCGCATCCATGCCATACAACAATCACTAATCATAAATAAACTATGAAAAGGCATGCTTTTTCTAATGGACAAGCTAAATAAAACATCAAACAATTTTATAAAGTTATCGCAAAAGAATAAAATTTTGATGTAGTCGGGCTTCATCGTATAACCCAAAAAGAAATGTGGGTAGCCGAGCACTACCCTTATGCAAACCCAAATTACAAGAAAATAATTACAATTACAAATGATGAATGTTATGGGGGTTTTCATTCTTCATTATTCCTTCTTCATTTCTTCATCTTCTATTTCTTCATTTGATTTTCTCCATTTCTTTCTTTCTTTTGGCTTGATTTGAATATGCTTGCTCCAAAGGCATCACATGGTACATAAGACTTGGTCTTATAACCAATGCTCATCCTAATCCCCAAAACACTCATCCTAATCCTAATGCAAAATTACATTAAAAGAAGGAAAGTAAATCTAGCTACACTAACAAAATAAATGTTAGCTAAACACACCATACAACTGAAGTAGTTATATGAATAATTTGGACTTAGCACCCCACATATGAGTAACCAAACCCACTTGTTCTTAACTTGGATTATTCTTAGGTGCTAAGCAACCTGCACAACAAAAGCAATTTATTTCTATTACTTAGCGGCCCCTTAAGCACAACCCCATGTAGAAAATATGATTAGGCTAATATCTACCAAACATCAAACAATGCATATATACTCTAACATCCAGTCTACAATAATACATCACAAAATAAGCATACGTCAAACCATACACTGCTCTAACATATAGCTAAAAGTGGTGACTTATTCAAATGTGTGTAAATTAAAGCTTGTGTGGTATGTCCTAACTAGGCATCAGAGTTATAATTTGCTAAGTGTGAGGGATTTGATTTATAAAGGGGTTGATTTCTCTTTAAGTGATATAATTGATTTGAAGATTTTTACTTAGTGTTTTCCTTTGTTTCATATGGCATACACTTAACAACTAAGTATTATAAAAAGAATGAAGAGAGGGAACCTCTCTTTCATCCCTACCTTAAGTCACTTCTAAAGTAATTTAATTAATAAATTTTCTTTAATAAATGGCTTATTATATGTTTTAATCAATCCTAAGTTTAGGTTCACTCTAAATGACCTTATTTAATAAGAAAGATATCACAAGATTAATTTGAATGGATTACTATCACACAACACATATTCATTCAACTCTTTCCATCGTGTATATCATGCATATGAGTAAATCCTAAGCATACCTATACATGCAATTTATGTTTTCAGCATACTTAAATGATGAATGCAAAGAAGTGTATTTGGACTTTAAATATCATCTGATTGAATCATGAATGAATGCCTTTTTAATATAAAAAGAGGGATTTTTCATCCATTAGCTAGATACACATTCACATGTATAAAATTTTTAAGTGAGTACATCACCATTGTTCTACACCAAGGCATAAGGTACAAGACCTACTTAAGGCTACTTAAAGCCTCGCAGCCTCGGGGTGTCCATACATGTAGACATACAAATAACTATAAGGATATGAGAAACCCATGCAAAAGATGTATTTGATTTATTTGATTTATGATTCTTATTCATTGGTCACATCATACATACATATGTATAAGAGTTTTAAGTGAGTATGGTGCCATTATTCTACACCAGGGGCATAAGATACAAGACCTACTTAGGAATACTTAAAGCTTTGTAGCCCTGGGGTGTCCAGACTAATATACCACTTTTCTCATATACATATGAATGTATAAAAAGAACCACAAGAATAAGAAGTCATGCAAGGAGTCATATTTGATTTGATTATATGATTTACATATGTGATATGAAATTCTTCCTAAGTCTTAACATGGAGATGCATAGGAGTAGATTTAGGCAAACATTGTGTTTTTTTCAAATGAACTATACATTTATAAATCCTATGTGAATCCATGTAAGATAATGAAAGAGAGCTTCATATTGCATATCTTATATTATCAACACATGCAAACTTACAAATATTTGTAATTAATATCACTTCATTTATAATAATTGATTTATAGGCTTTTGAAAATAACATTTGATTTAATAGTGATAATAGCTACACCTATCTAATTTAAATCAACACATATAATTAGACAAAAAAAAAACTATTTCATTTAGCTAATTTTAAAAGAAATGAATGCATGATTACACATGGCAAGCAACATTTAACATAATTGGAAAGAAATAAAGGAACATAAGCACATGATCTCATTCATTCCAATTAATTCCTAAGGACAATCATACTAAATAAGACTATTTAAAACAAACCAAAGTTCTTTAATGTTATTTCATCTTTATGTTTGATTTGAGTTAAGGAAAGTGAAAGAGGTTTGCTGGTCCTAATCCCATTCCCCCATTTGTGAGTTAATTTGATTTAATGAAAAAGTAATTAGATTGATTTTATGGTTTAATTAAGTTAGGGTATGGATTAACCAATTAATTAACTCTTACCTACATCACCTTAAGTTAATTAACTAATTAAAAATGAGCCAATATGATATGCAACCAGATGGAAAGTAATTTTGCAATGCTCCTAAGAAATGAAAGGGGCCTAATTTATTTGGCTCATGGTTAATAATTAATTAAGCTTAAGGGATTTCACTTAACTACTTTTAGGATTTTCTCACACATAAGAGCTAACCATAATTTCATTATCTCCCCCTTAGAGTTATTGAACACCCAAAGAGCTACCCAAGATTAAGTTAGAGAAGTAGATTCAATTAAATTAATTAAGTTCATTAATTAACTAACTAAACCTTAATTAATCTTAACCAACCAATATGAGATGGGCTTAGAGAAAGAGACAAAGAAGGGAGTCTAAGTCTCAATCTTTAAATCCTTTCAATTATTTGATTAAATAAGGGAGCTTAGAAAAATGATTTGGATATTTTTTATCAATCTTATTAATTAATTAATAAGGGTTGTTACCTAATTAATTATTTAAGAGGGATTAGAGAAGACTTAATTATTTGTGTATTTTTTATCAATCCATTTTTTTAGAATTCATCATCATTAATAGAGGTTAATGAACTTAATTGTTTGATTAATTTACTATTTATTTACTTCATTATCCATAATTACATTAAGAAAGTGATTAATCCTTAATCTATTAGTTTCCCTAATTAAGCAACCAATAAAATCCTAAAAAAATAAGGGAGGCAGAGGTCATCCCCTAAACATACACAGAAAGTTTGAGATTAATTGGATGGTTAATTAAGGACCAATTAGGCTAATTACATTTTCAATTAAACCTTAATTAAGCCAAATCCACTATTTAAAATCAATTAATACTAATTTTCTTGGATTTTACTATGAAATATCTTTAAAATGAAATAAAGTTTATAATTTTTTGATTTTTCTAGAATTAGTTATAAATTTAGGAAGTTTTAGGGGAAAAATAAATTAATTAACCTTAATTAAAGCCTTAATCTTAATCTTGTCGAGCCATGTGGCAGCTGATGCGATGAACTTTACATGGCACAATAAGATTCACTATTTATGTTGTCACATCTAAGTGTTAACTCATATGGTGGCACACGTGATAACTCTGTGGACCGATCTAAGATCAGAAGGCCACGATCAATCTCATGATTTTGAGGGATTAATCAAAGGCTCTAACTGTGATTTGATCAGGACCATCCATCTCGATCACGCAGGATGGACGTCCATGATCTATCTCCTCCTAAGTGTCGAACAATGACTACCATCCATTGATCATCGCTCGATCTGAGCTCACCCTAGCTCTGATGGACATGAAAATGATCCCACACCTTTGGGGAAGCATAACAATCAAATCCAATGGTGGAAATCGCATGACATGGAAATTTCTTTCATAAAATACTAAGTTATTTTCTTTCAAGGATCGGTTTCAATGGCATACCTCACTGAAGCTTATGATCGGCGGTTCCAATATTTGAGGAAGCTTCGTTTGGTAGAAATGAAGCTATGTTGAGTCACACAAGCCCTGATTTGGTGTGATTTGCTCAAAAGGCCAAAGCATTAGATGTAGGTGTTTGGGCTTGATCAAACTTTATCCTCCAACCATTAAGAAGCTTTAGAAAGGATTCATTCTTGCTAGTTTAGCTCCAAGGAAGGTGTGTCCAAAGTTAATTACACTTTGGTGGAGATTTGAGCAAATGGGAATCGAAGGTGGCCTCCCTTATTTTATTTTAGTGTAAAATGGATAATAGGGATTTTTGAGAGCTTGGGAAGGCTTGGAAATTACTCTAGGAACTCTCTCTTTGGCTACTAAGGTTGAATCATGTGTGAGTGTGTGAGTTTGAGTGAGAATAAAAAGGATATACCCCCTCATCCCTTGGATCAAATAACCATAGCTGATTTGGATCTATCTTGATCAATTGGCCACATCAGAGGTTACAAGAGGTCCTTAGGAGCATGATGTGGCTTGATTTGGTTGGGTGAGGGTGTGGAGGTAGCTACCAAGAGAGTAGTGGGTGTCCTATGGCTATTTGGAAAGCTCCAATGGGGATAGGGACATGAATTCACCTCCCCATGGATCATGGCAGACCCAACCACCTTTGGGTCAGGTCAGCCATGTTCCTAAGTGCCTAAGTGGACCTATGGTTGGGTGCCAAGTAGCTAGGGGAGAAAATGACCCAATTAGCATGTGTTTCATCTCATGGGATGCCCCAAATCTAAGGGCAAGATAGTCATTTAGCTATGGGTTTGATTTGGGCAGATTTGGGATGGTTCAAAAGTGGATTAGCCTAAATTTCAAGTGATTTGGAGTTTATTTTCTTTGATTTGGCTTATTTGACATATTTAGGTCAAATTGGGTTAGGTTGGGACAAATTGGCCAATTGGTCAGATTGGGTCAAACCAAGGGTTGGGTTAACTTCACATGACCAATTGGAGTGTATTGGTATTATTAATTTGATTCAATTTTCTTTGGATTTGATTATGGCTCACTTGGGTTCATATAGGTCAAATGGATCAAGTTGATCAATTTGACCAAATTGGTTTAGGGTAGGTGTTGAGTCAAGTTCAATTGGTTAATTGAAATTGTAGGCTTTGGTTTGGTTTAATTTAGAATTAATTTAGATTTTGGCTAATGTTACCCTTTACATCAATTTTGGCTAAGTTAGATCAAGTTGAACAATTGGTCAACTTGGGCTTAATCATGGCTTTGGTCAAGTTCAGTAAGTGGTTTGGAATGAACTTGAGCCATTGGTTATATTCAATTTGGGTTGGATTGTGATTTGACTTATTTTGGTTTTTTAGGCTATTTGGGTCAACTTAAGTCAAATGGCCAATTAGGCTTAGTTTAGCTCAATTGGGGGTTTGGTCATGTTCAATCATTGATTATGAATGGGTTCAAATCTATGGTTTTAATCAATTTGGCCTATGGTGGATTTTGGCTGGTTTGGGTTTCATTTGGGCTAAGTGTTGGCTTGGTCAATGAGCTAAGTTAACTTTGTTTGACCCAATTCAAGATAACTGATTAAACTAGAATGATTGTTGATCATTTTTTACATTTGGATAGGCTTAGTTCAATCTAATTTGGTTTGAATTAGAACTTGGCTCAAAAATATCTTTTAGATCAATTTGGGTCAAGTGGACCTGAATGTGTTAATTGACTTGATCATGGCTTGATTCAAGTTTAGTTATATTGATAGATGGGTTTCAGATGGAAATATAAATCCAATTGCAAGTGATTTGGATCCATATGGATTTTGGTTCATATGATAATTTTAAGTCAAAAAGGGCTAACTTTGGTTTGATGTGGGTTTGCTTGGATTTGGTTTGATAATTGTAGTTTATGTTTATATTTAGATCAATGATTGTAGGAATGATTGAACCATGATGAAATCGATGAGTTTTCATTTAATTTGGATAGGATTTGATCAAGTTCAAGGACTTGGCTTAAATGGGTATATATTGGATTTTGGTTTGATTTTGGATTTAATTTTAGCTATTTGAATTTATACTCCATTTATATTCAAAAATATAAATGAAGATATAAATGATTCATGAAAAAATCACTTAGGTTTGGAGTGATTTGGATTTGGTTAAGGCTAAGTCCTAAGATGAAATCAAAGGGCTTAAGAAAGATTTTAAAATTTGAATTCAATCATGGGTTTCAATCATTTGATTTGGAATTGATTTATGATTTGGATTTGGAATTTGAATTTGAATTTTAGGTTTGGTTTGAAAGAAGGAAGCAAGGATTTGGTTTGGGCTATAGGGTAGGCAAGTCTTCTTAAATCCTTAAGGCACAACCTAGCTCTATGGCTAACTCTTCTAAGTTTCTAGGGTTAGGTTAAGTGTTCACCTGATCACTAGAAATGTCTTAAGACTAAGGAACTCTTAGTGTCTATAAGAGTCCTAGATCTATGATAAGGAAGTTGAGAGCTCACTCCAAAAGTGAGCCCAACAAAGGGCGCCCAATAGGTGTGTCGTGACTCACAAGGCACACCGCACGTATTGGTGTTGACTAAGATGATCAACAATGTCTGAAGGATCGTAAACACTAATAAAAATGATCTATCCCTAAACTCGAGGTGTAGATAGAATCAAGATCTTAGTGTAATGCAACTCAACTTATGCCAAGGGCATAAGAGAGGAAGAAATGATCCACTAAGGGAACAAGCATGTGAACCTTCCATTAGGGAAGAAGGTTCAGATTATCAACTAGGGATAGAAGATAAGAGTTTGAGTCAATTCGATCTGATTTGGGGAGAAAAGATCCGTTGGGGATGAGTGCATGAACCTTCCACTAGGGAAGCAGGTGGTTATCCACTAGGGATAGAGGTTGACTTTAATTTGTGCCTCGCTAGGGGGAAATTTAATTTGATTAATTGATGGGGCATCTACTGGGGATCAGAATTTGATTTAGTTTGTTGGTTATGATTTGGTGCTCCAATGGGGAGAAGATATGGTTTAGTTTTTAGCATACATCTACTGGAGATACAAGTTCAGATCTACTAGGGATAAGATAGATTTAATTTAGACTCCACTAGAGGGAGGATGGTGGATTTGATAAAATGGACCCTATCGGTATGTAATAGATCCACTAAGAATGGGCTAATATTAGCCTAGAACTATCTAAGATTTACAAATCCAAAGGGATAGTCTACCGGCCATAGGATAGAGTTAACCAACTTAAGGGGTTGCTTTTCAGTGTGCAATGGTCAAGTTAGGAAGAAAGTGGGACTCACATCCTCCTACACAAGAAACCATTGGGGCAATTTATTGGATGCAACAAATCAAACTCAACCAAGGGACCTGAATGAATGTCACTAGAGAACTTATATTAGCTCGAATGTAGTCAGGATAATGTCATTTGATTGAATTGTATTTATTTTAGCTTGATGAATCCCATTAGTGTGCGATGGATCAACAAATTAGGAGCTAATATCAGCCTAGACCTATCTTAGATTTACAAATCCAAAGGGATAGTCTACCGGCCGAGGGGTAGAGCTAACCAACCTAAGGGTTTCCTTTGATGTGCAGTGGCCAAGTCAAGGAGAAAGCACGGGGACTCACATCTACCTGAACAAAGAACAATTGGGGTGATCGGATGCGTGCAAAAAATTGAACCCAACCTAAGGTGACTACTGAGAGAGTGTCGACCCTAGGACTTATCTCAACTCAAAAGTAATTAGGATGATTATATAGAGTTTTACTAACACTGCCCTAAAAATAGGACTTCTGCTTGGGAAAGAAGCCACTGGGGGCTTGAATTCCTAGTCCATGAGTGAAGATATATTTTATTTATTTTATGTTATCATGGACCCCGGTTTGCAAGGGACCATACTAAAAGAAGCTCATATCAACCTAGTCCTATCTTAGACTTATTGGACTAAGGGAGAGTCTGCATATCTTCAAAACAAATTCTCCAACCACAGGGATGGCTACTATGAAAGGGGAACTATCCAATCAAAGAGTAACTGGGTAGTGTTTAAATGGGATCACAAAGGATGTGATCCAAGTAGAGTACCCACAGGGGAGGTGCTGCTAAGGCCATTATCCAAAACCTGTAAAAGAATGCCTATAGGTATACGGTGGCCAACTCAAGGAGAAACTGTAGGGACTCACATCTGTCAAGAGTGGTGTATCCACTAGATGGGTCGCTGTCAGCATGGCAATAACCAACCAACCTAAGGTGCCCATCAATTTTTGATAATCAGGCTAGAAAGAAGGCGTGTAGGCTTACATCTCTCTAAAGTAAAATTGATCGCTGGGCTAGTCTATCTTCAGCTCGATAGGGGCTATCTAACCTAGGGAAACTACTAAGTGAGGAGTCCTGTGTAAGGACTAAACCCACCCAAGCTTGAAGTAGTTAAAAGAAAAGGAGCCACTGGGGGACTTATCCTAAACCTCAAATATACTTGACCTAGTCAGTGCATGGTGGCTAGTTCATGAAGAAAGTGTGTAGGCTAACATCTTCTTAAACGAAGTCAACATGGGATAGCTTACTGGCTGCATAGTAAGGCCTACCAAACTGATAAGGTGCTCATTGGTTTGCAATGATCAAGTCAGGAAGAAAGTGCGTGGACTCACATTTGCCAGACAAGTGACTTCTAGGGTGACACACTAACAAGGTATCATATCAGCCCGACCTAGACCATATAATGAGTGAGTGCCACAGGGGATTACTCCCACAATGAAATAACTCAAGATAAAATATATGTGTTCATTTGTGTTATGAAAGAGGGAATAATTTGTCGCTTGGGTTCTCTTACACCTACCATAAACATGTAGAAGAATGGATGAAATGGTATCATAGGGCCAATAGTGACTCCACCAAGAAAGGATGTCACTTGGGTTCTCTTACACCTAACTTAGTTGTACTAGTCAAAATAAGATGTCTCTTAGGTTCTATTATAGCTAACCTAGTAGCACTAGAGGATTTTTTGTAGTTTGTGTTTGTGTTGTATAGGATGTTGCTCAGGTTCTCTTACACCTACCCTAAACACATCGTAGATGATTCATAAGTGAAAGATATTTCTAATACATAAGAGATGATGATTTTCAAATGAGAATTATGGATAGTATTTCTTTAAGTAGAGCCCATTGATTAGAATCAGGCACTCTCCCTTACAATTTATAAGTCAATAAGATCCTCCTTGGTAAGCATTTTCTATGGCAAAAGGGCCTTCCCAAGTGGGTTCAAACTTGACTCCCATCTTTCAACGGGCAATAATTAGTCTTATTAGAGCTAAAATAAGCTCTGTTACTTAAAAAGCTCTAGGATGGACCAACTTATTATGAGCTTGAATCATTTTGGCTTTGTACAACTCAGGGTTTTAGCATGCCTAGAGGCATCTCTCCTTCAAACCTTTGAGCTCTTTCAGCCTCAACTTGGCATTTTTCTCTATAGTTATTTTACTACCCAGAATCTTAATAATGAGAGTTGGAATTCTAATGGTAAAACATCTTTAGACCATACACTAAGGAGAATAGGGTTCATTAAGTTACAGTTTTGCGTGTGGTGCAATTGGCCCACAAGGCTTCAACTAATTGCTCATGTCACTATCTTCTGTTGTTGTCGTGTGCTTTTATAATATTTGAATGAGAGTCTTGTTGAATGCTTCTGCCATACCATTTTCCCGGGTAATAAATGGTATAATATCTCCAATCTATATTGTGTCTTTGAGCAAAGCTATTGATTTTAGTACTCTTGAATGCAGTACCATTATCAGATATAATTCGTTGAGGCACCCCGAACCTATATACGATATGGTTCCTAAAAAACCTTTGAGCACTGCCAACTGCAACTTGGTATTTTTCTCTATAGTTATTTTACTACCCACAGCTATCCTTAATGATGAGAGTTGGAATTCTAATGGTAGAATGTCTGAACCCATACACTAAGAAGAATAGGGCAGATTGAGTTTGAGTTTTCTATGTGGCAGTAAGCCCACAAGGCTTCAACTAACTGCTCATGCCACTGTCTCTTCTTATCATTGTGTGTCTTCTTTAATATGTGAATGGGAGTTTTGTTGAATACTTCTGCTTGACCATTTTCGCTCGGGTAATAGATGGTAGAATATCTTCAATCTATGATGTGTCTTCAGGAAAAGCTATTGATTTTGGTGCTCTTGAATGTAGTACCATTATCAAATATAATTCATTGAGGCACCCTGAACCTATATATAATATGGTTTCTGAAAAATTGGAGCACATGCTGAGCTGTGACCTCTCTAAGTAGGATTGCCTCTGTCCACTTGGAAAAGTAGTCGGTGGCAGCTAGAATGAACCGGTGACCCTTGGAAGAAGGAGGATCAATCAGACCCACTATGTCAATACCCCAACACTCAAATGGCCAAGAGACCAACGTACGATGTAGAATGTTGGGTGATTGATGCAGGACCACACCATGTACCAAACATTGGTGGCATCTCCTAGCTACGTCTTTGTAGTCTGTGATCATCGATGGCCTATAGTAGTCTAGTCCCTTGATCTTAGCTTTCATCTTCAAACCGTATTGATGCACTATGCATAAACCTAAGTGTACCTCAAACATGATCCTACGGGCTTCGTGTGTTTCCAAACATTGTAATCACATATGATCGAAAGACTGCTGGTACAAGATGTCACCTACGAGAGCATTGGAAAGGGCTCTCTACTTTACTTGGTGTGCTAATGATTTCTCTTGAGGTAGTTTGCCTATATTCAAATAACCAATTTGACTCCTCATTCTTTTTGGCAATGACAACCTCCCTTTCAAGAGAGATTTCTCGATGAGTTCAGCATCAACAATGGATAATACTTGTCTATTTTGGACCCATATTGGAGTGGACTCATCTTCCATACATGCCAACTCTTTGGCAAGCTTGGATAATGCATCTACTACTGTGTTCTCTCTTTTGAGTTCAGCATCAACAATGGATAATACTTGTCTATTTTGGACCCATATTGGAGTGGACTCATCTTCCATACATGCCAACTCTTTGGCAAGCTTGGCTAATGCATCTACTACTGTGTTCTCTCTTTGTGGAGTCTTGTAGATGGTAAACTTTGAGATTTGGGCCAACAACTCCATAGTGTACTTATGGTAATGATGGAGCTTAGGCTTCAGAACCTTGTAGGACCTAGCGATTTGGTTGATGATAAGCTGAGAGTCCTTAAAGATGTTGATGCTTTGGATGCATAGTATAATGACTAACTCCATACTAGAAATCAAAGCCTCATATTAGCTTCATTATTGGTGCATGGATTGGATGGATGATATGAGAATCTCATCACATTGTAGTCCAAAGTTAGGAGAACTATTCCTACCCCTACCTTTCTTGGAAGATTAGGTCATGGTCCTTCTCCTTTTGAAAAAATCCACACCATCAAAATACATCTCCCAACGATGAATGCTAGTGTCCTTTAGGTTCATGATTTGTTCATCGAGGAGGTCATCACTAAGTGGGGAATTAGTAGGAAGCAGGTGTGTTACTAAGAAATCTGCTAGTAGTAGTCCTTCCACCATACAGAGGGGTACGAATATGATGTTGAACTGCGATAAAATTATGGACCAACATGCCAATCATCTGAATAGCATCGGTCGTGTCATGAGATATTGCAGTGGTTTGATTCTGGAGATCAGATTCACCTTATGAGAAATATGTAGTGTCATAGCTTTTGGGATGCAAAGATTAAAGCCAGGCAGTGCTTCTCAATATGTGAGTAGTTTGCCTCAGTAGGGATTAGACGATGGAGGTAGTAGAAAGCATTTTCTTTCCCTTTGTCATTAGCTTGACCAATTAAAGGGCTAAGGGAGTCATCTAATACAATAGTGTAGAGGATCAACGGCTTGTCCTGGATAGGGGATGCTAGAACTGGCAGCGTCATTAGGTAGTGCTTGATGTCTTCAAAAGCATGCTAGAACTTATCATCCCACTTGACTTGGCATTCTTTTTGGCAAGTGCTAAGAATGGTTGGTGTCTTTCTGATAGATTGGATATGAAGCATCTTAGATACGCCAACCGCTCCTGAAATGATCTAAGTTGAGTTAGACTTTTAGGGGGTGGCATTTCTAAGATAGCCTTAATCTTCTCTAGGTCAATCTCTATTCCTCGATGTCAGACAACAAACCCAAGGAATTTCCTTAAAGCTACTCTGAATGCACTCTTCAGAGGATTCATTTTGAGATTAAATTATCTTAACAGTTTAAAAAATACTTCAAGCCAAAGAGATGGTCTTCTTTTTCTTTACTTTTGACTATTAGATCATCAACATAGCATTCAACTTGATGATGAATGAGTTCGCTAAAGATCTGAGTCTTTGCTTGATATGTAGCACCAATATTTTTAAGGCCGAAAGGCATGAACTTATAACAATAGATTCTGATCGGGTTCAAAATGTAGTATTTTTTCATCCTCAAGGGAGATCTTGATTTGGTTGCAGCCAGATGACCCATCCATAAAAGAGAATATTGCATGAGATGAGGCAATGTATACCATTAATTGTAGTATAGGAAGTGGAAATTTCATCCTTAGGAAATGTCTTATTCAGATCCCTAAAATCGACGCATATGTGAATTTTCCCATTCTTTTTCTTAACTAGGATGACATTGGCTAACTAGGTAGGATATTTTTCTTCTGTGATAAAGCTAACATCGATCAATTTTTTATTTCAGAAGTAACTTGCTATTCAATGTCTAATCGCAAGCATCTAGGAGTTTGCTTGATAGGGTTAGCATTAGGTTCTATTACTAGTTTGTGGACTATATGAGGAGATAAACTATGAATTTTTTCATAACCCTATGAGAAGCACGGCTAATAGCCTAACTAAGTTATTAGTTTCTTCTTCATTTAATAAGGAATTAATGTATGTCAGATGTTGATCATCTTCCATTCTTAAGTTAATTTCTTTAAGCTCGTCAATGGTTGATCCGATCTCTGCTTCGAACTCTAGCAGTGCCTCTTTCACTTCAAGCTCATTTGGGTCATCTAAAATTTCTAAACATACCTCCTCATAAGAGTTAGCATTATTTGAGAAGAACCTATCACACCCCAAATGAGTGGTGATGACTAGGCGATGGTTGTCATCATTAACTAGACCCACTGTGTTGAATCCTAGTCCCGGTATTGATTGAGAATATCTTCTTTAGATGTCCCATAACCTTTCAAAGTAATCTGGCCTATGTTTAAACCAAGTATGTGGGGTTAATCTCTTCTTTGCTAAGTTAAGAATACAAGATGAATACCAATAAAAAGGCAATTGTATTAAATCTTTATATGAATCATCCTCAAACCAAGAAGTTGATGTAGAACTTGCAGATGATGCTCCCAACAAAAATCTCTTTGGCTTGACATCTGTAGATGACTTGGGGGCCTCCTTAAATACTAAATGTTTAACTTTCTAAGAAGAAAGTGAGGTTAGAGCTAAAGTTTTCTACTATTGTCTGATTGTTCTACATAATAGTTATTCATATACTATGCTTTGCTTAGAGGCCTGGTCTTCATTACTCTCTGGCTCAAATGTCACCTCCAAAGGGAGTCGTTCAGAAGGGTTGGTCGATGTGCTAACCACATGGGACTCATCATCCAAACTGGATTCTAAATCTATGTGGATAGCGAGGGTATTCTTGTGAGTCGAACATAGCTCTTATTGGGTGGCCAATAAGGAGGAGGTCTTCCACCTCTGGAACTACCTCTAGATCTGTCTCTTTCTCAACCTGGTGGGGGTCGACTTATCCCACCCATGTTTTCATATGGAGGAATGAACAGGTAATCCAATATTTGCCTTTTTCCTGTCTCGATTCGCTCAATTGTATTATTTTTTATTTTTTTATTTTTCTTTTCTTTTCTTTTTTCTTTTTTTCTTCTTTCACTTTTGTTTCTTTTTCTTTTATTTTTGAACATTCACCAAGTTTGTGAGAATTAACTTTTTGATTTGAAGGAAGATAGTAGGCTGCATCCTCATATATCTTGACATCTCTAATTAAGAATGGCTTCAAGTCTCTTTTGACACAATACTCAATTTCACCTCTTCGAAATTTGATGCACTAATGTAAAGAGGATGGAACTATGTTGTTTCCATGTATCCATGGCCTATCGAGCAAAGCAGTGAAAGATGTATCTAAATCAATTATGTACAACTTGGCTTCTGTCTTCCAACCATCTATCTCAATGGAAACACTACAAAGCCTAAAGCCCTCTCACCTTATTCATTGAATCCTCTCAACATCAACCAATCTCCTTATAGTTTGAAGATGTCAATCCTAAACTAAGCAAGGGTCTTTAGACTCATAATGTTCACATATGGACATGGATCAACTAACACCCTAGAGAGTCTGAATCTGTCAAGGTCCACTATGATGTAGAGGGGACAGTTGTGCTCTATTGTCCCTGAAAGAAGGTCTTCATCAGTGAATGTAACTCCACGGGCTTCTCTTGAATAACATGCCACCTCTTCAACAGCTTTCAGTTGAGCTAAGCATATTTCTGGATCAACAAGGGCTTTTATCAATGACTCCCTCATTTCTTTGGATAAAATAAGAGCATCATATATGCTTAGTTTAGCTAGCAACTTTCTTAGGTGAATGAGGACATTATAATCAACTCTGGGATAGTTCTCCACAAGCATATCCATAGGTAGAGCATCATGTGAAGGGGCTTCTTGATCACTAGAACCAATGACTTGTTTACCCTATCCTGAGGTGCTACCCTAGAAGGTAGAACTTTTCCACTATGAAGATTGACTTCAATGACTTTGTGAGATGGTTTAGTGGAAAGTTCTACCTACTCATCAGGTTCACCTATAGCTTCTCCTATGGGATCATCGAGTTGGATGACTCCAAATCAATCTCAATGGGCAAACTTGAATGATTCAAGAATGGAAAATCTATTTCTAAATTAGAAGAGGAATGATCGAAACTAGAGTTATTATTATTAATTACACTTAGAGAGCTTTCAAAGAGGAATAAAATCTAGAGTATCAGAAGTGGACAAGATGTAAATGAAAGCTTTCTTCATTTTTTTCTTTTTAGGTGGAGGTACATGATAGAAATCTAATAAAGTAAGCAAAGTAAGGGGTTTAGTGCTCTTATTCAGTGATACAATACTCCTGTTGGCAAAAGAGAAGCTAGTTGAGAAAGAAGTAGTAGCTGCAATGGTGGAAGGAATGCTGAACCGAGATGGTGGTTGCTCTATTGAACTATCCCGCAAAGTGGATCACTGCTGGCTTCTACCTTCCTTCAAGTTGTCCTTAGAACTTGCAAACCTTCCTTAGAGTTGGAGGTTTGAGCTGCCTGCTGCAAGGGTAACTTTCGATCTTAGAGATGATTTTCTTGGAGGTTCGGGATAAGGAGATATCTCAACCTTCTTCTATCTTAAGAAGATCATGTGTATCCCAAAGGATTACCCTAATAGAACTAGAGGGTTGTTCTAGTATATATTCCTTAGGGATGATAATGGCACCTGACTTGTGGCTATTCTCAAGCTAGTCCTTAAAGGTAAAGCAATCTTCAAAGACATGTCCTAGCATGCGGTGGTAGGGACAATAGTTTGGATCATGACTCTTGCCCACTTCCTCTAGCCTCCTAGGCTCTGGTAATTGAAAATTATGCTTCTTTAAGAGATTCTTAAAGATCTTTCTGATTACCTTCCTCTTGAATGAATATGATTTATTCAATTTATCAACAAGAGTAGGTAAATGGTAGCTCCCTGGCAGTGGGTAGGAATACTACTGGTAATGATGCTAATGAGGATACTATTGAGGACACAACTTAGGAGGCCATGTGAGGAGGCTGCTTTGGTAACTGAGGTGGCCGATATGATGGACGAGGTGGTGACAAAGGAGTTGGTAAAGGAGACTACTAAGCTCGAGGCCTATCTAACTACACCTTAGCTGGCTGCTTCCCCTTATCAACTATTGTGACTACCCCTGACTTCTTCTCAAATGCCTTCTGAAATGGGCTTGGCTAACTGATCTTGGAAAGGTAACTGTTTGACCTTCTCATGTAGACTAGTCATCTTGTTGATTAATTTTCCAAATGTCTTAATGGTAAACCCTTTAAGCATGAAGGCGACTGGGCCATGAATATTCTTGAGTAGAATTTCTATGGCATGATGTTCTGATAGCTGTGGTTCATTTCATACTTAAATTGCACCATCTAAGAATGTAATCAATAAGGGACTCACTAGTGTGTTGTTGAGCTACAACGAGATGCCACAGTTATCCTTTATTGAGCTCCAATAAATCTCTTAATAAAGAGCTACTCCAACTCAACAAATGACTTCACTAAACCATTGAGTAGTTCAGTGTACCAAACAAATGTGATACCTCTTAAGCTACTCACGAAGAGGTGGAAAAAGATAGAAATGCTGCCACCGACATTGCAACATCCAGCCCTGAAATGTGCTATGTGATGTGGGGTTCCCACTACCATTAAAAATTTTGAAGGATGGAGTCACAAAGCCCTTAGGATATTGAACACCATCAAATTCCTCTAGGTAGGGTCTACCCTTAGAATAGATGAGCCACCTCAGCCTTGTGCCATCGCATCCCACACCTGTTGCTCCACCAACTACTTGATATTCTTCTCTTGCATGGAAGTGTTATCCACCACCTTCCTATGCAAGCTACTACTGTCCTGACCTATTGGAGAACTGTTCTTGGGCTAATCTAGGACATGTGCTAACTTGGGATGATCTACCTCTATTACTATATAATGTGGGACTGAGGCTTGATTCTAAAGTGTATGGAGGGCTGCTTACAAGTCTTCCATCCTCTTCTCCATCTAGTTGATCTGATCATCCATCTATTTAAGCTGTTAATGGAGGTGTTGGATTGAATGGATGGCATCACCTTCCTCAACCACAACACCTTCCTGACTATGTTGATCTCTCTGAAGGGAGCTCCTAGTGTCTACCATGTAAACTCTGGTTGAATCCTCAAGAAGGACATCCCTATCAGGATCAAATGCTACCCGCTCATCCTTAGAATCTGTACGATCACTGCCTAAGAGTTCCCTCTTCTCGGTAAAGTAAGCGGCCACAATCTCATCCAAGGAATGATCTAATCATACTGGAAAAAATACTTGGGGCTGACCAGTGGAGGTATTGTGGTCACTGATCGAGATACATCTAACACTGCTTGTCACTGGAGTGCTAGCTCTGGGAGGGTCATGCTTACTAGAAGAGATATGCTCATGACTACTCATCGGAGTGGTGTCCTATGGGAGATCTACTTCCATGGGAACTGTAAATCTATCACCCTCCCCTTTTGCAACTAATGCTGCCATTGGCTCTGATGGTGGTGGTGGCACTATGACCACGATGTGGGTCGCACTCCTATCAAAACATAGTTAAGGTATAGGGTCAAGCAGGGGAGCTTAATCTCAACTCAAAAGCTGAAATAGAGGGAGAGGGATCTTTTGGTCATAGCTGGATCACCAAAGGGTTCTCTCTCCCGGATGGGGCTTTATGGATCTTGTGGAGTGGTGGATGTGAATTATGGATGATGGTGGACAATGAGGGGAGCAATGTGAAGGCAACACTGATTGTCCCTCAAAGGGAGATCTCTACCTACGGTAGGTAGCTAGAACAATCATATCTAAATGATCAACCCTGACCAAGGGTCGATCAGAAAAATCCATTAGAGTGAGGCTGCCAACTGCTTGGCATACCTTCGTCACTCTCTCCTGCCTGCCTAAGTAGATGCTTGAGCCTCCACATCCCTTTCTCTATGAATTTGACCCCTAACACTCTAGGGATCAATGATCATAGATCAAATAAGGTACCAGACTTTGAGCATTTGAATGCTCTACCAACCTAGTGTAGGACAGTCCTAAGTCCAGCATAAGCCCTCCTATCTTTGTATTTAGTGTCTCATAGTACAACCAGTGGAGGAAGCAAATCCTCGATAATCTTCCTCTGTTGAGAAGGGGGGGGGTGGAACTTGTGTGGTAGAGACCTCTGGGAGAACCCTCCTAGGCCATATGTGATGCAACCTCAAGCTCTCTGGCTGCTCTCTCATGCTCCTACTTAATCTTGTAATTTTTATTGTAGTGTTGAGTACGAGTGAACGAGGTAAAGCAAGAACTAGTACCTACCTCAAAAGTGGAGGAGACTATCTCAAAAGCTAAGATAGCCTTATCCTTCTAGGTAACCAAAGAGGAGGTAGTAGCTCTCGTAGAGCAATGGTAGGGACAACTGGATGGGCAGGTGCTGAAATTATCTCAGAATGGGGTGTGAGAACCACTATGACCTTCCTCTTCAATGAAGGGTACTCAGAATCAAAGGGCATGTCGATGCAGATGATTGGCTTCTGTCCAGCCACCTCATACAGACTAACGATAGTGAGGGTCATCCCCTCACAAGTAACACATGCTCCCTCAAATCTTCAATTGAAGAAAACCAAGAGGATCAAGTCAGTCTCAAGGAGGCTAGCCTGATTTTTGACCAATCCATCCCAAAGGGGAAAGTAAAAAATGAACTTTTATGAATCTATGTGTACTGACTATAAAGACTACATTGACTAGTCTTAGTTGTATCTTTGCATGTGTTTAAATGTAACTTGAGTTAGGTTTCTACTTTAATATTCAGAGTCATGAACCCACACTCAACAATTCAAATATGTTAAGTGGGATTAAGTGGAGAGATTTTGATGTGATGAGGAGATTCTTTGCCATTTAATTTCAATTTAGAACCCATATTCAACTGATTTAGGTAGGTTGGGTGGGGTTCTAAAATTTTGATTAGAGATTTTTTAGAGATATTTGTATTTTGTGTATCTTGTTTGAAAATATTGATGATTTGAAAGAACCTCTACTTAGCAAATTTGAGTGTGCTAAGAAGAGGTTGTGATTGTGTGCTTGACGATTTTCTTGTGAAATACCTTTTGCTTATGATGAGTGAAATGTTGATCTAAAAATGGGGCTTCTTACTTGACAAATTAGATATGTCAAGTAGAAGCCACATGAGTTTGATTTATGTTTGAATATGGGACTTTCACTTAACAAATTTGGTATGTTAGATGAAAGCCAAATGTAATTTGTATATCTTTTGTTTTTCTTTTGAAAATGGGACTCTCACTTAACAAATTTGGTATGTTAAGTGAAAGGCCAAATGTGATGTGATTTATGTTTTTTTTTTTTTTTTTGCTTTGAAAAGGGGACTCTCACTTAAGAAATTTGATATGTTAAGTGAAAGCCCAAATACGATGTGATTTATGTTTTGTTTTTCTTTGAAAATGGGACTCTCACTTAACAAATTTGGTATGTTAAGAGAAATTTTGAATGTCATTGATATATGTTTTGAAAATGGAGCTCCCACTTAACAAATTTGGTATGTTAAAGGAAATCCCAAGTGTGATTGATTTGAAAAATTAGATTCTTACTTAACAAATTTGGTATGTTAAGTAGGGATCAAATGTGTATTGAAAATGAGACTCTCACTTAACAAATTTGGTATGTTAAGTGAAATTCAAATGTGATTGATGTATGTTTTGAAAATGGGACTCCCACTTAACAAATTTGATATGTTAAGTCGAAGTCAAATGTGACATGAAAATGAGACCCTCACTTAACAAATTTGGTGTGTTAAGTGGGGAGTCAAATATATCATGAAAATGAGATTCTCACTTAACAAATTTTATATGTTAAGTTGAATCAAGTATGATTTGTGAAAATACTACTCTCACTTAGCAAGTTTGACATGTTAAGTGAAAGCCAAATGTGTCTTGGAAATGAGATTCTCACTTAACAATCTTAATATATTAAGGGAATCAAATGTATATGAAAGTGAGATTCTCACTAAACAACTTTGATATGTTAAGTGTAATCAAATATGACATGAAAATAAGATCCTCACTTAACAACTCTGATATGTTAAGTGAGAATCAAATATGACATAAAAATAAGAATCTCACTTAACAACCTTGATATGTTAAGTGGGAATCAAACGTATATGAAAATGAGATTATCACTTCACAACTTTGACATGTTAAATGGGAATCAAATGCACATGAAAATGAGATTCTCACTTAACAACTTTGACATGTTAAGTGGGAATCAAGTGTATTTGATGTGCTCTCTTTCTTTTTTGGAAAGAGAGAGGAAATTTTTTGTTTGACAAATGTGGCATGTCAAATAAGATTCCAAAATAGAGGTAAATTTATTTAACAAATCTTAAGTATGATAAAAAAGATTTCAATGATATGTTTTGATGTCATGTATGTGATTTCTTGATTTTGAAATGTGTGAAACTTCAACTCTAGCATATATGAAATATGTTGAGTGGAGTTTCAATTTTATGTTATGATTTGAAAATAGAATCTTCATTCAAGAAATTGGAGTATGTTGAATGAAGGTGGCTATTTCTAAAAGAAGTGCTTTTGGAAAGTATCATTTTGTGAAAGAATTTATTTTCTTTAAATTTTATGATGAACCTCTCCTCACCAAGCTAGTGGTAAGGAGGTTCTAGATTTTTATTATCTCTCTCTTCATTGATAAATTATATTTTTTAACTATTGGGGAACCAAATAGGGGTTTAAGACCTACACGGAGTGAGGTCCTAAAACCTAAAGAATGTTGGCTAACTTTGCTTAAGAATGAAATAAGCTAAGTGCTAAAGAAGGAAACACAGTCTTAGACTCACATAAAATGCAAGTCCACTATTGATGCTTAGAGACAATAATCATCTACTAGAGATGGAGAGAGGAACCATCCCTAGTGGAGTCACCAGAAAAATCAGTAGTGTTTATTTTCATATTTGTTCTATGTGTGTATGTGAAGGGACACCATGCATATCTAAGGATGTATTTATTGAGGTGATTGGGTATGACATCAAGGAATAGTACACTTTCTCAAAAGATAGAAATCATTATCTATTATGATGGCCTAATCACCTAATAAGGACTCCTAAGGCATGATAGGTCTTTGAATATACCAAAAAAAAATTATTTGCTTTACATGGAAAAGTAAAGCAAGGTTTATTTAAAAAGGATTCGTTAAGTTACCTATGGAGGCAAGCCTCCATAGTTAATTACATCTTAAAAAAAGTGAATCCCTTAAGAATACTCTCGATTAAAGTTGGTGACTGTTGTCTCCAAAGAATTCAAATATAGAACTATTAATAAATTAGTTGTGTTTTTTTAGAAAATCAAGTGGGATGGATCAAAAGGGAAGAGTTATTATCAAAACCAAAGAGATAGGAGTGCTCATGATACTAGAAACATAGAAAATTCTATCTATCCTATGGTTAGGGTTTATATATTTAAAATTGAGGATATTTATATATCTGAGTTAAAATTTTATTAAAATCTAGGACTTATAATTCTACAATACATGATTTTGGAAATGCCTTAAAAGTGAGGATTTATGCATATAGTCCGCTTCATAAGAGACTAGAGCATGAGGGGTATAAATAATGACTTAAATCTAATGCAAATTTTTATCAAATTTCATTCAATTTGGGACACTGTATTTTGACATAGGCTATGGTATTTTGTATGCCTAAATGCATGAGAAGTTGATTATGGGCCAAATCAAAAGAAAGAGGTGTTCTTCCATCATAGGTTCTCAAAGGTTAAGCCCATTCTATTTGGCAAAGATGGAAGCTCTCTCTTAACAAGAGTGAAAAAAGATGGTTATGCATGATATTAAACATACAACATCCAGCTAAGGGGTTGCTAAATATTTTATTATCTTGATTTAATGCCTAGGCATTTATATAAGATTATGAGTTATTAATGGGATAGAAAATTTATTTTTATCCTAAGAGCCTAATCGCATCTAGGCCATACAATCAATCACTTTTTTCTAATGCACAAGCTAAATAAAAAATATCAAAAATTTTATAAAGCTATCGCAAAGAATAAATAAAAAAAGTCGATATCGTTCACCATACAACCTAAAAAGAAATGTGGGTAGCCAAGCTCTACCCTTACACAACCCAAATTATAAGAAAATAATTATGATTAGAAATGATTAATGTTATGGGGGTCTTCATTCTTCATTCTTCCTTCTTCATTTCTTCATTTCTTCATCTTCCATTTCTTCATTTGATTTGCGTCATTTATTTCTTCCTTTTGGCTTGATTTGGATATGCTTGCTCCAAAGGCATCACATGGTACATAAGACTTGGTTGTATAACTAATGCTCATCCTAATCCTCTATAACACTCATCTAATCCTAATGTAATATTACATTAAAATAAGAAAAGTAAATCTAGCTATACCTACAAAATAAATGTTAGCTAAACACACCCACCTATCTTAACTTGGATTATGCTTAGAGCCTAAGCAACCTGCACAAAAAAAAGCATATTTTTATTATTTAGCAGCCCCTTAAGAACAACCTCATGTAGAAAATAAGATTAGGCTAATATCGGCCTAACAACCAGACTACGCACATACACCCTAACATCTTGTCTACAATAATACATCACAAAATAAGCATACATCAAACCATGCACTACCCTAACATAAAGCTAGAAGTGGTGACTTAGTCTATTGTGTGTGAATTAAAGCTTGTGTGGTATGACCTAACTAGGCTTCAGAGTTGTAATATGCTAAGTGTAAGTAATTTAATTTATAAAGGGGTTGATTTCTCTTTAAGTGATCTAATTGATTTGAAGATTTTTACTTAGTATTTTCTTTTATTTCATATGATTTACACTTAACAACTAAGTATTATAAAGAGAAGGAAGAGAGGGAACCTCTCTTTCTTCCCTACCTTAAGTCACTTCAAAAGTAAGTTAATTAATCAATTTTTTTTAATGAATGGATTATTATATGTTTTAATCAATCCTAAGTTTAGGTTCACTCTAAATGACCTTATTCAATAAGAAAGACATCTTAAATTAATTAGAATGGATTACTATCACATAACACATATTCATTCATTTCTTTCCATCATGTATATCATGCATATGAGTAAATCCTAAGCATACCTATACATACAATTTATATTTTTAGCATACTTGAATGATGAATGTAAAAAAGTGTATTTAGACTTTAAATATTTTATTTGATTGAATTATGAATGCATGCATTTTTAATAGAAATAGAGAGATTTTTCATCCATTAGCTAGATACACATTCACATGTATAAAAGTTTTAAGTGAGTACGTCACCATTGTTCTACACTGGGGCAGTACAAACCTACTTAGGGCTACTTAAAGCCTCAGCAGGTGTCTAGACTAATATACCACTTTCCTTAGAAACATGTAGATACACAAATAACTATAATGATAGAAGAAACCCATACAAAAGTTGTATTTGATTTATTTGATTTATGATTCTTATTCATTGGTCACATTATAGATACATATGTTTAAGAGTTTTAAGTGACTACTACATTGTTGTTTACAGGGGCATATAAATAAGACCTACTTAGAGCTACTTATCCAATCGGTGTCAAACTAATATATTACTTTAAAATATATGAATGTATAAAAAGAAACACAAGAATAAGAAGTCATGCAAGGAGTCATATTAGATTTGATTATATGATTTACATATGTGATATGAAATTCTTCCTAAGTCTTAACATGGAGATGCATAGGAATTGATTTAGGAAAATGTTGTGTTCTTTTCAAATGAACTATACATTTATAAATCCTATGTGAATCCATGTAAGATAAGAAAAGAGAGCTTCATGTTGCATATATTAAATTATCAACACATGCAAACCTATAGATATTTGTAATTAACATCACTTCATTTATAATAATTGATTTATAGGCTTTTGAAAATAACATTCAATTTAATAGTGATAATAGCCACACCTATTTAATTTAAATCAACACATGCAATTATACATAAAAGAAACCATTTCATTTAGCTAATTTTAAAAGAAATGAATGCATGATTACACATGGAAAGCAACATTTAACATAATTGGAAAGAAATAACAGAACATAAGCACATTATCTCATTCATTCCAATTAATTTCTAAGGACAATCATACTAAATGAGGCTATTTAAAACAAACCAAAGTTCTTTAATGTTGTTTCATCTTTATGTTTGATTTGAGTTAAGGAAAGTGAAAAAGGTTTGCTAGTCCTAATCTCACTCCCCCGTGTGAATTATTTTGATTTAATGAAAAAGTAATTAGGTTGATTTTATGGTTTAATTAGGTTAGGGTATGAATTAAGCCAATTAATTAACCCTTACCTACATCACCTTAAGTTAGTCAACTAATTAATAATGAGATAATATGATATGCAACCATATGGAAAGTAAATTTTGAATTCTCCTAAGAAATGAAAGGGCCTAATGAAATTGGCTCATGGTTAATAGTTAATTAAGCTTAAGGGATTTCACTTAACTACTTTTATGATTTTCTCAGACATATGAGCTAACCATAATTTCATTATCTCCCCCTTTGGGTTATTGAACACCCAAAGAGCTACCTAAGATTAAGTTAGAGAAGTGGATTTAATTGAATTAATTAAGTTCATTAATTAACTAATTAAAGCTTAATTAACCTTAACCAACCAAAATGAGATGGGCTTAGAAAAAGAGACAAACATGGCAGCCTAAGTCTCAATTCCTAAATCATTTCAATTAGTTGATTAAAGTTTGGGTATGATTTGGATTTTTTTTATCAATCTTGTTAATTAATTGATAAAGGGGTGTTTAATTAAAGAAGACTTTAAAAAAAATTGGAAAAGGGAGTCCCAATCCATTTTCCTAGACTTCATCATCATTAACAGAGGTTAATGAACTTAATTGATTGATTAATTTTTTGTTCATTTACTTAATTATTACTAAGTACATTAAGAAAGTAATTAAGGCTTAATCTATTTGTTTCTCTAATTAAGAAACCAATAAAATCCCTGAAAAAATAGGGGAGGCAGAGGTCATCATCCTAAACATGCACAAAAACTTTGAGATTAATTGATTGGTTAATTATGGAGTAATTAAACTAATTATATTTCTAATTAAACCTTAATTAAGACAAATCTACTTATCAAAATAAATTAATAATAATTTTGGATTCTACTCTAAAATATCTTTAAAATGAGTCTAAGTTTGCATTTTTTAGATTTTTCTAAAATTAACTATGAATTTATGAAGTTTTAGGATTGAAAAAATAAATTAATTAGCCTTAATTAAAGCCTTAATCTCATCGGGCCACATAGCGGCTAATGTGGTGCACTTTTTATGTGCTACAATGGGATTCGCTATTTAAGTTGTCACATCCAAGTACTAACTCAGATGGCGGTCACGTGATAACTCTATGGACTATCTAATTTAAGATCAGATGACCATGATCAAACCCAATTTCAAAGGATTAATCAGAGGCTCTAAGTGTGATTCGATCAGGACCATCCATCTCGATCATGCGGAATGGATGGTCCATGATATATTTCCTCCTGAGCATCAAACAATGGTGACCGTCCATTGATCATCACTCGATCTGAACTCACTTGAGCTTAGATGGAGATGAAAATTATCCCACACCTTCGAGGAAGCACAACAATCAAATCCAACAATAGAAATTACATGACATGGAAATTTCTTTCACAAAAGACCAAGCTATTTTCATTTAAGGATCGGTTTCAATGGCATACCTCACCAGAGCTTATGATCGGTGGTTCCAACGATTTAAGAAGGTTCGTTTGGTAGAAACAAAGCTCTATTGCGCTGCACAAGCCTTGATTTGGTGTAGTTTGCTCAGAAGACCAAAGCTAGACGTAGGTGGTCGCTTGATCGAATTCTACCCTCCAGCCATCGAGAAGCTTGGGAAAGAATTTGTTCTTGTTTGTTTAGCTCCAAGGAAGGTGTGTGCAAAGTTAATTGCACTTTGGTGGATATTTGAGCAAATGGGCATCGAAGGTGGCCTCCCCTATTTTGATTTTGGGTAAAACCGAGAATGGGGATTTTAGGGACCTTAGGAAGGCCCTGAAATTACTCTAGGAACTCTCTCCTTGGCTGCTAGGGTTCAATTGAGTGTGAGTGTGTGAGTTTGAGTGAGAATGATGGGGATACCCCCTCATTCTTTGGATCGGATGACCATGGCTGATTTGGATTCTTCTTGATCAATTGGCCACATCAAATGACCAATTAGGCTTGGTTTGGCTCAATTAGGGGTTTGGTCATATTCAATCATTGATTATGAATGGGTTTGAATCAATGGTTTTAATCAATTTAACCTATAATGGATTTTGGCTAGTTTGGGTTTCATTTGGGCTAAGTGTTGACTTGGTCAATGGGCTAGGTTGACTTGGTTTGACCCAATTCAAGATAATTAATTAACCTAGGATTATTTTTGATCATGTTGTGAGGTTTGGATGAGTTTAGTTCAATCTAATTTGAGTTGAATTAGAACCTGGCTCAAAAAGGTCTTTCAGGTCACTTTGGGTCAAGTGGACCTAAATGGGTTAATTGGCTTGATCATGGCTTCATTCAAGTTTAGATATATTGATAGATAAATTTGAGATAAAAAAAAATATAAATCCAATTGTAAGTGATTTGGATCATATGGATTTTGGTTCAAATGACAATTTCAAGTCAAAAATGGCTAACTTGGGTTTGATTTGGGTTAGCTTGGATTTTGTTTAATAATCATAGTTTATGTTTATATTTAGGTCAATGATTGCAGGAATGATCAAATAATGAAGAAATCCATGGTTTTGATTTGGTTTGATAGGATATGACCAAGTTCAAGGACTTGGCCTAAAAGGGTATAAATTGGATTTTGGTTTGATTTTGGATTTAGTTTTGGCTATTTGAATTTATACTTTATTTATTTTTAGAAATATAAATGAAGATATAAATGATTCATGAAAAGATTACTCAAGTTTGGAGTGATTTAGATTTAGTTAAGGCTAAGTCCTTAAGAAGAAATCAAAGGACTTAGACAAGATTTTAGAATTTGAATTCAATCATTTTATTTGGAATTGATTTATGATTTGGATTTGGAATTTGAATTTAAATTTGAGGTTTGGTTTGAAAGAATGAAGTAAGGATCTGGTTTGGGCTATAGGGTAGACAAGTATTCCTAAATCCCTAAGGCACAACCTATCCCTATGGCTAACTCTTTTAAATCTCTAGGGTTAGGTTAATTGTTCACCTGATCACTAGAAGTGTCTTAAGAATAAGAAACTCTTAGTGTCTTTGAGAATCCTAGATCTATGATAAAGAAGTTGAGAGCTCACTTCAAAATTGAGGTCAACAATACCAAAACCAAATATCAAATCAAAAATTTAAAACCTAAGCCTCATGATTTATTCTGTGGACTTAGCCAAATTCAATTGATTTTCTCATGAATCAATTTTATCTTCAATCCTCATCTTGAACATAAATCAAAACCAATGAAATCTACAATCAAACACAATCATACTTAAACAACCAAATCACAATCAAATTCAAATCAAAATCCTTCTTAAGCTATATAAACCAATCCCATGGACTTAACCAAATTCTATTCAATTAAAACTAAATTTAATTGGTTTTCTCATGAATCATTCATATCTTCAATCACCATCCCAAATATAAATCAAAACTACAATCACTAAGCTAAACCAAAATCAACCAAAGTTAAACCTAACCTAACCCCTTCGACTTGAGATATTCAAATGAACCCAAACCAATTGCAATCAAAGCTATATATTAATCCCAAATCCATGTATAAATTCAACTAAACTCAAATCAACCCAAAATCAACCCAACTAAATCCAATAAGCTCACTTGATCCAAAGTGACCTAAAAGACCTATTTGAGCCAAAATCCAATCCAACCCAAATTGGATTGAACCAAGCCTAACAAAACCTCTTATCATGATTATTGATCACCCAAGGTTGATTAATTATCATAAATTGGGTCAAACTAAGTCAACACCCTTAACCAAACTAGCCAAATCTTAACCTAAGCTAAATTAATTGAAACCATTAATTCACACCAACCTATGATCAATGATTGAACATGACTTGACCAACAATTGAGCCAAACCTAACCCAATTTGCCCTTTGACCAAAGTTGACCTAATTTGACCTAAAAGACCAAAGTGGATCAAATCATGTTCTAACCCAAATTGATTGTAACTAAAGATTCAAGTTCATACCAAATTGATTATTGAACTTGACCAAAGTCATAATTGAACCTAGTTTGACCAATTCGTCAACCTAATCCATTTAGGCTAAATTGACCTAAAGGGTCAAAATAGCCTAAATCTAAATCAAATCCAAATTGATTCAAACAACGCCTACATTCATCTTCAATCAACCAATTGAACATGAATCAACCCATAACCAAAGCCAATTTGGCCAATTTGATCAAATTGGTCAATTTGATCCATTTGACCTACATGAACCCAAATGAGCCAAAATTAAACCTAAGCCAAATTGATTCAAACCAATTGAACCAAAATACTTCAATCATCATGTGAACTTGACCCAAGCCTTAGTTTGACCCAATTTGACCAATTGGTCAACCTAACCCAACTTAGCCCAATTTGACCTATAAGGGTCAAATTGAGTCAAACACATTTAAACCAAGCCAAAGCCTATTGAAACCTGACCCAACCCATTCAAAATCCACCTTGGGTCAACCTAAAATCAACCCAAACCTAAATTGGGCTAAACCCAAGGCAATCTCCCTTAGATTCTTCTCCCCACATGGGATTTTGCCTAAATTTGAAAAGTCCACTCCCCTCTTTTCCCTTGGCACCCATCAAACACCCCAAATGTGGTTTAACCTATGCACCTAGCCCAACCCAAGCTAGGTCAGTCATGGTCAAAGGGAGGTGAGTTAACTCACCTCCCCACACTAGTCGAATCCATTGGACCCAAGGAGGAGGACAGCCACCTTCAGCCACCAACCAAGCACCTCGTGAACTAAATTGAGCCACATAGAGGTGACATCGACCACTCCGGTGCCCTGGCGGCAACTAATCAATCAAAAATTGGGAGCC
Source organism: Cymbidium sinense (assembly GCA_021442155.1). Lineage (NCBI taxonomy): Eukaryota > Viridiplantae > Streptophyta > Magnoliopsida > Asparagales > Orchidaceae > Cymbidium > Cymbidium sinense. Next base: position 168,037,768 of record CM038217.1, on the reverse strand, counting down.
AAATCTATCCATCCAATCCAAGGGCTCATTTTGATCCAAATTCAACACACACCCTCAGACACTCCCTAAAGCCATTATCGAAGCTTCCCCATTGCCAGAGCTTACTGTTCTGAAATAGGGCACCCATATTTATGATCCAACTCAACCAATACTCAACCAAATTCAAATTTTTCACCCACACCTCATCAAACAAGAATGAGTCACTTCCCAAGCTTCCAGACCATCAAAAGTGCAAGTTTAATCAACACTAACCTCCTTAGTGATGGTTCATTGTCCACCTAGCAAATATAAAGAAATTGGCATGCATGCTACTCAACAGGGCTTCATCTCCACTAAACAAAGCTTCCTCAATCGATTTTAGCTCCTGTCTTGAGCCTCGGTGAGGTAATTCCATGAAACCAACCTCCTTGGGAAAATTGGTTGTAGTTTTTTAAAGAAAAGTTATACTCTGCAAGATCTTAGCCATTGGATCCCTTCAGATCTTTCATGTGAATGTGTACGATCGATCTACAATTAATTCGAGCTTGGGTGAGCTCGAATCGAGGGACGAAAGGCAGACGGTGTCCGTCTCTCATCACTCGGGGGATGATTGATCACATACCATCCATTCTGCATGATTGGAATAGATGATCATGATTAATCCATTAAATTTCTTTGATTGTATCCCTTAAGAAACCGTAGGTTTGATTTACTCGATCGAGATCGATGGTAGAGATGAAAGCACCCCCACCGCACGTAAGGCCGACATGCTTAAGTAACCAATCCCACTGTGACATATGGAAAGCACACCACATTAGTGGTTTGCATGCCACCAATAGGATTAGGCTTAATTTAGGGCTTAATTAATGTATTTAATGGTTGAAACTTCTAAAAATTATAACAAATCATAGAAAAATAAAAAAAATACAAATAAATATTCACTTTGAAGGTATTTCATAGGAGAATCATTTAAAATTAATCCTAATTAATTTGAACAATAATTAAAGCTTAATTTGAGTTTAATTAAAAACTTAATTAGCTTAATTACTCCTTAATTACTTAAGTAATTGGTTCTGACCTTTTTATATTATTTAATGGGATGACCTCTGCCTCCCACAATTTTCTTGAGATTTATTGCTTAGGTAATTAGAGAAATTACTCATTTAAGCCTTAATTACTCTTTTAATTAATCATGCAATAAATCAATTAATTTAGCTTGTTAATCATTGTTGAATAGTGAATGGGCAAAGGAAATGGGGTGAGAACCTCTTTCCTAATCTTTTTCTAAGTCCATTTCATTTTAAAAGAAATTGATTGAAATGAAATTAATTAAAGATTTTATTAATTAATTGGATGGTTTAATTAATCAATTTAAAATCATAATAATATCAAATCTTGATTAATTAAATCATGGGTAGATCTTTAGGTGTTTAATAACCTAAAGTTGCTTAGGGAAATTATGGTTAACCCACATATATGGAGAAATAATAAGAGTACTTAATTAAGTTCCTTAATCTAATTAACTATCAATTGTGAGGAAATTGCATTAGGCCCCTTTATTATCTAGGATCATTATAAATTTACTTTCAATTCATATGCATATCATGTTGGTTCATAATTATTTGGTTAATTATATTAATGTAACATAGGTAAGGGTGATTAATTGGTTTAATTAAGGATCAAACTTAATTAACTCATAAAATCTATTTCATTGCCTTTGCTTAAACCAAATCATATTACTAATGTGGGAATGGGATTAATAACAAATGAGTGCTCCTCCTCCTCTCTAAATTAAATCAAAGATTCAAAACTAAATTGATAAAGGATCTTTGGTTTTCTTTAAATGAGTTTATTTAATGTGATTGTCCTTAGAAATTAGTTTAATTGAATGAATCATGTGTTTACATTTAATTATTCTTTTCCAAGCACATTAAATGTTGTATGCCATTTGATTACATGCATCCATACATTAAATTTAAATAAAACAAATGAATTTCTTTTTTGTAAGCTTGCATGTGTTGGTTTAATTAAGTATATGTGTGGCTATTATCACTAATAAATTGAAAACTATTTTTCAAAGTTTATAAATCTATTGTAATACTTAGAATGTTAGTAGTTATCAATACATATAGGATTTACATGTATTTATAGCTTGAGCATATTAAATGAAGCTCTCTTTCTTATAATTCATATATAGATTTACATGAGTTTGAATAATAATGGGTGTATAGTCTAGACATCCTAGAAATACAAGACTTTAATTAGCCCCAAGGAAGTCATTTGATTACCTCACTTTATTTTAACAACGTCACATACTCATTCGGTTTCATTCTTATGCATTTTGATATTAGAATTTAGATAGAGATTTAATTCATATGCCTAAATGATTTAATTAAGAAAAATACAATCTTTGCATGATTTTCATCTTTCTAGTTGTGTATATATTCATATATATTTAAGATAGTAAGTGTTTAGTCTAGATATCTCGAGAATACGAGGCTTTAGTTAGTCCCAAGGAGGTCATTTAATTACCTCACTTCCCTAGTTTAACAACGGTGCGTACTTACTTACATCTTTTATACATATGTAGGTATGCTTAATTAAAGGATGAAGATTCTCATTTGCTACCAAAAATACATACATTTACATTCACCTAAGTCATTACATATATATGTATGGCTTTTATTCATGATAGATTTGAATGTTAATAAGTATCAACATCCAGAACATGAGGCTTTAATTAGCCCCAAGAAGGTCATTTGATTACCTCATTTCTCTGGTTAACAATGACACGTACTTATTTGATTCCATCCTATGTATTTTGGTATTAGAATTTGGATAGAGCTTTAATTTATATGTTCATATAATCTAATTAAAATAAAAATATAAACTTCAAACATACACTTACATTCATCATTCAAGTGTGCTAGAATATGTTGTATGTGTTGAAACACTTAGTATTAAAATCATAAGCATGTTACATGTGATGGAAAGGAATGATTTAATATACATCATGTGGTAGTAATTCAACTAGATTAATCCTAAGAAGCCTCTCATATTAAATAAGGTCATTTAAAGTTAACCTAAACTTAGGATTAACTAAAAATTATTTAATAAACCATTCACTAAAAAGAACTAAATTAAATTAATATGCTTTAGAAGTGGCTTTAGGGATGAAAGAGGGTCCTCTTTCTTCTCTTTACAACACCTAGTTACTAAGTGTAAATTATATGAAACAAAATAAAATATAAACCAAAATTTGTAAACCACTTAACTAATTTAAAGTAAAACCAACCTTCAAGTTAACTTAAATATTTTCCAAACTTAAATAAATACAACTCTAATACTTAGTTAAGACATACCACACAAGACCTTAACACATACATTAGAATTAAGTCACCACTTCTAACTCTATGTTAGGATGGTGTTTGATGTGATGTATGTTTCATTTTTGATGTATTATTTTAGACTATATGTTAGGGTGTATGCCTCATAGATTGGATGTTAGGATTCTCTTAGCCTAATTATATTTTCTATAGAGGGTCATGCTTAAAGGGTTGCTTTAAAATAAATATAAATGCTTTGATTGCAGATTACTTAAGCCCCTAAGCATAATCCCCTAAGCATAATCCAAGTTAGGACAGGTGGGCTTGGTTACCCATGTGTAGAATGCTAAGCCCAAATTATATATGTGTGTTTAGTTAATCTCTGTTTTGTAGGTGTAGTTAAATTCACTTTTTTCCTATATAAATATAATTTTTCAATAGGAATCAGGATTAGTGCTATGAGGGATTAGGATGAACAGTGGCAAGAAGGCTTTGTCTTGGGGTGCCCTGTGATGCCTTTGAAGCAAGCACCATCTAAATCAAAGAAGGCAAAAGGAAAGAGAAGGATGAAAGAATGAAAGCCCCATAGCATGTATTCATTCAAATTGTAATTATTTATTTTTTGGGTTGTATAAGGGTAGAGCTCGGCTACCCATTGTGGTGTTTATTTTTAAGGATGTGAGACACCACGCTGATCTTAGGTGATACTTATTGAAGTTATCGGTGACATTAAAGAATGATGTACTATCTCAAAGATAGAAATCACCATAATGGACCTAATCACTTAATAAGGACTCTAAAAGCATGATGGGTCTTGAATATACAGATCTTTCCCTTACTTTACATGGAAAAGTAAAGTAGGGTTTATTTTAAGCAGTTAGTTAAGTTCCTATGGAGTAAGCCCCATAGTTAATTACATCCTAAGAAATGAGAATTCCTTAAGAATACTCTCTATTAAAGTAGACAATTAGTCTCTAAAGATTTCAATGTTAAGACTATCAAAAGATTGGCTATTTTAGAAAATCAAATGGGATAGATCAAGGAGAAGACTTCTTTTTGGAATCCAAAGAGATAAAGTAGAAAATGCTCATGATACTAGGAAGCCTAGTGAGCATTCCAATCTACCCTATAATTGGGCTTTATATTTTTGAAACTTGAAGAGAGTTAATTATTTGAGTTGACATTTTATTAGATTGCTAAGGCTTATAATTCCACAATATAAGATTATGAAAATGCCTAAGAGGTGAGGATTTTTGCTTGTAGCCGAAGGAAATAACTACCTCAGATTCTTAAATTAAGGAGCTTTGGTACAAAATAAAGGCATGACCTAAATCTAAGAAAAAAATGGGAATGTGATTTACCTCCACAAGAGAGAATAAATCACCCGACTATTGGATTTATTATTGCTTGGTGCACTAACTCCTCTTATGCTTTAAATCCATGTAGGCAAGTCTTATATTTTGCAAGATGGCTAGGCTATTATTCATTTAGAAAGGAGACTAAGTCCTTAAACCCATTCCCTAAGATACTAGAGCATGAGTGGGATTAATCCATGACTTAATATAATTCAAATATTATCAAATTTATTTGATTCTTTTGGACTTTTTATTTTGACTCAGGCTATGGGATTTTGTATGCCTAAATGCATGAGAATTTAATTATGGCCAAATCAAGAGAAAGGGTGTCTTCCACCAAAGGCTCTCACAGGTTAAGCCTTGATTCTCTAGCAAGGATGGAAGCCCCTCTTAGTGGAAGAATATGATGCATGATATTATACATTCATTCATCCAAAGGATTGCTAAAAATTTTATTATCTTTATTTAATTCTAGGCTTTTATGTGAGGTTATGAGTTATTTTAAAATTTTAGTTATGAGTTATTAATTGGGGTAGAAAAATTAATTTTATCCAAAAGCCTACATCAGGCCACACATTCAAGCATCAATAAAGAAACTATGAAAAGCATGTTATTCTAATGCAATCTAAACACAACATCAAATAATTTTATAGACTACCATAAGAATAAAAGGCCAATCGTCGGGTTCCACAAAAGAGAAAAAAGATGGGTAGCCGAGCTCTACCCTTATACACCCAAATTACAAGAATAACATATATACTATGGGGGTATTCTTTTCTTCATTTTTTCTTTATCTTTCTTTTGATTTGATTTGCTCCAAAGGCATCACTAAGCCTTGGCCACTTCATCATAATCCCCATAACACTAATCCTAATTCTAATGCAAAATTATATTAAAATAGGAAAAGTAAATCTTGCTACACTGCAAAATAAATGTTAACTAAACACACCATACAAGCAGTTATATGAATAATTTGGACTTAGCACCCCACAAATGGTAACTAAACCACACTTCTAACATGGGTTATGCTTAAGAAACTGCACAAAAAAAATATTTATATTTTTTTTTTACTGACGCCTTAAGCACAACCTACAAAAAAATATGATTAGAGTAGCTTCTACATCCACTCAGTCTAAAATATTATATCACAAAACAAAACACAACATCATACATATAATGCCCTAACTTAGCACTAGAAGTGGTGACTTAGTATTCTAATGTTTGTGCTTAAGGCTTGTGTAGCAAGACTTTACTAGGCTTCTTTAGTTTAAGTTTCAATTTGGAGTTTGAATTTATTTAAATTTTACCTTTGGGTGATTTTAATTTAAATGATTTAATGATTTCTTTTTCATTTTTTTTATTTCATTTTTATTTGGTTAAGATGATGTTTAGATTTTCAAGAATGAAGAGTAGAATGAGTTCCACTTGTAGATGGAACTCACCCTATTCTATGTCCTAATTCCTAGAGGATCTAACTAAGGTCCTTAAGTATCTTAATTAGCCCATTTGAATTTATGTAATTTGTTCGATTTGATTCATTTGACTTTATTTAGAATTTGAGTTTGTTTAAGTATTTGATTGATTTATTGGATTAGATATTTTAGTTTATTTGCATCTTGATAATTCAATATCCTTTTATTCAATTTCTAGTTTCTTTCCTTAGATTTTAATTTAATTTCTTAATTTATGATTAATTTGATGTTGTTTAAATTTATTGATTTCATTATTCCATTCAAGTTTGATTTAGATTGATGAATATATTTTAATTTATGTATAATTTATTTGAAGTCTAATATATATTCTTTCATTTGAATTTCAATTAAGGGTTTGATTTATTGAATTTAGACATTTAGTTTATGTATAGATTATCTCTTTTGTTTTGATGATTAATCTCTTATCTTAGTTCAATAGGTTTGTTTATTTGGATTTTATTTTGTTTATCTTATTTTGATATTGATTGGAATTTGGGTTGATGACTTTAGAGTTTAGATTTAATTTCAAGTTTATTTAATTTGAATGGTTTATATATTTATAGTTCGATTGGATAAAATGAATTGAAAGTTTGCTTTGATTTTAATTTGATCTCAATTATTTATGATTGGAATTTTATTTTTCATTCATTTATCATATTTATTAGAGTTTAGTTTATGTTTGATTTTACATTTTAATAGTTAATTGGTTTATCTTATCTAAGTGGGTTGAATTGGATTTAACTTGATTATTTATTAAATTGATGAGAGTCTTTCTTCATTATTGGACTTGATTTGGTTATTTCCTTGAGTTTTTTATTTTTATTTGACTTATTTTGATATTATTTAAAATTAAGAGTAAATAGATATGATTTGATAACTTTAGAGTTTATATTTAATTTTATGTTTATTTGATTTGATTTATGATATTTAGAATATGAATTTATATAAATTTGCTCATAATTTTACTTGGATTATTGTTTATTTTAAGATTTGAGTTTATATATATATATATATATATATATATATATATATATATATATATATAATATATGTGATTTGAATTAGTTATGAATTCTTCCAAAATTTTATATGAATAACTAATTAGCCAATTATAATAGTTGAGTTAATTATAATCAATAATATGTCAAATTTTCTTTTTGACTTTAGATTCAACATATAACAATTAGAGATTAAATTAATTTTTTATTTTTTATTTTTTATAATTGACTTTCATAAATTATGTTCAAATAACTTTTTATATTTGATTATGATATTTATAATCTTATTGGTTTAATTAATTTTTAATCATTTTTATATTAAGTTTTACTTAGGTTTTATGATAATTTAATTAGCACTTTTTTATTTTATTTTATTACTTTTTTTGTGTTTTAAATTCTAAAGATTGATTAATTCCTTTTTCGAATTTAATTATAAATAAAATATTAGATTAGTCATGATCATTTGATCAAAAATCAAATGACATGCGAGTTAATCGTGGCTTAATAGGTGAAATCAAATCGTTGCGCCATTCAACCTAATCAAAACAATTCATTTCAAAAACATAAAATAAATTGTTTTGTTTTTGTTTATAAACTCTCGTCAAAAGAATCAAAAAGTAAAGTGCTAAGTTGGATCCTAACGGCTTTTCAACATCAAATATGAGATTTACAGCTTTTTAAGAATAATCACCGAGCTAATGTTTAGATTTACTAGAGGTGCTTGGTTTAAGCCCTGTTGAGGTGCTTGTTGGGCGCCTCCTCGTCAAACACTCCAAAGATCGAGTCACCATTACTATTCATCAAATTTGATAGAACTCCATATTTGAGAACTTGATAAGAGATGAGAGTGGTCTTCCCCAACTCCTACTCTTATGACAAAGGAAAGTGAGAATAAGAATGAATTAAAGGGTTCAGTATGGATTTATCATCATGAAACTCAAAGTGGCTGCTGTTAGGAGTTCAGATCAGCCTGTAAGGGATGCTAAGTGGTCGGTTCAGTTAGTCGTATCCACCACAAGGCAAGGATCTGATTTTTCAAAGTAATTCTCTACAAAGCAGAGTAGTGATTCTTTGTCAGAGGCAGTCCCTAGAAGAAAGCACTTAACAACTGGCACCATGCAACCCAGAAGAAACTAGGCTTGGCTTGATTTGATGGTGCACTCGAAGTGGCGAAAATGTAGAGTGGGCAAGAATTGGCAAGGAGGATAATCCATATATATATAAAATATATATTTCTATTGTAAATAAGATAAAGTGTCTCTATGCTTATTCATAAGAGAAAGCCAAAGGAGAAATTACAGAGGATAGAGAGGCCAATAGTGATCGCGGATAGTTGGAGATTGCCGAGAAGGCTAGTGAAGATCTGGGTGGCAGAGTTGAGTCCGTAGAGGCAAATGGTAGTGAATCCAATAGGCACCGTGATCACCCACAACTTTTTTGACTCCTGCAAGAAGACCTTCCAGGCATTGCCGAAAGAACTTACCGGCGGCGTGTCCTCCACATTGAACACCAAAATCAGCATCGGTATGGTGGCCAAATATATCCCATGACTTATATCATAATGATGCCCGAGCTTCACGTACTTGAGATTCACATATTGGAGAAAATCTGGCAGCTCGCGGCGAACTCGGACGACGAAGGTCAGAGACTTTCATCCGACTCGGAGGACTCGACGTCGTGATTGACGATTTCAGTGGAGACGAAAGTATTCGGCTTGCTGTCTTTTCTGCGAGAGAATATTACGTGATCACAGCCATACATTTTTTTTTTTTTTTAAATAAAAAATAAAAAAATGGAACAATCTGATCAGGAGTCCGCTCGTAATATTTTTTCCTTTTCTGCTGGCCGAGAGAGAGAGAGAGAGAGATCGCGTGCTCTCCGTGGATAAGATAGGATTTGCAGATTTTCATTTGAATAAAAAAATAAAATTGAGATTCACATGTAATAAAAAAACTTTTGATTTTTTTGCTGAGAACGGTGGCAGGTAGTGTATATATATATATATATATATATATATATATATATATATATATATATATATATATATATATATATATATATATATATATATATATAGATGAATTATTATTATTATTATTATTATTATTATTATTATTATTATTTTAGACTAATTCTCTTTTTTTTTCTTTCTTTTTTTAATTTATAAATCTTCTCAATTTTTAATAACTTTGATATTATAGTTTTAATTTAACTATAGTTTATAAATAATTTTTTTTTGAATTATATATTTATTATTTATTTAGTAGTTAATTATTTTGATTTAATTTTAATCAAATTTATATTTCATGTTGAAATTTAATTATATTTCTATTTTAATTATACAATGACAATATTGATTGATTTTTTTTATTATAAGTTTTTTTTTGTTATATGATTGATTTTCTAATTTCTATAGTTTGATTAGCTTGCTAATTATATTTTATTTCTATCGGGCTTAATTGATTCAAATGATCAATTTGGCTCGATTATGGTGTGTTTGGGTTTTATTCATATTTGATTAAGTGTTTAAGATGATTTGGAGTAATTGATTTCACTTGATTTTATATAGATTTAGATTTAAGCCAATTTTGACCCAAATTGGGATTAATGGACTACAGTGACTTATTTGAATTAAATGATCAAATATATTAAATTAAACCAATAATTGGCTAAATTTTATCTAATTATAATTTTAAAATGATTTTGGATGTTTGATTTGAATTAATTTTCAATTTAATTTGGATCCATTTGAATTGGGTTAGGTAGCCAAATCAACCCATTTGGATCTTCATTAAATTTAAATTTGTTTAGTTTTGAACTCAAACATATTCGTTCGATGATTTTGAGTCGTTGGAGTGACTCAATTTGATTAAATTTTAATTTATTGACTTTTGACTTAGTGGAGCCCACGTGGGTTAACTCTACATCAAATGACCTATTTGCTATTTTGTATCCCATCTTGATTTATTTTTTTAGTTTATTTGTGTTTATGCATTGATTTTGTATTTTTGATTCAATTTAGTTTGGTTTAATTTTAATTTGATTTAATTTATTTGGACTTAGTGATTTTGAGCTTATTTGAATATTTTGGGTCAAATGGGTTAGGTTAGGTTTAACCTTGGTTTGATTGATTTGATTGTAGATTTTCATATGGCATGAAGTAATGATTGAAGGATTGATTAATTTATGAGAAAATCAATTGAGTTAAGTTTGATTTGGATGAGATTTGGCTAAATCCATGAAATTGGCTTGAGGGTTTGGGTTTGGATTTAGTTTGATTTGGATTTAGGTTTGGATCATGATTTGAAGTTGAGTTTGAGTTTGAATTTGATAAATTGATTGAAGGGTTGAATTGATCTTTGAGAAAATCAATTGAATTTGATTTGATTTAAAGGGAGTTTTGGCTAAGGTTATGAGGATGGTTCATATGACTCAGGAAGAGTCTTGGGATTCGAATTTGATTTTGAGTTTCAATCATTTGGAGTCAAATTTTGAAGTTAGATTTAAGATTTGAATTTGAATTTGAGATTTGGTTTGAGAATTTAGTTTGGGTTTTATTTGAGAAAGTTTATCAAGATTGGGTTTAGGCTATGGGGTAGGTAATTTACTTAAACCCTAAGGCATAGCCTAATCTTATGATTAACACTTTTAAGTCTCTAGGCTTAGGTTAAGTGTTCTCCTAATCACTAGATATGTCTTATGACTAAGGAAATCTTAGTGTCTAGAAGATTCTAAGTCTAAGAAGAGGAGGTTAAGAGCTCACTCTAAAAGTGAGGTCAACAAAAAGAACCCCAATATGTGTGATGTAACTAACAAGGCATACCACACATATTAGCATTGACCAAAATGATCAACAATATCCAGAAGATTGCAATAAACAATGGATCTATACCGGACGAAGGTAGATAGAATCATGATCTTAGTGCAATCTATCATTATGCGAGGGCATAAGAGAAAGAAAGAATCATTGAGATTGAGCATGAACCTTCTACTTATGAAGCAGGTTCAAGTTATCTACTGAGGGATAAGAATTTGAGTTTGATTAAGAATATGATTAGTTTGGGTATGTATCCACTGGGATAAGGATTTAATTAAATTTCTTTGATTTGTTTGATCAGACTCCACTAGGGAGGCTGGTTTAATCTGTTATGGCTCCACTAGGGAGAAGAGTTCTAGATTGAGGGCATATCCGCTAAAAATGTACACTCGATTGAATTTGTTTGATTTAGATCTAAGCTCCACTAGAGAGGCTAATTTGATTTGAACCTCACTAGGAGAAATTTGGTTTGTTTGATATGTTTAATTTAACTCCTCTGAGGAGGTTGGTTTCAAATTTATTTTGTTATGGACCCTATCGGTGTGCGATGGACTACACTAAGAAGGAGCCACGGGGGCCTTGGCCTATCTTAGATTTATAAGTCTAAAGGGGTAGTCTACCTACCATAAGGTAGGACTATCCAACCTAAGGGTTGCCTTTGGTGTGCAACGACTATGCTAGGAAGAAAGCGTATGTGACTTACATCTTCCAAAGCAAGAAAAGTCGGGGTCATCTACGATGAGCAACACATCGAACCCTCCCTTAAGCGACTACTGAGTGAGCGCTGCTAGGAGTCTTACCTCAACTCAAGAGTAGTCCTGATGATTAATTTGATCTATATTAATTTAATTTGAATTGATTTAATTTAATTTGGTGTGTTATGTTATGGACCCTATCGGCGTGCGTTGGATCCACTGAGAAGAGGCTTTATCAGCCTTAGCCTATCTCATATTTACAAGTCCAAAGGGGTAGTCTACCAGCCATAAAGTAGGACTATCTGCTAAGTTGCCTTTTGTGCAACACTATGAAAGAAAGTGTAGCTTACATCCAAAGTAGGGATGGGGTGATATGATGGCACATAATCAATCCGACCTAGGTGACTATTTGAGAATGCCATTGTGGACTCATATCAACTCAAGAATAGTCTGAATTAATTTAATTTTATATGGACCCTATCGGTGTGTTATGGATCTACTAAGGAGCTAATATCAACCTAGACCTATCTTAGGTTTACAAATCCAAAAGGATAGTCTACTAGGCATTAGGTAGAGCTAGCCAACCTAAGGGGTGCCTTTCAGTTTGCAATGGTCAAGTTAGGAAGAAAGTGTGGGGACTTACATCTTCCTAAATAAGAAACCATGGGGTGATCGATTCAGCAACAAATCAAGCCTAATCTTTTCGTCGGTTTGCAATGATCATGTTATAAGAATGTAATAGACTTATATCTTTCAAAGCAAGATGACCAGATAACTCATTGGTGGCACAAGTTGAACCCGACCTAAGGGACTGAGTGAGGCACTTGGGGGTCTTACCTCAACTCAAGAGTACGATGATTAATTTGATTTAATTTAATTTAATTTTATGTTATTTGTTATATTGTGGACCTTGTTGGTTTCGATGGACCCGAGAAAGAGCTATGTTGGCCTTGACCTATCTCGATTTACAAGTCCAAAGGGTAGCTACCACAGGTAGGACTATCTCCTAAGGGTTGCCTTTTGTGTGCATGACTATAGAAGAAAGCATAGTAGACTTACATCTTCCAAAGTAAGGATTAGTCATTGGGGTGATCTATGGATCAAATCAATCTAACTTTATTTGAGAATGCCACTATGACTCATCACAAGAATAGTAGAATTACTTTAATTTTGGATCTACTAAAAAGGTTAATGTCAGACCTATCTTAGTTTACAAATCCAAAGAGATAGTCTGTAGGTAGAACCAACTTAAAGGGTGCCATTTGTAATGGTCAAGTTAGGAAGCGGGACTCACATCTTCCTAAACAAGAAACCATTGGGGTGATCTCACTTGTATTGGGCGACCTAGGGCTGCCATCGTTTGCAACATGCTAGAAATAATGCATAATAGACTTATACTTTTAAAGCAAAGATGATGGGGTAACTGCGGGCACGTTGTTGACCTAGGGTGACTAGTGAGCTTCGTCTTACCTCAACTCAAGAATCGATGATTAATTTGGTTTGATTTGATTTAATTAATTTTATGTTATATTGTGGACCTATTGGGTGCGATGGACCCACTAAGAAGGGGATGCCTTGACCCTATCTAATTCTAAAGGGGAGTCTACCGACCATGGTAGGACTATCCAACTATTGCCTTTTGCAATGAGTATGTACTAAGCATGGTAGACTTAATCTTCAAAGATCAACCATTGGGGTGATATGTTGATGGCACAATCAATCCGACTAGGGACTATTTGAGAATGCCTATATGGACTCATATTGACTCAAGAATAGTTAATTTAATTTTAGATGGACCCACGGTGCAATGGATCTACTAAGAAGGAGCTAATATCGCCCAAAACTATCTTGGGTTTACAAATCCAAATGGATAGTCTACCAATGGTATAACCAACCTAAGTGCCTTTCGTTTGCAAGTCAAGTTAGGAAGAAAGTGGGGACTTACATCATCTAAATAAGGAACCATTGGGTGATCATAGCTTGAGCAATCAACCCAACTAAGCGTCGGTTGCAGCGATGTGGAAAGAATGCATAATAGACTTATATCTTTAAAGCAAAGTGAGTAACTCATTGGTGGCACAGTTGAACCCGACCTAGAGTGACTACGGTGAGTACCACCTAGGGATTTATCTCAACTCAGTAGTTAGCAATTCTATAGGGTTTTTTCGCTAAAGATAGGATGCCTACTTGGAAAAGGGGCCCTTTGGGGCTTATTCTAATCTACAAGAAAATATTTTTTGTTTATTTATTTAGTTTTATTTATCATGGACCCAATTAGTTTACGAGGATCAAACTGAAGGAGCTTATATCGACTAGACATCTCATTTCAACTGGAGAATCACATCTGAACAAATTCTCCAACCACATGGTGGATAGAAAGGGGTTGTCCAATCCAAAAGTAACCACGTGGTGTCTAAATGGGGTCTCAAAGGAGTGATCCAAATAGAATGCCCATGAGAGGAAGGGGCCATAAGGGGCTGATCCAACACACTTGAGAAAATGACATGGCTAATCAAATATCACATAGGTATTTGGTGGCCAACTCATGGGGAAAGCACAGGGACTTACATCTACTAAGAGTGGTGTATCCACCGGGTGAGTTGCTATCAGCATAGCTAACATCAACCAACCTACGGTTCCCATCAGTTTATAACAATTAGTCTAGAAAGAAAGCATGTAGGCTTACATCTCTCTAAAGCAAACTATTTTGGGATAGTCTATCTTCGACAAGTGTCTTCCGACGACTATGAATGCCACGATGACTTATATAACTCAAACATAGTCAAGAAAAGCCTCTTTGGGGACTTTCCTAAACCTCAAATATATTGGACCTAGTTAGATCATGATGATTAGTTCAAGAAGAAAGCACAGAGACTCACATCTTTTTAAATATAATCAACCATGAGGTAGCTTAGCGGCGCGATATGAATAAAGCACCTCAATTTGCAATGGTCAAATTAGGAAGAAAGCACGGAGATTCATATCCTCCAATAAATGACCACTAGGGTGATCGATTGTTTCATGCAACAAATTGAACCCGACCTAGAGTAGCTAATGATTGAGTGCTACAGGGGGCTTGCTCTCACATCAAAATAGATCAAAAGAAAGATATGTATGTATGTGCTTGATATAAAGGAATAGGATGCCTCTGGGGGACTCTTACACCTAAACCTTGGGGAAACTCGACCTAGTCAGAGTATGGTGGCTAGTTCAAGAAGAAAGTGTTGGGACTCACATCTTCTTAAATAAAGCCAACACAAGGTAGTTCACTGGCAGGGCAGTGAAGACTACCAAATTGACAAGGCGCTCATAGGTGTGCAATGGTCAAGTTAAAAAGAAAGCATGAGGACTCACATCCTCCAAACAAGAACCATTGGGATAACATACTAGTGAGGTAGCATGTAGACCTAACTTAGCGATTAATGAGTGAGTGGGCTTGCTCCCACATCAAAATTGAGACAAAAGATATATGTGTTTTGTGGTTTGTGTTGTCTTGATGAAGGAAGAAATATGATTCCTGGGTTCTCTTACACCTATCCTAATAGCACTAGAGATAAATATTGAGTTTTTGATGTAAGTTTAAAGGAATGTTTAAATTAATGAGGAATTTTGAAGGGTAATAGTAGATTTTTTTTTTTTTTTGAATTTGGGCTCAATCAATGTAGATTTGAAAACATAACTTCATTAAAGAATTAATTTAGATTTTTTTTTTGAAATTTCTTTAGGTGTGTGCAAATGAAACAAGAACAACTAAGAGTAGTGTTCTTTCTCCAAAATCCTTGGGACCCCATAAAGTAATTGATCATCCTTAATGAAAGAAATTCACCAAGGCTTCTCAAATATTATGCTCTAATTTGTATTTGAATGAAAAACATTTCTTATTCCAACTACTTGAATTATTCTCCAAAATTTGAATTTGATTTTGAGTGTAATGGCTTTTGAAGTAGTGTTTGTTGACATAGAAATACAAGACACTCTCCTATTATAGTGGTTTAAACTACTTTCCATCCTTCAAAGCACCAAAGTAGGCCTTTAAATGATCAAAAACAAATCTTGATTTGGAGAGTTTTGAGATTGACTAACTTTGAAAGAGTTTAAACCATCTATATTTTCAATGTTAATTGAGGTCTCACTTCCTTTTTTTTTTTTTTTTGCAAGACCTTCAAGCTTTTCAATCAATGCATAGAGTTTTGTAATTTGATTATTGATGATAAATTTTAATAAGAAGAGTTGTACTCTAAATGGAGATATCCTTAAGCTAGTGGCCTAAGGCAAATGGAGGGGCCAATATTGGAGGTGTCATGAAATATTATCTTATGCTTTTGAATGAGTGTTAAAACTTATCATCCTTTAGAACTTGATTTACTTTCTATATCAAAGTAGTGAATGATTGACACCTACCAAAAAATGAGAGATTAAGTATCTTAAACACGACAACCTTCCTTGAAATGATTTTAATTGTGTTGAAACCCTCCTTTTTTTTTAAGGTTGCATCTCTAATATCACTCTAATCTCTTTTAGATCAATTTTGTTATCCCATGATGCTTTACTACAAGCCCTAGAAACTTCCCTAAAGCCATCCTAATTGTATACTTTAGGGGATTCATCTTTAGGTTGTAGTATCATAATTAATCGACAACTACTTAGATCGTAAAGATGGTCTTCCTTTTTTTGCTTTAGACCACGAGATCATCAGCATTCAACTTAGTGATGAATGAGTTCATTGAAGATTTGAGTCAATCGGTATGTGAGACATTTTAAGGTGGCATGACCTTATAGCGAAATTGATGGAAATTATAAATGCAAATGACCTCTCATCATTAATCATTTGACCCATCTTTGAATGAGCATGCAAAGAGGCTATGTTCGTTATTAAATTTGATATAGGTAATGTGAATTCATCTACATGCCTATCTTAGATCATCAAAATTGACATATGTGCAGATTTGATTGTTCTTCCTTTTGACTGGAAATAATATTGGGAAATCATGGTAGTATCTTTCTTCTTCAATAAGGTGAACTTCAAACTTTGATCCTCTTCTTCATGTCAAAAGTTTCTAAAATAGGAATAACAATAAGTTAAATTTTGAGTTTATAGACTGCTACCTTTGGAGATGTATTGGGCACTTTATAATGGTCTTAGGTTAAGCATTCTTTAAACTACAAAAGTAACCTAACCAAGTCGTTGGCATTTTCCTTCTAACTTATCATATATGGATGTTGGGAGGGTGGGCAGACTCTCTTTATGTTATGAAGTTTTTTTTTTTTTAATCTTATTGGTTGATGATCCTAGTTGAATTTCTTGGGAGGGTGGGTGGACTCTCTCATAGCAATAGGTTCTTTTTTTAACTTTAGGGAGTGCATTCTCTACTTGAAAATCTTCAAAATTGTTTGAGCAAAGTAGGTACACTAGGCAAAAGATAATTTTATTACCTCATTTGAAGGTCTATCTACAAGCATTGAATCCTCTTTCGAGCTTGAAGAAAGAAAAATGAAGTGAAAATTAGAAATCTCATAATGTATTTTTTTTTTGCTAGAGGAGCAACTATTAACAATCCTAATAATATCATGAGATAGTAAAAATGGAGTCAATGAGCTCACATACCTACAAAGTTTAAAGTCATATCATACACGAATCCTCCTTTTAGAACTTTTTTTATTGCCATCTAACTCCAGAGATTTGTCAAAATTTGACTCAAAATTTATCTCATGTATTATTTTCTCTCTTTTTTCTTGAATTTACACCTCATACACATGATTTATTCTTGGATTCTAAATCAATGTGTGTTATTGATGCTTTACCATTTCTCTTTTTCTTCTTCTCATTCTCCCTTTTTTTTTTGAATTTACACCTTATACATATGAGTTATTTTTTTGATTCTAAATCAATATGTATTATTGGTGCTTTACTTTTTCTCTTTTTCTTCTTCTCGTTCTCCTTTTTTTTTTTTTTGAATTTACACCTACATATGATTTATTTTTTGGATTCTAAATCAATATGTATTATTGGTGCTTTACTTTATCTCTTTTTCTTCTTCTCTTTCTCCCTTTTTTTTGAGTCTTTGTCTATATTGTGTTCTCTAGAGAAGATTGCTTGTCTTTCTTTTCCATAGGATATTCTATGTTGAATATGACTTGAGGAGGTTGCCACTAAATGAGCAAGGAAGAATCAAATACTTTTCTACCTCCTTACAGAATGTGAGAGTGCACTTATTACTTAGCTTAGTCATCAACTTTCCAAGATAGTCTAGGACATTAAGATTAACCTTTAGAACAGTTTGATGCCCTTATTTTGGATTGTGAGGTGTATCTTAAGAAAGATTTAGAATTTGATTATTTCTAATGACTGGTTTTCTTCTTCCTATGGTGTTGATCAAAGTGGAAGAACTCTTCCACTATAATAATTGACTTTTGTGATATCTTCTGAAAGAGAGGTAGAATTGATGTCTACCTACTCTCTCTCTCTCTCTCTCTCTCTCTCTCTCTCTCTCTCTCTCTCTCTTTTCTTTCTTTTTTCTTTTTTTGTCCAAGTTTATCTATTATACCTTTAAGATTTGATGATTCTAACTCTTTATCGATAGTGACACCATGAAAGCTTAGAATGGGGCATTTCGTTGGAATCATTAAAGCATCAAGTCCATCCTTTGCTATTTTATGGATTATCATTATTTTGAGTTGTCTTCTTTAGGAATTAGGATTCAAATAATTTGAGTCATACTTATCTGGAATAAATAAGACATACTCAAAATCCTTGACAATTTCATTCTTGACCCCTGAGGAATCTCTATGGCCTTTCTCCTTTAGAGTGAAAATCCACATCTTGGTTTTAAGTTGAATTTCATCATAAAAGTTTTTATGATTCATAACTTTGTGACCGATAATAATGAATATTGCATTATCATAAGTCATTTTAAGGTTTTCAAGCTCTATGTCAAATTTGATTCAGACATTCTTGAAAATTTTAAAGAATTTGAACCCACAATTATCAAATTTGAATATGATAAAGGGGTTCAAATAATTAAATCTCAATTTGGAGAGATTTTGAAGGGAATTTCTTTGGAACCTCACTTATCAAATGTTGATAGGACTGTAGGTTCAGAGCTTTTTGACTGGGACTTAAGAAATTTTGGAACTTTACTTTCCAAATGATGGTAGGTTCAAAATTTTAAAATTTTTTTTGTTTGGCATTGTTTGATTTTGATTTTGAAAAGAACCTTCATTTAACAAATTTAGTATGTTAAATGAAATTGGTTAATTTTTTTTTTAAAAGTTTTAATATTTATTTTTGAAGAAAAGATTTTATTTGATTTAATATTGATTTTGAAAAATGAACCTTCATTTAACAAATTTGAGTATGCTAAGTGGGGTTCAATTAATTTATTTTGAAAGGGATTTAAAAATTTTTGAAGAAATGATTTTTTTCTTTGTTTAATTTTTCTTTCAAAAAGAGAATCTCCATTTAACAAATTGGATTATGTTAAATGGAGTTCATATGATTTTTATTTTGAAAGGACTTTTGAAAAATTTTTTTTTGTAAATGATGTTTTTGTTTTACTTTGGATTTTATTGAAATTTTGTTAAGCATGATGAACTTTACTTCACCATGCTAGTGGTAAGAGGTTCAAAATTTTATGTTTGGATATTTTCACTTTCTTTAGTTAATTTATTTTTACCTATTGGGGTCACCAATAGGAATTTTAAGACCTACACAGAGTGAGGTCCTAAAACCTAAAGGATGTTGGCGAGCTTTGCTTAAGATGAAAAAAAAAGCTAAGTGCCAATGGAAAGAATGATAGTCTCAGGCCTATATAAAATATAAGTCTACTATCGATGCTTGGAGATAATAATTGTCTACTAAAGATGGAGAGAGGAACCTTCCCCGGCAGAGTCGCCAAAAAAATTTGTGGTGTTTATTTTTGGGGGTGTAGAACATCATGTAGATCTTAGGTGGTACTTATTGAAGTGATCATGTATGACATTAAGAAATGATGTACTATCTCGAAAGATAGAAATCACCACCCTATAACGGACCTAATCACCTAATAAGGACTCTCAAGGCATGATGGGTCTTGAATATACCAGATCTTTCCCACTTTACATGTAAAGTATGATTTATTTTAAGTGGGTTATTAAGTTACTATGGAGGCAAGCCCCATAGTTAATTACATCCTAAGGAATGGGAATTAGAATACTCTGATTAAAGTAGACAATTAGGGTCTCCAAGATTTCAATGTTAAGACTATCAAAGGATTGGCTATTTTAGAAAATCAAATGGGATAGATCAAGGAGAAGACTTATTTTTGGAATCCAAAGGAGAAAGTAGGAAATACTCATGATTCTAGGAAGCCTAGTGAGCATTCCAATCTACTCTTTAATTGGGCTTTATATTTTTTGAATTTGAGTTGACATTTTATTAGATTGCTAGGGCTTATAATTTCATAATATAAGATTGTGGAAATGCCTAATAGGCGAGGATTTATGCTTGTAGCTAGAAAAGCGACTACCTCATTAAGGAGCATTGGTACAAAATAAAGACACGACCTAAATCTAAGATGAAAATGGATATATGGTTTACCTCCACAAGAGAGAATAAATCACCTAACTGTTAGACTTATTACTGCTTGGAGTGGTGGCCAGCTAACTACACCTACACTTTAAATTCATGAAGGAAAGTCTTATGTTTTGTAAGATGTCTAGGCTTTTATTCATTTAGAAAGGAGACTATGTCCTTAAACCCACTCCCTAAGAGACTAGAGCATTAGTGGTATAAAACCATGACTTAATATAATGCAAATTTTATCAAATTTATTTGATTCTTTTGGACTTTTTATTTTGACTCAGGTTATGGGATTTTGTATGCCTAAATGCATGAGAATTTAATTATGAGCCAAATCAAGAGATAAAGGGGTGTCTTCCACCAAAGGCTCTCACAGGTTAAGCCTTGATTCTTTGAAAATATGGAAGCCCCCTCTTAACAAGAGTGAAAGAATATGACATGGATGATATTATACATTCATTCATCTAGCTAAGGGGTTGCTAAAAAATTTTATTATCTTGATTTATACCTAGGCTTTTATGTGAGGTTATGAATTATTTTAAAATTTTAGTTATGAGTTGTTAATTGGGGTAGAAAAATTAATTTTATCTAAGAGCCTACCGCATCCAGGCCACGCATTCAAGCATCAATCATAAAGAAACTATGAAACACATGTTGTTCTAATGCGCAATCTAAACACAACATCAAATAATTTTATAGACTACCGTAAAAGAATAAAAGGTCAATATGGTCGGTTCACCGTACACCCTGAAAAAAGAAAAAAAGATGGGTAGTCAAGCTCTACCCTTATACAACCCAGATTACAAGAATAACATATATGCTATGGGGGTCTTCTTTTCTTCATTTTATCATTCTCTTTCTTTTGATTTGATTTGCTCCAAAGGCATCACAGGCACCCGGGGACTAAGCCTTGCCTACTCATCCTAATCCCCCATAGCACTAATCCTAATTCTAATGCAAAAATAGGAAAAATAAATCTAGCTACACCTACAAAATAAATGTTAGCTAAACACATCATACAACCCAAGCAGTTATATAAATAATTTGGACTTAGCACCCCACACATGGTTAACCAAACTCACCTATCCTAACATGGGTTACGCTTAGGGGCTAAGCAACCTGCACAGCAAAAGCATTTATATATATTTTATTATAGTGGCCCCTTAAGCAAAACCCACTGCAGAAAACATGATTAGGCTAGTAACAGCTTAACATCTAGTCTACAAAACATACACCCTAACATCCAATCTAAAACATCACATCAAAAAATAAAATACAACATCATACATACAACGACTAACTTACATTAAAGTGGTGACTTAGTATTCTAATGTGTGCTTAAGGCTTGTGTAAGATTTTACTAGGCTTCTTTAGTTTAAGTTCAATTTGGTTTGAATTTATTTAAATTTTACCTTTGGGTGATTTTAATTTAAATGATTTATTTTTTATTTATTTTTTCATTTTTATTTGGTTAAGATGATATTTAGGTTTTCAAGAATGAAGAGTAGAATGAGTTCCACTTGTAGATGGAACTCACCCTATTCTACATCCTAATTCCTAGAGGATCTAACTAAGATCCTTAAGTATCTTAATTAGCCCATTTGAATTTGTGTAATTTGTTCCATTTGATTCATTTGACTTCATTTAGAATTTAAAATTTGAGTTTGTTTAAGTATTTGATTGATTGATTTTGGATTAGATGTTTTAGTTTAGTTTAATTCCTTAATTTCATATGATTAATTTCAATGTTGTTTAAATTTATTGATTTCATTATTCCATTTAAGTTTGATTTAGATTGATGAATATATTTTAATTTACTCATAATTTATTTGAAGTCTAATATATTCTTTCATTTGAATTTCAATTAAGGGTTTGATTTATTGAATTTAGACATTTAGTTTATGTATATATTATCTCTTTTGTTTGATGATTAATCTCTTATCTTAGTTCAATAAGTTTGTTTATTTGGATTTTATTTTTGTTTAGCTTTGTTTGAAAAAATGATTTAGAGTGAAAGTTTATTTTATTATAAAATCATTTTATTATTTGATGAACAAGGGAACTAAAAATTCGTGGAAAACCTGAAAAAAAACCAAGAAAGCTTTTTAATTTGAGTACAAAATCTTATAATGATTAATTATATGAAAAAAAGAACAATAGTTATGTGACAACAATCAGTTATGCTGATTTAGTAGCAGATGATAAGAAATTGGTGAAATCTTACAATTTTGGGTAAATGTAGAACAATTATGGAGAAATAACAAACGATGATGAAGGTCATCATGATGGATTAAAATCAATGGTGGCTATTGGTTATTATAGTTTGAGTTTTAGGATCTTGCTTTAGAGCTCTCTTCTTTTCTCTTGACTATTCTTCTTTGAAGAATGAGGTTATTTATAGATTGGAGGAGTGGCATTTATAAATACATGCAAAAATATCATTATATTTGAATGATTATTTGATTTGATGTATTTGCATTTGATGCTCAAATATGAATAATGAGATCTTGGGCTCGTTAATCAGGCTCATCGAATTTTCGATTTGACTATTTCATAATTGAGAATATTTGATTATTCCCAAAATTTATAATATAGCGATTCATTTTAACTTAATTGACTGCTTTTAACATCAATTGCTTATTCGATATTTTAAGCTATATCGCTTATTTTGATATTGATTGAATTTGGGTCATTTGATGACTTTAGAGTTTAGATTTAATTTCAAGTTTATTTAATTTGATTTTTATTTATTTATAGTTCTTGGATAAAAATGAATTGAAAGTTTGCTTCGATTTTAATTTGAGTTTAATTATTTATGATTGGAATTTTATTTTAATTTCATTCATTTATCAAGTTTATTAGAGTTTAGTTTATGTTTTGATTTTACACATTTTAATAGTTAATTGGTTTATCTTATTTAAGTGGGGTGAATTGGATTTAACTTGATTATTTATTAAATTGATGAGAGTCTTTCTTAAATAAAATTAATTTGACTTGATTTAGGTTATTTGCTTGAGTTTTATTTTTGTTTGACTTATTTTGATATTGTTTAAAATTAAGAGTAATTGGATATGATTTGAAAACTTTAGAGTTTATATTTAATTTTATGTTTATTTGATTTGATTATGATATTTAGAATATGAATTATATAAATTTGCTCATAATTTTACTTGACATATATTGTCTACGTCATAATTTGAGTATATATATATATATATATATATATATATATATATATATTTGTTTTAAAACATGATTTGAATTAGTTATAATAGTTGAGTTAATTATAATCAAGGATATGTCACATAACCAAAATTTTCTTTTTGACTTTAGAATCAACATATAACAATTAGAGATTAAATTAAATTTTTATTTTTTATAATTGACTTTCATAAATTATGTTCAAATAACTTTTATATTTGATTATGATATTTTTAATCTTATTGGTTTAATTAATTTTAATCATTTTTATATTAAGTTTTACTTAGGTTTTATGATAATTTTTTTTTTTTTTTTTTTTATTACTTTTTTGTCAAAATTATAAAGATTTAATTCCTTTTTTTTTTGAATTTAATTATAAATAAAATATTAGATTAATCGTGATCATTTGATCAAAATCAAATGACTTCGTGAGTTAATATAATAGGAAATCAAATTTTATTTGAATCAAAACAATTCATTTCAAACATGAAAAATAAATCATTTTTCTTTTGTTTTAAACTCTAAAGAATCAAAAAAGTAAAGTCTTATAAATGTTGGATCCTATGCTATTCACATCAAATATGAGTTTCAAGGCTTTCTAAGCCTTTAAGAATCATCTTAATTAATTGGATTATCTATGTCTTTTTTAGAAGAAACGAAGCCCTGTTGAGGTGCTTATTGGGTGTCTCATCGTCAAACACTCCAGATTCACCATTATTATCAAATTTTGATATTTGAGAACTTGAGAAGAATGAGAGTGGTCTTCCCAACTCTTAAAACTCTTGGACAAAGGAAAGTGAGAATAAGAATGAATTAAAGGGTTTATGGATTTATCATCATGAAACTCAAAGTGATGTTAAGAGTTGGATCAACCTATAAGGGATGCTAAGTGGTCATTTATTATTATCCACCACAAGGATATGATTTTCAAAATAAATCAGATTTGTATATTTTCATTTGAATAAAAAATAAAATTGAGATTCATGTGCAATAAAAAACTTTTGAAAAACTTTTGATTCTTTTGAGAAATGACATAGCATTTATAGATTTCACGTGACTAAAGATGGATTATTATTATTATTATTATTATTATTATTATTATTATTATTATTATTATTATTATTATTATTATTATTATTATTATTATTATTATTACTATTATTATTTTAGACTTATTCTCTTTTTTCTTCTTTTTTTTTCTTTTTTTAATTTATAAATCTTCCCAATTTTTAATAACTTTGATATTATAGTTTTAATTTAACTATAGTTTATAAATAAAGATTTTTTGAATTATATATTTATTATTTATTTAGTAGTTAATTATTTTGATTTAATTTTAATCAAATTTATATTTGATGTTGAAATTTAATTATATTTCTATTTTAATTATACAATGACAATGTTGATTGATTTGTTTATTATTATAATTATTATTGGTTATATGATTGATTTTCTAATTTTTATTGTTTGATTAGCTTGCTAATTATATTTTATTTCTATCGGGCTTTATTAAATCAAATGATCAATTTGGCTCGATTATGGTGTGTTTGGGTTACATTCATATTCGATTAAGTGTTTAAGATGATTTGGAGTAATTGATTTCACTTGATTTTATGTAGATTTAGATTTAAGCCAATTTTGACTCAAATTGGGCTTAATGGACTACATTGAACTTATTTGAGTTAAATGATCAAATATATTAAATTAAACCTAATAATTGGCTAAATTTTATCTAATTATAATTTTAAAATGATTTTGGATGTTTGATTTGAATTAATTTTCAATTTAATTTGAAATTGGATCCATTTGAGTCTACTTGGCTTAGGTGGCCAAATCAACCAATTTGGATCTTTATTAAACTTAAATTTGGTTAGTTTTGGACTCAAAAATGTTCATTAGAGGATTTTGAGTCTTTGGAGTGACTCAATTTGATTAAATTTTAATTTGTTGACTTTTGACTTAGTGGATCTCCATTGAGTTAACTAAGTCAAATGACTATTTTATGTGTCCCATCTTGATTTATTTTTTAGTTTATTTGTGTTTATGCATTAATTTTGTGTTTTTGATTCAATTTATTTTGGTTTAATTTTAATTTGATTTGATTTGTTTGGACTTAATGATTTTGAGCTTATTTGAATATTTTGGGTCAAATGGGTTAGGTTGTTTGACCTGGTTTGATTGATTGATTGTAGATTTTCATATGGCTTGAAGTAATGATTGAAGGATTGATTAGTTTATGAGGAAATCAATTGAGTTAAGTTTGATTTAGATGAGATTTGGCTAAGTCCATGAAAATTGAGGTTTGGGTTTGGATTTGATTTGATTTGAATTTAGGTTTGGATCATGATTTGAAGTTAAGTTTGAGTTTGAATTTTATAAATTGATTGAAGGGTTGAATCTTTGAAAATCAATTGAATTTGATTTGATTTAAAGGGAGTTTTGGCTAAGGTTATGAGGATGGTTCATATGACTCAGGAAGGGTCTTGGGATTTGAATTTGATTTTGGATTTCAATCATTTGTAGTCAAATTTTGAAGTTAGATTTGGAATTTGAATTTGAGATTTGGTTTGAGAATTTAGTCTGGGTTTGATTTGACAAAGTGTATCTAGATTGGGTTTAGGCTATGGGATAGGTAATTTCCTTAAACCCTAAGGCATAGCCTAATCTTATGATTAACATTTCTAAGTCTCTAGGCTTAGGTTAAGTGTTCACCTAATCACTAGATGTGTCTTATGACTATGAAAATCTTAGTGTCTAAAAGATTCCTAAGTCTAAGAAGAAGAGGTTAAGAGCTCACTCCAAAAGTGAGATCACCATCCTTTCTTTTTTGGGTTGTATGGTGGTACCAATACTTGTTATTCTCTTATGATAGTTTATAAAATTGATTGATGTTATATTTATACTGTGCATTAGGATGGCATGCTCTTTATAATTTCTTCATGTTTGATGCTTTTATGTGCGTGGATATGGTAGGCCCTTATGATATATAAATAAATTTTCTACCCAACTAATCACATAATTAAATTTTAAATAACTCAAATTCTCACCATAAATCCTAGGTTATAATCAAGATAATTAAAAGATTTAGAAACCCCTTAGTTGTGTGGTTGTATGTATCACATCATTCATGTCATCCTGAATCACTCTTACAAAATGAGGGCCTCCATCCTTACATGCATAGGGACCACTTGACCCATGAGAGCAACCCCTACTAATGAAGCTTCACCCACTCTCTTTTGATTTGGCTAATAATCTACTTCATCATGCATTTAAGCATATAAAAATCCTAAAACCTTTGTCTAAAATGATCCATCCAAGATGAAATAAAATTTAAAAAGATTTTACAATTATAGATTAAGTCATATGCTCATACCACTCATGCTCTAGTCTCTTAAGGAGTGGGTTTAGGGCTTTAGTCTCTTTCAAATTACATAACTACCTAGAGTGAACTTTTATGTCCACCTATCACTTAGATTTAAATCATGCTTTTCTTCATACTAAAGTCCCTTAGATTTAAGATCCGAGGTAACTACTTTCTTTGGCCTACAAGCATAAATCCTCACATTTTATGCATTTTCATAACCTTGTGTTGGTGAATTATAAGCCCTTGAATCTAATAAATTTCAACTCAAACAAAATAAATCTCTTCACTTTCAAATATATAAAGTCTCAATATAGGATAGATTGGAGCACTTACTAGGCTTCCTAGTATCATGAGTGCCCTCTACTTATCTTTCTTTGGATTCTTAAAAGTAGCATGTTATTTCTAATGCACAATTTAAACATGACATCAATCAATTTTATTGCTACCATAAAAGAATAATAGGTCGATGGTGTCGAGTACCGTCATACAATCCAAAAAGAAAGGATGGATATATGAGCTTTACCCTTATACAACTTGGATATGAAAGAATAATTATAATTTATAAATGAATAAGTGTTATGGGGATCTTCAAGTCTTCATGTCTTCATGTCTCCTTCATTTCATCTTTTTCATTTGATTTGGTGGACTTTAAGGCATCACATGGCACCCCAGGACAAAGCCTTCTAGCCAATGCTCATCCTAATCCCCCATAACACTAATTATAATTTCTAATATAAAATTAGATTAAAAGTAAGAAAAATAAATCTAACTACACCTGCACAATAAGTGTTTGTGAAGCACACATACAATACCAAACAATTATATATATAATTTGTACTTAACACCTTGCACATGAGTAACCAAGCCCACCTATCCTAACTTGCATTATGCTTACGGAATTAAGCAACATGCAAAGAGAGAATTTACATTTATTTTTAAGCACAATCGTTTATAGAAAATATCATTAGGCTAATCACGGACTAACATCCAGTTTATGAGACATATACCCTAACATCCAATCTACAATAATGCATCACAAAATAAAATATACATCATACCAAGCACTACCCTAACATAAAGCCATAAGTGGTGATTTAATTCTAATGTGTGTTAAGTCTTGTGTGGTATGTTTTACTAAGCATTAAAGTTATATTTTTTAAATGTAGAAGAATTTAGTTTAACATAAAGGGTTGGTTTCAATTGAAGTTATTTAATTGATTCGAGAATTTTAATTTGTGTTTTCTTTTGTTTCATTTGATTACACTTTAGAAACTAAGTGTTGTAAAGAGAGAAGAGGATTTCCATTTTTCATCCCTACCTTAAGCTATTTCTAAAGCATATTAATTTGATTTAGTTCTCTTTAGTGAATGACTTATTTCAAATTTTAATTATTCCTAAGTTTAGGTCCTCTTTAAATGATCATATTCAATATGAAAGGCATCTTAAAATTAACTTGATTAAATTATTATCACATAACATATATTAAATCATTCCTTTCCATTACATGTAACATGCTATGATTAAATCTTAAGTTTACCTACACATGCATTATGTTTTAGCACACTTAAATGATGGATATGAACATGCATATTTAAAGTTTATATTTTTCATTTGATTGAATTATTTAATCATATTGATTTTAAAGCTCTATCCAAATTCTTATATAAAAATACATAAGGATGAAATTAAATAGGTATGTGTCATTGTTAACTAATGAAGTGAGGTAATCAAATGACCTCCTTAAAGCTAGCTAAAGTCTCATTTCTTGTGATATCTAGACTATATAACCACTTGCATTCAAACATATGTAAATTTGCATACATGAATATAAGAAAGAGAGCTCCCAATCACATGATTAATTAATTCAACAACTTAAACAATTATGAATGCATGTATTTTTGATAGAAAAGATTATTTCCATTCTCTAATTAAACATACACATACATATATATAAGACATAAGCAAGTACGTGCTTTTGTTAACCAGGGAAGTGAGGTAATAAAATGACCTCCTTGGGGTTAGCTAAAGCCTCATATTCTCAAGATGTCCAGACTATATGCCTACTTATCTTAAATACATACACATGCATTCATAATAAAGAGGACACAATTCATACAATAAATTATATTTTCTTTAATTAAATTATTTGTATGTATGAATTAAAGCTTTATACAAATTCTAGTGTTGAAATACATAAGAATGAAATCAAATGAGTATGTTCCTTTGTTAACCAGGGAAGTGAGATAATCAGACGACCTTGGGGCAAGCTAAAGCCTCGTGTTCTTAGGATGTCCAGACTATATACCCATTAGCATTCACACTTATGTAACACATGAATAAAGGAAAGAAAGCTTCACTTCATACACTTCAGTTATAATAACATACATCTCTGATATATTTATAACTATCATCCAATTATATGTTATGGAAAAATACATTTGGATTTAGTAAAAAATATATATTAAATTAAACAACATGTTGATTTAAGTCATTTGATTTCAATTAATTTTGAAAAGTGAATGTGAAATTTTGTAATTAACATACAACATGTGTGTAGTTAATTTGGTTAATGAAATATGATTAAGTTGATTTTATGTTAATTAAGTTATGATGAATTAAGTTCATTAATTAATTGATGTTACGAAAAGTAATTAACTAAATAATTATGTGCCAATATAATATGCAAATGAATTAAAAAGTAAATTAGCATGGTACTAGGAAATGAAAGGGCCTAATGCAATTAGCTCACAATTAATAGTTAATTAGATCAAAGAACTTAATTAAGTACATTTATGGTTTTGCCCCCACATGTGAGCTCACCATGATTTTCTTAAATATCTTTAGGTTCTTGAACACCTAAAGATCTGCCACTCAATTAATTAATTTAAGATCTCATGTATTTATAAATTTTAATTAAACTAATTAAGTAATTAATTAGACAATTAATCCCTAACTAATTTTTCTTTAAAAGTAAAGTGAACTTAGGGAAAGAAATTAGGAGAGAGGTCCCAATCACATTCCATAAGACTCCTCACTATTAAACAATGATAAATGACCCAATTTATTAATTAATTTATTATTCACATGATTAATAGCCCTTAATTAAGTTAAGAAGGTAATTACGACTTAAACAATTAATTTCCATAATTAATTTACCAATAAATCCCAAGGGGAGGCAAAGGTAATCCCCTTAAATAATCTCAAAAGGTTTGAAATTAATTAGTTAATTAATTAGGGAGTAATTAAAGTAATTAATTTTTAAATTAATCTCTAATTAAGCTATGATTACTGTTTAAAATCAATTAAGGATAATTTTAGTGAATTCCTCTCTGAAATATCTTTAAAATGAGCATTTATTTGTATTTTTAAATTTTTTTTATGATTTTTATGATCTTATGAAATTTTAGCCTTAAAAATAGATTAATTAGCCTTAATTAAACTTGATCCCATCGACGCCACATGTTGCACTAACGCGGCGCGCTTTCCATGTGGCACCGCAGGATTGGATATTTAAGATGTCACCATCAAATACTAAGTCAGCTGGTGACGGGATGTGCTTTCTTGTGCACCATCTGATCTAAGATCGAACAACCATCATTAATCCCTTATTTAATACAAGATAAAATGAGATGATCTAATGGATCTAATCATGATTGTCTATTCTGACCACATGAAATAGACAATGCGTTATCTACCTTCCCATGTACGATGAGAGATGGAGACCATTAGCCATTGCTCGCACAATCCGAGCTCACCTGAGCTCAGATCCACTCCAATTCAATACCACATTTTGTGCAAAGGATTTAAGAAGATCCAATGACTATGATCGGCATACATGCACATTCCCTTCACAAAGTTCCATAAATAATTTCACCTTGGGGTCAATTTCAATGGTATTACCTCACTAGAGCTAAGATCGATGACTGCTTAAATAAGCATTGTTTGGTTGAGACAAAACCCTATTGAGCAGCTATTAGATTGATTTCAAGTGGTTTACTCGGAAGAACAAATTCCATCAATTTGGAGCTCGATGGTGATCAGACTCCTAGCTCCGACGATTGTAGATCCTTGGGATGGATTTTTTTTGCTTTGATGAGGTGAGGGGATGTGTGTGTAAGGAAAATATAAATTTGATTAAGGATTCAGGTAGTTGGGATCAAGAGGATGTTTCTTATTTCAATTTCACTTGGGAAGGAGAAATTCTGAATGAATCTTTGAGAATACTTGGGAGGTCACAAGGCAGTTAGAAATCTCTCTAGGAAGCTTAGACGAAATGAATGGTGTCCTTTCTCGTGCAAATTGAGGGGGTAAATCCCTCGATTGCTTGTGATGAACGGATGGATTGAGCTAACAATTTTTAGGTGATCAATCACCGTCAGGGCACCAGAGTTGTCTCCATCAAGTCCACTTGGCTCATTTTGAGTGGAGGAAGGCTTGAGAGGTGGCTCAAGGCATGGGATGGGTTGATGGCTTTCTTTGGATTTTTTGGGTTCTCGATTTGTATGGGAGGTGAGTTAACCAACCAAGCCTAAGTTGGTTAAACTGGGCTCAATTATGGCTTTAGTAAAGTTCAATAATCAATTTGGAATGAACTTGAGCCATTTGTTACAATCAATTTGGGTTGAATCACAATTTAACCTATTTTGGCCTTTTGGGTGAATTTGGTTCAACTTGGATCAAATGGTCAATTGGATTTGGTTTGGCTCAATTGATGGTCAAGTCATGTTCAATCATTGATTATGGGTTGATGTCAGGCCATGGTTTCAATTGAATTGGTGTAGGATG
Source organism: Cymbidium sinense (assembly GCA_021442155.1). Lineage (NCBI taxonomy): Eukaryota > Viridiplantae > Streptophyta > Magnoliopsida > Asparagales > Orchidaceae > Cymbidium > Cymbidium sinense. Next base: position 168,006,219 of record CM038217.1, on the reverse strand, counting down.
AGTTTTGGCTAGTTTGGGTTCATATAAATTAAAGGTTGACTTGGTCAAATGACCTAGTTGACTTGGTTTTACCTAATTTATGCCAATTGATCATCCTAGGGTGATTGATGGTCATGGTATAATGTTTGGATGGGTTTGATTCAATCTAATTTAGGTTGGATTAAAACTTAGTTCAAATGGGTTCTTTAGGTCACTTTGAGTCAAGTGAACCTAAATGGGTCAATTAGCTTGGTTTTTGTTTGACTAAGGTTTAGTTGAGTTTATATATGAGTTTAGAATTGAAATATAAATTCAACTGCAATCTATTTGGGCTATAATCGGTTTTGGTTCATTTGGAATTTCCAAGTCAAAAGGGGTAAGTTGGGCTTTACTTGAGTTGATTTCAATTTGGCTTGATGATTGTAGGTTTCATTTATATTTGGGTAGATGATTGAAGGAATGATTGATTCAAGAGAAAATCCATTAATTTTGGCTTGATTTAGATAAGATTTGGCTAAGTACAAGGGATTCAATCATAAGGCTTAAGGAGGATTTGTGAGTTTGAATTTGATCTTTAGTTTCAATTATTTGGAGTTGAATTTCAATTTGAATTTGATAGATTATTGAGGGATTGAATTGATCTTAGAGAAAATCAATTGAAATTAGATTGATTTGAATTTGGTTAAGGGCCAAGTCCATAAGATAAGATCATAGGGCTTAGACAGGATTTTGATTTTGGATTTGATCATGGGTTTTAATCATTTTATTTGGAATTTGGATTTGGTATTTGGTATTTGAAAGGTTTGGTTTGAGAAGTGATTAAAAATTTGCATGTCTTTAATCCTATGACTAACCTTTCTAAGTCTCTCGGCTTAGGTTAAGTGTTCACCTAATTTAGAAGTGTCTTAAGACTGAGAAACTTTTTGTGTCTATAAGAGTCCTAGATCTATGATGAGAACATTGAGAACTCACTCCAAAAGTGAGATCAACAAAAGGATCCCAAATAGGTGTGGTGTTACTTGCACCACACGTATTGGCGTTGACCGAGATAATCAACAATGTCCAAAGATCGTAAGCACTTCCGAAAATGATCTAATCCAAGACCCAAAAGGTAGATAAAATCACAATCTTAGTGCAATGCAACTTAACTTTTGCCAAGGGAATAAGAGAGGAAGGAGAAATCTATTTAGAATTTCATGGCAAGGACATGAAAGAAGATCTGCTGGGACATGCATTGGGCATGCCATGTGAGAGGTTTATGCCAAGGGCATAAAAAGGAGGAGTTCGCTAGAGATTGAATGTATGAACCTTCCACTAAGGAATCAAGTATAAGCTATCTATTGGGGATAAGGATATGATTGGATTTGGTTACATGAATTATGGAAAGAAGATCCACTGGCGATTAGGATCTATAATCCATCGAGGATGGGCGTATGAACCTTCAACTAGGGAAGTAGGCTTGGGTTATCCACTAGGTATAAGAGTTTATGAGTTTGATTTTGAATATGATTTGTTTGGGGATGTATCCACTGAGGATGAAATTTTGGTTGTATTTGTTTGATTTAGACTCCAATGGGGGAGTTGGTTTAATTTGTTAAGGCTCCATTGGAGAGGATGATTTTGAACTGAGGGAATATTTGTTGGGATAAAAACTTGAATAAATTTGATGGGTTTTAATTTTTAATTTGGCTTATGGACCTAGTCGGTGTGCGATGGACCCTTTAAGAAGGGGCCATAGGGGCCTTGGCCTACCTTAAATTTACAAGTGCAAAGGGGTAGTCTACCAGCCATAAAATAAGACTATCCAACCTACGGTTAACTACTAAGAGAGTGTCACTATAAACTTATCTCAACTCAAAAGTATTCAAGGTTAATTTCATTTTAATTTGATGGACTTAGTCAGTGTGTGATGGATCGCACTGAGAAGGGACTATGTCGGCTTGGGCCTATCTCAGATTTACCGATCTAAAGGGGTATTCATCGGTTGAAGGATAGGACAATCTAGCTTAAGGGTTCCTTTTAGAGTGCAACGACTATGCTAGGAAGAAGGCATAACAGATTTACATCTTCCAAAGCAAAGAATAGCCATTGGGGTGACCTGTTGGTATCACAACAACGACCTAAGGCTGCACTCGGTGCAATGATGTTATCTAAAAGAATGCTGCAGACTTACATCATCCAAAGCGAGGATGACTGTCAGGGCCACCAGTTGGTGGTGCAATAAGTCAAACCCGACCTAAGGGCGACTATTGAGAGAGTGATGCTGTGGACTTATCTTAGCTCAAGAGTACTCAGGAAATTCCTATAAAGTGTTTTGCTGACACTTCCCTAAAGATTGGATGCCTACTTTGGAAAGGTGTTGCTAGGGGAATTATCCTAATCCACAAGCGAATATATATTTTTATTTTATTTATTATCGTGGACCCTGTTGGTGTATGAGGCACCACAGAAGGGTTATGTCAGCCTTGACTTATCTCAGATTTACTAGACTAATAGAAAATCCACGCATCCACTGAAAAGAATCTCCAACCACAGGGGCGGTTACCAAAAAAAGGGGACTGTCCAATCCAAGAGTAACATAGGTAGTGTCTAAATGGGGTTGCAAAGGATGTCATCGAAGTAGAGTGTCCACAGGGGAGGTGCCACTAGGGGAGTTATCCTAGACCCTGTAAAAAATAATGCATGTAGGTGTACAATGGCCAACTCAAGGAGAAAGCGTAGCAGACTTACATCTGCCATGAGTGATGTATCCACCAGGTGGACTGCTGTCAGCATAGAGAGCACTAACCAACCAAGGAGCATGTTAGTGTGCGATGATCAGTCTAGAAAGAAGGCATGTAGACTTATATATCCCTAAAATGGAATAGATCATCATGATAGTCTATCGTGTAGACTTATATCTGACTTAAGGTTGCCCGTTGGTGTGCAACGAATGTGCTAAAAAGAAAGCAGAGCAAACTTACATCTTCTTAAGTGAGGAACAACTGCTGGGGTGACCCATTGTTGGTACAACAGATCGACCTGACCTAATGGAGGCTACTAAGTAGGGAGTCACAAAGAAGGACTGAACCTAACTTGAACTAGTCATGAGGAAAGGAGCGGTGGGACTTGCCCTAAACCTCAAATATACTCAACCTAGTTAATGCACGATGGCTAGTTTAAGAAGAAAGCGTAGTAGACTTATATCTTTATAAATGAAGTCATCATGGGGTAGCTTACCAACCACGTAGTAAGGCCTACCAAACTAGCAGGATGCTCATCGGTGTACAATGGCTAAGTAAGGAAGGAAAGTGTAGCAGACTTACATCCAGAAGACCATTGGCACACTAGCGGATAGCATGTCGGCACTAAGCTAAGTGAGTGTCACTAGGGGTGTTATCCCAACTCGAAGTAGCATGAGAAAAAAGATTTGTGTTTGTGTGTAGTTTATGTTTGTGTTGTGTTAATGAAGGATAGGATGATGCTTGGGTTCTCTTACACCTACCCTAAGCACGTCATGGCAGATTCACAAGCAAAGATGTTTTCTAACATGGGAGAGATAGAATTTTAGATGGAATTTTCATTAATAATTATTGTCAAACATGATTTATGAATAATATTTCTTTAGGTAGAGCCTATTGATTAGAAGCATCGGGCGCTCTCCCTTATGATTAATAAGCTGATAAGATCTTTATTGGTAAGCCTTCTCTATGGCAAAAGGGTCTTCCCAGGTGAATTCAAACTTGCCTCGCATCTTACAATGGGCAACAATCGGTCTCTTTAGAACTAAAATAAGCTCTCTTACTTCAAAAGCTCTAGAATGCCAACTTGTTGTGATTTTCAATCATTTTGGCCTTGTACAACTCGAGGTTCTAGCATGCCCATATGCATCTCTCCTCTAAACCTTCAAACTCTTTTAACTGCAACTTGGCATTCTACTATATTATGATCTTACTTCCCATAATTATCCTTACTGGGTGTAGAACTACTTCAAACCCATACACTAAGGAGAAAGGGATAAATTGAGTTGGAGTTCTATATGTAGTGTGGTATGTCCATATGGCTTTAACCAATGGCTCATGCCACTATCAATATCATCGAGCATCTTCTTCAATATTTGGATGAGAGTTTTGTTGAAGGCTTCTGACAAACCATTTTCCCTCAGGTAGTATAAGGTAGGATATCTCCAATCTATGTTATGTCTCTGAGCAAAGTTGTTGATCTTGGTGCTCTTCAATGTAGTATAATTATCAGATATAATTTGTCGAGGCACCTTGAACCTATATACGATATGGTTCCTGAAAAACTAGAGCACATGCTGAGCTGTGACCTCTCTGAAAAGGATCGCCTCCACCCACTTAGAAAAGTAGTTGGTAGCAGCTAGAATGAACCGATGACCCTTAGAAGAAGGAGGTCAATCAGACCCACTATGTCGGTACCCCCAACACTCGAATGGCCATGAGGCCAATATTGGGTGTAGAATGTTGGGTGGTCGGTGTAGGACCACACTATGTACCTAACATTGGTGGCATCACCTAGTTATGTTCATGCAATATGTAATCATCAATAATAGTATTCTAGTCTCTTGATCTTGGATTTCATCTTCAGACCGGATTGGTGCGCTCCACATAACCCTGAGGTACCTCAGTCACCATCTTATAGGCTTCATGTTTGTCTAAACAACATAACCATATATGATCGAAGACAACAGGTGTCATCCACGAGCATGGGAAAGTACTCTACTTCACGATGTGCTAAGCTTCTCTTGAGGTAGTTTGCCTATATTTAGGTAATCCATGAATGGTTGCCTCCAATCCAACTCCCCTCCTTTTGGCAATGACCTCCCCTTCAAGAGAGTATCTTTCAATGAGTTCAGCATCAATAAGGAATAAGACTTGTCTATTTTGAACCCTTATTGTATGGACTCATCTTCTGAACATGCCAACTCCTTGGCAAGTTTGGCTAAAACTCTGCATTTTCTTCTTGAGGAATCTTGAAAATGGTAACATAGATTTGGGCTAATAACTCCATGGTGTACTTGTGGTAGTGATGGAGTGTGGTGTTTAATTTTGGATGTGAGACATCATGCAGATCTTAGGGGGTACTTATTGAAGTGATCGAGTATGACATTAAGAAATGATGCAAAATCTTGAAAGATAGAAATCACCACCTGATAATGGACCTAATCACCTAATAAAGACTCCTAAGGCATGATGGAAAAGAAAAGTAAGGTTTATTTTAAGACGGGTTCATTAAGATCCCTATGTAAGCAAGCCCCCATAGTTAATTACATCCTAAGCAATGGATCCCCTAGGAATACTCTCAATTAAAGTAGACAATTAGGGTCTCCAAAGATTTCAAACCTAAACTATCAAAGGATTAGTTGTATTTGGAAACTCAACAGGGAAAACTCAAGGAGAAGACTTATTATCAAAGCCAAAGAGAATGAGTAGAAAATGCTCATGATACTAGGAAGCCTAGTGAGCATTCTAGCCTATCCTATGGTAGGGCTTTATATGTTTGAAATTGAAAAGATTGATTTTATTAAAGGTGACATTTTGTTAGAAAGCTAGGACTTATAATCCGACAATATAAGATTATGAAAATTCTAAGAGGTGAGGATTTATGCTGGTAGCTCGAAGAAAACAATGACCTCAAATCCTAAATCTAGGGAGCTTTGGAAAGAATCCAAGTGCAACCTAATTCTAAGCATATATGGGTATATAATTTACCTCCACAATAAAGAATAAACCACCCGATTGCTAAACTTACAACCGCTTGGAATGGTAGCCAGCTAACTCCTCCTATGCTTTAAATCTATGTAGGCAAGTCATATGATTTTAAAATATAGTTAGGTATTATTATTTAGAAAGAGACTAAAGTCCTTAAACCCACTCCCTAAAGAGACTAGGGCATGAGTGGTATGAGTAAATACTTAGTCTAATGTAAATATTTTCAACTTCTATTTTATTTTTGACTCTTCATTTTGATAAAGGCTTTAAGATTTTTGTATGCCTAAATGCATGTTGAATTGAGTTATGGGCTAACTAAAGAGAGAAGAGGGTAAAGCTCCATTAGTAGGAGTTGCTCTCATAGGTCAAGCCATTCCCATGCGTGCAAGAACGGAGGCCCTCATTTTTGTAAGAGTGGTAGAAGATGCATGCATGATATTAAACATACAACTATACAGCTAAGGGGTTGCTAAATCTTTTAATTATTTTGATTTAATTCCTGAGCTTTATGTGAAGTTATGAGCTATTTAGAAATTTAATTATGAGTTGTAGTTGGGTAAAAGTTTTATTTTTTCTTAAGATCCTAATCACATAGGTCATACAACAAACACCAATCATAAAGAAACTATGAAAAGGCATGTCATTTTTAATGCACAAGCTAAACATAACATCAAACATTTTATATCTACCACAAAAGAATAAATGGCTAGTGCGGTCGAGTGTCACAACAACTTGAAAAGAAAAATATAGCCAAGCTCTACCCTTATACAACTTGGATTACAAAAGAATAATTATAATTAAGGATGAACACATGCTATGGGGGGCTTCATCTTCTTCAAATTTTCATGTCTTCTTTTCCTCCTCTTTGCTTCTTTGATTTAGCTCACTTCAAAGCATCACATGACACATAAGACATAGTCTTCTAGCCAATGCTCATCTTAATTCTCTCATAGCACTAATTCTAATTCTGAATTGCAACATTACATTTAAATGAAAAGAGAAAAATCTAACTGCACATGAAAAATAGAGACTAACTAAACATACATTCCACCCAAGCAATTATATTTATAATTTAGACTTAGCACCCTACACATGGGTAACCAAGCCCACCTATCCTAACTTAGATTATACTTATGGGCTTAAGCAACCTACAAAGAGACCATTTATATTTATTTTGAGCAGCCCCTTAAGCACAATCCTCTTCAAAAGACATAATTAGGCTAATAATAGCCTAACATCTAGTCTAAAATAATACATCACAAAATAAAACATACAACAAATCTTGCACCATCCTAACATAAGGCAAGAAGTGGAGACTTAATCTAATGTGTGTGTATTAAGGCTTGTGTGGTATGTCCTAACTAGGCTTTAGAGTTGTAGTTTCTAAGTGTAGAAAGATTCAATTCAAAAGGTGGTTTCACTTTAAGTTCTTTAGTTGATTTGCAAGTTTTGATTTGTGACTTGTTTTGTTTCATATGACCTACACTTAATCTCTAAGTGTTGTAAAGAAAAGAAAAGGATTACCCTCTTTCAACCCTATCTTAAGCCATTTTTAAAGCATATTAATTTAATTTAGTTCTCTTTAGTGAATGGCTTATTACATATTTTAAATTGATCCTAAGTTTAGGTTAACCTTAAATAACCTTATTTGATAAGAAAGGCATATTTAGATTAATTAGAATGAACTATTATCACATGACATATTTTCATTCATTTCTTTCCATCATGTATAACATGCATATGATCAAGTCCTAAACATATCTATGCATGCAATATATTTTTGGCACACTTAAATAATGAATGTGTAAAAATGCATTTGGAATTTAGATGCTTCATTTGATTAAATTATTTTATCATATTAATTTAAAGCTCAATCTAAATTCTCATACAAAAGCATAAGAAAATAACTCTAAATCATGTGACTAATTAATTCAACCACTTGAACAAAATGTGAATGCATGTCTTTTTTTAACATAAAAGGAAATTTTCATTCATTAGTTAAATGTACACACAAGTGTATAAAAGTTCTAAGTGGATACATTATTTTGCACTAGGGGTGTGAGATAAAGATCTCCTTGGGGATACTTAAAGCCTTGCATCCCAGAATGTTCAGACTAATATATCCACTCTTATATACATATGAATCTACAAACAACTATAAGAATATAAAACTATGCAAAGGAAGAATTTGATTTAATTATGATTTTCATTCATTAGTTTATATCACACATACATATGTATAAAAGTTTTTAGTGGATATGATGCCATCATTTTGCACCAAGGGAGTGAGGTAAAGACCTCCTTAGGGCTACTTAAATCCTTGCATTCTTGAAATGTCCAGAGTAATATATCCACTACTCTTATATATATATGAATGTACAAACAACTATAAAAGTAGAAAACTACGCAAAAGTAGAATTTGATTTAATTATGATTTTCATTCATTAGTTATATCACACATACACATGTATAAAAGGTTTAAGTGGATATGGTGCCATTGTTTTGCACTAGGGGTGAGGTAAAGACCTCTTTAGGGCTACTTAAAGCTTTGCATCCCTGGAATATCCAAACTAATATACCCACTAACATTCATACTTATGCAAATCAACATATGAATGAAAGAAAGAAACTTCACTTTATACACTAAGCTTATAATCACATGCATCTCCTATGTATGTGTAACTAATGTCATAACATGTATTATTATTCATTAATAAGCATTTTAAAATAAATTTGAGATTTGAAAGTGATAATAGCAACACATATTTTTAATTTAAGCCAACATATGCAAATTTGAAATAAAGGAAATCATTTCATTTAATTATTTTTTTGAAAAGGATGAATGCATGCTGACAATTGGCATTCAACATTTAATATAATTGGAGACAAATAAAAGAACATAAGCACATAATTTCATTCAATCTAATTAATTCCTAAGGACAATCATATAAAATACAATCATTTAAAGTAAGCCAAAACTTCTTATTAAGTTATTTTTAGATGTTTGATTTGATTTAGAGAAAGAAAGATATTCAATCATTTGCTACTCCAAACCCATTCCCATATTAGCTAATTAATTTGGTTCAATGTAAATAAATTAAGTTGATTTTAGATTAATTAAGTTATGATATGAATTAAATCAATTAATTAACCCTTACCCATGTTACCTTAAAGTAATTAACCAATTAATTATGTGCCAACATGATATGCACATGAATTGGAATTTAAATCAGTAATGACCCTAAGGAATAAAATGCCTAATGCAATTGGCTCACAATTAGTGGTTGATTTGGTTAAAGAATTTGATTAAGTACTCTTATGACTTCTCCACACATGTAGGTTAGCCATAATTTCCTTAAATAGCTTTAGGTTGTTAAACACCTAAAGATCTACCCAAAAACTTAAGTAGATGAGTTCTGGAATGATTATGACTTTAATTTAATTAATTAAGCTATTTAATTAATGAATTAAACCATTAATTAATCTTAATTATTGATTTCAGGTGAAATGAACTTAGGGAAAAGAATGGGAAAGAGGTCCCAATCTCATTCTCATGCCCATTCACTGTTACACAATGATTAACATGCTTAATTAATGGTTTCACTATTTAGAATGTTAATTAATCACCTAATTAATTAAGTAATTAAGGCTAAGATAATAAATTTTCCTAATTAACCAAGCAATAAATCCCAAGAAAATTATGGAAGGCAGAGGTCATCCCATTAATCATCTTCAAAAAGTTTGAAATTAACTACTTAGGTAATTAGGAAATAATTAAGTGAATTAAGTTTTAAGTTAAGACTAAATAAAACTGTAATTACTATTTAAAATTAATTAATCTCCTCTAAAATACCTTCAAAATGAATGTTTATTTGCATTTTAATAATTTTGTATGATTTATTATAATTTTTAGAAGTCTCTAGTCATTAAGATGAACTTCATAAAGTATGTTAATTTATTTTATTAAAATAAATAATTTGAAATTCAAAATTCAATTTCTTTCAATCCAAAAGTTATTGGGACTTAAAATTTTTATGGTTGGTATATTTTAACTTATATTTCAATTCCTCAAAATTTTAACTTAATCTGATGTGTATGTTTGACTTAATTAATTTATTTTTATTTTTAATAAACTCAAATTAACCTCAAAATATTTAATGAAATTTGGGGATTTTGGGTTTATTAGATTCCTCTCAAAAGATGAATTCAAGGAGCCCTTATTTGCAATTTTTTGTTAAGTATTTTTTTATGAATTTTTAAAGTTTCACATTCTTTAAATAATTTTTAAAATCAAAAATACCTTAATTTTCCAGTTAGCATTGGCGAGGTAATATGGTTTATACATTGACTGGCTGGCGGGGAAAAGTATATGAATTGAAAGTGATGCATAGATCAAATCCAACCATGATCATAGATTGGATAGTCCATATCTGATCCACAAGATTAGAGAGGTTGAAATGTGTGATTGGCGGGCGATCTGAGCCCTCCGATCCTACGAATCATGGGATCAGAAGGCTGTTGTACATCACGGCCGGCAAAATGGTAAACCAAGGGATTTGGGGGGTTTCTTACAAAATCCAAGTGAAATTTCATCTCAATGGTCTCATTTTCACATCTATTTATGCCAAAAGACTTATATATTCAAGTTGGGACTAAATATAGTTAAAATGCAAAGGTTTTCTCATGAAATTTCTAGAATCGAACAAAATCCATCACAAAATAAGAAATCTTAATGCTATGGTTCTCAAAAATTACCTCACCAGGGATGATTTTTGGTGGCGGTGATGATCCAAGAATGCTCTTGAGGGGGGGAAGATGCCTTGGAATGAGCCTAAACCTTCACCTTCCCTTGGGAATGATGTATCTATCGGGTCCGCCACTTTCTCACTAAAATTCACTTGGTTTTGGTCTTTTTCCCAAAACAAAGTGGGAATGTTTGTTAGTTAGTTTGGGAGCTCTAGGGGATGGAAATAAGGGTGGGAGAATGAGATTAAGGGTCTTTATTTTTTGTGCTTTGGTTTTGGCCAAAAATCCCTTTCATTTTTTGATTTTTTTAGCTCCAAATGGGTGTCCTTTGGCTTGGGGTGATTTGGAATGAAAGGGAATCATCCTTGGTGGTGCATTTTGGTTGGCTAAGGCATGGGAAGTGGCTGCCATGAAGGACAAATGGGTGTCCTAGCAATGGGAGGTGGAAGTCCTTCATGCCAAGTGTTTTAATGGGGGAGGTGAGGTGAATTCACCTCCCCATGAATCATGGCTACCCCAACCACCTCTTGGGTCAAATGATTAATATCCTTAGTGCCTAGGTGGACTAATGGATGAGTGCCAAGTGGTCAAGGAAGACAAATGACCATTTAGGTGAGTGTATTTTCTCATGGGATTCCCTTTACCCATGGGAAAAGTTATCATTTGACATTGAATTTGATTTAAGCAGATTTAAAATGAGTTGAAAGTGAGTTGGACCAAATTTCATGTCATTTGGAGTTCATCTGGTTTAATTTAGGTCACTTTGACCCATTTGGGCCAAATTAGGTCAAATCAAGTGACCAATTGGTCAAACAGGGTCAAACCAAGGGTTAGATCAAGTTTAAATGATCATTTATAGTGCATTGGCTCAATTGGTTTCAATCGACTTGGTTTAATTTTGATTTTGGTCAATTTGATCCTTTTGGTCAATTTGGGATAAGTTGACTAATTTGACCCAATTGACCAAATTGGCTTGAATCATGGCTTGGTTTGGGTTGGGTTGATCATTTGGAATATATTGTAGGCTTTGGTAAAGTTCAATTTGGATTTGATTGAGTTTTAGGTTGATTTGACCCTTAAGGTCAATTTGGACTAAGTTGTGTTAGGTTGACCAATTGGGTTGGCCAAATTGGGCACAATTAAGGCTTTGGTCAAGTTCAATAATCAATTTGGAAGGAACTTGAGTCATTGATTGCAATCATTTTGGTTTAGGTTGCAATTTGGCTAGTTTGGGTTCATATGGGTTAAAGGGTTAACTTAGTCAACAGGCTAGGTTGGCTTGGTTAGTCCAATTTCATGATAATTTATTAACCTAAGATGATTAACAATTATGACATGAAGTTTGGATTAGCTTAATTCACTTTGATTTGAATTGAATTAGATTAGATTTTATCCTATGTAGGTTAAATTGATTGCTTTGGGTCAAGTGAGCCAATTGGGTTTAGCTGGCTTGATTTTGAGTTGAGTTTGATTTTATTGAGTTTATATATGAATTAAAGATTGAAATATAAATTCAATTGCAATAGACTCAAGTTCAAATGAGTTTTAGCTCATTTGAATATTTCAAGTCAAATGGTCTAGGTTAGGTTTGACTTGAGTTGATTTTGATTTGGCTTGCTGATTGTAGATTTTATTTATATTTGGATAGATGATTGAAGGAATGATTAATTCAAGAAAAAATCTATTAGTTTTGATTTGATTTGGATAGGATTTACCAAGTTTAAGGAATTATCTTAAAGGGCTTGAATTGGGTTTTGATTTGATTTTGGATTTAGTTTTGGCTATTTAAATTTATATTCCATTTAAAATTGAGAATATAAATGAATATATAAATTATTTATGAGAAAATCACTAGAGTTTGAATTTATTTAGAAGAAAATTTGACTAAGCTCATGAATGTAGGCCAAAAGGGCTTAGAAGAAAATTTGGTTGAGTTTGGATTCGATCATGGGATCGAATCATTTGAAGATGGATTTTAGATTTGGATTTAGTAAATGATTGAGTGATTAAATTGATTTTGGAAAAGTCAATTGAATTTGGATTGATTTGAATTTGTTGAAGGCTAAGTCCATAAGATGAAATCAAAGGGCTTAAGAAAGCTTTTGATTTTATATTTGATTATGGGTTTCAATCATTTGGTTTGAAATTTGGATTTATATTTGGTATATAAGTTGAATTTGAGGTTTGTTTTGTGAAGGAAGGTATGTATTAGGTTTAGGCTCTAGGGTAGGCAAGTCTTCCTAATCCTTAAGGCATAACTCATTCTAGTAGCTAATTCTTCTAGGTTTAGGTTAAGTGTTCACTTAATCACTGAAAGTGTCTTAAGACTGAGATCTCTTAGTGTCTATTAGAGTCCTAGATCTATGATGAGGAAGTTGAGAACTCAATCCAAAAGTGAAGTCAACAAAAGGACCCCCAATAGGTGTGGTGTAACTAACAAGGCACACCGCACGTATTAGAGTTCATCGAGATGATCAACAATGTCTGAAGGATCACAAGTGCTAATGAAAATGATCTATCCCTAAACCCGAGGTGTAGATAGAATCAAGATCTTAGTGTAATGCAACTCAACTTATGTCAAGGGCATTAGAGAGGAAGAAAGGATCCACTGAGGGATCAAGTATGTAAACCTTCCATTAGAGAAGCAGGTTCAGACTATTCATAGAGAGGATAAGGGTTTGAGTTTGATCATGAACATGATTTGGGGAAAATATCCATAGGGGATTAGGATTTATATCCCATCGAGGATGAGTGCATGAACCTTCCACTAGGGGAGGGAAGCACATTCAGAATATCCGTTAGGGATAGAGATTTGATTTTATTTATTTTTTAGGGGTTCCACTGGCTGGGGAGAGGATATGATTTATGCTTCACTGAGGAGAAATTTGATTTGATTTAATTGGTGGGCAATCCACTTGAATTTGATTTGATTTTGAGGGCACATCTACTAGAGATATAAGCTCAGCTCCATTGGGGATAAGATGGATTTAATTTATGGTTTTTCTTGGTTTATTTTGGGGAAGCATCCACTAGGGATAAGAGTGAATAGATTTAATTTAGACTCCACTGGGTAAGGATAATGGATTCAATAAAATGGACCTTGTCGGTGTGGGATCCACTAAAAAGGGGCTATATCAGCCTTATCCTATATCAGATTTACAAATCTAAAGGAAAAGTTGACTAGCCACAAGGTAGGACTAACAAACCTAAGGGTTTCCTTTCAGTGTGTAATGGTCAAGTCAAGAAGAAAGCTTGTAGACTTACATCTTCCTAAATAAGGAACCACTAGGGTGATAAGTTGGTAGCACAACAATTCAAACCCGACTTAGGATGACTATTGAGTGAATACTGCTGTGGACTCAAATTGACTCAAAAATAGTCCAAATTAATTTCATTTTAGATGGACCATGTTAGTGTGCAATGGATCCACTAAGAAGGGGCTAATATCTACCTAATCCTATCTTTGATTTTTAAATCCAGAGGGATAGTCTACACATGCAGAGTAGAGCTAACCAACTTAAGGGATGTCTTTCGGTGTGCAATGGTCCAATTAAGATGAAAGCTTGTAGACTTATATCCTCCTAAATAAGAAACCACTAGGGTGATAGGTTGATAGCACAACAAATCAAACTTGACCTAAGGCTATCTGTCAGTGTGCAACGGTCATGCTAGAGAGAATGCGTGATCGACTTATATCATCCAAAGTAAGGATGACTGCCAGGGTGGCCTGTTGGTGGCATAACATGTTGAACAGACCTAAGGGTGACTATTAAGAGAATGCCAACCCAAGGACTTATCTCAACTCAAAAGTAGAAATTCCTATAGAAAGTTTTGTTAGCATGCTCTAAAGATAGGATGCTTGCTTGAGAAAAGGTATCATTGGGGTTTTGTCCTAATTCATAAGGGAAATATATATTTATTTTGTTTATATGATTCCTTGGACTCTATTGGTGTGTGAGGGAGAATAGTAAATCTATGGATTCTCCAACCATAGGGGTGGTTACAATGAAAGGGGGACTGTCCAATCCAAGAGTAACCCGGGTAGTGTCCAAAGGGGGTCGCTAAGGATGTGATCCAAATAGAGTGCCCACAAGAGAGGTGTCTCTATGGGCTTTATCAAGAACCCTACAAAAGAAATCCTATGGTAATACGATGGCCAACTCTAGCAGAAAGCTTGTAGACTTACATCTGCCATGAGGGGTGTATCCATCGGGTGTGTCGTTGTCAGCATAGTGATAACCAACCAACCTACGGTGTTCATCAGTTTGCGATGATCAATCTAAGAAGAAGGCTTGTAGACTTACATCCTCATAGACATAAATGACCACCAAGATAGTTTATCCTCGGTAAACAGATGCTATCCGACCTAGGGTGATTACTAAGCAGGGAGTCCCATGTAAGGATTGAACCCAGACTTAAAGTAGTCAGAATGAAAGGACCCATTAGGGGACTTATCCCAAGCCTCAAATATATTCAACCCAATCAATGCATGATGGTTAGTCGAAGAAGAAAAGGTGTAGGCTTACATCTCCTTAAACAAGATCAACATGGGGTAGCTTACCACAAAGTAAGGCCTACCAAACTAATAAGGCGTTCGTTGATTTGCAATGGTCAAGTTTGGAAGAAAGCTTGTAGACTTACATCCTCCATACAAGTAACCACTAGGATGACACACTAAAAAGGTAGCATATTAGCCCAACATAGAGCAGCTAATGAGTGAGTGTCATAGGGGGCTTTATCCCATATCAAAATAGCCCGAGATACAAAAGATATGTGTTTATTTTATATGTGGTTGTGTGTAGTTTGTGTTGGAGTTGTGATGACATAGGATAGGATGTCGCTTGGGTTCCTTACACCTACCCTAAACACATCGGGGATGATTTACAAGCAAAGATATTTCTTAACATAGAAGAGATGGGATTTGAGATGAAAAGAAGTTTTATTGATAATTATTATCAAACAAGATTTATGGATAGTATTTTTTTAGGTAGAGCTCATTGATTGGAAGCATCGAGTACTCTCCCTTACAATTTATAAACTGATAAGATCCTCCTTGGTAGGCCTTCTTTATGGAAAAAAGGTCTTCCCAAGTAAGTTTAAACTTACCTCCCATCTTTCGATGGGCAACAATTAATCTCCTTAGAGATAAAATAAGCTCTCATACTTGAAAATCTCTAGGATGGACCAACTTGTTATGAGCTTGAATCATTTTGGCATTGTACAACTTGAGGTTCTGGCATGCCCGGAGGCATCTCTCCTTCAAACCTTCAAGCTCTTTTAACCACAACTTGTCATTCTGCTCCATAGCAACCTTGCTACCCACAGCTATCCTTAATGATAGGAATTGGACTTCTAATGGAAGAACTGCTTCAGACCCATACACTAAGGAGAAAGGGGTAGATTGAGTTGGAGTTCTATAAGTGGTGAGGTAAGCCCACAAGGCTTGAACTAACTAGTCATTCCACTATCGCTTGTTATCATCGAGTGCCTTTTCTAATATTTGGATGAGAGTTTTGTTGAAGGCTTCTGCTAAGCCAATTGCCCTTGGGTAATATATGGTAGAATATCTCTGATCTATGTTGTGTCTTCAAGCAAAGTTTTTGGTTTTAGTGCCATTGAATGTAGTACCATTATCAAATATAATTCATCGAGGCACCCCGAACCTATATACGATATGGTTCCTGAAAAACTAGAGCACATGTTGAGTTGTGACCTTTCTAAGTGGGATTGTCTCTGCCCACTTGGAAAAGTAGTCGGTGGCAACTATAATGAACTAGTGACCCTTGGAAGAAGAAGGAATGATCGGACCAACTATGTTAGTACCCCAACACTCAAATGGCCATGAGGCCAATGTAGGATGTAGAATGTTGGATGGTTGGTGTACACCGTGCACCTAACATTGGTGCCATCTCTTAGCTACATCCATATAGTATGTGATCATCGAAGGTCAATAGTATCCTAGTCTTTTGATCTTAGCCTTCATCTTTAGACCAGATTGATGGAAGAATAAAAGGCCGGTGTGGTCGGGTGCCAACGTACAACCCAAAAAGAAAAATGGATAGCCAAGTTCTACCCTTATACAACCTGAATTACAAAAGAATAATTATAATTAAGGATGAATACATTATATAGGGGTCTTCATCTTCTTCAAATTTCTATATTTTCTTTTCCTCCTCTTTGCTTCTTTGATTTGGCTCACTTCAAGGCATCACATGGCACATAAGACATAGTCTTCTAGCTAATGCTCATCCTAATTTTTCCATAGCACTAATCCTATTTTCTAATTGCAAAATTACATTTAAATGGAAATAATAAATCTAACTAAACCTGTCAAATAGAGATTAGCTAAACATACATTCCACCCAAGTAATTATATTTATAATTAGAGCTTAGCACCCGATACATGGGTAACCAAACCCATCAATCCTAACTTGAAATATAATTAGAAGCTTAAATAACCTGCAATTGAGCATTTGTATATATTTTTGAGTGGCCCCTTAAGAATAATCCCATAAAAAGGCATAATTAGGCTAATAATGACTTAACATCTAGTATACGAAATATACACCCTAACATCCAGCCTAAAATAATACATCACAAAATAAAACATATATCAAACCATGCATTGTCCTAACATAAGGCTAAAAGTGTTGACTTAATATAATGTGTGTGTATTAAGGCTTGTGTGGTACATCCTAACTAGCCTTTAAGGTTGTAGTTTCCTAAGTGTAGAAAGATTCAATTTAAAAGGTGCTTTCTCTTTAAGTTGTTTAATTGATTTGCAAGTTTTAATTTGTGACTTATTTTTTCATATGACTTACACATAATCTCTAAGTGTTGTAAAGAGAAGAAAGAGGATTACCCTCTTTCATCCCTACCTTGAGCCATTTCTAAAGCATGTTAATTTAATTTAGTTCTCTTTAGTGAATGGTTTATTACATATTTTAAATTGATACTAAGTTTAGGTCCACCTTAAATAACCTTATTCAATAAGAAAGGCATCTTTAGATTAATTAAAATGAACTACTATCACATGAAACATATTCATTCATTTCTTTCCATCATATATAACATGGAAATGATCAAGTCCTAAACATATCTATACATGCAATATGTTTTTGGCACACTTAAATGATGAATGTAAGCAAATGCATTTGGAATTTAGATACTTCATTTTGATTAAATTATTTTGTCATATTAATTTAAAGCTCTATTTAAATTCTTATACAAGAGTATAAGAAAAGAACTCTAAATCATGTGACTAATTAATTCAACCACTTGAACAAAATATGAATGTATGTCTTTTTTTTTAAATAGAAAAGGGATTTTCATTCATTAGTTAAATGTACACACAAGTGTATAAAAGTTATAAGTGGATATGGCACTATTATTTTGCACCAGGGGAGTGAGGTAAAGACATCATTGGCTTTTCATCCCCAGAATATCCAAACTAATATATACACTACTCTTATATACATATGAATGTATAAATAACTATAAGAATAGAAAACCATGCAAATTATAATATTATTTAATTATGATTTTCATTCATTAGTTATATCACACATACACATGTATAAAAAGTTTTAAGTAGATACGATGCCATTATTTTGCACCAGGGGAGTGAGGTGAGGACCTCCTCGAGGCTACTTAAAGCCTTGCATCCTCAAAATGTCTAGTATACTCTATAGCAAAAGTAGAATTTGATTATGATTTTCATTCATTAGTTATATCACACATACACATGTATAAAATTTTTAAGTGGATACGACGCCATTATTTTGCACCAAGGGAGTGAGGTAAGGACCTCCTTGGGGCTACTTAAAGTCTTCCATCCCCGAAATGTCTAGATTAATATACCCACTAACATTCGAACTTATGCAAATCAACATATGAATGAAACAAAAAAACTTCACTTAATACACTAAGCTTATATTCACATGCACCTCCTATGTATGTGTAACTAATGTAACAACATGTATTATTATTCATTAATAAGCTTTTGAAAATATATTTGAGATTTAATAGTGATAATAGCCACACATATTTTTAATTTAAGCCAACACATGCAACTTAACATAAAGGAAATCATTTCATTTAATTATTTTTTTGAAAAGGATGAATGCATGCTCACAAGTGGCATACAACATTTAATACAATCAAGAGAAATAAAATAACATGAGCACATAATTTCATTCAATCTAATTAATTCATAAGGGAAATCATATCAAATACAATCATTTAAAGTAAACTGAAACTTCTTATTAAGTTATTTTTGGATGTTTTATTTGATTTATAGAAAAGAGGAGATTCAATCATTTGTTTTTCCTAACCTATTCCCATGTTAACTAATTAATTTGGTTCAACAAAAAGAAATTAAGTTTATTTTATAGATTAATTAAGTTGTGATATGAAATCAATTAATTAACCCTTTCCTATATTACCTTAAAGTAACTAACCACTTAATTATGAGCCAACATGATATGCACATGAGTTGGAATTTATATTATCAATGACTCTAAGAAGTAAAAGGCCTAATGCAATTGACTCATAATTAGTGATTAATTAGATTAAAGAACTTAATTACGTACTCTTATGGCTTCTCCACACATGTAGGTTAGCCATAATTTTTTTAAAATAGATTTAGGTTGTTAAACACCTAAAGATCTACCCAAGAAACTTAATTAGATGAGTTCTAGAATGATTATGATTTTAATTTAATTAATTAAGCCATTTAATTAATGAATTGAACCATTAATTAATCCCAAATTAATTGATTTTAAGTGAAATGAACTTAGGGAAAAGAATGGGAAAGAGGTCCCAATCTCATTCCCCATGCCCATTCACTGTTATCCAATGATTAGCAAGCATAATTAATGGTTTCCTCACTATTTAGAATGTTAATTAATCACCTAATTATATAAAAAAGTAATTAAGGCTAAGATAAACAATTTCCCTAATTAACCAAGCAATAAATCCCAAGAAAATTATGAGAGGTAGAGATCATCCCATTAATCATCCTAAAAGTTTGAAATTAATCTCTTGGGTAACTAGGGAGTAATTAAGCTAACTAAGTTTTCAGTTAAACCCAAATTAAGCCTTAATTACTATTTAAATTTAATTAGAGTTAATATTTAATTAATCTCCTTTACCTTCAAAATGAGTATCTATTTGCATTTTTATGATTTTTGTATGATTTGTTATGATTTTTAGAAGTTTCTTATCATTAAGATGATTTTCATGAAGTACATAAATTTATTTTATTAAAATAAATCATTTGAACATAAAAATTCAATATCTTTCAATACAGAAGTTATTTTAATCTAAAATTTTTAAGGTAGGTATATTTTAACATAAATTGTAATCCTTAAAAATTTCAACTTAATCTCATGTGTATTTTTTGGTTTAATTAATTAATTTTGATTTTTACAAAAACTCAAATTAAGCTCAAACTATTTAGTAAAATTTGGGGATTTTGGGTTTGTTAGATTTCTCTCAAAAATATGAATCCAATGAGCCTTTATTTACAATTTTTCATTAAGTATTTTATTTTCTATAAATTTTTAAAATTTTAGGTATTTTAAATAATTTTTAAAATCAAAAATACCCTAATTTCTCACTTAACCCAAATAGACGACGGCAACGCTACGCGCATGATTAGCCATCTAGTCCGTGGCATGCGTGCCATGGTGCTATACTACATGGCATTGATGCGGCGAGAAAAAGTAATGAATGAAAGCGATGTGTGGATCATATTGTACCGCTCGATCAGTGATCAAATGGTCGTAGTTCTACTCCGCAGGATCAGAAAGGCGAAAACACGTGATTGGCATGAGATCTAAGCTGACTGATCGGAGGATCATGGGATTAGATGGCTACTGCGTGTCACAGCCGGTTGAATGATAAACCAAGGGATTGGGGGTTTTTTTGATAATTTAAGTGAAATTTCATTTGAATAGACTCATTTTCACGTCGATTCACAACAGAAGACTTTTATATTTGTATTGGGACTAAATATAATGGAAAATGTAAAGGTTTTTTAAGGAAACCCCTTGAATCGAATAAAATCTATCACAAAATAAAAAATCTTAAGGCCGACAATGGTTCTCAAAAAGTGCCTCACTGAGGATGATTTTTGGTGGCGGTGATGATCTGAGCACTCTTTTGAGTGGGGGAAGAAGCCTTAGAATGAGCCTAGACCATTACCTTCACTTTGCAATGATGTATCTATTGGTGGCTACCACTTCCTCACCGAAGTCCACTTGGGTTTGGTGTTTTTCTCTCTAAAAATGAAGTGAGAATGTTTGCTAGTTAGTTTGGGAGCTCTAGGGGATGGAAATAAGGGTAGGAGAATGAGAAGAAGGATCTTTATTTTTAGTGCTTTCATTTTTTTGATTTTTTTTTAGCTCCAAATGGGTGTCCTTTGGCTTGATTGATTGCGAATGGAAGGGAATCATCCTAGGTGGCTCATTTTAGTTGGCTAAGGCATCAGAAGTGGTTGTCATGAAGGACAAATGGTTGTCCTAGCAATGGGAGGTGGAAGTCCTTCATGTCAAGTGTTCCAATGGGGGAAGTGAGGTGAATTCACCTCCCCATGAATCATGGCTACCCCAACCACCTCTTGGGTTCGATGATCAGTATTCTTGGTGCCTAGGTGGATCAATGGATGAGTGTCAAGTGGACAAGGAAGAAAAATCACCATTTAGGTGAGTGTCTTTTCTCATGGGATGCCCTTAATCCAATGGTAAAGTGGTTATTTAGCATTAAATTTTATTTGAGAAGATTTAAAATGAGTCAAAAGTGAATTGGACCAAATTTCATATCATTTGGAGTTCATTTGATTTAATTTTAGTCAATTTGACCCATTTGGGCCAAATTGGGTCAAATCAAGTTAGGTTGACCAATTTGGTCAAATTAGGTAAAACCAAGGGTTGTATCAAGCTCAAATGATCATTTAGAGT
Source organism: Cymbidium sinense (assembly GCA_021442155.1). Taxonomy (NCBI): domain Eukaryota; kingdom Viridiplantae; phylum Streptophyta; class Magnoliopsida; order Asparagales; family Orchidaceae; genus Cymbidium; species Cymbidium sinense. The sequence continues at coordinate 167,984,822 of CM038217.1, read as the reverse complement.
GCATTGGTTTAATTGGTTTCAATCAATTTAGTTTAATTTAGATTTAATTTAGATTTTTTCCAACTTGATCCTTAAGGTCAATTTGGGCTAAGTTGACTAATTTAACCCAATTGACCAAATTTGCTTGAATTAGGGCTTGGTCTGAGTTTGGTTGATCATTTGGAACATATTACAGTCTTTGGTTACGTTCAATATGGATTTGATTGGGTTTTAGGTTGATTTGACCCTTAAGATCAATTTGGTGTTAAGTTGACCAATTGGTCAAATTGGGCTCAATTAGGGCTTTGGTCAAGTTCAATAACCACTTTAGAATGAACTTTAGCCATTAGCTATAATCCATTTGATTTAGGTTATAATTTGGCTATTTTGGGTTCAAATGGTTTAAAGGGTTGACTTGGTTTGACACAATTCATGATAATTGATTAACTTATGATGATCAATAATCATGATATGAAGTTTGGATTAACTTAATTCACTTTGATTTGAATTGGATTGGATTTTGTCCCATGTAAGTTAAATTATCCACTTTGGGTCAAAGTGAGGCAATTGGGTTTAGTTGGCTTAATTTTGAGTTGAGTTTGATTTAATTGAGTTTATATATAGATTTGATATTAGCATATAAATCTAATTGCAATTAATTTGAGTTCAAACGAGTTTTGGCTCATTTGATTATTTCAAGTCAAATGGGCTAGGTTGGGTTTGACTTGAGTTGATTTTAATTTGGCTTGATGATTATAGATTTCATTTATATTTGGATAGATGATTGAAGTAAAGATTTATTCAAGAGAAAATCCATTGGTTTTGATTTGATTTGGATAGGATTTGGCCAAGTTTAAGGAATTAGCTCAAAGGGCTTGAATTGGGTTTTGATTTCATTTGGATTTGGTTTTGGCTATTTGAATTTACATTTTATTTATATTTTGGAATAAAATAAACATGTAAATGATTTATGAGAAATTCACTTGAGTTTGAATTGATTTGGAAGCAAACTTGACTAAGCTCGTGGATGTAGGTTAAAAGGGCTTAGAAAAAAATTTGGTTGAGTTTGGATTTGATCATGTGATTAAAAAATTTGAAGTTAGACTTTGTAAATGATTGAGTGATTAAATTGATTTTAGGGAAAGGTAATTGAATTTGGATTGATTTGAATTTGTTGAAGGCTAACTCCATAAGATAAAATCAAAGGGCTTAGAAGGGTTTTGATTTTGAATTTGATTATGGGTTTCAATCATTTGGTTTGGAATTTGTATTTAGATTTGGTATATGAGTTGAATTTGAAGTTTGGCTTGAGAAGGAAAGTATGTATTAGGTTTAGGCTATAGGGTAGGCAAGTCTTCCTCAGTCTTTAGGGCACAACCAATTCTAGTAGCTAACTCTTCTAAGTCTCTATGATTAGGTTAAGTGTACACTTAATCACTAGAAGTGTCTTAAGACTAAGAAGCTCTTAGTGCCTATTAGAGTCTTAGATCTATCATGAGGAAGTTGAGAACTCACTCCAAAAGTGAGGTCAACATAGATCTTAGACTTTATAACTTTGTAGGACCCAATGATTTGGTTGATAACTAATTGAGAATCTCCGAAGAAGTTGATATTTTGGATGCTTAGAGTAATGGCTAATTCCAGACCAATAGTCAGAGCCTCATATTCTACTTCATTATTGGTATAAGGATTGGACAAATGATTTGAGATTCTCATCACATTGCAGTCTAGAGTTTGGAGAACTATTTCCACCCCTGCCTTCCCTGGGATAGTGGATCGTGGTTCTTCCCCTCTTTGAGAGGAAGCACCATCAAAATACATCTTCCAGTAGTGAATGCTAGTGTCCCCTAAGTTCATGATTTGTTCATCGGGGAGGTCATCGCTAACTGGAGAGTCAGCAAAAAGTGGGTGTGCTACTAAAAAATATGTTAGCTTGTCCTTTCACTACACGAAGGGGTATGAAAGTAATGTCAAACTGTCACAAAATCATGGACCAATGTGCTAACCATCCAGATAGTGTCGGTTGTGTCATGAGATATTACAGTAGATTGATCCTAGAGATCAAGTTAATCTTATTAGAAAGTATGTAATGCCATAACTTTTGGGATGCAAAGATTAAAGCTAGGCAATGCTTCTCAATGGGTGGATAGTTTTCTTTAGTAGGGATTAGACGATGACTAAGATAATAGAGAGCATTCACTTTTCCTTTGTCATTGGCTTCAGCCAATAGAATGCTAAGGGAATCATCTAATACATCAGTGTAAATGATGAGCAGCTTGCTATGGATAAGGGTTATTACAAATGGTGACATCATCAGGTAGTGCTTGATGTCTTCGAAGGCATGCTAACACTTATCATCCCCCTTGAACTCGACACTATTTTTGACAAGTGCTGAGAATGGCTAATATTTTTTTTGATAGGTTGATATAAAGCATCTTAGATATGCAAACATCCCTTGGAATGATCTGAGTTGAGTTAGACTTTTAGAGGGTGGCATGTCTAATATCACTTTGATCTTTTTCGGATCAATTTCAATTCCCCGGTGTCGAATAACAAACCCAAGAAATTTTCCTGAAGCTACTTCGAATGCATACTTCATGGAATTCATTTTGAGGTTAAATTATCTTAACCATTTGAAAACTACTCTCAAGTTAAAGAGATGATCTTTTAATTCCTTACTTTTGACTATGAGATCATCGACATAGCACTCGACTTGATGATGAATGACTTCATTGAAGATTCAAGCTATGGCTCACTAGTAGCACCTGCATTTTTAAGATTGAAAGGCATGACCCTATAGCAATAGATTTTGATCAAGGTTTGAAAAGTAGTGTTTCTTCATCTTCAGGGGCCATCTTAATTTTGATTTATCCAGATGAGCCATCCATGAAGGAGAAGACTACATGAGATGAGACAATATCCACCATCAGTTCTAGCATTTGAAGTGGAACTTCATCTTTTGGGCATGCCTCATTTAAATCCCTAAAGTCAATGCATATGCAAATTTGACCATTCTTCTTCTTAACTGAGATGACAATGGACAACCAGGTAAGGTATTTTTTTCTTAGATGAAACTATCATCGATCAATTTCTTGACCTCAAAAATAACTTATTTTTCAATGCCTAATTGCATGAGTCTAGGAGCTTGCTTGATAAAGTTAGTACTAGGCCCTATTGTTAGTTTGTGGACTACTACGTTGAAGATAAACTGAACATCTCTTCATAACTCCGTGCGAAGCAGTCCTTAAACCCCATTAATAGTCTAACTAAGTCATTTGTTTCAGTATCATTCAACAAAGAATTAATGTATGTCGGACGTGAATTGTCTTCATTTTCTAAGTTGATTTCCCTGAGCTCATCGATGGTTGACCTGATCTTCTCTTCAAACTCTGGCAATGCATCTTTGACTTCAAAATCATCTAGAATATCTAAAGTTTTCAAACACACCTTCTCATGTGAGTTAGTGTGATTTAAAAAGAACCTATCATATTCTAAAGGATTGGTGATGGCTAAGAAATAATCATCATCATCGACTAGACCCACTATATCGAATCCTAGTCTTTTCCATGATTGAGAGATTTTGCATTTACTCTTCTATATTCTTTCGAAATAGTCTGACCTATGCTTTGACCAAGTATATGAGATTAACCCTTATTTTGCTAAGTTCAAATATTCTTTTGAAATAGTATGACCTGTGCTTTGACCAAGTATGTGAGATTAACCCTTTATTGTTAAGTTTAACATGGAAAGTACCAATCAAAAGGTAATTCTATTAAATTTTTATATAAATCATCCTCAATTTCTACATCAACTTCTTGACTTGAAGATGATGCTCCTAGAAATAATCTCTAAGTCTTCACATCTATGGATGACTTAGAGACATTCTTAACTACCAAACTCTCAACTTTTTGTGAGGAGAGTGGGGTTAGAGCTAATGTTCTCAACTGATGCCTGATTATTTCACATACATATTTGGATACATTTATGTTTTGCTTTGTAGCCCGATCTTCATCACTATCTAGCTCAAGTGTCACCTCAAAAGGGATATGCTGCTAAAATGAGTTGGTGTGCTAACCACATAAGACTCATTCTCTAAACTAGATTATAAGTCTATATGGATAGCAGGTGTACTCCTGGTGGATAGTACATACCTTCTATTGAGTGACCAACATGAGGCTTTCCACTTCTGGGGCTACCTCTGAATTGTCCTCTTCCTCTACTGGTGGAGGTCGGGTCATTCTACCCATGTGTTCAAATTGAGTAACGAACTATGGGTGGAATCTAATGTCAGGCTCTATATCTTTCCCTTAGTTCATGTCCCACTCCCTTTTATATTCTTTTTCTTTTTCTTTTCTTTTTATTTTTTTTCTTTTTCATTTCTTTCTTTTTGTTTCTCATGGGGATCTTGACTAAGATCGCGAGAACAAACTTGGAAATTTTGGGGAAGGTAATAGGCTGCATCCTCATATATCCCGACCTCATGAACTGTGAATGGTTTGAGATCTCATTTGATGCAATACTCAATTCCACCTCTCATGAAGTTCATGCACTGATTAGAGAGGATGAAACTTTATTATTTCATGTATCCACGGCCTCCCAAGCAAAGAATTGAAAGATGTATCCGAGTCTATGATGTGAAACTTAGCTTTAGTCTTCCAGTCATCTATCTCTAGTGGAAACACTATGGAGCCTAAGGCCCTCTCGCCTTATTCATTGAATCCTCTCAACATCATCCTTTTCTTTTAAAGTTTGGAGATGTATATCCTTAAGTAGGTAAGGGATCTTAGACTCATAATATTGATTGATGTACCTTGGTCAACCAGAACTCTTAATATCCTATATCTGCCAACATCCACTAATGTAAAGAGGGTGGTTGTGTTCAGTCATCCGTAGATGTAAGTTTTCATCACTGAATGTAACTCCTAAGATGTCCTTCGAGTAGTGTGCCTCCTCTTCAGTAGCAGTCAGCTGAGCTAAGCATATCTCTGGATTAAGTAGATCGTTGTTGACCTTATTTTTGAAAGAGGACATTCTAATAATAATAAAAAATCTCAAGTTCAAATAGGGATTTCCTAATTCACTATTTAAGTCACTATGCTTAGTGACTTAAAAAATGCATTTTGAGCTAAATTCATCTACTTGGTTTGATGTAAAATCAAGTCAAATGTCTAACATAAATTAAATCAAGTGAATCAATATAAATAAATTTAAATTCAAAGTCAAAATTAAAGTCAACTCTAGTTAACTTAGAATTGACTTAAGTGTGCCCACTTAGTCAAAAAGTCAACCACTAAAAGTTGACTAAATTAAATCACCAAAAATATTTCAAATTATCAAATGAATATGTGTGATCACAATGACAAAGAAATTTGAGTCCATGGAGGCCTAGATTTGGTAAATTAATTTTCTTAAATCAAAATAACCTAAATAAGCCACATTGAACTCAAATCCAAGAAAAATCAAAATAAATCTAAATTGATTGTCTATGGGGATAGTGATGGGACATAACCCAACTCCTTATTGAGTAGTTGGATCAAATGGGTCATTTGACCCATAAGAAATTATGTTTAATTCAGTTAACTTAATTTGGGTTAAGTGAGTTAAGCAAGACAAAAGAAATAAGGAAATACCAAAACACTTCCAACCAAATCACATAAGATGGGGGTAACACTTCCTTAAACCCTTCTAATGAAGGTTTACTTCCTTAATCAATATTTTCTTGCATTATTGCATTATTTTATCAAATCCAAATTGAGGAAAACTAATGCAAGCAAAGGAATGTGAGAAGTCAAATTCCTTCTCCCTTCTTCCCACCTCTTCACATAAGACAATTGTGGGATGGAAAAGGAGAACACTAGCTAGCTTCCAAGGTCCTCCATCACCAAAACTGACCAAAGAATAGCTAGGGAGGAGCTTAAAGGCTCTTGGCCATATAGAAAAATAAGAAGAGAGACTTCCCCAAGGAAAATTGAACATACACACACCTTCACACATCAAAATAGAACCTAAATGAAATTTTCCCCTCTCCCTAAGAGTCCTTAACCACTCTAAACCATCAAAGTCAAAAAAGAGCACTCAAGGGTTGATCTAGGGAGCAATATATAAGGAATTAATCTAATTCTTTTGGCAGGCAAGTTTGATTCAAGCATTCGAAGCCCTATGATCAATTTCAAAGCCAATCGTCCAAAGAATTGAGGTATGCCATTGTTGACCTTAAGCTTTTCCTTAGAGAATTCAATTGTAGTTGGTTTAATAGGAAATGTAAGTTGGTTTAATAGGAAATGTAATCTTCAATAAGATCGAACCATATAGAAACATAGGATATTCATCCACGATAGTGTAACAATAGAAATCACTTGATTTCGTGCTCTAGATCGATCACAATTAGCAAAATACTTTCAACAGTCCTTGGCTCCCATAGGAATCAAAGGAGATGATCTCTCTACTATCTAATCTGTGTATTTGGATCGAATGGCCTAGATCTAGGCGGATCGGTCGATTTTCACCCTTTAGGAATCGCGATAGGACGGATCATCCGATCAAAGATTGAACGGTCCATAGGCGATCCCATGTTTTGAACTACGGTAACGTGGATGCCATGTGGCTCCACACTGACCAACCCGCACAAGCCACGTGGCGGGACGCACCATGTAGGTGCATGCCATGCGGCATGCAGATCCCGTGTGGGACTGCCAGATAAAAATGATTAAAATTGGTTAAATAATGGATTTAATTAATTTAAAAAATGCAAAAAAACTTCTAAAAATCATAGAAAATAAAATATAAATCATAGAATTACAAATAAAAGCTCTATGGATTCATCCTAATAAGAGAAATCCATAGAAATTAAAATCCCCAATTTTTGTTAGGTAATTTTTCCTTAATTTAAGTTTAATTGAAAAACATTAAACCTTAATTACTCTCAAATTAATAATCCAATTAATTTGACACTTTAGGGAAATAAAATTAAGCATAAAATACACCTTAAGTAAATTTTTGAGGATTTAATTCTCTGAATTCAAGAAAATTGAAATTTTATATGCTTAACCTTTTAATTAATTAAATTAATTGACCCTTAATGAAATAATTAAGAAATGTTAATCAAACAATCTTAAATAAACATAATGAATATTGATGAACATCAGAACATTAATTAAACCTAATTAAACCTATCTGAACCTAATAAATTATTAATTAACTTAATTAGGTAATTAAATAAATTAAATAATTCAATTAAATAACCTAAACTTAATTAAATCATAGTAAATCAACCGGTTAACCAAAAATTATAAATAAACCTCATTGGAAAGTATTTTAATGAAGAATAAGTGAAAAATAAAATCCCTTAATGAATCATAATACGTTAGGCTTAATTTATGTTTTAGTGAAATAATTAAAATCTTAATTACACCCTAATTACATCTCTAAATAAGCTGAAACTTTAGGGATATAAAATTTGCATATAGCCCTACTTGCCAAAAATATTTCAGGTCTAATTAATCTTTGGAATAGGAGTTCTTAAATTTCCAAATCCTTAGGTCAATGTTAATCAAATATTGGGTTAAGGAAATTAATTAACTTATTAAATAAAGTGGTAATTCAAATTAATCTCCATCAAACATTAGAAAACTAGTTAGAAATTTCTCTAAATATCCTAAGTCAATTAAAGTGATAAAATTCAATCTTTGGTTAATAAAATTATTAATTAACTTAAACCTTAACCTTTGAATCAATAAAATTTAATGAAACCACTCATCTTTAATAAATTTAAATAATGAATCTAAAACCTAGGTTAATCAAATCATGTAAGTTAACTTTCTTTAGGTTAAGAATAATCCATGAACAAACCTATGGTACTAATTCATATTAATGAACTTAAACCTTAAGCTTACAAATCCATGATTTAATAACTTAAGTTAAATTGAATGAACTCAAACTAAAATTAAACTCTTTAAATTAACATAAGCCAAACCAAATGAATTCCACATAGCTTAACTCAAAATGAAACAAATCAAACAAATTAAATCCAAACATAAACAACATGAAATGGATTGATTAAGATACTTAAGGGTCTTAGTTAAGACTTTTGGAAACTTCATTAGGATTTAGGATTTATGTGGTCACAAAATTAAAGGAGCCTAACAAATTCAAACTTCAAACTTAAACTTGAAATTAAAGGAGCCTAACAAAGCCTTATCACACAAGCCCAACTTCTACACACACTAGATTATTTAGGTCACATACTCTAGATATAGGTTAGATCATTCTATGATTTAATTATAATCTCCTGTGATATGTTGTGATGTGCTTCACATATTTATGTGGTGTATTGCTTTAGACAAGATGCCTAGGCTTGTTTGTTTGTTAGACTAGATGTTAGGGCATTCTTTCTAAATTTAGCACTATTTTCTGCAGGGGACTATGTTAAAGGGATCATTATAATAAATAAATCATAAAATTGATGTTTGCTTGTATGTGCTAAAAATCCCTTAACATAGTCTAGAGGACAGGTGGGCTTGGCAAACAACTAATGCTAAGCCCGTATGTTTATAAAATATAAATTGCTTTATGTGTTGTGCATGTTTTCTAACATCTATTTTGCACGGCTTAGAATTTCTTTTGAATTTTAAATGTAAATTTGAGCTTAGAATTAGGTTAGGATCTATGGGGTCTAGGATTAGCGGAGAGGACCCAACCGAGATCGGTGGTCCCCTGAGCAGATGGATGTCCCTGAAGAAGGAGACTTTCCTGGAAAAAAGACTCATAGATCTAAACTTGTAGGTTTAGGCCAGGTTGTATAAGGGTAGAACTCAGTTGCCCATTTTTCTTTCTTTTGGGGTGTACAGCGGTTCCCAGCTGCATTGGCCTTTTCTTATATAATTTAATTTGGCTTGATTTATTTTGGGTGCACAATAAAAATAGCATGCTTTTTCAAGGTTTCTTTTTTTGTTGTTTTTTGTCTTTGTGATGACATGGGCGTCATAGGATAAACTAAAATTTCTACCAATTAAATCAATGAAACATAAAAATAAATATAACTCAAAATCTTCATATAAAAGCCTAAAGTAAGATAAAATATGTAGCAACCCCTTGGATGTTTTAACATCATGCATAAATCATATTATTTCACTCTTGATTAATGAAGGACTTCCATCCTTGCCAGAGAATCTAGGCTTGACCTTTGAGAGCCGATGATGGAAGTACACCTTCTTCTATTCTAATTTGGCCCATAATCTTTTTCTAATTGCATGCATTAGGCATAAATTGTATTCCTATGACCTAAAAACAATCCTGAGTCAAAAATTATAAAAATTTGAAAATATGCATTAGTTAGGTGCTTCTTCATACCCCACATGATCTTAGTGATTAGGGAGTAATTATAGGTTCATAGATTTCTTTCCTAAAACTATAACAACCTAGTCATCTTGCATTCATATGACTTAGCCTCATGGTTTTAAAATGCACTTAGGTGGTGTTAGCTTACAGCCTTCTCCAGGCAGGTTGTAAGTCCAAAAGAGTCAAGGATATGTTAGTTCTCTCAAGTGAGGAGAATAGCCAATGATTCCCAAGGATAGAACTAGGCCGAGCATCTGACATGTGTCAGAAGTGCCTATATACTAGGTTTTGAAAAATCCTTTTTAAGAATAAGTCTTCAACCCTAGGAATTTGTATAGTCTTGTGCTGCTAGAATCTAAGCCCTAAATTTTTAAGAAAATGATAACTTGAAATCTAAAATTAAATCCTAAATTTTAAGCCCAATCATATGATAGTTGAAATTTCTACTAGGTATCTCAATATCAATAGGCATTTCCTACTTTTTCCTATTTGACTCTTGAAAATAACTCTCTCCAATTTGGACCTCTCCTAATTGAATTTTCAAAAATCAATCCTTTGAAAGCAACCTTAGCAATCTTTAGGAATAACCATTTATTTCTTTAATCGAGAGTATTCTTAGGAAGAGTCCCCTTCATAAGATGTAATTAACTATAAAGGCTTTCCTTTATTATTTCACTATTGATTAATGAAGGACTTTCATCCTTGCCAGAGAATCTAGGCTTGACCTTTGAGAGCTTATGATGGAAGTACACCTTCTTCTATTCTAATTTGGCCCATAATCTTTTTCTAATTGCATGCATTAGACATAAATTGTATTCCTATGACCTAAAAAGAATCCTGAGTCAAAAATTATAAAAATTTGAAAAATATGCATTAGTTAGGTGCATCTTCATACCCCACATGGTCTTAGTGATTAGGGAGTAAGTCTAGGTTCATAAATCTCTTGCCTAAAACTACAATAACCCAGTCATCTTGCATTCATATGACTTAGCCTCATAGTTTAAAATGCTTGGTGTATATCCCTTCTCTAGGCAGGTTGTAAGTCCAGAAGAGTCAAAGATATATTAGCTCCCTCAAGTGAGGAGAATGGCCAATGATTCCCAAGGATAGAACTAGGTCGAGCATCTAACATGTGTCAAAAGTGCCTATATACTAGGTTTTGAAGAATCCTTTTTAAGAATAAGTCTTTAACCTTAGGAATTTCTATAGTCTTATGCTGCTAGAATCTAAGCCCTAAATTCTTAAGAAAATGATAACTTGAAAATCCTAAATTTTAAGCCCAATCATATGATAGTGAAAATTTATACTGGGTATCCCAGTATCAATAAGCATTTCCTACTTTTTCCTATTTGACTCTTGAAAATAACTCTCTCCAATTTGGACCTCTCCCAATTGAATTTTCAAAAATCAATCCTTTGAAAGCAACCTTAGTAGTCTTTAGGAATAACCATTTATTTCTTTAATCGAGAGTATTCTTAGGAAGAGCCCCTTCATAAGATGTAATTAACTATAAAGGCTTGCATTTATAGAAAACCATGATTCCAGGATAAAATAAATTCTGATCTACTTTTTATGTAGTTCAGGGGAAAATATTCTAGTACACGAAAGACCCACTAGCCTTAGGAGTCTTTTATTGAAATGATCAAATCCATTATAGGAGAACATATTTTTCTTTTTAAATAATATGTTTATTCCTTAATGTCACATTTGTCATCTAAATAAAATATTCCTAAACTATATGTGGTGTCATTTCTTTTCTTTATTCTAGAGAAAACACCAATAATCCTTGATTAGAGATTACCTCATCTCTTTGGATAAGATAAGGGTGTCGTATATACTTAGCTTAGTTGGCAACTTTCTAAGATACACTAGAACATTATAATCAACTCTAACTTGGTTCTCCATAAGCATATCTATAGGTGGAGCATCCTATGGACGAGCTATCTACTCACTGAAACCAATGACTTGCTTACTCTTATCCTGAGGTACTATGCTAGGATGTAAAACTTTGCCACTGCACAGGTTGACTTCAGTGACTTCATGGAATGATGAATTTGTGAAAAGTTTTACCTTCTTATTGGGTATACCTACATCTTCTTCTATGAGATTCTTAGAGTTGGTTGACTCCAAGTCAATCTCAAGAGGTGAACTCAATTGACTCAAAGAAAGAAAGTCTAACTCTGAATCAAAAAGAAAGGGATTAAAATTACTAGGGATATTATTATTTTCTAGACTTGGAGAGTTTACAACAGGAATAAAATTAAGAGCATCAAAAGTGGACAAGATATAAGTAGAATCTGCATTCTTCATTGATTTTTTTTTTTGGTGGAGGCACATGTTAGAAATCAAGTAAAGTAAGCAGAGTACCAGATTTAATGCCCTTGTCCACTGATATAATGGTCCTACCTGTAGAAGAGAAGCTAGTAGAAGAAGAAGTAGCTATAATAGTAGATGGAGTGCTGGACTCGGATGATGGTTGCGCTACTGGACTATCCAAGGCAAGTATGGTGAGTCGTTGTTGTTGATGCACTATGACCTTCCTCAAGTTGTCTTATGTAACTAGCAAACCTTCTTTTATTTTGGAGGTTTGAACTACTTCAGGCACCTGCAATAAGAGTTTCTTGATCTTAGAAATGATCTTTTTATAGGTTCAGTGCAAATAGATATCCCAACCTTCTTTGGTCCTAAAGGATTGCAAGTATCCCTAATGATTACTCTAATAGAACTAGATGGTTATTTTAATAAGTATTCCTTAGGGATAACTATGCTCCCAACTTGTAGCTACACTCAAGTCAATCCTTAAAATTAATGCAATTCTCTAAGACATGGCCTAACATGCGATGATAGGAGCAATTGCTAGGTTCATCGCTCTTGCCCACTTCCTCCGGCCTCTTAGGCTCTGATAACTGAAAGTCATGTTTCTTTAAGATGTTTTTAAAAATTTTCTAATTACCTCCCTCTTGAATGAATATAGCTTGTTCAATCTATCAGCAAGAGTAGGTGGATAGTAGCTACTTTGAGGTGGATATGAGTACAGTTGATGGATAGGCTGCTAAGGTGGTGTATATGGCCATCGTGGCTGTTGTGGTGGCTAATATGACAGCCAAGGTGGTGGTAGAGGAGATGACAAAGGAAGTTATTGTGCCTAGGGTCTCTTATATTAGACTCTAGCTGTCTGCTTCCCTCTATCCACTAACACAACTGTCCCTAACTTCTTCTCAAACACCATCTATGGCTTGGGCTAAGCTAATTGGTTAGGAAAGGGAAACTATTTAGCTTTCTCTTATAGGCTAGCCACCTTGTTGATTATTTTCTTGAATGTTTTGATGGTAAATGCCTTAAGCATGATGGTGATCGAGCCATGGATATTCTTGAGAAGAATCTCAATGGCATGCTATTCAGACAGCTATGGCTCGCATTTCATGCTCAAGTTGTGCAACCTAAGACTATAATCGACAAGAGACTCATTGGGCTTTTGCTTTGCTACAACGAGATCACCTACATTCACTCTTTAATGAGCTCCAACAAATCTCTTGATAAAGAGGTGCTCCAACTCAGCAAAAGTCTTTACCAAATTATTAGGTAGTTCGGCATACCAATCAAATGCATCCCTTGCTAAGCTACTAATAAAAGAACAGTTTATCACCACCGATACAAATGGCCTAAAATGTGCAATATATTGTCATGGGTTCCCATTGACATCAAAGATCTTGAAGGAAGGTGGCACAAAACCCTTGGGGTATTGAACTACATAAATTTTTTTATGATCTACCCTTTAGAATGGATGAGCTCCCCTTGCATTAAGCCATCACTTCCCTCACCTGCTATTCCACCATATTCTTAATACCTTTTTTATGCATGGAAGTTCCATCTATGACCTTTATATGCAAACTACCAACATCATCATCCAGAAGTGCACATAGGATAGTCTAAAGTATGAACCAACTCTAGCTGGTTGGTTATCATATGAGAAGGCTGTGAGATTGGGGCTAAGTTCTGCAATGCTAAGACCACTGCCATCAACTACTCAACCTTCTTTCCCATCTTGTCTATATGATCATTCTTTAGCTTGAGCTAGTGGAGGAGGTGCTAAGCTAAGTGAGAAGTGTCACCTTCCTCTAACGTGACACCTTCTTAGCTATGTTGATCCCTCTGTATGGACCCTTGTGTGTCGACCATGTGGACCTCAACTGTGTCATTTAACATATCTTCATCAGGATCAAAGAAGACTCTATCCTCCTCTTGATCCAAGTGATCACTGCTAATAATCTACTTGACTGTAGTGCTATAGTCCTCTATGATATCGTCTAAAAATAGTCATTTATCTTTCTTGGCTCTATGGGAATTTAGATTGGCTATCTACTGACCACAACACTATGCTCTTCTAACTATATATGTTGAATGCTCTTTACTGGCAGGGTGCACTCCCTAACTAGCTCAACTGACATGGGGACTATGTCTATGTCCACTCCCTTCTCTCTCTCTCTCTCTAACTGTGGTAGAGGTGGTGCGACCATGACACTCTTGAGTTACCAATCCTTCGTAACCATGGCTAAGTTAGAAGGTCGAGCAGGGGAGCTTGATCATATCTCAACAGGTGGAATAGATGGAGCAGGATCTTTAGGTCATAGCCAGATCACCAATGGAGATGGTCTTTCCCTAGATGGGGGCTTCTAAAGCTTGGCAGGAGTGGTAGATGTTGTAAGCTGGAAGGGACAATGAGTAGAGCAATGTGATGGCAAAGACATCAACTACCTCTTGGACAAAGATCTCTCCTATGTCAAATTGTGCCCATGAGGATAATGATGTCTGAATGATCAACCCTGATGGGGCGGCGATCAAGGAAGTCCATCAGGGCGGAGGCCACCAACTGTCTAGCATACCTCCTCCTCGCCCTCTTACCCACTTGAGCTGTAACTCAAACCTCAGTGGTTCTCTCCTTATGGATTTAGTCAACACTCTTGGAGATTATGGATCTCAAATCGAACAATGTGCTAAACTCTGAGCATCCATAGGCTCTGCCAACCTGGCAAAGAACTCTCCTAAAACTAACATAGGGCTTCCTCCGCTCCCAAGATGGTACCTAAAAGTGTGTTGGTGGTGGAGGTGATGTAGTGATCTTCCTATAATTCTCCTCTCCATCTAAAGTTGAGAGGGGGTGGAACCTGTTGCCACTCAAGAGTGGAGAGGTCTCATGAGGAGAACCCTCCTCAGTGACATGGGAGACAACATCAATCTCCCTGGCTGCCCGCTCATGGTGTTGCTTGATCTTCTTATTTTTATTGTGGCACTGAGTCTGGGTGAGCAAGGTAGAGAGAGAGGTGGAACCTACAACAAAGGTAGGGGAGAATATCTTGGAAGTCAAGATAGCCTTCCCCTTCGTCGTGACCAAAGAGGAGGTAGTAGCCCTCACTGGAACTATGGCATGGACAACTGATTGAACGTGCACTAGAGCAATGGGCACTAACACTGACACTGATACTGATCAGGGTGTGGCAACCATGGAAACCTTCCTCTTCAGTGAAAAGAATCCAACGTTAGATGGAATGTCGAACCGGAGAAGTGGCATCTATCCTATTGTCTCCTCCTTGCTAACAGTCGTGAGGGCTGGCCCCTCATAGGTGACTCAGACGGCCTCAAAGCCACAAAATGGATCAGATGAGTAGTGGTCGAGGTGTGTATGGCTTGATCTAAGGCCAGATCCACACTCATCGTGAAAGAAAAGATGAACTTGCAGGAAGCCATAGTAATTGCACTTACTGGGATGAGAAAGGCCTAAATGTGTTGAAATCATCACATTTGTTGAAACATAACTGAGTTAGACCATTGCTTTGATATTTATTGTCAATCATTCACCTTTAGATTTGACTTGCAATTTGAAACCACACTTAACAAATTTAGGTATCATTGAATTTTGGAGAGATTTTTTATGTTTGAGGAGAGACTTTGCCATAATTTTTGATTTAGAACCCATACTCAACAAATTTAGGTATGTTCAATGGGGTTCAAATATTTGGAGAGACTTTAGAGATATATATGTTGTATGTTAGTTTGAGGTTTGACTTGGAAAATCTTTTCTTAGCAAATTTAGGTATGCTAAAAGGTTTCAATTACATGTTAAAAAATTTGGTGAAAACATCTTTATTTGATGTGATTGTTTGTTATATGTGTGATATATGTTATTTTGATTTGAAAATGGGGCCCTTAACAAATTTAGGTATGTTTGGTAGAGGCCAAATGTGTTTGATATATGTTTGTTGTGAAAATGGGACTCTTACTTAACAAATTTAGGTATGTTAAGTAGGATCCAAATGTGCTTCATATGTTTGTTCTATTTTGATTTTAAAAAGTGGAACTCTTATTTAACAAATGTGGGTATGCTAAATAGAGTTCAATTTATTTTATGTGTTGTTGTTCGATAATGATTTTGAAAAGGGAAACTCTCATTTGACAAATTTGGGTACATAAAATGGAGTCCAAATGTGTTATGATTTTGAAAGAGGGAAATCTATTTAACAAGTTTAGCTATGTTAAATAGAGTTCAATTTATTTTGATTTTTGAAAATGAAACTCTCATAATTTGGGTATGTCAAATGGAGTTCAAATGTGTTTTGATTTTCAAGATTTTGAAAAAGAGGAATTCAACTTAACAAATGTAGGTATGTTAAATAGAATTCAATTTGTTTTGATTTTTCCATAAGGGGAACTCTCATTTGACATATTTGAGTAAGTCAAATGGAGTTCAAATATGCTTTGATTTTGTGTGTGATATTTTCTTTTGAAAAGAGGGAACTCTAACTTAGCACATGTGGAATATGCTAAGTGGAGTTTCAATTTTATGTCATGATTTTATTTGAAAAATAGAGTCTTCATTCAACAAACTTTGGGCATTATGGTGCAAACTTGATATAGATATCCTTGTCTTCATCGATCCCCCTTTAGAAAAGGAAGAATAAATAAAAATAAAAATATATAATGCCTTGTTGGGACACCACAGATTCACAGATGTTCCTAATAGGGTGATCGGATACGACATTAAGAAAAGGTGTATTATCTCAAAAGATAGAACTCACCACCCTACAATGGACCTATTCAGCTTAATATAGACTCCTAAGGACTATGGGTCATCGGAATGTTCCAGAGATTCTTCCTCTACTTTACATGGAAAAGTAAAGCTAGGTTTATTTTAAAAAATTTTATTAAGTTTCTTTCAGGGGCAAGCCCACAAAGTTAATTACATCCTAAGGAATAGGATTCCTTAGGAATACTCTCGATTAAGGTAAATCATCGTTGTCTCCAAATATTTTCAAAGGTAGGACTATCAATCGATTAGTTTATTTTATAAAGTCAAATAGGATCGATCAAGAGGAGGGAGTTCTTATCGAAGCCAAATGAAGATAAGTAGGGGAAGCTTAGGATACTATGAAGCCTAGTAAGCATCCCAAACTATCTTATGGTTAGGCTTTATATTTTTGAAGTTGAATTGATTTATTTAAGTTGAATTTTTATTTGAATCTTAGGGCTTATAATTCCATGATTCAAGATCATAAAAAATGCCTAAAATGTGAAGATCTATGCTCGTAGCCCGCAAAGGAAAGTAGCAACCTCTGAACCTAAATCTAGGGAGCTTTGATGAGGGCCAAAAGCATGACCTAAATATAAGGTGAAAATGGGTATTTGGTTTACCTCCACAAGAGAGGATAAACCACCCGACTGTTTGGACTTACAACCACCTGGGCGTGGCCGCTAACTAACTCCTCCTATGATTTTAAAACATGTCGACAAGTCAAATATTTATACAAGATGGTAAGTTGTTGTTTATTTAGAAAAGAGACTAAGTTCTTAAACACACTCCCTAAGAGACTAGATCATGTAGGGCATGATTTTAATGACTTAAATCTAATGTAAATTTTTCATATATTTTATTTTTATTTTGAATAATCAATTTGACACAGGCCTTAGGATTCATATGTCTAACGCATGAGAAATTAGATTATCGGTCAAAATTAGCAAGACAAGGAGGTGCATTTCCACCATGGCTCTCAAAGGTCAAGCCAAGTCCTCTAGCAAGGTGGAAGTCCTCCAATCAAGAGTAAAACAATATGCTTTTTATGCATGATGTGAGAAAATAATACAACATCTAGCTAAGGGGTTGTTAATTCTTTTATCCATATTTATAGCCTAGACTTTAGGTGAGGTTATGAGTTATTTATTTTTAGTTTGAATTAATTAGTTGGATAAAAAATTTTATTTTTCCTAACAGGCTAATCATCATCTAGGCCATACATCAAAGCAAAGAATAAACTAAGAAAAGATTCCATCTTAATGCACAAGCTAAAAAAACATCAATCAATTTATAAAGCTAATGCAAAAGAATAAAAGGTCATTTGTGGTCAGGCTCCACCACAAACCTGAAAACAAATTGGGTAGCCAAGATATACTCTTATACAACCCAGATTATAAATGAATTAAATACCATTAAGCAAGGAATTCATGTTATGGGGGTCTTCATTCTTCATTTCTTCTTTCTTCTTTCTTCTTTCTTCTTTCTTCTTTTTTCTTTTGATTCCTTCTTTTGAATGGCTCCAAAGGCTTCACATGGTACATAAGACATGGTCTTATAATCAATGTTTATCCTAATACCCCATAACAATCATTCCAAAATCTTAATTGTAAAATTACATGAAAAGGGAAAAGTAAATCTACCTAAAACTTGCAAAATAGAGATTAACTACACAAATCATACAATCCCAAACATGGGTAACCAAGCCCACCAGGCCTATTTTTGGATTATGCTTAGGGGTATAAGCACCTGAATAATAAAAGCAGTTATATTTTTATTATAGCGCCCCTTAAAAATAATCCCCTGTAGAAGACAATAGTTAGACTAAGATCACCCAACCATTCAGTCTACACACATACACCCTAACATCCAGACTAAGAACATTACATCACAAAATAAGCAAAAATATCAAACCATGCACCGCCCTAACCTAAATCTAGAAGTGGTGACTTAGCTTAATGTGTGTGTTATTTAAGGTTTGTGTGGTAAGCTTAGCTAAGTTTTAAGGTTGAAGTTTTCTAAGTGTGAAAATGTTCAACTTAGAGGGTGGTTTTATTTAAGTGTTTTAATTGATTTGATTGATTTTTATTTTTGTGATTTGATTAGGTTTGAATGAACCTATAATTAATTACTAAAAGTCATAAAGAGAGGAAAAGAGAGAACTTCTCTTTCCTCCCTACCTTAAGTAATTTCTAAGGTAGATTCATATTTGATTATTATTTAGTGAATGTTTGATTATGTGTTTTAATTAATCCTAAGTTTATATTTTCTCTAAACAAACCTATTCAAAGAGAAAGGCATTTTAAGATTAAGTAAAGTGAAAAACTATCACAAAACACACATCACTTTATTTCTTTCCCAACATATATAGCATGCATATGGATGAATCCTAAGCATATCTATACATGCAAGTGGAAATATTTAGCACACCTTCATGATGAATGCTAAGTGATGTTACTTAAGAAAATTTGGAATGTTTCATGTATGCATGATTTTGTTAAGTAAAAAAGGGTGATTCTTTTATCCATTTTTTCACATGCGCATTTATATGTATGAAAGGCATAAGTGAGTACGACGCCATTGTTAGCACCAGGGGTGTAAGGTAGAAGACCTACTTAGGGTTACTTAAAGTCTCACAACCTCGGGGTTGTCTAGACTAATATACCACTTTCCTTAAATACATATGCATGTACAAAAGAAATGAATGAAAAAAGAAAGATGCAAAAGTTAATGTTTGTTTATTTAGCTTGTTTATGTAATTTACATGTGTAAGTGTGAATACCCTTCTTAATTAATAGCATAGAAATTAATATGAATGGGTTTAAGCAAGTGTTATATTTTTTTCAAATGAACTATACACTTTGCAAATCCTATTCAAAACTATACTAAAAGAGAAAAGAAGGAAAATCACACAATGCACATCTTTATATTTACACTCACAATCAAGCTTATAAATAATTATAAGTAGCATACCTTTCAGTTTTGATATTTTATTTATGAGTTTTGAAAATAATTTTTGATTTAATAGTCATAATAGCCATTCATATTCTTACTTTAGCCAAAATATGCAATTTGACATAAAGGAAATATGTCATTTTTAAAAGACATGAATGTATGATTTTCATATGACATACACATTTAACATATTAGGAAAGAAATAATTGATGAAAGCATATAATTTCATTCACCTTAATTAATTCTTAAGGATAATCTTATGAAATAGAATTATTTAAAGTAAATCAAATTTGTTTTAAAGAAAGTTTGATTTTGTTTTGAGTTTGATTTCAATTTGAGAAATGTGATATGAGTTTGCGGTCCTAACCTATTCCCAAATGTGTATGATGTTTTAGTTTAATTTTAGGTGATTAGATCAATTTTATGCTTTGGTTAGGTTAAGGTGTGAATTAAGTGTATTAATTACCCCTTACCTGCACCACTTTAGCATATTTAATCAAATAATTATGAGCCAATATATGACATAAAATCACACAAGAAATTTAATCAACAATGCACCTAAGAAAGAAAGGAGTCGGATGCAATTGGCTCACAATTAATGATTAATTAAGCTAAAAGGTTTAATTTAAGTACTTTCATAACCCTTCCCACACATGTGGGTTAGATTTTGATTTCCTTAAGTTACTTAGGTTATTGAACACCTAAGCACCTACCCAAGATGAATTGGTTAATTTTTGGATTGATTTGAAAAATTTTATCAAGTTAATTAAGTAGCTTATTAGTGGATTAGCCCTTAATTAAGTTTAGATTAAAGAAAGGGATTTAGAGAATGGCTTAGGGAAAATTCCCGAAATCCATTCCATAAATCTTTTCTTCATAGCTAATTAACATAAAGTGATTAGCCCGTTCACATGCTTAATTAAGCAATTATATTAAGATTCATTATATGATTTTTATAATTAACTCATCAATAAATCCGAAGAAAATCATGGGAGATAGAGATCATCCCACTAAGTATATCAGAGAATTTTGAAATGAATTAACGAAATAATTGGGGAGTAATTAGAGTTATTAAGTTTTCCTTAAAACCCTAATTAGGAAAAATACACTATTAAAAATTCTTTAGAATAATTTTAGATTATTCTCCTAAGAAATATCTTTACAATGTATTTTACTTTATATTTTTTATAATTTTTCTAGAATTAGTTATGTTATTTTTTAAGTTTCCATGGTTATATATTAATTAAATAGCCTAATTAAATGACTAATCTCATCGACGCCATGTGGAGGCTGACACGGTGCGCGCTGTCAATGTGTGCGTGATGGGAAAGGTCACTTAAGTTGTCACATTGTAGCATCACATCGGCGGTGATGCTATGAGCTTTCTCCTTATCTATCCGATCAAAGATCAGACAGGTAGATCAAGCCCGTGGTATTAGTAGGATAAATTGAGGATCCTATGCATCTTGGTCATGGTCGCCATCCAAAATATGTGGATGGATGGCCCATGATCCATCCTTGAGCTCGCCTATGGGAGATGGCCACCGTCCATCTTCTAAGGAAAGATTCGAGCTCGATTGAGCTCGGATTAAGCTCAAACTCAACCCACACCATCATCATGCAAGAGGGAATACATCCAAAGGCCAATTTTACTTAAGATGAAAATTCCTTTCACAAAATACCACACACTCTCTAGTTTAAGCTCAGGTTGAAGGCATACCTCACTGGAGGCTATCACCAGTGGTTGAATCCATTGAGGTAACTTCATCTAATAGAGACGAAGCCCTATTGAAAGTTTCAAGTCTTGGGATGGAGTAGATCTTCTTATGTACCAAGCTCACCTTAAAATCCTTAAGTCCTTGATCAAAGTCCCACTTCCCTTGCCTTCACAACTTGGATTAAGCTTTAGGCAAGTTTGATTGAGTCCTCTGATGAAGCTTGCAAGAGGAACTAGCTTGATATTAAGTATTGAGTGAGATAGAAAAGTGGTGGATCTCCCTTATTTTTAGCTTGAAGAAATTGAGAAATGGGGAAATGGAAATGGGTTGAGGAAGATTGGAGGAACCTTGGGGTGCTAGCTCTGAGTTCCATAAGATCAATTGGTGTGTGTGTGTCTTGAATTCAAGTGGAATTAGGGGGAGTATATCCCCCCTAAATGAATTGGAGGGCCACAAGCTTCCTTTCTATTTTGATCTAATTCACCTTATTCAATGGGTTTGTTAGGCTATTTAGAATGGCATGACATTCAATTTGGCCAAAGAGAGGAAGTGGAAGAGTGTCATGTGATTGAAATGAGTGGAGGAAGGATTCCCATGTGCTCATGTCAAGTGAGGTGGTCAATTTTGAACTTGGGTTGGGTTTGGCTGGCCCAAACCCAATGGGTCATGTGCACCATCCTCATTAGTGACCATTTGGTCCACTAAGAGGATGCCAAGTGTCCATGAAAAAGAATTGACCAATTTCAAGTGGTTTTGATTTTAGGTTGCCCTATGTACTAGGGGTAAAATGGTCATTTGGCTTGGATTTCAATTTTAATATGTTTGGTATGATTGTAAAATGGGTTAGGCCAAGTTTCAATGAATTTGGAGTTAGTTTGATATGATTTGGCTCATGTTGACCCATTTAGGTCAAAATGGGTCAACTTGGGTCAAGTAGACTAATTGGTCAAATTGGGTCAAAGAAAGGGTTGGGTCAAGTTCATATGACTATTTGAAATGTTTTGGTATCATTCATTTGGTTCAATTTGATTTATATTTGAAATTGGTTCATTTGATTTCATTTAGGTCAAATGGGTCAAGTTGACCAATTTGACCCATTTGACCTATTTGGATTAAGTCATGGGTTAGTTTAGGCTTCAATGGTCATATGAAATGTATTGGTGTCTTTGTTTTTTAATTAATTTTGGTTTAATTTTATTTTGGCTCAATTTAACCATTTAAGTCAAGTTGGGTTCAAGGTCAATTGGATAGGTTGGGTCAAGTTGGTCAATTGAGGCTTTGGTCAAGTTCAACAAGTGATTTGGAATGAACTTAACCCATTGGTTTCAATCAATTTGGCTTAGATCAAGTTTTGACACATTTTGACTTTCTAGGTCAAGTTGGGTCAACTTGGGTCAAGTGGCCAATTGGGCTATGTTACGCTCAAAAGATGACTTGGTCAAATTCAAACATTGATCATGAATGAGTTTTGACCAATAGTTTCAATCAATTTGGCCTATGGTGGATTTTGGCTAGTTTAGGTTCCATTTTGGCTAAGTGTTGACTTGGTAAACTGTTATGTTTGACTTGGTTTGACCCAATTTGAGTGATTTATCATCTCATGATGATTTTTGCTCATAATGTGATGCTTAGTTGGGCTTAGTTCAATCCAATTTGGGTAGATTAGAATTTGTCTCATAAAGGGTACTTTAGGTCAATTTGTCAAGTGAGCCTAAGTGGATCAAATGGCTAGGTCAAAACTTGATTTGAGTTTAATTGAACTCACATAAGGACTTATGATTGAAATATATATCCATTTCCAAGTGATTTGGAGTCAAATGGATTTTGATTCATTTAACAATTCCAACTTCAAAGGGTGAACATGAGTTTGGCTTGGATTTGATTTTTTTGAATTTAGTTTTGGTTTGGTGATTGAAGTTTATGTTTATATTTGGTTTCATGATTGAAGGATTGATTGAATCATGAAGAAAAATCAAGGGTTTGGCTTGATTTCAATTTGATTTGGCTAAGTTCAAGAATTTGACTTGAATGACTTAGGTTGAATTTTGATTGAATTTAGATTTGAGTTTCGAATTGATTTTTCAATTGATAATTGAAGTTTGTATTTATATTTAGATTCATGATTGAAGCATTGATTGAATCATGAAGAAAAACCAAGGGTTTGGCTTGATTTGAATTTTATTTGGCTAAGTTCAAGAATTTGACTTGAAAGGCTTAGGTTGGATTTTGGTTGAATTTAGATTTGAGTTTTAAATTGATTTTTGGATATTTGAATTTATATTTCATTTATATCTGTGAATATAAATGATATTATAAATGGTTTATGAGAAAATTCCTTGAATTTGAATTGATTTAGATTTGATTTAGGCTAAGTCCATAAGATAGAATCAAAGT
Organism: Cymbidium sinense; assembly: GCA_021442155.1. Taxonomy (NCBI): domain Eukaryota; kingdom Viridiplantae; phylum Streptophyta; class Magnoliopsida; order Asparagales; family Orchidaceae; genus Cymbidium; species Cymbidium sinense. The sequence continues at coordinate 167,961,377 of CM038217.1, read as the reverse complement.
GACTTAGGAAAGATTTTTTATTTGGATTTGAATTTTAGATTTGGTTTGATTGATTTTAATTTATATTTCATTTATATATGTGAATATAAGTGAGAATATAAATGTATTGTAAGAAAATTTCTTGAATTTTAATTGATTTGAATTTGATTTAGGCTAAGTCCATAAGATAGAATCAAAGTGACTTAGGAAATATTTTTTATTTGGATTTGAATTTTGGATTTTGGTTTGATTGATTTGAATTTATATTTCATTTATATATGTAAATATAAATGAGAATATAAATGGATTATGAGAAAATTTCTAAATTTGAATTGATTTGAATTTGATTTAGGCTAAGTCCATGAGAGGGAATAAAAGGACCTAGGAAATATTTTGAAGTTTGGAATCCAATCATGGGCTTCAATCATAGGTTTCAATTATTTAGAATTGATTCATGATTTGAGAAAATCCATTTAATTGGTTCAAGATTTGAGTTATAGTTGGAGTTGATATGAGTTTGGAGTTTTCACTTGGAAGAAGGAAGTGAGGATTTGGTTCAAGCTATAGGGTAGGCAAATTTTCTAACAACCCTAAGGCATAACCTATTCCTATGGCCAACTCTTCTAAGTCTCTGGGATTAGGTTAAGTGTTCACCTAATCACTAGAAGTGTCTTATGACTAAGAAAACTCATAGTGTCTAAGAGAAGTCGTATGCCTAAGATGGAAGGGTTGAGAACTCATTCTAAAAATGAGGTCAACAGGCATGTTGAATTGAATTTATTATTTTGGACAATATGCTTTATTTAAAGGGATTTAAAAATTTTTTATTTTGATTTTGAAAAGAACAACCATGTAATAATTGTAGGTATTATTAAATAAGGTTTAATTATTTTTATGCCTTTTGAAAACTTATTATGAATTTCGTGCAAATCTTTTGTCATGTGAATTTTGAAAAGTAATATTTTGCAAAGGGTTTATTTTCTTAAGTATTAGATGAACCTTGCCTCACCAAGCTAGTGGTAAAGAGGTTCTAAATTATGTGTTTGGTTATTATTCCTTTCTTTAGTTAGTTTATTTTTACTTATTTGGGGACCCAATAGGGGTTTTAAGAACTACATGGAGTGAGGTCCTAAAACCTAAACAATACTGACTAGCTTTGCTTAAGAATAAAATAAGCTAAGTGCCAATGAAAAGATAGATAGTCTTGAGCTTATATAAGATATAAGTCCTCTATCGATACTTGGAGATAATAATTATCTACTAAATATGGAGAGAAGAACCATCCCTAGCGGAGTCTCCAGAAAAAACAATGGTGTTTATTTTTGGATGTGCATGGGGGTACACAACACAGATCGTATGAGGTACTTATTAAAGTGATCGAGTATAATATTGAGGTATGATGTACTATCTCAAAAGATAGAAGCATCACCCTTTAATGGACCTCATCACCTAATAAGGACTCCTAAAGCATGATGGGTCTTGGAATGTACTAGAGATTTTTTCCTTACTTTACATGGATAAATAAAGCAGGGTTTATATTAAATCGGGTTATAAAGTTTCCTATGGAGGCAATCATCCATAGTTAATTACACCCAAAGGAAGCTGAATTCTTAGAATACTCTTGATTAAAGTAAGTAATTATTATCTCCAAATATATCAAAGTTAAGACTATCAAAGGATTAGTTTTGTTGGAAAAATCAAATGGGAAAGATCAAGGAGAAAACTTATTTTTGGAATCCAAAGGGGATGAGTTAGGAATGCTCGTGATACTAGAAAGCCTAGTGAGCATTCCAATCAATCCTATAATTGGGCTTTATATATTTGAAAGAAAAGAGATTTATTGATTTGAGTTGAATTTTATTAGATTGCTAGGGCTTATAATCCATCAATAAAAGGTTGTGGAAATGCCTAAGAGGTGAGGATTTATGCTTGTAGCCTGAGGGAAATAACTACCTCAGATCCTAAATCTAGGGAGCTTTAGTATGAGCTAAATCGTGACCTAAATCTAAGTGAAGATGAGTATAAGATTTACCTCCATAAGAGAGAGTAAACCACCCGACTGCTGGACTTATAATTGCTTTGAGTGGCAGCCAGCTAACTCCTCCTATGATTTTAAAATCATATGATCTGGTCATATGAAATTGTAAGATGGTTGGGCTATTATTAATTTAGAAAGAGAGACTAAAGTCTTTAAACCCACATCCTAAGAGGCTAGAGCATGAGTAGCATTAATATTGACTTAATCTAATACAAAATCTTCTCAATTTTTATTTAAATTTTAACACTTCATTTTGACAAAGGCTTTAGGATTTTGATGCCTATATGCATGATGAAATAAAGTTATTGGAAAAATTAGTGAGAAAGGGGTGTTTTCCACCATATGGAATGCCCTCACAGGTCAAGCACTCCCTTATCATGCAAGGATGGAAATCCCCTATTTTCTTGAGCGAAATAATATGATATGCATGTTGTGAGACATTCAACCATTCATCTAAAGGGTTACTAAATATTTTAATAATTTTATTTAATGCATAGGCTTAATGATGAGATTATGAGTTATAGTAAATTTTAATTTTGGGTTATAGTTGGGTAAAAGATTTAATTTTTTCTAAGAGCCTAATTGCATCCAAGCCACACATTAAAGCATCATTTATAAGAAACTATGAAAAGCATGTTATTTCTAATGCATAATTTAAACATTATCAATCAATTTTATAGCTATTATAAAAGAATAATAGATCAGTGCGGTTGGGTACCACCGTACAATATGAAAATAAAGGATGGATAGCTGAGCTCTACCCTTATACAACCTAGAATATGAAAGAATAATTACAATTTATAAATGAAGAAGTGTTATGGGGTTTTTCAAGTCTTCATGTTTTCATGTCTCCTTCATTTCTTTTTTTCCCTTTGATTTGGTAGATTTCAAGGCATCACATGGCACCCCAAGACAAAGCCTTCTAGCTAATGCTCATTCTAATCCCCCATAACACTAATCCTAACTCATAATATAAAATTATAATAAAAGTAGGAAAAGTAAATCTAACTACACCTGCAAAATAAGTGCTAGCTAAACACACATACAATCTCAAGTTGTTATATATATAATTTATACTTAGCACCTTGCACATGGGTAACCAAGCCCACCTCTCCTAAGTTGGATTATTCTTAGAGGCTTAAGGAACCTAAAAAGTGAGCATTTACATTTATTTTTAAGAACCCTCCTTAAGCACAATCCCCTACAGAAAATATCATTAGGCTAATTATAGTCAAACATCCAGTCTACGAGGCATAAATCCTAACATCCAGTTTATAATAATGCATCACAAAATAAAACATACATCATACCAAGCACCGCTCTAACATAAAGTTAAAATAGTTGACTTAATTCTAATGTGTGTGTTAAAGCTTGTGTGGTATGTTTTACTAAGCATTAAAGTTATATTTTTTTTAAGTGTAGAAGAATTTAATTTAACATAAAGGGTTGGTTTCACTTGAAGTTATTTAATTCATTTGAGAATTTTAATTTGTGTTTTTTTTCATTTGATTACACTTAGCAACTAAGTTTTATAAAGAGAGGGAAGAGAATTGCTTTCTTTCATCCCTACCTTAAGCCATTTTTAAAGCATATTAATTTGATTTAGTTCTCTTTAGTGAATGGCTTATTACACATTTTTAATTATTCCTAATTTTAGGTCCACTTTAAATGATCCTATTTAATATGAAAGGAATTTTATGATTAACTTGATTGAATTACTATCACATTCATATATTAAATCATTCCTTTTCTCTGCATATAACATGCATATGATTAAATCTTAAGTATAACTAAACATGCAATATGTTTTAGCACACATAAATGATGGATGTGAACATGCATATTTAAAGTTTATATTTTTTTCATTTAATTGAATTATTTAATCATATTGATGTTGACCTCACTTTTGGAGTGAGCTTTCAACCTCTCCATCTTAGACATAGGACTCCTCTTAGACCTTAAGAGTTCCTTCATCTAAAGACACTTCTAGTGATTAGGTGAACACTTAACCTAACCCTAGAAACTTAGAATAGTTAGCCATAGGAATAGGTCATGCCTTAGGGGTGTTATAAAAACTTGCCTATCCTATTGCTTGAACCAAATCCTAACTCTCTTCTTTCAAGTCAAACTTCAAATTCAAATCAATCTCAAATCCAAATCAACTTCAAATCCAAACAAACTTCAAATTCAAATCAATCTCAAATCCAAATCAACTTCAAATCCATGCAAACTTTAAATCCAAACAAACTTCAAATTCAAATCAACCTCAAATTCAAACCAATTTCAAATCAAAACCCAACTTAAATGATTTTTTCAAATCATTTCAAATCAAATTCCAACTTAAATGATTTTTCTCAAATCATGAATCAATTTTAAATGATTGTAATCCATGATTGAATTCCAAATCCAAAATATTTCTTGAGTCATTTTTTATTTCATTTTATAGACTTAGCTCAAATCAAATCCAAATCAATTCGAACTCAAGAGATTTTATCATAACCCATTTATATTCTCATTTATATTCAAAAATATAAATGAAATATAAACTCAAATAACTAAAACCAAATCCAAAACTCAATTTCAAATCTAAAATATTTCCTAAATCACTTTGATTTCATCTTATGGACTTAGCACAAATTAAAGTCAAATCACTTCAAACTCAAGAGATTTTCTCATAACCCATTTATATTCTCATTTATATTCACAAATATAAATTAAATATAAATTCAAATAACCAAAACCAAATTCAAAACTCAAACCCAAATCTAATCAAAATCCAACCTACACTCTTCAAGTCAAATTCTTGAACTTAGCCAAATCAACCTCAAATCAACCCTTGGATTTTCTTCATGATTCAATCAATCCTTCAATCATGAATCCAAATATAAATACAAACTTCAATCATCAAACCAAAACTAAATTCAAAACTCAAACCCATGTTCATCCTTTGAACTTGAAATTATCAAATGAATCAAAATCCATTTGACTCCAAATCACTTGCAAATAGATTTATATTTCAATATTAAGTCCATATGTGAGTTCAACAAAACTTGAATCAACCTTGATCAAGTCACTTGACCCAAAGTGACCTAAAGTACCTTTTCGAGCCAAATTCTAATCCTACCCAAATTGGATTGAACTAAGCTCATCTAAGCCTAACATTGTGAGCAATAATCATCATAAGATGATCAATCACTTAAATTAGGTAAAACCAAGTCAAACTTAGCCTTTTACCAAGTCAACATTTAACCCAAATGAAACCCAAACTAGCCAAAATCCACCATAGGCTAAATTGATTGAAACCATCGATCAAAACCAAGTCATAATCAATGATTGAACTTGATCAAGTCAACATTTGAGCCTAGCCCAATTAACCACTTCACCCAAGTTGACCTAAAAAGTTAAAATGTGCCAAATCTTGATCTAAGCCAAATTGATTACAACCAATGGGTCAAATTTATTCCAAATCACTTGTTGAACTTGACCAAAGCCTCAATTGGCCAACTAGACCCAATCTAGCCCAATTGACCATGAACCCAACTTGACCTAAAAGGTCAATTCAAGCCAAAATCAAATCAAACCAAAATTGATTGAAATGAAAACTTGCAACACATTTTAAATGCTCAACCAATCCTAAACTAGCCCATGACCTAACCCAATTAGGTCAAATGGGTCAAATTGATCAACTTGACCCATTTGACTTAAATGAAATCAAATGAACCAAAACCAAATATAAATCAAATTGAACCAAACCAATGATACCAAACCCCTCTAAATGGTCATATGAACCTAACCCTTGGTTTGACCCAATTTGACCAATTGGTCAACTTGACCCAAGTTGACCCATTTTGACCTAAATCGATCAACATGAGCCAAATGATATAAAATAAACTCAAAATCAATTGAAAATTGGCACAACCCATTTTTCAATTATTCTAAATCTCCTTAAATCAAAATCAAACTCAAATAACAATTTTACCCCTAGATCAAAGGGTGACCTATAGCCAATTCCACTTGGAATTTAGTCAAATCTTTTTCAAGACCACTTGGCACCCTCTTAGTGGTCCATTTGGACACCAAGGGATGTGGTGCACATGACCCAATGGATTTGGGTCAGCCAAACCCAACCCAAAGCTAAAATTGACCACCCAATGGAAAATGAGCACATGGAATCACTCCATACCCTCATTTAACACATGGGAAACTCCTCCGCTACACTCCCCTACCAAAACTGAACCATATGAAGCTCCAGCCTAACAAACCCATTCCATCTCATAAATTAATCCAAAATGGAAAGGAAACTCACGGCCATCCAATCCAAGTAGGAGGAGATATACTCCCAATCATTCCATTCTAATTCACATCACTTGTTATCGATTGAACCCTAAGAACTCAAAGGAAGCATTATCAAGCTCTCTCAAGGTTTTTCAAGCTTAATTGAATTCTCCATTTCTCAGTTTTCCTTAAACTGAAAATATGGGAGGTGAGTGAGAGTGCTAAATTTCTCAATTCTCCATAGAAGCCAAATTCCTCTTGAAAGCACCATCAAAGGACCTAATCAAGCTCACCCAAAGTAAATCCTAAGCAACCAAGCCATCAGAAGGAGGAGCTAGACCATAGCTGCAAGACATTGAAGGAAGCTTTGGCCAATAGGAAGATCCACTTCACCTCAAGCCTTCAAAGCTTCAATAGGGCTTCATCTCCACTAGGCGGCTCAATGTTTGGGAGCACCTGTGATAGCCTCCAAGGCTTTAAAACTGAGCTTAGGCTAGAAATTCTTTTGTCCTTTGTGAAGGAAGTGTAATCCCATTGCATTTTCTCCATTGGATGTTATTCTCCTTACTCTTAGATGGTGTGGGCTGAATCCTAGCCCAAACTGAGCTCATGGGAACTCAGATCAAGCCATGGAGGATGGACGCCCTCCATCTCCCGCACATGAGGGCAAGGATGAATCATGGAATGTCCATCTCGCATATTTTGGATGGACAGTCTTGATTAATCCAATTAGATTAGCTATTTAATCTTTTTAGATCCAGGGGTTTTATCCTGATCGTTGATCCTTGATCTAACGGTCCAAGAAGGAAATGCATAGCGCCGCTGGCTAATGTGATATTTGATTTGACTACTTAAATAACTAATCTCACTGTGACACATGGAAAGCGTGCACCGCATCAGTAACCCACATGGCATGGGATTAGTTATATAATTAGGGGATTTAATGACCTATTAATCATAGAAACTTCAAAAATACACAACTAAGTGTAGAAAAATCAAAAAAAATATAAACTCAACTTCATTTTAAAGATAATTCAAATGGGAATAATATAAAATTAATTTTAATTAATTTTGCATAGTATATTTCACTCAATTTGGGTTTTATTAGAATGCAATTATGTTACTTATACCTTAATTACTTCAGTAATTGATTCCAAATTTTCTAGGATTAATTAGTGGGATAACCTGTGCCTCCCATAATTTTATTGGAATTTATTACTTATTTAATTAGGATAATTGCTTGTTTCACTCTAATCGCTCTCCTAATCAATTAAATGACTAATTGACCAATTAAATGGTGATGACTTCATTAATTAAGCTTATTATCACTTTGGAATAGTGGATAGACTTAGGGAATGAGATTAGGATTCTTTTTCCAAATCTTTTTATAAGTCTATTTCATTTAAATGAAGACTTAATTAATTTAAAAATGGATTAATGATTTAATCACTTTATTAAATAGCTTAATTAACCAAACTTAAAATCAAAAATTAACCCAAAACATAATCACTTAATTAATCCCTTTCTTAGGTAAATACTTAGGTGTTCAATAACCTAAGTGCCTTTTAAAGAAACCATATCCAATCCACATGTGTGGGAGGGTTCTGAAAGTACTTAATTAAACCCCTTAGCTTAATTAATCAATAATTGTAAGCCAATTGCATTAAGCCTATTTCTTTCTTAAGGTGCATTACTAATTTAAATTCAATGTGGTTGCATATCATATGTTGGCTCATAATTGTTAGGTTAATTATGTTAAGGTGGTGTACATAAGGGATAATTAATGAACTTAATTCACACCTTAACCTAAACAAAATATAAAATTAATCTAATGGTTCTAAAATTAAACTAAAATGATTCACATATGTGGGAGATGGGTTAGGACCAGCAAACCTCTTCACATTTTCTAAAATCAAATCAAACTCAAAATTAAAACAAAAATCCCTTTAAAATAATTTTTGTTCACTTTAAATAATCTTATTCCATAGGATTGTCTTTAGAAATTAATTAGGGTGGATGAAATTACATGCTTACATCACTTTATCTCTTTACAGGTATGTTAAATGTTATTTATCATGTGAACTCATGCATTCATGCCTTTTGAAAAATCAAGTTAAAATGAAATGTTTCCTTTATGTCAAATTGCATGTTTTAGATAAATTAAAATATGAGTGGCTATTATCACTACTAAATCAAAAACTATTTTCAAAATCCACAAATCAAACATTATAAATTAATGTATGCTACTTATAAATATTTATAAGCTTTCATGTGAATATAGTTTAAAATGTGTTGTGTGGTTTTCTTTTCTTTTTTAACATGGTTTGTATAGGATTTACAAAGTGTATAGTTCATTTGAAAAGAACACAACACTTGCTTAAATTCATTCTTATGCACTCCTATTTCATGAACTAAGAAGGATCCCCACACTACACATATAAATTAAATAACCAAAATTAAACAAACAAACATAAACTTTTGCATGATTCTTTTTTTTTTTCTTTTTATACATACACATGTATTTAAGAAAAGTGGTATATTAGTCAGGACATCTCAGGGTTGTGAGGCTTTAAGTAGCCCTAAGAAGATCTTGCACCTTATACCCTTAGTGTAGAAAATAATAGCTTCGTACTCACTTATGGCTTTTATACTTGTGAATGTGCATTTGATTAATGGATAAAAACCCTCTCTTTTCTACTTAACAAAATCATATATCATGAAACATCTAAATTTCGTTAAGCAATATCTCTTAGTATTCATCATTAAGGTGTGCTAAATATTTGCATTGTATGTAAAGCTATGCTTAGGTCATTTCATATGCATGATACACATGTTGGAAAGAAATAAAGTGTGGTGTGTTTTGTGATAGTAATTCACTTTAATTAATCCTAAAATGCCTTTCTTATTTAAATAGGTTTATTTAGAAAATCTAAATTTAGGATTAATTAAAACATATAGTAAAACATTCACTAAAAAAATTACTAATGAATCTATGTTAGAAATTACTTAAGGTAGGGAGGAAACAGAAGTTGTATTCTCTTCTCCTCTCTTTACAACACTTAGTAATTAAGTGTAGGTTCATTCAAATCAAATCAAATCATCAAATAAAATTAACAAATCAATTAAATCATTTAAATGAAACTACCCTCTAAATTCAACACTTCATACTTAGAAAACTCTAACCTTAAAGCTTAGCTAAGACATACCACACAAGCCTTAAATGACACACACATTAAGCTAAGACACCATTTCTAGTCCTATATTAGGGTGGTGCATCATTTGATTCCTAATTTTATTTTATGATGTAATATTTTAGAATGGATGTTAGGATGTATGTGCGTAGACTGGATGATAGCACGATCTTAGTCTAATCATTATCTTTTACAGGGGATTATGCTTAAGGGGCACTGTAATAAAAATATAAATGATTTTATTGTGCTGGTTGCTTATACCCCTAAGCATAATCCAAAATAGGCCAGGTGAACTTAGTTACCCATGTGTGGGGTGCTAAGTTTAATTTATTCACATACATGCTTGGGATTGTGTGGTTTGTTTAGCTAATCTCTATTTTACAAGTTTTGGTTAGATTTACTTTTTCTCATTTTCATGTATTTTTTGTAATTAGGATTTGGAATGAATCTTATGGGGGATTAGGATGAACATTTGTCATAAGTTTATGTCTTATGCACCATGTGAAGCCTTTGGATCAACCACATTCCAACCAACCAAAAGAAGAAAGAAGAAAGAAGAAAGAAGAAAGAAAAGAAGAAATGAAGAAAGATGAATGAAGACCCACATAACATGATTTCCTTTGGGATTGTAACTAATTCATTTGTAATCTGGTTTGTATAAGTCTAGAGCTCAGCTACCCAATTTCTTTTCAGGATTGTGCGGTGGAGCCCAACCATAAAGGCATTTTATTCATTTTTTGCTAGCTTTATAAATTATTTGATGTTTGTTTAGCTTATGCATTAAGATGGCATGATTTTTCCTAGTTTCTTTTGCTTGATGAATGGCCTGGATGCAATTAGGCTCTTAGGAAAAAATAAATTTTCTACCTAATTAATGAACTAAAAACTAAAAATTAATAACTCATAACCTCACCTAAAGCCTAGGTTATAAATCAAGATTAAAGATTTAACAACCCCTTAGCTGGATGTTTTATGTTTTCACATCATGCATAAAAAGCATCTTCCTTCACTCTTGCTAATGGAGGGCTTCCACCTTTGCCAGGGAACTTGCTTGACCTTTGAGAGCCATGGTGGAAACACACCTCATTCTTACTAATTTTGGCCCATAATCTAATTTCTCATGCATTAGGCATATGAAAATCAATTGTCCAAAAATGAAAATAAAATATAACAAAAAATTTTATTAAATTTAAGTCATTAATCATGCCCTACATGATATAGTCTCTTAGGAGTGTGTTTAAGGACTTAGCCTCTTTCTAAATAAATAATAGTCTAGCTATTTTGCAAAAGTATAAGACTTGCCTACATGAATTTAAATCATAGGAGATGGTTAACCACAATTGCAAACTAACAGTCGGGTGATTTATCCTCTTTTGTGGAGGTAAATCATATGCCCAATTTCACCTTAGATTTAGGTCATGCCTTGGCCCTCACCAAAGCCCCCTAGATTTAGGTTCAGAGGTTGCTACTTCCCTTTGCGGACTACAGGCATAAATCCTCACCTTTTAGGCATTTTCATGATCATGTGTTGTGGAAGTGTAAGCACTAGATTTCTAATAAAAATTCAACTCAAACAATTAACTTTCTTCAAATTTCAAAAATGTAAAGCCCAACCATTGGATAGTTTGGGATGTTTACTAGGCTTCCAAGTATCATAAGTACACCCTACTTATTTTCATTTGGATTCGATAAAAACTCTTTCTTTTTTGATCAATCTCACTTGATCTTCTAAAAATAACTAATTGATTGATAGTCCTATCTTTCAAATCTTTGGAGACGATGATCATTTACCTTAATCATGAGTATTTCTAAAGGATCTCATTCCTTAGGATGTAATTAACTATGAGGGCTTGCCTCCATAGGGAACTTAACGAACCTGATTTAAAATAAACTCTGCTTTACTTTTCCATGTAAAGTAGAGGAAGAATCTCTAGTACATCTGAAGACTCATAGTCCTTAGGAGTCCTTATTAGGTGATTAGGTCCATTGTAGGATGGTTACTTCTATCTCTCGAGATAGTATATCATTCCTCAATGTACTCACCTAATGTGACATCTGATCTACATGGTGTCCAACACAAGAAGTGTTATTTTTGTTCTTCATTTTTTTATTTTTCTCAAAAGATAGATGAAGAATGAAAATAATAATTCACCATAATTGATTTAAAAGCTCTATCCAAATTCTTATATAAAAATACATAAAGATTAAATTAAATAAGTTCGTGTTGTTGTTAACCAGAGAAGTGAGGAAATCAAATGACATCCTTGGGGCTACCTAAAGCCTCATATTCCTGGGATGTCTAGACTATATACCCACTTGCATTCAAACATATGTAAATTTGCATACATGAATATAAGAAAGAGAGCTCACAATCACATGATTAATTAATTCAACAACTTAAACAATTATGAATGCATGTATTTTTGATAGAAAAAAAAAAAGAAGATTGCTCTAATTAAATATACACATACCTGTATAAAGACATAAGCAAGTACATGCCTTTGTTAACAAGGAAGTGAGGCAATCAAATGACCTCTTTCTAGCTAACTAAAGCCTCATATTTCTAGGATTCTAGACTATATACCCACTTTTCTTAAATACATACACATGCTTTCATAATTAAGAATATGAAAATCATACAAGAAATTGTATTTCCTTTAATTGAGTTATTTGTATGTATGAATTAAAGATTTATACAAATTCTAGTGTTGAAATACATAAGAATGAAATCAAATGAGTATGTGTCTTTGTTAACTAGGGAAGTGAAGTAATCATATGACCTCCTTGGGGCAAGCTAAAGCCTCATATTTTTGGGATGTCCTGACTATATACCAATTAGCATTCACACTTACGTAAATCAACACATGAATAAAGGAAAGAAAGCTTCACTTCATACACTTAAGTTATAATCACATACATCCCCGATATATTTATAACTAGCATCCTAACTAATGTTATGATTCCTTTAGAAGCTTTTGGAAAAATACATTTGGATATAATAGTGATGGTAGCCACACATATATTAAATTAAAGCAACACATGCAAGCTTAACAGAAAAAGAAACCTCATTTGATTTAATTAATTTTGAAAAGAGATGGGTGCATGAAATTAAACAACATACAATATGTAGCATGATTGGAAAGGAATAATCAAATATACAAGCATGCAATTTATTCAATCCAATTAATTCTTAGGAACAAGCATATCAAATAAAACTAATTAAAATAAACCAAAGTTTTTTAATGTCATTTTGATTTCATGTTCAATTTATCTTAAAGAATGTGTGAAGAAGTTTGTTAATCCTAACCCATCCCCATATGTGTAAGTTAATTTGGTTTAATGAAATATGATTAAGTTGATTTTATGAGTTAATTAAGTTATGATATGAGTTAAGTTCATTAATTAACCCTTACCTATTATTACCTTAAAGTAATTAACTAAATAATTATCAGCCAATATGACATGCAAATGAATTAAAAAGTAAATTTGCAATGGTCTTAGGAAATGAAAGGGTCTAATGCAATTAGTTTACAATTAATAATTAATTAGATTAAATAGCTTAATTAAGTACACTTATAGTTTTCCCCCACATGTGAGCTAATCATGATTTCTTAAATATCTTTAGGTTCTTGAACACCTAAAGATATACCCCTCAATTAATTAATTAGGATCTGATGTGTTTTAAATTTTAATTAAATTAATTAAATAACTAATTAGCTAATTAATCCTAATTAACTTTCCTTGAATAGTAAGGTGAACTTAGGGAAAGAAATTAGGAGAGAGGCCCCAATCACATTCCATAAGTCTCCTCACTGTTAAACAATGATAAATGATCAAATTAATTAATTTATTTATTGTTCACATGATTAATTAACCCTTAATTAAGTTAAGAAGGTAATTAGGCTTAATCAATTAATTTCCCTAATTAATTAACTAATAAATCCCAAGAAAATTAGGGGAGGTAGAGGTCATTCCCTTAAATAATCTCAAAAAGTTTGAGGTTAATTAGTCAATTAATTAGGGAGTAATTAAAATAATTAATTTGTAATTAAATTATAATTAAGATCTAATTACTATTCAAAATCAATTAAGGATACTTTTAATCGATTCCTCCCTTAAATACCTTTAAAATGACCATTTATTTATATCTTAGGATTTTTCTATGATTTGTTATGATTATATGATATTTCAGCCTTGAAAATAAATTAATTAGCCTTAATTAAACCTAATCCATCGACACCACATGGCACACTAATGCAATACGCTTTCCACATGGCACCGGGGGATTGGATATTTAAGTTGTCGCCATCAAATGCTGAGTCAACTGGAAGTAGGATGTGCTTTATTATGCATCATCTAATCTAAGATCGACGGTCATGATTAATCTCATGTTTAACAAAAGATAAAATGAGATAATCTAATGGATCAAATCATTAATTTCAATCACGAGGAATGGATGGCGCATGATTTGCCTTCCCGTGAGTGATGAGAGATGGAGCCCATCCACCATTGCTCATGTAATTCAAGCTCACCTAAGCTTGGATCCTCTCCAAATCAATTCCACACCTTCACATGAAGGATCTAAGAAGATCTAATGACTATGATGGGCATACATGCATGTTTCCTTCACAAATCTCAAAAAAAAGTTCACTTAGGGGTCAATTTCAATGGAATTACCTCACTGGAGCTAAGACAGGCTGCTCGCATGGTTGAGGAAGCTTCTTCAAGTTGAGACGAAGCCCTGTTGACCAGCAATTGGATTGATTCTAAGTGGTTTGCTCAGAAGACCAAATTTCATCAATTTAGAGCTTGGTGGTGATTGAACTCATAGCTCCGGTGATAGAGCATCAGGAAGGATTTGTTTGGCTTCGACGAGGTGTGGGGATGGTCTATGCAAGAGAAATTTGAATTTGGTTGAGGGTTGAGGTAGTTGGGATTGAAGAGGTCGTGTCCTATTTTGGCTTCACTCAAAAAGGAGAAATTTTGATGAGGGGAGATTTGAGAACACTCGAGAGCTCCCAGGAAATTCAAAATCTCTCTAAGAAGCTCAGATGAAATGAATGGTGTCCTTTCCCGTGCGAATTGAGGGGATATATTCCATGATTGCTTGTGATGGATTGACAGATTGAACTCCCATTTTTTGGCCAGTCAGCCACCATCAAGGTGCTGGAGTTGTCTCCATCAAGTCCTCTTAGCTCATTTTGAGTGAAGGAAGGCTTGAGAGGTGGCTTAAGCCATGGGATCGGCTGATGGCTCTCCTTGGATCCTTGGGTTCTTAATTTGAAAGAAATGTGAGATAACTCACCTCTTTTTGGTCCATGACAGACCAAGCCCACATGGGCTGGGCTAGGTGGTTAGGTTAGACCCCATTTGGGTGTGTGATGTTTACCAAGGGGAAAGGGGAAGTGGACTTTGCTATTTTGGGCAAAATCCCATGTGGGTGGCATATCCAAAGGATATCTCAGGTTTGGCTCCAATTGGGTTTGGGCTTATTTTAGGCTGACCAAAGGTAGGTTTTGGTCAAGTTTGGTTAGGTTCCAAAGTTTCAAGGGTTGGTTCAAAGGGGTTTAGCTCAATTTGACTCTTATAGGTCAAAGTGAACTAGGTCAGCCAATTGGTCAAATTGAGTCAAACCAAAGCTTCGGTTAGGTTCAGCTGATGATTTGAAGTATTTTGTTTCAAGCATTTTCAATCAATTTGTCCTATGTTTGATTTTGGCTCATTCGGATTCATATAGCTCAAATGGGTAAACCAATTTGACCAAATTGATCGAATTAGCTTGGGTTAGGTGTTAGTTTAAGTTCAATTGGTCAATTGGATAAGATTATAGGCTTTGGTTTGAATTAATTTATATTTAATTTGGATTTAAATCAAATTAACCCTTTAGGTCAACTTGTTGGTCAATCAATTCCCTAATTGGTCAAACCGGCTTTGGTCAAGTTCAATAATCAATTTGGAATGAACTTGAGTTTCACTCAAAGTTGGACCATGATTTGTCCTATTTTGGCCTTTTAGGTTTGGGTCAACTTGGGTCAAATGGCTAATTTGATTTAGCTTGGCTCAATTGATGGTCAAGTCATGTTCAATCGTTGACTTTGGGTTGATGTGAGGCTATGGTTTCAATTGATTTGGTGTAGAGTGAGTTTTGGCTAGTTTGGGTTCATATGGGTTAAAGGTTAACTTGGACAAATGATCAAGTTGACTTGGTTTGACCCAATTTAAGAAAATTGGTCATCCTAGGGTGATCAATGGTCATGGTATGAGGTTTGGATGGGCTTAGTTCAATCCAATTTGGGTTGGATTATAACTTGGTTCAAATGGGTTCTTTAGGTCACTTTAGGTCAAGTGAACCTAAACGGGTCAATTGGCTTGGTTTTGGTTTGATTAAGGTTTAATTGAGTTAATATATGAGTTTAGGATTGAAATATAAATTCAACTGCAATCAATTTGGGCTATGATAGGTTTTGGTTCATTTGGAATTTTTAAGTCAAAAGGGCTAAGTTGGGTTTGACTTGGGTTGATTTCAAAGCTTGATGATGATTAGGTTTCATTTATAGTTGGGTAGATGATTGAAGGAATGATTGAGTCAAGAGAAAATCCAGATTTTGGCTTGATTTAGCTAGTATTTGGCTAAGTCCATGGGATTCAATCATAAGGCTTAAGGAGGTTTGGGAGTTTGAATTTGATCTTGGGTTTTAATTATTTGGAGTTGAATTTAAATTTGATAAATGATTGAGGGATTGAATTGATCTTGGAGAAAATCAATTGAATTTGGATTGATTTGAATTTGGTTAAGGGCAAAGTCCATAATATATGATCATAGGGCTTATGAAGGTTTTGATTTTGAATTTGATCATGGATTTCAATCATTTGATTTGGAATTTGGATTTGGATTTGGTATTTGAATTGAATTTGAGGTTTGGTTTGAGAAGGTGATCATGAATTGGGTTTAAGCTATAGGGTATGTAATTTCCCTAAATCCCTAAGGCAGAGCTTAATCCTATGACTAACACCCTTCTAAGTCTCTAAGCTTAACTTAAGTGTTCACTTAATCTAGAAGTGTCTTAAGACTAAAGAACTCTTAGTATCTATAAGATTCCTAGATCTATGATGAAGAGATTGAGAACTCACTCCAAAAGTTAGGTCAATATACATCGTACTTCAATTTCATACATGTACACTTCAATAAGTTCCCCCTAAGATCTGCGTGGTATCCCCCATAGATCCAAAAATAAACACCACAAAGCCCTAGCAATCTAATAAAATTCAACTCAAATAAATAAATCCCTTCACTTTCAAATATATAAAGCCCAATTATATGATATATTGGAATGCTCACTAGGCTTCCTAGTATCATGAGCCTTTTACTTCCTTCCATTGGATTCTTAAAAATAAGTCTTCTCCTTAAACTTTCCCAATTGATTAATAGTCTAACCTTTAAATCTTTAGAGATGATAATTATCTACTTTAATCGAAAGTATTCTTAGTGAATTTCATTCCCCATGATATAATTAAATATGGAGGCTTGCCTCTATATAGAACTTATGAACCTGATTTAATATAAACCATGCTTTATTTATCCATGTAAAATAGGAGAAAATTCTCTGGTATATTCGAAGACCCATCATACCTTAGGAGTCCTTATTAGGTGATTAGATCTATTTAAGGTGATGCCTCTCTTTGAGAGAGTACATCATATCTCAATGTCACACCCGATCACTTCAATAAGTGCCCCCTATGATCTGCGTGGTATCACCCACCCCCCCCAACATCTAAAACTAAACACCACAAGAGTCATCTTCAATCAATTACTTAGTTTATGGTCCTCATCTTGTTGTTGATTCTTCTTCTTTTTAGGTGCCTTGCACTTACTTGAAAAAATGTCTTTTCTTCAAAGAATTCTAGCGGACAAATATCCTTATGATTCTTAGATTTTTGAGTGAGGACTCAATCTTCTCATCTTAGATTTGGGAGTCTTCTAAACACAAGATTCTCCTTAGTCATAAGTCACTTCTAGTAATTAAGTGAACACTTAACTTAAGTCTAGAGATTTAGAAAAGTTGACCATAGGATTCGTGTATACCTTAGGACCTAGGAAACTTACATAGACTATAGCCTAACCAAATCTATACCTACCTCCTTAGCCTAAACCAAACCTCAAATTCAATTTATCCAAATCTAATCTATGATCAAATCCAAATCCCAATTCCAATTGAAAATCAAGTCAAATCAACCCAAGCCTAAGTCTTTTGATTCAACCCTATGGACTAGCCAAATTTCCTCCAATACAAATCAAACTCAATTGATTTTCTCAAAATCTATCCAATTCTTCAATCATCATTCCAAACCTAAATCAAATCTACAATCCAATTCAAGTTTCCAAATTAAAATCAAATCAAATCAACCTTTCCTAAGCCATATGATTCAATCCTATAGACTTAGCCAAATTTCCCTCCAATCCAAACCAAATTTAATTGGCATTCCTATGGATCAATCAATTCTTCAATCATCATTCCAAATCCAAACTAAATCTACAATCAAATCAACCAAGCTAAGATTAATTCAAAAAAATACAACCTAATCCATTTGACTTGAAATATTCAAATGAGCCTAACTCCATTTGAACTCAAACCAGTTATAATCTAAAGCTAGATCAATCTTAAATCCATATATAAATTCAACAAAACTCAATTCAACCCAAAATCAATTCATTTAGCCCAATTGGTCCACTTGACTCAAAGTGACCAATTTGACCTGTTTGAACTAAACTCTAATCCAACTTAAATTGGATTGAGCCAAGCCAATCAATACCTTCTATTATGATTGTTGATCACTCTTGATTGATCAATTGTCATCAATTGGGTCAAACCAAGTCAACTTAGTCATTTGACCAAGTCAAGCCACTTAGCCTACATAAATCTAGCCCATCCTATTAAGCCGATGATTCATACCAACCTATAATCAATATTTAAATATGATTTGACCATGAGTTAAGCTAAATCTAACCTAATTGGCCCTTTGACCTAAAATACCAAATTAGGTCAAATCAAAATCCAACCCAAATTGATTGCAACTCAAGCTCATTCTAAATTGACTATTGAACATGATTGAAACCTTGATTGAACCCAATTTGGACAATTGAACCCATTTGACCCATTTAACCCAAATTGACCTAAAAGGTCAATTTGGCCTAAATAATCTCTAAATCCAAATTAATTGAAATCAAAGCCTACAATCACCTTCAATTGATCAATCATACCTAAATCAACCCTAACCCAAGCCTATTTGGCCAATTTGGTCAAATTGGTCAACTTGACCTATTTTACCCATATGAACTCAAATGGGTCAAATCCAAATCCAACCCAAATTGAGTCAAACCAATTACACCAAAATACTTCAAATCATCATTTGAACTTGACCTAAGACTTGGTTTGACACAATTTGGCCAATTGGTCAACTTGACCCAACCTAGCCAAATTTGACATATTTGAGTCAAATTGAGCCAAACCCAATGAAACCTAACATGACTTATCCTTGGCTCACCTTAGGTCAACCCAAAACAAACCCAACCTAATTTGACCCATTACCCATTGGATAAACCCCTCCATATGGAACCAAACCCATTTTTGGGTAGTCAACTCCCCATTTTTGCACTTGGCAGACACCCAAGGATTGAAATAGAACCCTACCTAGGTGGCTAACCAAACCCATAGTGGCTAGGTTGGTCATGGACCAAGAAGAGGTGACACTCATACTAGGCCAAGTCACCTCGCCTAATCCCCTCCTCACCTATGAATGAGAAATGGGAAAAATCTCCACCGTCGATCCAAAGGGATGAGGAATATACCCCCCCTCCTCATTTCTACTTAAATGACACACTTGAGCACTCAAAGAGCTAGAGCCACTTGAGACGAACTCCCTAGAGCCATTTCTAAGTTTCCAATCCTCCCCCCATCTGTCCAACTCCACCAATACTCAACCCCATTCAAATTAACTTCACCCACACCTTCCCTAGCTTTGACGAGGTGAAATAAATTCTTAACTAAGCTCTCTGACCACCGAAAGTATGTTCTAGACCAACTCCGGTGACTAATCCAGCGGCACTTGGTCCACAAAACCATCGACGGGGAGGCATCACACCATCTTCTCAACAGAGCTTCACCTCATCAAGGTGAAGCTACCTTGGCCTGTTCACCACCGGTCTTGAGCTCCGGTGAGATATACTCCATCAAACTGAGTATTTTGCCAATTTCTTTAGTCTTTTTAAAAGTGAATGTGAATGGCATGAAAATCCAACAATTAAATCTCTTAGGATCCTTCTCATGAAGGTGTGGAATCAATCTCGAGCCAACCCGACCTCTGGTGAGCTTGAATTGGGTGAAGGAAGGAGAACTGTGTCCATCTTGCGTTGCGTAAGAGAAGATAAATCATGTGTTGTCCATTCCACATGATTGGAATGGACAACCATGATTAATCCACTAGATTAATCTTAATTAATCCCTTAAGAACTATGGGTTTGATCTATGCCATCTGATCTTAAATCGGACAGCGGTGATGAAAGCGCGTCTGCCGCCAACCAATTCAATGTTGACTCAGACGCATTTAAGTAGCCAATCCCATGACATCACATGGAAAGCATGCTACATCAACGATCCACATGGTGCCGATGGGATTAGGCTTAATTAGGCTTAATTAATCCATTTTAATAGTTAAAACTTTGAAAAATCATAATACATTATAAAAAATCTAAAAAATACAAATAAATACTCATTTTAAAGTTTAAATAGAGGAGAATTAATTATAATTGTTAACATTTTATTTTGAATAGTAATTAATGCTTAATTAGATTTTAAATGTATACTTAATTAGCTTAATTAAACCCTAATTACCTAAGTAACTAATTCCAAGCTTTGTGTGTTGATTTAATGGGATGACCTCTGCTTCCCATGACTTTCTTGGAATTTATTATTTAGTTAATTAGGAAAATTAATCTTTTGAATACTAATTACTCTTTTAATCATTTTAATGATTAATTAACTCCCTAAATAGTAATAATTAATTAATTAAGCTTATTAGTCACTGTTTAATAGTAAATGGATAAGGGAGTGGGATTACGACCTCTTCCCTAATATCTTTTCCCTAAGAGGGGTAATTAAGATGAAAATTAATTAAGGGTTTAATTAACTAATGAAGTGATGAAATTAAATCAAAGTAAAATATAAATTACATCAGATAATTAACAATGAGATTAAGGGTCCTCTTTATGTGTTTAATAACATAAAGACCCCTAAGAGAATTATGATTAACTCATAAGTATGAGAAAATCATTAAAGTACTTAATTAGATTATTTAACTTAATTAATCTTTAATTATGAGCCAATTGCATTAGGCCTTTAGAAGCATTGCAATTTTACTTCCTCACATGTTCATATCATAATTAAATGATTAATTAAATTAAAGAAGCATAGGTAAGGGTAATTAATTAATTTGCTTAATGGTTTGACTTAATTAATTCATAAAATCTATTTAATTACCTTTCCTTAAACCAAATCAAATCATCGACATGGGAATGGGACTAAAATAGCAAATGATGAGTTTTCCTCTCTAAGTTCAACTCAAATCCAAAATCAATTTAATAAGAAGCTTTAGTTTTCTTTAAATAATTTTATTTGATGTGACTGTCCTTAGAATTAATGTATTTGATGAATCATGTGCTTATATTTAATTATTCCTTTCCAATCATATCAAATGTTATATGTCATTTGAATTCATGCATTCATCTTTTCAAAATTAAGTGAATCAAATGAAAGTTATTTATATAAGCTTACATGTGTTGACTTAACTTAATTATATGTGTGGCTATTATCACTAATAAATTTAAACCTATTTTCCAAAGCTTATAAATTGATAACAACATATGGAGTGATGATAGTTATGAATACATATAGGATTTGCAAGTGTTTATAGCTTAAGTATATGAAGTGAAGCTCTCTTTCATATGATCACATATAGATTTACATAGATTTGAATGTCAATAAGTATATAGTCTGGACATCCCAGGAATACGAGGCTTTAAGTAGCTCTAAGGAGGTCATTTGATTATCTCACTTCCCTATTTAATAATGATACATACTTATTTGATTTCATTCTTATGTATGTTTGTATTAGAATTTAGATTAAACTTTAATTCATATACATAAATAATTCAATCAAATAAAATATGATTTTGCATGATTCTCTTTCTTCTAATTATTTATACATCCATATGTACTTATGAAATCAAATATATAGTCCTGACATCTCGAGAATACGAGGCTTTAAGTAACCTCAAGAAGGTCATTTGATTATCTCACTTTCCTAGTTAACAACGGCATGCATTTGCTTATATTTTCTATACATGTCTGTGTATACTTAATTAAAGAATGAGAATCCTCTCTTCTACTAAAATGCATATATCCATAATAATTTAAGTCATTGAATTGATTAGTCATGTGATTTGGAGCCTCCTTTCTTATGTTCATGTATGCAAGTCTACATGTGTTTGAATGCAAATGGGTATATAGTCTGGACTTCACAAGAACACAAGGCTTTAAGTAGCCCCAAAGAGGTCATTTGATTATCTCACTTCTCTAGTTAACATTGACACGTACTCATTTAATTTCATTCCTATGTATTTTTGTATTAGAATTTGGATAGAGCTTTAACTTACACATATTAAATAATTCAATCAAATGAAATATAAAGTCTAAATGTATACATTCATCATTCAAGTGTGCTAACATATGTTGTATGTATAATTACACTTAGGATTAAATCATATGCATGTCACATGTGATGGAAAGGAATAGTTTGATATATGCCATGTGATAGTAATCCAACTATATTAATCTTAAGATGCATTTCATATCAAATAAAAATATTTAAGGTCAATCTAAACTTAGGATTAATAAAAAATGTTTAATAAGCCATTCACTAAAGAGAACTAAATCATAAAAATATGCTTCAGAAAATGGCTTAAGGTAGGATGAAAGAGTCCAATCCTCTTTTCTTCTCTTTGTAACATTTATATTCTAAGTGTTAATAAAATAAAACAAAATAAAAAATAAATTAAAATCCATAAATCAATTAAATAACTTGAAATGAAACCAACCATCATGGTTAAATTAAACATTTCTAAACTTAGAAAAGTATAACTCTAATGCTTAGTGAGACATACCACACAAAGTCTTAGCACACACATCAAAATTACACTACTACTTCTAGTCCTAAGTTAGGATAGTGTATGTGTGATGTATATTTTATTTTGTGATGTAATGTTTTACACTAGATGTTAGGGTGTATGATTCGTAGACTTGATGTTAGGCCTTTGTCAGCCTAATCATATTTTCTGTAGTGGATTATGTTAAAGGGGTTGCTTAAAAATAAATATAAATGGTTTGCTTATATGATGCTTAAGCTCCTAAGCATAATCTAAGTTAGGATTGGTGGGCCTGGTTACTCATGTGCAGGGTGCTAAGGCCAAAATAATTACTAGAATGACATATTTGATATTCATTATTTCAAAATAATTTAGATTGAAATAATATGCCACTAAAGTAACCTCTATTATATCAATATATTTAATTTTGAAATATATGAATATCACATAAAGATTATATTTAAATCTATGCAAAAAATAATTGGCCCAAAGGAAGACTATTTTTTTTGGCCAGATTTTGTGCACTAACAAATATATAATAAATTTATATTAATCATGCATACAATATGTCAATCCAAAGATAGGCATATCATTGACATAATTTATTATCAATATTTATTGATTGTAATTTTAAGAATATCATTTACAAATTATTATTTTTATCTAAAGATTAAATTGCAATGTTGAGTTAGGTATTTTATATGTGCCCATTTTATTAAACATTTCATTTCAACCATAGATTTTGTTGATATTTTGTTTGCATTATATATGCATATGGAAATAATAATGTTGTTAATTGTGAGTATTATTTTTATTCTTTTCAATTAATGTTTCATCTATATCTGCCAATTTGAATAACATTCCAATGCTCAATGACACTAACATCAGGAAATGGAAAGAGCATATCACCATAGTTCTTGGGTGTATAGATCTTGACTATGAGATTCAAACTAAATGTCCTCCCGCCCTTACTACAGAAAGCAATATTGAACAAAAGGCTAACTTTGAAAAGTGGTGGCGTTCTAACCGTATGAGTCTTATGATCATGAAGTATTCCATTCCAGAAACTATAAGAGGTGGAATGCCTAAAAAAGTACTAAAAAGTTTTAAGTCAAATATCAGAATATTTTGTTAGTTTTGAAAAGGTCGAAGAGAGTACTATTTTTAGTAAACTCATTTCAATGTAGTATAAAGGCAACGAAAATATAAAAGAGTCCATTATGGAGATGTCTAATTTTATCACTAAATTGAGAGCACTAAAATTAAATATGAATGATGTCATTCTTGTGCACTTAGTTTTGATCTCTCTTTCTACATAATTTAATCCTTTTAAAATAAATTATAATATTCAAAAGAAAAAATATACTCTTAATGAGCTCATTGCTCAATGTGTGCAAGAAGAAGAGAGATTGAAACATGACAAAATAGAAAGTGCTCACTTAGTTACTTCCTTTCATGGTATTACTAAAAGAGAAAAGATTTATAAAGGCAAAGGAGCTGCAGACAAAGGGACTTCATAGCATAAGGTGTAATAGAAATAAAATAATATACTTGATTATTTTGCAAGAAGGCTGGTCATGTAAAAAAGATTATCCCAAGTATGCAAATTGGCTTGTGAAAAAGGATAAATTTCTTAACTTTATTTGTTCTAAAGTTAATTTATCTTTAATACTAAATCACACTTGCTGGATAGATATAGGTACAACTACTCACATAAGTGTGACTATGCAAGGTTGTCTAAAAAGACGAATGTTAATTGATGCTGAAAGGTTCATCTATGTGGGAGATAGCAATAAATCTCCTATTTAAGCAATATGTTTATATAAATTTCATCTAGAATCTAGTTGTATTTTGAATTTACATGAGACTTTTTATGTACCATCATTTAGACAAAATTAAATTTATATTTCTTGCTTGGATAAATATGATTATTCTTATTCATTTGGAAATAAAAATTTTAGTCTCTTTCAGTATTCAAATATTATTAGTACTAGTTCTTTAGTTGATAATATATAAATAAATATTTCTGCTTCATAAATTAATGAAACCTTGCATGCAAGTAATTTTAGTACAAAGTAAAAAATTAATGAATGAGAATTCATATATGATATGACACAAACGTTTGGGACATATTTCTAAACATAGAATTGAAAGACTTGTGCTAGAAGGAATTCTTGATTCTCTTGATTTTTCAGATGATAAACTCTATATAGAATGTATCAAAAGAATATAAACAAATATCAAGAAAGTTAGTGTTAATAGGAGTTTAAGCATATTGAAATTAATTCATATTGATATTTGTGACCCATTCTCTACAGCTACTCGTAATAGCCAACAGTATTTCATTATTTTATAGATGATTATTCTCGTTATGGGTACTTATACTTGATTTTGAGAATATCCTTTGGGCGTATTCAAAATTTTTAAGTCTGAAGTTGAAAATCAACTTTGAAAGAAAATAAAAGATGTCAAATCTAACCATGGTGGTGAATACTATGACAGATATGAAGAATCATATGAACGGCCAGGGCCTTTTGGTCAAATATTTAGCAGAATGTGGCATCGTTCCTCAATACACTATGATAGGGACTCCAAGTCAAAATGGTGTAGTTGAAAGATGAAATTGGACCCTTATGGATATAGTTATCAGTATGATAAATCATTCTTCTTTATCAAAATTACTTTGGGGAGAAGCCTTAAAGACTATAATTTACATACTTAATAGAGTTCCAAGTCAAGTAGTAGCTAAAACCCTATATGGGAAGAAGCCTAGTATTAGGCATCTTCATGTCTAGGGATGTCCAGCTAAAGCTAGGCTATATAAGTCTAATGAAAGAAAGTTGGACTCGAGAACTATTAGCTGTTATTTTGTTGAATACTCAGAAAAGTTGAAAGGTTTTAAATTTTATAACTCTTTAAATAAATTCTTTTTTAAGACGGGCAATGCTAAATTTATTGAGTAAATTGAATATGATGGGAGTAATAAACCTAAGAATTTTATATTTGAAGAGCAATTTATTTCTCTTCCTATAGTTACAATAAAAAATGATCAGATATTTTTATCTAATATTATTCAAGTTATAAATACAGATAATCAAAATATTTTTGAATTAACTCTCACTCATACTAAGGAATCACAACAACCTCAAATGGAAGTGTCATTAAGAAAATCCACTAGGGAGAGGAGATCAATAATTTCAGATGATTATGTTGTGTATCTCCAAGAAAATGAGTTTGACATTGGATTGGAATGTGATCCAATCTCTTTTAGTCAAGTCAAACAAAGTGTCAACTCCCATAAATGGATAGAAGCCATTGAGGATGAGATGAAATCAATGAAAGATAATAATGTTTGAGATCTTGTTGAATTACCTAAATTAGTAAAACTCATTGGTTGTAAATGTGTTTTTAAAACTAAACGAGATTCAAAAGGCAATATCAAAAGATATAAAGCATGTCTAGTCACTAAAGATTTCACTCAAAAGGAATGCATTAATTATAAAGAGATTTTCTCCCTAGTTTCTTTGAAAGACTCTTTTAGAATCAATGTGGCACTAGTAGCTCATTATGATTTAGAGTTACATCAGCTGGATGTAAAGATAACATTTCCCAATAGTGACATTGAAGAAACTATATATATGATACAACTATAAAATTCTCAATCTTCTGATTCAAAACACATGATATGCAAATTAAAAAAATTCATCTATGGTTTTAAGCAAGCTTCCCATCAATGGTATAAAAAATTTGATCAAGTGATTACTTCTTTTGGTTTTAAAGAAAACATTGTTGATCAATGTATTTATCATAAAATTAGTGTGAGCAAATTTATCATTCCACTGCTATATGTTGATTATATTCTACTGGCAAGTAGCAATATAATCCTTTTGCATAAAACTAAGAAATTTCTTTTAAATAAATCTGAAATGAAAGATCTTGGGAATGATTCAATTGTGTTGGGTATACAAATTCATCAAGAACATTCTCATGGTATACTTGGTTTATTACAAAAGACATATATTAATAAACTTCTTAGTACATTTAGCATGAAAAATTATGCACCAGGAGATACACCCATTGCTAAAGGTGATAAATTTAGTTTGCTTCAATGTCCAAGAAATGAACTTGAAAAGAAAGAGATGAAAAAGATCTCTTATGCATCTATAGTAGGGAGTCTTATGTATGCTCAAGTTTGTACACGTTTGGACATTGTATACATTATTTGAATGCTTTGCAAATATTTAAGTAACCTAGGAATTGATCATTAGAAAGTAGTAAAATGGCTTATGTGATATCTGAAGAGAACAAAGACTTTATGCTCACATGTCGAAGATCAGATCATTTGGAGATCATGGGGTACTCTGATTCTGATTTTGCTGGTTCCCTCGATAGTAGAAGATCCACTTCATGTTATATTTTCTTATCAACTGGAGGAGCTATATCTTGAAAAAGTGTTAAATAATCACTCATAGCTTCTTCCACTATAGAAGCAGAATTGATAGCATGATATGAGGTATCAAATCAAAAATATGGCTGTGAAATTTTATCACTGAGATAAATATTTTTGATGGAATATAGAGACCATTAAAAATAAATTATGATAATAGAGCCACTGAGTTGTATTCAAAGAATAACAGGAGTTCATCAAAATTAAAGCATATTGACATAAAGTTTTTTGAAGGAAAAGAAAGAGTTCAGAATTCTCAAGTATCTATTGAACATATTAGTACAAATTTTATGATTACAAATCCACTCATAAACATGTGGCTCGTATGGGAGTGGTTTACTTTGATGATATACTAGTATAGTGAGAGTTTACTTATGATGTTCAATGATTGTAAATATATTTTCTGATCAAAATAAAGTATTGTTATTATCTTATAATTAAAAACTCTGAAATAAAGTTATGCAATTTCAATTACAGTTTAGCATAAATAAATAAAACTATATTTATAACTCTTTTGAGTTACAATATAGGACAAGTTGAAAATAGGCATGATATATGATCACATTACATGAACTTTTTATGCTACACATCCATACTTGATCTATGTCATTAATCATATTGATTTAGTGATCAGTGATGGGTTTTATTATAGAAAAAATTATAACAAAGATCACTTTGATTTTATGTCAATGTGATTAATGAATCAGATTGTTTAAAGATATTCTTCTTTGAAAATAGCAAATATTGAACTCTTAAAATATTTAATAATGTATAATTGTCAAACAATATATGTGTATGAGAGATTGTTTGGAATTTTAAATGTGAGCTCACATATAAATTTAATTATACATTAGGTGCTATTTTATTTTTAACCTATTAATTTTGTGATCAAATAAAGATTAATAATTTTTAGGCTTTTGAGGTTTCTTATTAATTGTGTATTGAATTATCCTATGTAGAGTTCAGACATTTTATTTTATTTTTATGATGGACTGAAATAAAATAAAATAAAATATACTCAAGTATAAATAGGATCATAGTCCCAATTCTAAAGGTTGGGTTCTTATTTTCCTCACATCTCAATTAAAAGTGAAAATAAGTCTCTCTCTCTCTCTCTCTCTCTCTCTCTCTCTCTCAAGAACACCCTTTTAGAAGTGGAAGGCCAAAGTTCCCACAATAGCTATTCTATAGATTCAGGCCAAATTTCCTACAATTGCTCTTCCATGAATTCTGGTATGCTTCCGATTAAATCTTCCTAATGATTTGACATGAGATCCGGGCTAGATAAATTTATTTTTATCTTTATATATTTTCAATAGAAATATCTTAGGGCAGTTGCATACCAATACAAAATCACCTACATCAAATTCCTTAAAAAATTTATTTTTACTCTTTTATTCAATTTACTTAGCATTTTATATTTATAATTATTATTTTATGTCTTCATGAAGGTTATGAAAATCTCAATAAGTTTTCTATGGTTTGTTGGCTATATATGTTTATTTATTGATCTGTGGATGAAATACAAAGAAGAATTTTAGTCATGTTCTTTTTAATTTTCATATAGCTTTTCAAAAATAAGATACAAATTTAACATCTCTATCAGAAATTATGCTTGATGAAACCTCATGTAACCTAACAATCTCTCCAAAGAATAACCTTGCTATGTGATATGCATCATTTGATTTTAAACAAGATAAGAAATGCACCATCTTAAGACTATACCCATAAACTATCTCAAGCTCATTCATTCATAGAAAATCATTATTTTTTTAAATAAGTTCGAGTCAAAGATGGGCATTATTTGAATAATTATATATTTGATTTAAAATTATAATATTTACATACATATCACACAATTTTTATATACTTATATATCTAGCACCTATAGATTGAAATTTTTATATTTACATTTCTAACAAATATGTCTATGAATAAAAAAGTTCACTAAACTTATTCTAACTAATATCTAATTTATTTCATTTATACTATTTTAATTAATAAAATTTTTTCATATATGCTTTTTCTAAGAAATGACCTGAACTTTCATTTTCAGTTATTTGATATGAAATAAAATTATGATGCTAATTTAATTTAATCTAAGTTGATTCAAGTAAATTTAACAAAATATCATTTTTAACATTAAGTATCTCAAAGGTTTTAATCAGAGTTCCTCTTTTATAAGAATAATTACATGCATAACATCTAAAAGATATATATTTGATATGGCACTTAAAATACCACTAGTCGAAGTACGAATCTTGATGTCAAAAGCAAGTTGATCCTAAGTTGAAACTAGTCGAAATCAAGCACTTAAAATATCATTAGAAACTTTGGGATATCAGTTAAATCCCTAAATAGCTCTTAAACATGGAGTGTTTATAGTAAAATCGAGCGTCTGGATGAGCTGGATCTAACAAGCCCAAAATCTCATAATTCTGACTTCATTTGAGCATTCAAATGCATAAAATACATCAAATAATCAAATGAATCATTTTGAGCCATCCGATGGAGTAGAGTGGTTCAGGTTTTGCATGTATTTATAGAAACGCCACTCCTTTAATCTATAAATAGCCCCTCATTCTTCACATGAGGGGACCCGAAAGCTAAAGAGAAGAGAGAGCTCTAAAGCTTGAAAATCCTCCAAACATAATCGTGCCACCACTCGACGGTCACTGACCACCCCCGTTGGTTGCCAACCACCGCCGTCGGCCGTCGCCGTCAGCCGCCGCCACTGATCCTCACCATCATCAATCTCCGTCGCTGGTCGCCACCATTGACCACTATCGCCGGCAACCATCACCGGGCATTATCGTCAAACACCGTTGCCGATCATTGTCATCAACCATCATCATCGGTCATCATCACTAACCATCAACGCCGGTCACTGCCTCTGATTACCATCGTCGGTCACCACTGTCAACCATCGCCAGCCATCTCCATTGGTCACCATCGCGATGACCTTCATCGTCAGTCACCAACCCCCGTTATTCATCATCATCTACTACCCTAGCAACTGTTACAACCTAACCATGATTACATAGCTGTTGTTCCCTTCTCATATACAATTCTATAATCCCATTATCAAGAAAATTTTGTACTCTGAAATAGATACATAGTGGAAGATTTTTACTGGGCTAGGCCCCATGGTTTTTCCCTCTTTTTGAGGTTTTTCCATGTAAAAATTCTAGAGTTCAAACATCTGTGTGTGTACTGGATTCCGCAATAAAGCTATGGCATAAACTTTTATTCTACCGCAACTAGTTTTCTAGCACACAATTTGGTTCCGTCTATGGGAATAGAACCCCTCAATCACAATTTCTGTGAATACCCGTATTATGGCCAATAGGTGCAATACTCATAAAAATGGAGACTCACACTCCAACTCTCGTCACTCTCGAAACCAATCTTTAAACTAAGGACGCCAAGCTTCTGCCACTCCCCCCCCTAATAGGCGTAACCCTGATGGTGAAGGCGCAATAGGAATCTCTTTAGAAGATCATATGCGTCAAATGGAAGAGTCTCAAAATGAGATGATCCGACTTTTATGAGGAACACAATAGCCACTACCGCAGCAAACACATCTCCCCCAAGATCGATCATTAGCTGCAGAAGGTCAAAATGATAATCTCTTTGACACTGAAGTTTCTCCGCTTCCAGACCATGATGTTGATCTCCTTAACATTGCTAGTTCTACTCATCCATCACGTGCAGCTCAACTGATTGCTAATCCACCAATTTTTGATGGTAGCTTGGCACGTTCTCGTCCTGTTGACCCCACTCATCATGTTATACATGTAGAGTTATGATGCTTAATGCAAGATGAATTTTACCCTAAAGATAGAAATCATCCTCCCCCTCACCATGGCTATGAGGAGTCCTTACCTTTAGCTGAAGCTATTTTTCAACATCCTATTCTCGTAGGTTTCAAGCTTTAGAGCATTGATTCCTATGATGGGGCAACTGGCCCACATGAACACATGGACCATTACAGGACCATCATGCATATCCAATGAGCTCCTAACACACTACTTTGTCAGGTCTTTCCCTTACCCTCAAGGGCAAGCTTACACTTAGTTCTACTCCCTTCTAAGGGGATCCATCCATACCTTTGACAAACTCGCCAAGATCTTTGTGGAATAGTTCATTGTAAATAGGAGGATCATTAAAGATTCCTCCCAGCTCTCCAAAATTCATCAAAATGAGGGTGAATCAATTAAGGAATACTTCTAGAGGTTCTCCTTAGAAGCTCACCAAATACACAGGTAGACCACAGTAGACCACGAATTAGAGTTTTCCTTAGGGGGCTCCGTTCAGGGCCTTTTTACTCCTCATTAATGCAAGATATGGTCTGCTCATATGCCGACTTGGTTCATCGTGTGGAAGCACAGATTTTTGCTAATGAGGCTATTAATGCCCATCACAAATAATTTGAATAATCTATGGAAAAATGTAAGAGCGCCCCAGGGAATGTGGACCGACAGCCTCATCAAAAGAAGAAATAAGGTGATCTCCCTCCACGACCCTCACATCAACGACATGAACCACGACCAGAAAAAGAATACACACCACTGAACACATCCCGTGTTACCATCCAGATGACCATTCGAGATGAAGAAAACATCAAGTGGCCACATCCACTGAAACCAAATTCAAGAAATCAGAAGCAATATTGTCACTTCCATCGAAGACATGGACATACTACGGAGGCATGCAAACAACTCAAAGAAGAAATTGAGAGGCTCATTCAACAAGGATATCTACATAGATTTGTGAAAAATTAATCGACTCAAACAAACATAACTCCAACGGGGGGTCAACCCGGACAATCATCACAGAAACAAATAGTTGGGGAAATTGAAACAATCATAGGAGGACCAATACTATCTAATCAAGTTCTCATTATCACCTCTAAAGAGCCAGAGTCAAATAAATCTCGTATTGATCATTTCATCACTTTTAATGACTCGGACATAGAAGGAGTCCATGTTCCTCATCAAGATCTACTTGTCATCAATGCAGGGATCGGTGACCCATGCTATCATGTTAAGAGAATTTTGATTGACAATGGGAGTTCTGTTGATGTCTTATTTTACTCCACATTGCTTACCATGGGCTTGGTTGAGAAAAAACTGTAGGACCATTATACGGGTTTGATAATTGCCACTGTGCAGTAGAGGGACAATCACCCTTGTTGTCCTCGAGAATTCTCGACAAGTGACTCATTCAATCCAATTCATGGTGGTCATGTCAGATTCAGCATATAACGCTATCTTCGGAAGGCCCCTCCAATCAATTTTCAGTGTCGTCACTTCAGTATCTCATCTTAAGCTAAAATTTCTGACCCCCATTGAGTTGGGGTAATGCAAAAAATCAGCATCTTCATCTTGTTACAGACAATCAACGCCCTTCTATGACCTTCAGCACCAAAAATTTTAATTTTTGAGATGAAGAAGTACCCCAGAAAGCTTCACCTATAGAATACTTGCTCTCTGTTGCATTATCAGATGACCAACCACGATGAATAGTGAAAGTTGGATCTCTACTCTCAGAAGAACAAAGGGAAAAATATATAGACTTCTTGCACAGAAATCAAGACATCTTTGCTTAGAGTCTGACGAATATGCCGCGGGTCGACCCCAATGTGATCATGCACTCCCTCAAGATTGATCCAACATTCAAACTGATCATCCAAAAGAAGCGAGTTTTGCACTTGATCTCCGCTATTGAACAACAAGTTAACAAGCTCTAGAGATTCATACGAGAGGTACATTACCCTACATGGCTAGCAAATGTTATCATGGTTAATAAGACAAATGGAACATTGAGAATGTGTGTTGATTACACTGACCTTAACAAAGCTTTCGAAAGATAGTTTTCCTCTTCCTCGAATTGATCAATTGGTTGATGCTACATCTAGACATCAAATGCTCAGTTTTTTGGATGCTTACTCTGGTTACAACCAAATAAAAATGAACCCAATGGATGAAGAAGCCATAGCATTTCAAACATATAAAGGTTTATACTGTTACCAAGTTATTCCATTTGGGTTAAAAAATGCTGGTGCTACCTATCAATGCCTTATGAATAAGGTTTTTAAAGACCTATTAGGCCTCACAATAGAGGTATATGTGGATGACATGTTAGTGAAAAGCTTGGAAGAATCACAACATATTTCTGACTTAAAAATATGCTTTAACCTTCATCGACGTTATAACATGCGAATTAACCCGACCAAGTGTGCTTTTGGGGTTACATCGAGAAAATTTCTTAGATTTATGGTAACCCATCATGGGATAGAGGCCAACCATGAGAAAATCAAAGCTCTCAAAGATATGACTCCTCCAAAAAATATCAAAGAAGTTCAATGTTTGAATGGACAAATTGTTGTCTTATCCCATTTCCTAACCGTTATGGGGGTAAATACTTGTCATTCTTTAAAATCTTAAAGGGAGTTAAAAATAATAATTTTCAGTGGACTAATGATTAATCTACTTTTGAGCAACTAAGAGAGTATTTACATCTCCACCCCTACTATCCAAGCCTATTCAAGGAGAGATGTTATACTTATATCTCACAATCTCTTCCCATGTTATAAGCTTAGTTTTAGTGCAAGAAGAAAATGGGATACAATGACCAATTTACTATGTTAGCAAAATTCTCTCTGATATAGAAAGTTGTTATCCACTGGTAAATAAGGTGGCTCTGGCTTTAGTTTTCTC
This sequence comes from Cymbidium sinense, assembly GCA_021442155.1. Lineage (NCBI taxonomy): Eukaryota > Viridiplantae > Streptophyta > Magnoliopsida > Asparagales > Orchidaceae > Cymbidium > Cymbidium sinense. The sequence goes on along the minus strand of CM038217.1, from coordinate 167,927,527 downwards.
GCAAAAATTGTGTCCATACTTCCAAGCTCACATTATCGGAGTTTACAATCATTTATCATTAAGGGCCATTCTATAGAAACTAGAGCCATATGGGAGGTTAATAAAATGGTATGTAGAATTGGGAGAGTTTGATATCCATTTCCTACCTCAGCCTGATATAAAGTCTCAAGTACTCACAGACTTTATAGTGGAATGCACTGCCCCAACTCCAAATGAGCTATCTACTACATGCCTTTTATCTCCTCAATGGACCCTCTATGTTGATGGATCTTGAGAAATCTGGTGGCAGAATCTTATTTATTCAGTAGAATACCTTAGAGTATGTACTTTGCCTAAAATTTCTTGCAATTAATAATATGGTTGAATATGAGGCTCTCATCATAGGGTTGAGACTCACCATTGATTGTAAAGCTCAAGACTTAGTGATCCACCACTCTCGACTTGTCACCTCCCAGTTGAGGAAACTTTAATACTCATAATCCTCATGGCCAATACCTCAACTTAGTAAAGTCACTTCTTGCCCATTTCAAGATACATCAAATCATTCACATCTTTGAGAAGAATACTTAAGTTGCTCTCTAACTACATCTGTCTTGGATTTATTTAAGAGAAGGCATGTTGAAGAAATATATTTTTCTAGTATCCAAGGGTCATGGGTAATACAAGAAATTAATGAGATAAAAGAACCTTCGTGGATGGACCCCATCCTGTCTTTATTACAAGAAGGGACCCTTCTTGAAGACCCAACTGCTACAACTCATCTCCGAATACAAGCTTCAAACTTTATTATTATCGGAGGTGAACTATATAAACGAGCTTTTTCTAGGCCATACCTTAAATGCCTCTCTCCATCAGAGGCTAACTATGCATTAAGAGAGGTTCACTCGAGGATATGTGGAGATCACCTAGGAGGAAGGGTGCTAGCCCTTAAAATTATAAGGCAAGGGTTCTATTGGCCCACGATGAAACAAGATGCCTTGGAGTTCACAAAAAAATGTGCAAGTTGTAAGTTGCACTCTAACCTCTCTCTCATGTCGCATACAGAGCTCTCATCTTCAAAACCCGGCCTTTTGCTTAGTGAGGATTTGATATCATGGGACATTTTTTGATACCATCAAGGCAACGGAAGTTTATCATTTTAGCCGACTATTTTCACTAAATGGGTGGAACCCGAACCACTCACTAAAATAACAGAGGAAAATGCTAAACAATTTATTTGGAAAAATATAGTATGTCGATTCGGTCTTCCTGCAAAGATCATCACTGACAATGGAACCCAATTTACTGGAAAAGTCTTTACATCCTTTTGCAAAGATCTTCATATTTAGCTATTGCATATGGTTGTAGCACATCCTCAAACTAATGAACATACTGAAGCTACCAACAGGACTATACTTAAAGGACTAAAAACACATCTTGAGAAGGCTGGGGGGTAATGGGTTGATGAGCTTTCTAATGTTCTTTGGGATTACCACTACATCATAAACCCCGACTAGTGATACACCATATAACTTATGTTTTGGCATAGAAGCTATTATACCAGTAGATATCAGGGTTCCAAGTCCAAGAGTTCAATTATTCGATCATGATGGTAATGAAAAAAACTCTGACAACACTTGGACCTACTCCACAAAACTCATGACATTGCCCTACTTCGGATTGCTTCCTATCACTAAAGGGTAGCACGTCACTTCAATAGAAGAGTAAAACCTCATCCCATATCTGTCGGTGACTTGGTTCTGTGAAGTCTCGAAGCTACAGGCAAAGGCCCTCAATACAATAAACTCTCACCTCTTTGGGATGGCCCATATGTAGTTACAGCTATGGTAAAGCCAGGAACATTCAAGCTCAAGGATCCAGAGGGAAAACTTTACCTCGAACTTGAAACACTGAGAATCTCCAAAAATATTATCAGTAATTCCTACAGCATAATTATTGCAACTTTTATTTTGTCTCGTTTATCTTTTCTTCTTCAGACTCATATATTAAAATCATCTTATGATTGTATCACCAATCTTATCAGAGTAATGAGTTCATAGCTTTTTCTTTCAATCTTGTCGCATATGAACAATCTCCTTCATTTAATCCTCCCACTTGAGAAATATGTAACTCATGTTGTATCTCAGTCAAGGCATGATCAATCCCACGGGGACTTGATCAGACCTCTTCCATACAGGTAAGAAGTCAAGTAACGCTTTGGCTAATACCTAGAATATGTCAAAAGGTCCTTGGTGGACATCCCACGGCCTCTTCCATACAGTAAGATGTCAAATAATATTTTGACTAATACCTAGGATTAGCCAAAAGGTCGTTGGTGGACTTCCCATGGCCTCATCCATACAGGTTAGTGTCATCGAATAATATTTCGACCAATCACCCCGGATAGGTAAAAACAAAACAAGAGTATATCACCTTTAAAAAAAATTCATTGACAGTACTAAATAATCAATATTCTAATACAAAACAATACATAGATAAAAGAAAAAATGCACCCTCAAGTGATGCTACATGATATCAACGTCCTCCTCACCACTAGGAGATGCTCCCTTGAACTCACTCTCAACTCCTTCATCTCCTGAATCTGGCGAAGGGTCTTTAGATGCTTGGCTGGGAGATAGATCCTCAATGCTAGCTCCAATTTTGCGATGTACTAAGCTGATTCCTTTTAGGAACCCTCGGATGAAGCCCTCCTCTAAACATTGGTGCTCCAAGTCCTTCACTTCAACATCAAGAATATGATTACGAGCTTCCTGGACATGGTCTTCAATAGTATCATGATAAGCGAGTTCTTAAAGTCTTCCACTGCCTTCAAGAAGATTTCATTCGCTTCCTCTTCGGACATTATAAGCTCCTTCTCAGAAAGACGATCTTGTAATGCATTCTTCTCCAATTTGAGAGCTTTCTTCTCTGTTGCAAGTGCTTGAGTCTTTTCTCTTTCTGGCGAGCCTCTGTCCTCACCTCAATCAGCTCATCACCATGAGTGTGCTCCACCTCCTAACACTGGAGAGAAAGAGAAGTCGATATATTCGCTAGCTCAGTTCTACACCCGGTTAGCTGATTCTCAAAGTCGCCACTTCTTTGGCCTTAACACTCATCTTTTGCTCATACTCGCCTTGCAGATATTTTATCTTCACAAATTCAGTATTCCACTCATCTAGAGCGACACCCAAATGAGCCATCTGCCTTAATATTTGAGCTACCTATAAAAAAAACTATCATAAATATTACACAAAGAAAAAAGGAAAAGAAGAAAAAGATGGAGGAAAAGAAGAAAAAAAGGAGGAAGAGAAGACAACGTACTAATTTATCTGCTTATTGGCGTCCAGTGCATACATGCTTTAACACCTCTTTAGGAATTTGCAGCTTCGAGGAATGAACTCTCCCATTATGAGTTGAAACAGTTAAACTCTCAGAGGCCAACTGGGGGTGAACATCTTATCCGCAGATATTTCACGTAGTCACTTTGACACATGTCTTCTTTTTCTTTGAGGAAGAAACATTGCTACCGTGATTTTGTGATGGCTTCTTGAAAGAACTCTATGAATATGAGGAGACTTTTCATCACCTTCACCTGATCTCTTCAATGGAAGAGCATGAGATCTCCCTGCTTGGATGGAAAGGCCAACCTTGAACATTCTATCTTCAATAATATATTTGCCAATGTGACATAACTCATGATGTAAGCTTCATGCATCAGGAATATTAAGAGTTGTTATGATTTCATTCTCTTTAATCAGTAATGGATCTAGAAGGTCATTCAATCTTTCCCATCTCTCAGGGAGGCCCCACTCATTTTTCATAAAAAAAGAATTCATTAGACCAATTTCTAGGTGGATCCTGTGTTGAAAATTCTATCCAATTCTTGATAGCCCAATAAAAAATATGTCCCTGACCATCACATGTGAATCTACACATTCAGCACAAGTATTTGATGTTCAAAGTAACACCACGCTCTCTAAAGAAGACAGTCAAACCAATGATGATCACTAAAACTCGAAATGAAAATTATGACAAAGCTACACCACATATTTTAAAGATCTCAATCAACTGGGGCCAAATGTGATCCACCACGAAGAATCATCTTAGAATCAGAAAAGTATCCTAGTAGAGGTCAACGGGCTCAATCAAACTTTTTGGCAACAATAGCCACTAACTCATTAAGGAAGTAAAATTTTGCGAACACATTAAACTATCGATGTGACGTGGATGGTATATCATCATTTGTCATGCTATGGGTTTTCTTCTAGCCATCACCCTATGAAAATACATAATAAATAAATAAAGAGAGAGAGAAATGATAAAAATTTGAGAATTTTGTGAAGCAACTCACTCACCCCAACACTTGGGCATATCCTTTCGACTCTGTCACTTACGGATAGCTTAGGATAAAATTTTTCACCTACGATCTGACAAAAGATACACATACATATGAAATCAAAAAAAGAAGAAGAAGAAGTTATTCCTCTCTAAGGATTTTCTGAAATAACATGTCAAACTTCCCGAGTCGTTCGAATGACGGTTCCTAATTAACGCTTCCCCGCCATCTTGGCAATTATCAATTGTTTAACCATCCATTTAAGTTTCAAGAAATCCAATTTCCTACAAGAAGAAGTAGGAACTACGGGCCTTGATCGCCTCCAAACCTGGTCGGTCCGATGAGGACAGTTGAAGCCTCTTCTAAGGGAAAAACAGAGCCTCGTCATATGAACCATGAGCCTTGATCACCTCAAACCCGGTCGTCGGCGAGCAGGTTGACTCTCTTTGAGAAAAGCAGAACCTGCATATGAACCACGGCCTTGAGCCTCAGTCGGTCACGAGGATAGTTGACACCTCTTTCAAGGGAAAAAGCCTGCCATATGAACTACGAGCCTTGATCACCTCTCCGAACCCGGTGGTCAAGCGAGGGGCGGTTGATCTCTTTAGGAAAACAGAATGAGTATGAACCTTGACTCGTCTCAACCCAATCGAGATACTTGACACCTCACGAGGGAAAAGCGAGCCTCGCCATTATGAACCATGGGCCTTGATCTCAGAACCGGTCGGCGAGGATAGTTAATGCCTCTTTTGAGGAAAGCGGAGTCTCGTATGAACTGAGCCTGATGCCTCAGAGCGACCTTCTCTTAAGAAGAGGATCATAGCATATGAGGAGTGTGCCCAGCCTGGGTTTTATAGACTATAGGGCAAAATGTAAAAATAAGAAAAACGCAAAATCCACTAAAACCCCAAAACAGTGAAAAGGGCTAAAGCGGGCAAAATAGGCGTTTGCTTCGGCACTGGACCAACACCCTTCGCCGTAAACAGCATGCAGTGCGCTATCCCTTCGCCCCTCTTACACCTCTTCTGACATCATCGCGTTCACCGAGCAGCATGAGAGCGCCAGCGAGGCCAGCCACTCGATGATAGGCCAGCGTCCGACCAACCTGCATCGTGACCCGTGCATACTGTACATCCATGCACTCACTTGATCATAATCTTGTGCTCATGAAGATCTGTTCTCTCAAAATGTATGGTTAAGACCCACAAATTTCATTGAAGAATTTGCTATTTTTAAATATTTGGCTTATATATTTTTGGATGATTTAGATAATATCATCCAAAAATAGGGAGCAACTGATATGACACTTAAAATATCACTAGTCGAAGTACGAATCTTGATGTCAAAAGCAAGTTGAAACTAGTCGAGATCAAGCACTTAAAATATCATTGAAAACTTTGGGATATCAGTTGAATCCCTAAATAAGTCTTAAACACAGTGTGTTTATAGTCAAATCAGCGTCTCGATAAGGATCTAAGCCAAGATCTCATAATTCTGACTTCATTTGAGCATTCAAATGCTTAAAATATAGTAAATGATCAAAGGAATCATTTTGAGTCCCATGGAGTAGAGTGGTTGGTTTTGCATGTATTCTGAAGCGTCGCTCTATATAAATAGCCCTCATTCTTCACAAGGGGAGAAAAGCTAAAGAGAGAGAGCTCTAAGCTTGAAAATCCTCAAATATAATCATGCCACCACTTTCGGTGATTCCACCCCATTGGTTGCCAACCGTTCGGCCACCATGATCCGTCGTCATCAATCTCCATGGGTATTGGCCAGATACTATCATACGTCGCATTGTCAAACACCGTGGGTCATTGTTGTCAACCATCGTCGTCGGTCATCATCGTCGACCACCAGGCCGCCATCGCTAACTACCATGTGGTCGCGCCAACCATCGCCATCTCGCGATCACCTTCATTTTCGACGCTTCGCCGTCTTAGCCATTCACCATCATCTACTACCGCTTACAACCGTCATTTGTACATACATTTGTTCCTTCTCATATACAATTTTGCAATCCGTTATCGGAAGATTTTGTACTAAATATACATAGTGGAAGATTTTTTTGGAGACATAGTTTTTTTCTTTTTGAGATTTTTCTACATAAAAATTCTAGAGTTCTCTTATTAATTCTTCAAACATATGTGTGTGTGCTGGATTCCGCAACAAAGCTAAGGTGTAAACTTTTATTCTACCACAACTGATTTTCTAGCACGCAATAATATTCATAAAATTATAATACATTTCATCTTTTAAGAACTATAGAATCATATGTTATGTCATGATTAAATTATTAAGAATTTAATCAAAATTTTAAAAAAATATATTTAAATTGAGCTTTTATTTTGAATATCAATATTTATATAAGAATTAAGAAAATGAATGCAAAATCATATTAATTTTATAAATAAAAGTTTTTAAATATTACATTAACAATTATTTATTGTTAAAAAGATTTATAATAAATAATTTTATACATTTATATATCTAATGCCTAAAATTAACTGTTATAAATATAGTCTTTTCTATGCATTAAAAAATTATATTTTATTTTAAAAAGTTAATGATTATAATATTTTTAATGTATTATTAAAATTTTAAATATTATTAAGATAAATATTAAATATATAAATACATAACAAGTATATGTAAGTGAATGCTTTCATTATTATTATTTTATTCTAGCAAAAAACAAGAGGTGGCTGCAAATCTAAATGATTTTGGTAGTTGTTGAAAGTGCATTTTTTTTTCAGATATTTGAGTAAATTTAATTATAAATTTATATACATAATATATATTTAATAAGTTAAATTTAAAACCTCTTGATTGAAATTCATAACTCTGAAGTTGAACAATTGGTTGCGGGCGATCCTGAAACAAGTGATATTATTTAATTTATTTTAAAATGATCATTATCTTTATATAATCATGCAAAAGTGATATTATCTAAATAATAAAATAAAATTATCAAATTTGAAATCAATCTTAATTTTTTTTATTTTTTAAGATATTCTGATCATAATTTTAACCAAGATGAAGTTTGAAGTATTTATATGTACTATTTGATATGGCACTTAAAATACCACTCATCAAAGCATAAATCTTGATGTTAAAAGAAACAAAGTTGGCGGTGATCAACTTAAAATATCATTAGAAACTTTGGGATATCAATTAAATCCTAAATAGCTCTCAAATATGGTGTTTATAATCAAATCGGCGTCTTGGCATGATCTAACAAGATCTCATAATTACGACTTCATTTGAGTATTCAAATACTTAAAATACATCAAATGATCAAAGGAATCATTTTGAACCGTCCGTAGGAGTGGTTGGATTTTCATATATTTATAGAGATGTCCTATTCTCATAAATAGCACCTCATATGAGGGGAGCAGCAAGGGAGGAGAGAGCCTAAAACTTGAAAATCCTCCAACACTGTTCTACTCGGCGATGTAACCAGGCCAGATTAGCCGTTGTTGATCCTCGCCATCGTAATCTCGATCAATCTCAGCCGGTCCGTGATTGTACCTGCATTTTCATCGTCAATCTCGGTCGGTCTCCATCATGATGACCTTCATCGTCAGTGATTGTACCCCGCATTTCCACCAGTGATTGTTCCCTGCAGTTCACCATCATCTGCTACTACTAGCAACTGTTACAACCTAACCGTTGTTACATAGTTGTTGTTCCTTTCTCATATAAAATTTTGTAATCCCGTTATCGGGAAGATTTTGTACTCTAAAATAAATACATAGTGGAAGATTTTTACTGGGCTAGGCCCCGTGATTTTTCCCTCTCTTCGAGGTTTTCCACATAAAATTGCAGGTTTTCTTGTTCACTCTTTAAATATCGTATTGTGTGTGGATTTCACAACAAAGCTAAAACTTTCACTCTACCACCTGGTTTCTCAGCATAGCAGTTTGCACCGTTGGTGGGGAACTCAACCCTTCAATTACAATTTTGTGAACACCCTCATTATGTCCAATAGGCATAATACTCGTAACAATGAAGCCTCCCGCTCCAACTCCGTCACTCTCGAAACTAATCCTTGAACCAAGGACACCAAGCTTCTGCCTCACCCCTCCCCCCGATGGAGAGGAGTGGTTCGGATTTTCCATGTATTTATAGAGATGTCACTCATCCAATCTATAAATAGCCCCTCATTCCTCATATGAGGGGGCCCAAGCAAGAGGGAGGAGAGAGCCCTAAAGCTTGAAAATCCTCCAAAGCTCGCCACCACTTTCGGTTAACCATGCCACGGCCAGCCGCCGCGTTGTTGATCCTCGCCATCGTCAATCTCTGTCGGTCCCATGATTGTACCCGCATTTTCATCGTCAATCTCGGTCGGTCTCCATCATGATGACCTTCATCGTCAGTGATTGTACCCCGCATTTCCACCAGTGATTGTTCCCTGCAGTTCACCATCATCACTACTACTAGCTTTACATAGTTGTTACATAGTTGTTGTTCCTTTCTCATATAAAATTTTGTAATCCCGTTATCGGGAAGATTTTGTACTCTAAAACAAATACATAGTGGAAGATTTTTACTGGGCCAGGCCCCGTGGTTTTTCCCTCTCTTCGAGGTTTTCCACATAAAAATTCTGGAGTTTTCTTGTTCACTCTTTAAATATCTATGTGTGTGTTGGATTTTACAACAAAGCTGGCATGAACTTTCACTACCAATTAGTTTTCTAGCCAGTTACACCGTCTAGAACTCAACCCCTTCAATTACAATTTTGTGAACACCTCATTATATCTAATAGCATCAGAATAATGAAGCCTCCCGCCTAACTCCCACTAAACTAATCTTGAACCATGCCAAGCTTCTCCCCGCCTCACGCCCCGCCGATAGGGACTGTTTATGAAGGTGAAGGCTAGGTGAATCTCTTTAGAAGATCGAGCACACCAAATGGAAAAGTCTTAAAATGAGATGATCCAATTTGTAGGAACATTTTGCCACCATCTGAAAATACATCTCCCCAAGATCGATTAACTGGGAGGTAAAATGCTAATCTCCTTGACACTAAAGTTCCTCCAGAGAGATGATATGATCTCCTCGACATCGCTAGTTCTACTCATTCATCAACCATCGCTAATCCACCAATTATTACTGGTAGCTTGACCTATTCTCGTCATGTTGACCTCACTTGTCATGACATACGTGCAGAAGTACGACGCTTAATGCAAGATGAATTTTACCTTCAAGAAAGAAATCATCTTCCCTCTCATCGCGGTTATGAGGATGATCTCACCTTTAGCTATTCTTCAACATCCACCCATAAGTTTCAAGCTCAGCATTAATGATTAAATCAACATGAACACATCAACCATTATAGACCATCATGCATATAAGCTCCTGCACACCGCTTTGTTAGTCTTTCCGTTCTTGGGCAAGCAGGTTCTACTCCCTTCCAAGGGGATATATCCATACCTTTGACGAACTCGCCAAGATTTATGTAGAACAGTTCATTGCAAACTGAAGGATCATTAAAGATTCCTCTCATCTCTCTGGCATTCGTCAAAATGAGGATGAATCACTTAAGGACTACTTCTAGAGGTTTTCCTTAGAAGCTCGTCAAATACCTGGAGTAGACCCTGAACTATTAAGATGAGTTTTTCTTGGAGGCTCCTGAGCCTTTTACTCATCACTAATGCGATACGCTTTATATACCGAATTTAGTTCATCATGTGGAAGCACAAATCTCTATCGAAGTTATTAATGCTCATCGCAAATAATTTGAACAATCTACAGGAAAACATAAGAGCACCCCAAGGAATGCGAACCGACAGTCCCATCAAAAGAAGCAACAAGGTGATCTCCCCTTCTCACCATATCAATGAGAACCACCAAAAAAGGAATACATGCTGCTGAACACATCTCATGTGTTAACCTCCTAATGGCCATTCGAGATGAAGAAAACATCAAGTAGCCACATCCACTGAAACCAAATTCAGGAAATCAAGAGCAATATTATCACTTCCATCAAGTCTGGACATACTCAGGCATGCAAATACTCAAAGAAGAAATCGAGAGGCTCATTCAACAAGGATATCTACGCCAATCGAAGAATCAATCGACTCAAACAAACATACCTCCAACCTGGGGCAATCGTGACAATCATCACAGAAATAATAAAATAATCATCAAACAGTTGGGGAAATTGAAACAATCATAGGAGGACCAATACTATCTAATCAAGTTCTCATTACCACCTCTGAAGAGCCAGAGTTAAAGAAGTCTTTTATTGATCATTCTATCACTTTTAATGACTCGGACTTAGAAGGAGTCTATGTTCCTCATCAAGATCCGCTTGTCGTCAGCGTAGAGATCGATGACCCATGCTATAATGTTAAGAGAATTTTGATTGACAATGGGAGTTCTGTTGATGTTTTATTTTACTCCATATTTCTTAGCATGGGCCTGGTTAGGGAAAAGCTCCAACCTGCTGTACGACCATTATACAGGTTTGATAATCGCCCTATGCGAGTAGAGGGGACAATCACCCTTCCTGTTGTCCTTGGTGAATTTCCTTGACAAGTGACTCATTCAATCCAATTCATGGTGGTCAAGTCGATTCAACATATAACGCTATCTTTGAAGGCCCTCCAATCAATTTTCTGCGGCCACTTATCTCATCTTAAGATGAAATTTCTAACCCCCGTTAGAGTTGGGGTGGTCTGTGGAAATCAACAGATAGCACAATCATGCTATCTCGCAAGCTCAACCACGCCTTTATGACCTTCAAAGATCAAGATTTTAATTTTAAGATGAAGAGTACCTGAAAGCTTCTCGTAAGACTTACTCTGTATTATCAGATGACCAACCACTGCAAACAGTGCAAGTGGGATCCCTACTATCAAAAGAACAAAGAGAAAAATATATAGACTTCTTGCACAGAAATCAAGACATCTTCGCTTGGAGTCCGATGGATATGCCGGGGGTCGACCCCAATGTGATCATGCACTCCCTCAAGATTGATTTGACATTCAAACCGATCATCCAAAAGAAGCAAAATTTTGCACTTGATCACCTCCAGGCTATTGAACAAGAAGTTAACAAGCTCATTGAAGCGGGATTCATACGAGAGGTACATTACCCTACATGGCTAGCAAATATTGTCATGGTTAAGAAAACAAATGAAACATGGAGAATGTGTATTGATTACACTGACCTTAACAAGGCTTGCCCGAAAGGCTCTTCTCGATCAATTGAGATGCTACGGACATCAAATGCTTAGTTTTTTTGATGCTTACTCTAGTTACAATCAAATAAAATGGATCCAACGGATCTAAACATTTTCAAACATATAAAGGTTTATACTTATCAAGTTATGCCTTTTGATTAAAAAATATTGGTGCTACCTATCAATGAATAAGATTTTTTAAAGACCTATTAGGCAGAATGGAGGTTATATGTAGATGACATGTTAGTGAAAAGTGAAGAATCACAACATATTTTCTTAGAAATATACTTTAACCTTCTTCGATGTGATAACATGTAACTTAACCACTGTGCTGGGGTTACATCGGAAAATTTCTTGATTTATGGTAACCCACCGTGGATAGAGGCCAACTCTGAGAAAATCAAAGCACTCAAATATATGACTCCTCCGAAGAATATCAAAGAAGTTCAACATTTGAATGGATGAATTACTGCATTATCCCGCTTCCTAGCCCGTTCTAGGTATTAATACATGCCATTCTTTAAAATATTAAAGGGAGCTAAAATAATAATTTTTAGTGGACTGATGAATGTCAGTATGCTTGTGAGCAACTAAGGGAGTGTTTAGCATCTCCACCCCTACTATCCAAGCTTATTCAAGGAGAGATGTTATACTTATATCTCGTAGTCTCTTCCCACGTGATAAGCTCAGTTTTAGTGGAGAAGAAAATGGGACACAACGACCAATTTACTATGTCAGCAAAATTCTCTCTAATGTAGAAAGTCATTACCACTTGCAGATAAGGTGGCTCTAGCTTTTGTTTTCTCAGTGCAAAAATTACGTCCATACTTCCAAGCTCACACTATCTGTTTACACTCATTTACCATTCCGCCATAAAACCAAAGCATCTAGGAGGTTAATCAAATGGTCTCAGAATTGGGGAGAGTATAAATTTTCTACCTCTCTGCTACAAAGTCTCAAGTACTCGCAGACTTTATGGTGGAATGCACTGCCCCAACCCTGAGGAGCTATCTGCTACATGTGCTCTCCTCAATGGACCCTCTATGTTGATGGAGCTTCGTAACCTGTATGGGAATCTTACTTATTTTTCCCAGAATACCTTAGAGTATGGACTTCGCCTAAAATTTTCGCAACTAATAATAGAATATGAGGCTCTCATCATGTGGTTGAGACTTATTAACTAAGCTCAAGACTTAGTGATCCACACTCGACCCCTCGCCAGCCTCCCAAGTTGAAGGAAACTTTAATACTCATAATCCTCAGCTGGAGCAATACCTCCACTTAGTAAAGTCTCTTCTTGCTCATTTCAAGACACATCAAATTATTCACATACTATGAGAGAAAAATACTCAAGCTGACGCTCTCGCTAAGCTTGTTACATCTACTACTGGAGATCTATTTAAGGGAAAGCATGTTAAAGAAATATATTTTCCTAGTATCTGAGAGTCATGGGTAATTCAAGCAATTAATGAGATAAAGGAACATTCGTGGATGGACCCCATCCTATATTTTCTACAAGATGGAACCCTACTTGAAGACCCAACTTTTGCAACTCGTCTCCGAAGACAAGCTTCAAACTTCATCATTATCAGAGGTGAACTATACAAACGAGCATTTTTCTAGGTCATATCTCAAATGTCTCTCACCATCAGAGGCCGATTACGCATTAAGAAAAGTTCACTCAGGGATATGTGGAGAACATCTTGGAGGAAGGGCGCTAGCCCTTAAAATAATAAGGCAAGGGTTCTATTAGCCTACGATGAAACAAGATGCCTTGGAGTTCACAAAAAAATGTGCAAGTTGTCAGTTGCACTCTAACCTTCCTCACATGCCACATACAGAGTTGTCATCCATTCAAAGCCCATGACCTTTTTCTCAGTGGGGGATTGATATCATGGGACTTTTTTGATAGCATCGGAGCAACAAAAGTTTATCATTCTAGCCGTCAACTACTTCACTAAATGGGTGGAAGCCGAACCACTTGCTAAAATCATGGAGGCAAATGCTAAGCAATTTATTTGAAAAAATATAGTATGTCAATTCGGTCTTCCTGCAAAGATCATCACCGACAATGGAACCCAATTTACTGGAAAAGTCTTTACGTCATTTTACAAAGATCTTCACATTCAGCATAACAGAACACATCCTCAAACTAATGACAAAGCTATCAATGACTATACTCAAAGGACAAAAAACACATCTTGAGAAGGCTGGGGGCAATGGGTTGATGAGCTTTCTAATGTTCTTTAGGCTTACCACACTACCTCGTGCACCCCAACTGGTGAGCACCATATAACTTGTGTTTCCACGTATTATACTAGTATATCAGGGTTCCAAGTCCAAGAGTTCAATTATTCGATCATGATGGTAATGAAGAAAAACTCCATGACTTGGACTTACTCAAACTCATGACATGGCCCTACTTTGGACTACTTCTATCACCAAAGGGTCGTCACTTCAACGTAAGAGTAAAATCTCATCCCATATGACTTGGTCTACTAAGTCTCAAGTCGCAAAAGGCCCTCACGCAATAAACTCTCACCTCTGGGATGACCATACGTAGTTATAGTTATGGTCAAGCCAGGAACATTCAAGCTCAAGGATCCAGAAGGAAAAACTCTACCTCAAACTTGGAACACTGAGAATCTCCAAAAATATTATCAGTAACTCCTACTACATAATTATTGCAACTTTTATTTTGTCTCATTTTTCATTTCCTCTTCGTGTAGCCGACCCCACTTAATGGGATAAAGACTTGTTGTTGTTGTTGTCATTTCCTCTTGAAACTCATATCCATCTTAAAATCATCTTATGATTGTACAACCAAACTTATCAGAGTAATGAATTTATAGCTTTTATCTTACAAGCTTGTTTCTTTTTCATTTAATCCTCCCACTTGAGAAATATACAACTTATATTCATCGTAATGATCAATCCCAAGGGAACTTGATCGGACCTCTTCCATACAGGTAAGAAGTCAAGTAACACTTTGGCTGATACATAGGATAGGTCAAAATGTCCTTGGTGGACTTCCCACGATCTCTTCCATACAGATTAACGTCATCGAGCGAAGACTCTGACAAACAACCTAGGATAGGTCAAAAGGTCCTTAGTGGACTTCCCACGCCCTCTTTCATATAGGTTAACGTCATCAAGACAAAACAACCTGGATAGGTCAAAATCTTCTGGATTCAATTCAACCTCATGCAGTGTTAGCATCATCGAATAATATTCACCAATTACCTCGGATAGATAAAAATAAAATGAAAGCGTATCATCTAAAATAAAATAAATAAATTCATTAACAGCATTAATATGATGATATAAGAAACAATCAACATTCTGATACACACTAATAACAATACATAGATAAAAAATGCATCCTCAAGTGATGCTACACAATATTAACATCCTCCTCACCACTAGGAGATACTCCCCTGGACTCACTCTCATCTCTTGAATCTGATGAAGAGTCTTCAGATATTTGGCTAGGAGATAGATCCTCAATACTAGCTCCAATCTTGCGATGTACTAAGCGGATTTCTTTTAGGAACCCTCGGATTAAGTCCTCCTCTAAACATTGGTGCTCCAAGTCCTTCACTTCAACATCAAGTATATGATTACGAGTTTTCAACATGGTCTTCGATTGTGCCACAATAAGCCAGGGATTTTTTGAAGTCTTCCACTACCTTCAAGGAGATTTCATTTGCTTCCGCTTTTGACATTATATGCTCTTCTCTGAAAGACGATCTTGTAATGCTCTTCTCCGCTTGAGAGCTTTTCTCCGTGCCTTGAGTCTTTTCTCTTCTAGTCTCTCACCTCACCTCAATCATCACCTCCTCCTACTGAAGAGAAAGAGTAGTCAACATATTTGCTTAGCTCACACTGGCCACCGATCCTCCAAAGTCACCACTTCTTTGGCCTTAGCACACATCTTTCGCTCATACTCACCTTGCAAATATTTTACCTTTACAAATTCAGCATTCCACTCGTCTAAGGCAACACCCAAATGAGCCATCGGTCCTAATGATTGAGTTACCTAAAAAATAATTCACCATAAATGTTACATAAAGAAGGAGAAAAAAAAAGAAAAGAAGGAACAAGGGAAGACAACGTACCAATTCATCTACCCATTGACGCCCGCATATAATTTAACACCTCTTCGTGAATGTGCGGAAACTCCCCATCATGAGTTGAAACAAATAAACTCTCGAGGCCAACTGGGGTGAACATCTTCTCGCAGATATCCGAAGAGTCACAAGTCTTCTTTTACTTTAGAGAAGAAACATTGCTACTACCTGATTTCACGACGAGCTTCTTAAGAGAACCCTATGAGTATGAGGAGACTTTCATCACCTTTACTTGACCTCTTTAACAGAAAAGCATGAGATCTTCCTGCCTGGATGGAAAGGCCAACCTTAAACATCCTATCTTCAACTATATATCTGCCAATGTGACGTAACTCAAATTGCAAGCTTCCTACATCAGGAATATTAAGAGTTGCCAGGATCTCATTCTCTGCCATCATCAATGAATCTGGAAGGTCATTCAATCTTCCCTACCTCTTAGGAAGGCCCCACTCATTTTTCACAAAAAGAATCCATTAGACCAATTTTTGGACGGATCCCATGCTAAAAATTCTATCCAATTCTTTATAGCCCAATAAGAAACACGTCCCTGAGCATCACATGTGAATCTACACATTTAGCATAAGTATTTGATGTTCAAAGTAACACCATGCTCTCTGAAGAAGACATCCAAATAGACGATGACCACTAAAGCCCGAAATGAAAATTGTGACAAAGCTACACCACATGTTTTGAAAATCTCAATCAGCTCGAGAGCCAAAGGGAATCGTAGTCTAGCATGAAGAATCATCTCAGAAATAGTGAAGTATCCTGATGGAGGTGAACGAGCTCGATCAAACCTTTTGGCAACAATAGCCACCAACTCATTAGGGAAATGAAATTTTTTACGGAACACCATTAAACTATCTACTGTGATAAGGGATGGTATATTATCTGTAACTGCCACACTATGGGTTTTCTTCCGGCCATCACCTTGTGAAAATACATAATAAATAAGTAAAGATGGGGAAAATGGCAAAAAGCTGAGAATTTTGTGAAGCTACTCACTCACCCCAATACTTGGGCATACCTTTTCGACTCTCTCGCCATAGTTTAGAATTTTTCACTCCATCGAAAGGATATGCATGTGAGATCAAAAGAAAAGAAAAAGGAAAAAAGAGAGGTAGAGAAACTATTCCTCCCCAATGATGCTCTGAAATTACCTGCCAAACTTTCTAAGTCGTTCAAATGATGGCTCTTAATTATCGCTTCCCTGTCGTCTTGGCAATTATCAGTATGAACCATCCATTGAAGTTTGAGAAATCCAATTTCTCGCTACGGGTCTAGATCGCCTCTGAACCCGGTCGATCCGACAAGGTCAGTTGACACCTCTTTCAAGGGAAAACTAGAGCCTTGTTGTATGAACTATGGGTCTTGATCTCCTCTAAACCCGGTCGGTCCGATGAGATCAGTTCACACCTCTTTCAAGGGAAAACTAGATCCTTACCGTATGAACTACGAGTCTTGATCGTCTTCAAACCCAGTCGGTCTGACGAGGTCAGTTAACACCTCTTTCAAGGAAAAATTAGAGCATTGTCATATGAACTACGGGTCTTGATCGTCTTCGAACCCGATCGGTCCGACGATGTCAGTTGACACCTCTTTCAAGGGAAAACTGGACCTTGCCATATGAACTACGGGTCTTGATTGCCTCTGAACGACACTCACTCAAGAAGAAGAGAAATACTAGAGCATTGGAGAAGTGTGCCCTCTCCCTTGGCCCTAGGGGGGTTTTTATAAACCCCCTATAGGGGCAAAAAAGTCAAAAATCATCAAAAAAAAATCGTTTTGGCGTGGCTCGCCAGACCACGCCGGTGCTCATGTGGCTCAAGACACCTGCGCCAGTGCGCGTATGGGCGCCCTCACGCAAGACCGCCATGGTCAAGCCCTCAACCATGGCCCCACGCACTCACCCGCGTCTCGGATGCCCCTGGGTACCAATGGGTTCATAACCTTGAAATCTCACGTCTGTGCATACCTACACACATCTGCGGCCCTACATCTTCTTTCGTAGTCATAATCTTGTACTCCCATGAAAATCTGTTCTCTCAAAATGTATTGTTAATGGAGGCGCAAATTTCGTTGAAGAATTTGTTATTTTTATGTATTTGGCATATATATTTTTGGATGATCAAGATAATGTTATCCGAAAATAGGGGCAACTGATATGGCATTTAAAATACCACTAATCGAAGCACGAATCTTGATGTTTAAAGCAAGCTAACCTGAAGTTGAAACTGGTCGAGATCAAGCACTTAAAATATCATTGGAAACTTTGGGATATCAGTTAAATCACTAAATAACTCTCAAATATGGAGTGTTTATAATCAAATCGAGGCCTGGACGGATCTAACAAGATCTCATAATTTTGACTTCATTTGAGCATTCAAATACTTAAAATACATCATATAATCAAAGGAATCGTTTTGAGCCATCCATGGAGAGAGTGGTTCGATTTTCATGTATTTACAGAGATGTCCTCCACCTATAAATACTCCCTTAGGGAGCCCAAGCAAGAGAGAGAGAGAGAGCCCCTTGAAAATCCTCCAAGCGTTCGCACCACTGACATCACCACCGCCACCGCCGCCGCTCCTGCCGCCGATCCTCGCCATCGCCAATCTCTCTGTCCTCATCACCTTTATCGTGATTGTAATTCCAAGATTTCACTCATGTTGCACCAACCATTGTTTCATTTTCAAATTTGTAATCCGTTACAAAAATTGTTCATAATTGTTGTTTTTTCTATCAGGTTTTCACTCTATCAAATGTTCAAATATTATATGTGCACAATTTAACGCGAACACTATTAAATGATTGTAATATAATGTATGAATAATTAATATTACATTTATTTTAAAGGAAATAAAAGGCTTTAAAATTATCCTCCTCAATATTTTTTACTGATGATTATCTGATATAAATTTTTGTATTTTCATAAAAGACTCTAATGCCTCTCTATTTATTTTTTTAAAATTAGAGGATTAAAGTAGGTGAATCATTTCTTTTTAAAATTTGTATTTAACCATTAATGAACTATAAATATGTAATCATCAGTTTGATAGCATGTATTATACAAATAAAAAAAACAAAACAAATTAAATAAAAAATTAGTACAAATAATCATTCCAAATAAAATTAAAATTGTTAAAATAATTAAAAATAAACTTAAGCTGAATTCAAAAGCTTGTTTAAAAATATCGCTTTTTCTTAAACGTGCAACTCTTCTGAAAGATTAATAGTTATCCATGTCTCGCACGTGTTAGTCAACAATTTTTTTCTAAAAGATGAATTGTTCTTTCACAAAAAAAAAAAGGGTGGATTGCTTAATAAACTTTTTATTTAAAAATAGAAAAAAAAACAATCAAAATAACTTTTTTTTGGAATAAAAGTACCTTTTGAAATATTCATAGTCCTTTAAATCTTGATCTATGATTTATCGATAAGTATCTTAGGATAAGGTACACAATATGCTTATTATTAAAAATAAATATTATAAAAATTTGTTGAATGCATCAATAATATATATTTTAAAAAAATAAAAGTATATTATAATAATTACATAGAATAAATAAATAGAAAATACACAAATTTATCTGATAAAAACAATTACTTTAATTTTTTTCCAAATAATAATATTTATAATATTTTAAAGAATATTAATTATTATCCGGAAATCAATTCACTTCCAAAGATAAAAGCAATATTCATAATTCCTCCATTATCATCATCACTATTTAACTTAATATATTGTTCGATCTATATATATATATATATATATATATATATATATATATATATATATATATATATATATATATATATATATATAAAAAGAAAGAGTAACATGATAATTCATTACAATGCATGATCATTTGAATGATTATAAACGTCTTGAAACTAGTTTCAACTTGTAAATAACAAGGAAAGGTTAATTATACGCGTCTTCAAATACAAGTTTCATCTTAATTATTGCAAGAAGGAACACATGAGAGAGATTTGAATGTCACACATGCAATCACCTCATGCGTGGTGATAGTCACCCTCAGCTTAATATTTGCACATGGATGCATGACTTAGGGTGGAGTTAAGCTCAACTTTTTGGACTTCTGAAGATAAGCCAAATCAATTTGGCAGCCTTCCCCGCACGCAAGCATCCATTGTTATTTTTTTTCTTTTCATTTCTAGAAACTGATTTAGCCACGTACGTACTTGCCCATAAAATTAATTAATGAGAAGCTTAACGGAATAAAACTGATTTATATCTGCGTATTGCCAGTAAAGAGAATTGTTAGTTTGTCCAGCTAAAGTTTGAGCTTGGCTCAAAAGCTGAATTTGACTTGGACTTAATGAGGAAAATTAAGGGGCGGATAAGTGGTATTCAGAAGAGAAGGGTGACGCTTTACGTGGAGAAGTAGGGAAATGGGGATGTATGGCGTAAAAGATAAGACCGCTTTTGGTTAGAATCAACAACTAGAAGTTATAGAGGATATCAAGATTTTGAAAAAAGACCAAATGAGTCTTTATGGAAATGAGATTTTGGCTGAATATGAGCATGACAGATTTTTGATTCAGTTAAATGTTTACGCGTTGTGATGTTATTCCTTGCATCAAAATTGACAAAGCTACAAAAGAATTGAAGTTGCAGATGACTGAGCTAGCTTTCCAATAATTATGTTCAAATGATGCTCATAAGAAAATAAACCATTTATACCTAAACTAGTTAGAAGGCATCATTGTATTTTTTTTTTTTTTAAGTTCAAATTAATGACTACTTTTGAATTCACTTAAAAACATCTTACTTTTGTGCAACCGGATTAGTAATACATAACTTGTAACGTAGCAGTGAAAGGGGCTGATCCCAAATTAAATTCGCATGACTACTCATTTTACAAGATCAAAATTCAAATTTGACGTCGGTGTTATGAAATTTATGAGTGTATGAGAGTCAAATTAATTAAGAGCACCCCATGCCGAGTCATGAACTTGAGCTCAAAATATTGCTCATATATTAGACATGCTCAAAATTTCACCAATTACAATGATTTTGACCACTTCTAAGAAGTATATACAGTAGTTATTAAAATTGTTGAATTTAATAGGGACTGAAATCACTGGCCTCAGATATTTAAAATCACTATATGCTAAAAGCAATGGAAATATTCAATAGTGGTTGTTGACCTCCATATTTGTGCCATAAATCAATACAAGCCCACAAATTAAATTCAAACGGATAAATGAAATAGTTTAAAATGCACTCGACGCCCTCAAAAGGTTGCGACCGACGAAAATGGACTTCGGATCACGTCGAACGCCAAAATTGATCATAATAGATATTGTCTAACGAGCAATAAGCCCCGAAGCCATAATCAACATGCATATCGAAGTCGGGAAGCTACGACGATAACCAAACGATCTACGTTCATGAAATTGTTCACGTCATTAGCTTCAAAATATCAAAAACTATCAAATGAGACTGTTTGTGCTCAAATCGGATGAGTCTGCGCAAATGTCAAATGATTTAAAGTGACAGGGCACAAATCGAGGCTAAAATGCACAAGATATCACCAAAATCAACTCAAATGACCTTATATTGAAGATCAAACTTCGTCATCGCGTTCAAAACATCGAAACTGGTCAGAATATAAATATTGCATGACTTGATGATCAACATCAAGCTCAAGCGCCAATGCATATCGAGATGGGGAGCTAGAAATTAAAACCTCCGTTCACAAAAAATTGACCATGCCATTGGCTTTGAAACAACGAAATCCATCAAATAAGATTATTCGTACTCAATTCAGACGAGTCTTTACGAAAATCGAGAAGTCAAAAATAATTTATTTCAAAATGAACTCATTTGATATATCAACCAAATGCCTGATCACAAACCATCGATTCAACATCAAAATTATCTTAAATTTATATATATATATATATATATATATATATATATATATATATATATATATATATATATTAACTATGTAAATTTACTGGTGCAAAATTCAAATTAAAACCATTTAAATTAATTTAAAATTAATTTAAGATCCTAAATTACCCTCCTTCATGCTCAACTGTTTCCCCCTATTTTTGATTTAGCTAGTTTTTTTAAAAAAAAAAAAAAGGAAGAAAAGAAAAAAAAAATCACCCCTCTCTCTCCCTCCATTCTCCCACGTCTCTTTTTCTTCCAACTTCTCCACAAAATGAAAAAAATAGAAAACTCCTCATTCCTTCATTCCCACGGTAAAAAAAAAACTCCTCCTACACACAAGTAATCCTCTCCCCTCTCAATCTCATCATGCGGCCTCATCCCGCTCCGACCCGTTGTTCCGTCGGCGCAATCTTGCGTGCCATGGCTCAATCCTGGCGTTCCACCGGCGCAATCCCGCATCCCGCATGTCCGATTTCCACCGCTGCAAAAATGCACCCGTCAGCCCGCGCGTCTCTCCGGCGTGCAAAACCATAGGCCCGCTGGTCCCACAGGCCGCATCCGCATCCCGCCTATGCAATTCGTCCGTCCCTCCGGCGCACGCAATCCCTGCTGTGGCCTGCCGCAGTAAACCCACTGTCCTGTGTCACACTGACCATCTCAGATGCCGTGGCTGCCTCCACAAATCCAGCCACGCCCGCCGTTGTCCGGCCCACGCTCCGACCCGCTCCGTTCCGCGCAACTCTGGACCAACCTGCGCATCATGCCGCTTCGGCCCGCTGCCATGGCCCGCTGCCACGGCCGCTACCATGTCCTCCACTCCGGCCCACTGCCAGCCCGGGCAAACCTATTCCCCATAGCCAGCCAACTATTCCAACCACAACCTCCTCACTTTAGACTTCCTATTTTCTCACAAAACCAGAAAGAACATCATCAGTAGAAATTTTCTTTAATTTTCACACACTCCCGCTTAGTCTTCCATTTTCACTTCCGCAAATCGAAGATCATCAACATGTCTTCTTTCGGTTTTCACACTCGCCTTACATTCTCAATTGACATAACTCGTTCATGTTTAGCATTGCTACAAAAAATGAAATATGTGATCTCGGATATATATATATATGTATTTTTCGTGTTTGAAAACCTCATACACAACGGCGAGATGAATGATTGACGTGGTGTCCCAAGACACCGCTATGCTCAACAGGGTACGCAGTAACACCGTTAGATGTCACTCCGAAATGTCAAAATTTTATCTAATTTTAGACTTAAAAAAAGAAGAAGGGATGAATGTATATTGTATTGTATCTTCTTTCGTGACGGAGATCCGTATTAAGAGAGTGTGACAAGATTAAAACTCTGATGTGGTGTCGCATGACACCGCTGTTACGCCAACAGAGGAAAGAAAAGCTAAACACCCCGATGCTACATGGGATGACGAAGTCGCCAAAAATTGTGTCAAATATTTTGACTTAGAAAAATAGAGGAAAATGAACGACTTAAGAACATAAGTAAGAAACCTAATTTTAAACAAAAAAGCATCAAACAAGAAAAAAAAAAGGGGGAATGAATATATATTGTATTTGTCTTCTTTTAGGTTTGAAGGCCTCGTCAAGCTCAAGAGGGCGCAATGAGATGAAAAATGCAGGTTGCAAGACACCACTATGCTCAAGAGGCATAAACCAAAACAAAAGGGGATGATGCGAGGCATCCAAAATTTAGGCTAAAATTTAGGACTTAAACAAATTCAAATAGAAATTATCTAAACTTAAGTCAAACAAAAGAATATATGATAAATATGAAGATACATGTTAAATCTAAGAGAAATTTGGGGAGAGCATTTAAAGAAAATTTTGAAAAGAATGAACACTCATTTAAAATTCAAGTAAAATTTGGGGAGGCTAATTTTAAACTCCAAACTTTAATAGCAATTCTCTATGGCTTAAATGAAAGTAATGAGTGAGTTCTCTTTTCATATAGATTCTTCAAAATTAAACAAACTTAATTAAAATTTATGGGGACTAATGCTAAACTCATAATAAATTTACAATAAACTTAAAGTCTATGGGTGAATCCAAATTGGGTTTAATAACTCTTATACGGATATGGAGGTGATTACTATGCTAGCTAATAAGCATGAGTAGGTCAAGCATAAATCAAAAAGGCATAACTTATCAAAAGTGATGTAAATCAAATATAATCAAGTTAGGAGAATTACAAAAACTCAACAAGTAAACTAAGTGCAAGTAATATTTTAAACTACAATCTAAATCAAAATGCATTATTCACCACCGGATCTGCAACTCTTTGTACAAGCAGAAAGAATGCGATACTAAACTAAAACCTACAAAAATTATGGAGCTTTCCTTCAATACAAAAATTTAGGAATTTCATTCTAATTATGATTTTCAAAATCAATGAAATCACTAATTATGTGAAATTATCTAAGCTATAAATACCTATATGTGCTCGGACATAGAGATTTCAAGTGCTAATTTTAATGTTTGAAAAGACGTGGTAAATTTGAATTAAAATGAAAAATCTAAAATCAATCTCATAATTCAAATAAAATTACCTAAAATTACTATACACTCGACAATGTCAATGCTTAAATTCAAGTGAGGATGTCATGGGTTGCTTTTCTAGTCTGGGATCAGTCCGTTAACAAAACCTAAAACCTATAAAAAGAGTTTCAAATCAGAAATATCGAAAATCGATCGTCAGTGAGATCTAATCCTCTATAGCAAAAAGCGATAGATCTAAAGCTCTTAAACATATTCAAATTAATCAATTTTTCAATCAAATCAAATATCAATCTAAATGCTTAAATGAAACTTTATCAAAAAACTTAAATCAAACTCAATCTATCCACCTTCCCAATTTATCGAGGTGACAAATTAAGAAAACTCTAGCTCACAAAGGAGCCAATGTCAAATCATGTTACTATGTTCACTCTCAATCTCTCGCCAATAAGGATGGCCCTGTCCTCTCGATCATGCCAAGAGTTCCACAAATGAAGTGCGACAAGTCCTCTGATCGTGGTTTGGCCAATCGCTCCATTATATTACGATCATGACCGCGAGTCTATGCTCCCCAATGGCTCTACCCTTTGAGTTATGAATCATAGGTATATTGATGAAAATAACCTCAGCTAAGGTAGACTTAAACTTGTCTCCTTAGACAAACACCACCTCAATTCTATAATTTCTTTCGATGTAACCCATGTGTTGTCGATGAGGATCCTTCTCGTCGCGGGGTCACTACCTCTAACTAACTAGACTGTGGATAGCGACCCTGGATGATTAACCATGGGATCTAGACGGGCACATCATCATTCCCCAACCATCCGCTTTAAGCTAAATGATAAATTTCATAATCTAAATTTTAAAACTCTACATGCTACCATACATTTAGCTTATCTAAAAATTAGCCTTAATTGAAAGTTCTCTCACTTATTGAGAGGGGTAATTAACTATCGCTCTATAGGAAACCCGGAACCATCTAAAGTCCTGAGGATGAAATCTATTAGTAGGTCTTATCTACTATTCCATCTACCTTCAAAATTACACACACTTCAAATCACACTCTCTTCAATTCAATTGTCGAGGTTGATGGAAATTTTGAGCACAGATTTGCAAACCCAGGATGATTCTTTTCATCTTTGGCTAGTCATATATGTGTTATAGAGCAATAAAATATTTAAAAATTCAAAATAAAAAATAATGATTTAAGTGTGTAATAAATTCAATATGAGACTCTATGTAGAATGAATCATTCAGAGAGTATCTTTATTACACCATTATTTGTTCCTCTCCATCTTGAAAGTATGGGGTGAAATAATAATTGCTAATTACTAATCTCCATCTTTCACTTTGCGTAATGGATCTATAAAGCACTCCTTTCACATTCGCCTAGGTCGGTGCTAACATCTGCCAATAACATCTCATCAACACAGAGATGTCGAGCTACCATTCAATTTGGTAGCTTGAATTTCGCTATTATAGTGCAACTCAAGTACCACCCAGGTACATTC
Source organism: Cymbidium sinense (assembly GCA_021442155.1). Taxonomy (NCBI): domain Eukaryota; kingdom Viridiplantae; phylum Streptophyta; class Magnoliopsida; order Asparagales; family Orchidaceae; genus Cymbidium; species Cymbidium sinense. The sequence goes on along the minus strand of CM038217.1, from coordinate 167,901,934 downwards.
GTCCGAGGCCATGCTGAAAGGCCTCAAGTTATTGAAGCTCCTACTAGCCATGTGCGCCAACCAGTTCAACAGCTAATCACCGTCAAGGAGTTCACCCAATAAAAAACTTCAATTTTCAAAAGGCTAGGTCAATCTAAAGAACCTGTGACAAAAAGAATCGTAAGTGGGAAAACTATTTCTTTAATTCACGCTATACGATGAATTTTGTTGAAAGCATGATCATGAAGCTTCCTCATCAGGAAGAAAATTAACTAGAAGACAGAGAAGAAGGAAAAAATGCTGAGCTGAGGGCTCAGCATATCCCCTTTGAATGACCTAGTGAACAAGTGATGCTGCCGCCAAAAGCAAGTATTCCTACCCATAACAACTTTGATAATCTAAAGTGGTTAAAGGGAAATAGCTCTACTGGCAAAATAAAGCAATCCTTCTAGAACCAATCACGTCAAGCTCCACCACCACAGAGGAGACAGCCTGAAACACTATCTGCCAAGATATATAAAGTTCTCAAAGTAGCTAAGAATAAAGGCCTAATGAAAAGAAGATTTCAAAGGCCTGTGGTGATGGAAAATACCGAAGCTCCACCAAGAAAGTTGCCATCTCTTCTAGTAACTGGCCAACAAGCCCAGTACGCTTCGCATGGTGAGCATCGGAGTGTGACACTTGGACTGTATGTCCAAGAATCCACTGCTGAAAGGTCCCATGAAAGGATAAGCAAATATGGAGGCCAAGGCCCCATAATGAAACTTTGAGTAATATAAGAGGTGTGACATCTGATACATATACTCAAAAATCTGCCTCAAAATCAACTCATCAGAAGTGGATACCCAAAAGAAGGGATATCACTGATGAAAGATATGATGGTCGACACCCGGAGAATCCTAGGGATCCCATCATCAATTTCACCCTATAAGAGAAGGTTGACGTTGATCATGGTCCTTTAATAGAAGAAGTATTTGTTCCGCACATTGAACCAGAGATCGACTAGAAACGTTGATCAAAAATTCGAGTGCAAGAAGAAAATAATGAAGAGGATTCTATGGAAGTAGAAGTTGTTTATATTGTCAGAGATATAGATGAACTCTCCGCTCAGCACCATCAACATCAACATGAACTCAGGGAACGTGAACTTGAATTTGATGCTTATGAAGAAGATTCTTCATAAAAGCAAATAGAGGATGGATCTTCAATCTTTGCTGAGGATGAAGAAGAAGAAGACCAGAATGAGAGAGAGATCATGGGTGTCGAGGCTATATATGGTTGAAGAAATGATCTGGTACACGCTTTTATAATCATCGTCGATCAACAATGCCTCTAAATGCACATGGAAGAAGAAGGAAGAAGTAGAAGAAGAAGAAGAAGAAGAAGAAGAAGAAGAAGAAGAAGAAGAAGAAGAAGAAGAAGAAGAAGAAGAAGAAGAAGAGTCTGCACTGATTGATGCCATGTCACTAGCTAGAGAGCAAAGAGAAATGCAGCATCAAATGGAGGTCAAAGATAAGAAGATTGCACTTACCAAAATGAATGATATGATGGTACAAATGAACATCATGATGGAGATGTTAAAAGAATATCACATCAAGTGTATTTTGTCCGCTAATCAATAATACAACTTCTATACCACCAACCCATGGTACCTCAAGATCCTACAAGACATGCTATGAAAGGAAATGAAGTTAACCAAACACCTCTAATTCAAATAACCAAAGACACTGAACTATAACTAATCAACTAGAAATAATAATCAATGAAAAGATAAAGGATCATAGCCTCAAAGAAAAAAAGCCGGTGAGTAAAGCTCGCTACCAATGAATATGACCAAGTGTCATACCCAAAGGTTACTAGGTCAAAAATTTAATACTTTCAATGACTTGGTAATCCAAAGCAACATCAGCCCAATTTAAGGCTACTTGTGGTAACAGAGGAATGATGCAATCGCTTTTCCATCAATTCATAGACCTCACTTTGAATGGTATGCAAAATTGAAATGATTTAGTTAAAATATTTGAATTGGAGACCATATTTGTGAAGAGGTTCAGTAAACCAAGAAAATCACAATCACCGACCTTGCCTTGCTGAAAAGAAGGAAAGATGAGTTAGTGACAAAATTCATAAGTCAAGCAACCTAAGTATGAAGCAAAGAACAAAGAAGAAGAACATGCAATCCAATTGCTAATGGGCAATATGGATGATAAAATGGCACAATTTCTATGCATGAATCGCAAACATTCCAGGACTTGCTCGATAGGGTGGCTAAATAAAAAAAGTTGAATCGCCTAAGTCCAAGTCTATGAGATAAAGCAAAGAGAAATAAACCTTCAGACTCAAGAAGAAATGAAATTCATGCCACTTCCTATAGCTAAAATGGTGAAAAGTAGATGATATATAATGTAGATAAAGGAAAGCAGCTGGTGTGCAATAATGATAAGGGTAAAAAGCCTATTAATTCTAATCCATAGTAAAAATTGGTATTTTGAGGTAATGACAAACCTCAGACTTTTCCAAGTGCTAGGGAGCGTCTAAAACAGGCAACAAGAGATGATGAGTGAATGTGGCTATCTCTCAAAGAAAAGATGAACAAAGAATATTCTTTTAGAAGGGATAGTGTACCTAAATTATTTCAACAAGCAGTCAAATCTGGTCTATAGTTACCAGAAATTAAAAGGCCTAAAGAAGCTGATCAAGTCAACAATCAAATTGTTGTCCCAATCATCGGATGATCAGCCATGCTATTGAAGATTATATCTTCAAAGATTGGCTAGAAAGAGAGTGTCGGTGAGGTGAATTTACACTATCTGATAGTGTTCTAGTCAACCCTAAAAGAGAGTCTACAAGAATGATTACGTCCTCTTCCATATCATCCAGCAAAGACAAATAGAAGAAGAAATCGGCTCAAACTAAAGAATGACAAACAGTAGTCTCCAAAAAGAGCGTGAAAATGCTGAAGCAGCTAAAATACATCCCTAGTGTTAAGTGGAAATCACCACTTGAACCTATATTGGACTTTAGAGAGATGCCTAAACCAAGTATTTGGGCTTCTCAATGGCATTCTAATAAGGCTACTTCGTCACAGCATGAGAAGCAGTCTACTAAATGCAAGCCTCATAAATCAAAGAAACTGGCTTAGAAATGGAAGATCAAGAAGAGAACTATAACTCAAAAGATCATTAACAATCTAGAGGAGTATCACCAACTAGCAAGACAGCCATTTAGGCTTGCAGACTTCATGCCTAAACTTCGCATTGTTGAATTAGATGAAAAAGATAATGATGAATCTTATCCAGTAGAGACATACTGAATCATTTGCGTGATGTCAGATATTCTTTAACATCAGTTATTGAAATGATAAGGGTAGTCAGACAAACTTGACCAACCCATCAAAATTTTTATCAGGAAAATAAGAAGAGCCTAAGAAGCTAATGTCTAAATTTTGTTTAATGACTCAACAAGATAATAATAGTTCAGATGAAGATCTATGTTTTCCGATGGAGAAATTCATCATCCATATCATCGTATGAAATGTATGACGTTGAAAAATGAGTCTAGCCCTTTTGGCCATCTTAGAATAAGAATGGAACTTGAAGAAACTACCTCTTTAGAAGAATCTGAGCAAGATAAGGTGATTCAAGTTTAGTTGAGAAAGATCCCCTGCAAGTGTGTACAAGGCTCTCTTGATGTATAAAGACCTCCGAGAAACTTTGATACAGGATCTCAAAGACCTGGAGAGTTATGAAGCTTACTTTGCTGAGAAATGCATGAAGGAAGCATTACAAACTCAAGATCTCCTGATAATCATATTTTTTAAAGAAGATCTTATGTTGGGAACGACAGATCACAACCTTCCTCTATATGTTACTGTAGAGAGTGATGGCATCTTGATCAGCCAAATATTGATCAATCTTATGAATCTAAAGGTATTAAGATGATTATCCCTTGATATCCAACATCTTGGGAGAGATAAGTTGATGGTTCACGATTTCAATGAAAAGGGGCACAAAACTCTGGGCTCTTTTATTCTCCAGCTCAAATTTAGGGATTTATATATAAGCCAAGTTTCATGTAATCGATGCCAATACATCATTTAGAGCTCTCGGCCTACCATACATGAGTATGGCATGGTCCCATCAACTATGCATCAATGTATGAAGTATCTGAAAGATGGAGAAGAATTCAGAATTTCTGATAACCTACAACCATTCTCCATCAATGAAGCAAAGATCTATGAAGATGCAAAGTATTTCATCCTCAAAGAGCCTAAGCTAACAGAGCCTCTTGAAGCGGTAGCATCCACTTCAGGAACTAAAAAGCAATTTCACAAAGTGAAAGAGCAGAAGCAAAGTGAGAGAAGGAAAGTAATGTCGACTCTCCCTAAAGCACTTGATTCTACACCTAAGACAAGAAAATCAGTTCCCCATTTGGGAAGTGACACAAATGAAGGAGAAGATATTCCTATCAAACCTAAGGGAACTTATAAGCTTTCAAGAAAGGTAGAGTATGAAATAAGTGATTCCGATTCAGGGTATGATTTTGAATCTGCTTATAAAAATAGAGTTTAGATGGTTGCATCAAGAAGGATAGCTCACTTGGCAAAGTCAGATGACTCACTCAAAATTATACCCATCCCTCAATAGTGCTTCAAAGAAATCACTCCACTAGAGGTTCATGATATTGAAGAATTGATAACATTCTATGTGATGTCGTTGAGTGAGAGTGGCAGAACAAGAACTCTATTTTACAAATCTGAACAGTCTTAGCTTCAAGATTTTGAGCGGCCTACTCAACATGAAAATTTTGATGAGATAGTGCCAACAAGAATACCAATATATTAACCATAAAAATTACAAAGAATGATGCATAAGCTTGGAGTTCATATTGGAACTACTAAACATAGGACTCAAATTTTAACAAGATGTGGAGCCAAAGAAGTCCTAAAGCATCGCAAAGAAGTGATAAGTTTACCACTAAAGGTCTAGGCTTCATCCATAAATCTCATCAAGATAGAGCCTATAATAATAAAATAGAAGCTGATATCGAGAGTTTTAGTGATGAAGAAGATGATTCTCATGAAATTATTCTTAAAAATGATGAAGAAGTAGAAGCCAAACCCGCACCTGAAGAACTCTAAGATGGTGGACAAATAGCTACTATGGATGAACTTAAAGAAGTCAACCTAGAGTCGATGATCCTCCAACTTTCATCAAGTTCTTCACTGAGAAAGTTGAAGAGCTAAAAATACTACTTTGTGAATCGGATTACTTTTCGACATATTCAAAATGTGCTTATCCCCTAATGTATAGTTCATAAACTAGCTATTAAACCAGATGCGATGCCTGTTAAACAAGCTCCTAGGCGAATGAGATTGACGATTGAAGAACAGATAATTGTAGAAACTAAAAGCTAATTGAAGCAAGCTTCATCCGGGTGGAGAAATATGCAGATTGAATAGCAAACATTATCTCAATTAAGAAGAAGAACGGCCAAATCCTTCTCTGCATTGACTTCAAGGACCTAAATAAGGCATGCCCAAAAGATGACTTTCCTCTTCCAATATCAGAACTGCTAGTGGACAACACTTCCTACTATGATGTGTTCTCATTTATGGATGAATCATCAAGATACAACCAAATCAAATGGCACCTAAGGATGAAAAACAAATCCTATTGCTACACGATCATGCCCTTTAGCCTAAAAAATGCTAGAGCTACATACCAAAGAGCCATGATGCATATTTTTGATGAGTTGATTCATCAAAAGGTGGAATGTTATGTCGACGATCTGGTGGTGAAGAGCTTAAACTGTGAAAACCACTTTGAAGACTTGAGAATTGTATTGAAGAGAATCAAAAAATATGATCTCAAGATGAATCCTCTAAAATGTGCATTTGGGGTATCCTCCAAAAAATTCCTGGGGTACATTGTACATTACAGAGATATTGAAATTGATCCTACTAAAATCAAGGCAATTATGGAGATGTCTCCACTGAAGAGTTTGCATTAGCTCCGTTCTTTACAAGGACATCTCGCATTCATCCGTCAATTTTTATCAAAATTATCAAGATGCTGTCAACCATTTGCAAGGTTGATGAAGAAGGATGTTCCATTCAAGTGGGATAAGGACTGTCAGGAAGCCTTCAATAGCATTAAAAGCTGTTAAATCAATCCAAAGCCTACTCTGGAAGCCCTCATTCTATACACAATGAGTCTCTCGAGGCATTATTAGCACAACACAATGAAGAAGGCAAAGAGACTGCTCTTTATTATATCAATTGAGGTTGATTGGAGCAAAATGAGATACTCCATGAGAAGTACGCTTTAGCATTGATCTTTGTAGTCCAAAAGCATCATTATATGTTATCTCACAAGATTACCCTCATCTCGAGGATCAATCCGCTAAAGTACTTGATGACAATATTAGCATTGATAAGTCGCTTGGCAAGATGGGCAGTATTGCTTTTACAATTTGATATCACATACATTCCGTAAAGTAATGAAGGGACAAGTCTTAGCAGATTTTCTAGCTGTACATCCCATCCCTGTCGGACTCTTCTCTTAATGACAATTTGCCCGATGAGAAAATTATGCTCATTCATAAAAGAGAAAAAATCATAAATTTGCGAAATGTACTTTGATGGAGCCTCATCGATCAAACAAGTCCAACAACTAAATTTTCCAAGAGCAAGAGCATGAATTGGCATCATCTTCATAACACCAGAAGGAGGGATAATGAGATGATCATATGGATTGACCGAGCCAAGAACTAATAATGAAGCTGAATATGAAGTATTAGTGGTAGGTCTTGAAGAAGCTATTTTCATATGCATTCAGAACTTACATATTTTTGGCATTTCTTAGCTTATTATAAATCAAGTACTTGGCATCTATAGATATAACAAGCTTGAGTTAGCTTTCTATCATAAGAGAGTTCTTGAGCTTATGAAGTATACCAAATATCACACTAACTCGAAGTCTCTCGCCGAGAATAGCAAAGTCAATGCAAAATTAGCTAAGGAAATGGCAAGTATGAATGATTATGTCATGATTGGCATATTTACTCGATGAGTTCTAGAGCCAATAAAGTATCAATCCCCAGTAGGGGAGGTTACCAAATTTGACAAGGGATGTGACTGTGTTCCTCATACTCCCCAAAATCAATAAGAAGTTGTACCAAGAAAAGCTAAGAATGATATTGCCTTAGAAAAGCAGTGTGAAGCCTTTGTTGTAGAAGAGTCACATGATTGGAGGCAAGCCTTCATCGACTACTTTAAAGAAGGTAAATTACCAAGTAATAAATCACTAGCTCAAATCAAAAGAGAATCTATGCTATGCTTTCAACAATACTTATATCAGATCCTTTGAACAAATGGCTATGATGCCTAGATGAAGCTAGCAAAGTAATGGTTGAAGTTCATGAAGGACTTTGTGGTGCACATTAGTTAAGTCCCAAGATAGCAGTAAAGATCAAAAGGATGGCCTATTATTTGCCTCCTATGGTGAGAGATTACATTAATCATGCTAAGAAGTGTCATGAGTATCAAGTACATGGGAATCTCATCCATCAACCTCCAAATCCATTACACCCAATAATAGCATCCTGGTCATTCAAATATGCATATGTAATACCAATTGATTCACCATCATCACTGGACATCTCCTCATCCCAAGAAGGATCGATTATTTCTAAGTGGGAGGCTACCATTTAAAGAAGTTACACTCGAAAGTGATCAACTTCTTCACACATAATATAGTATATAGATTTGGAGTGCCACGCTGAATAATTTCTAATAGTGGCACGACTTTTAAAAGTGCAAAGATTTATAGATTCATTGATCAACACAAAATTGATTGGCGATACTCTTCAATATATAATCCAAGAGTAAATGGTTTGGCAGAGGCTTTGAACAAGAAATTGGTCAAAATACTTAAGAAGATTCTTACTAAAAATAAGAGAGAATGACATACCAAGCTAATAGAGGCTCTATGGGCATATCGAACTACATACAAGACACTAACTAAAGCCACTCCCTATTCATTTATATTTGGAATAATTCTTCCACAAGTTGAGTTTCACTTGAGTTACCATCAACCTAACTAAAAGATCAAAATGCTCATCCGAGAATGGAGGAACTCGACGCGCTTAATGAAGCTAGAACAAGCTCATCAAAATCTGGAAGTTTATCGAGCAAAGATGTCCGAGGCTTTTGACCATATGGTGCAACCCCGAATATTCCAAAAAGGGGAATTGGTTTTGGTGCTGAGAAGACCAATTTTTCTCAATCGAAAATTGGGTGGCAAATTTGAGCATAACTGGGAAGGACCTTTTGTCATTGAAAACTATACCAAGGAGAGGCATACCAACTCATCAACTTAAAGGGTGAAAGACCAATGATGCCAATTAATGGTCGATACTTGAAAAAATAATATACTTGACAACCATATTCTCAAGGTTCAATAGAAATCCCCCTACAAGATAGAGGCATTTTTTTAGTATATCTATTTAGGTTGACATCGTACTTCATGCCGAGATCCCTAAATAAATATACTCTAGATGAAGAATTTTTTTGTGAAAATTCTCCTGTTACATAAAGAGCATTTTTAGATTTTATATACAAATGAAATTAATGTTGTATGTTAAAATCTCCTTTACCGTACATCAATTCAAATATAGATGTATTTGTATATTTTCATCTTGATAATTCTCCTAAATGTACTTTAGAATTCCTCCTACAAGATAGGGGCACTTTTTTTTAGTTTATATTAAGTCTATTTGAGTTGACATCATGCATAAGACGAGATCCTCAAATATATTCTGATTCAGGTTGACATTGAGCATTACGCCAAAATCCCTAAATATATATATAATTATCATTGTTAAGTTGCATGTTCTTGCAGAAATAATAAAAATTTATTTATACGCATGAAAAGACAACCCTAAATATCAAGAAATTTATCTCCCATTTAAAATTCTGAGATCAAGTCAAGAACTCGATTTTGAAAGCTTCAATCAACTGAGTTGGAGAAAAATCAACCTCTACATTCTAAATTCTAAGACATGGATGGGTTCTAAAGGTCGAACTCAACAAGCTCACAAATGGTCGAAGCAGACGCTCTCCTCACTCAACAAGTCGAAGAAAAGGTCAGAGTGAAAGAGCCCCTCGTAGTCCGATGACAAAATCACCAACCCACTATAGCTTAAGTCAAGACTCAAAAGTTCTAAAGGTCGAACTTAAGCTCAAATATGGTCGAAGTTGCAACACTCTCAACTCAACAAGCCGTAAGAAAAGGCCGTGAAAGAGCCCTCGCCGCCGCTCAATGAGATGATTCAATCTCAAACCGATTCAGCTTAGTGATTACAAGCATGATCTAAGAGATCTCTACTTGATCAATTGATCAAGGCAAAAAAAATGTCCAATTTAGCCTAAATCAATCTTCATATTACCCGCAAGGTGATATCTATCTATCAAAGTTCAAATAATCATATACCAAGTTCAAACAAAGTCGATGGTCAAACTAAAAGAATTTTGGTTATTTATGTTAAAGCATACCTGTTGATCGATAACTCAACATTGACCTATATAAGCAAGTCGGGTCATCTAGATGTACCCTTCAATGAATCTATCAAAAGCAAAGAAGCATGGATTCATGTACATAACACTCGACAAGTCAATGTGAATAAATAATCCCCTTCTTCAAGTCCATTAAGCTTAAAGCTGTGATAAGGAATTTCAAATCACCAAGCAAATGAACCCATTCCCTAGCGAGTCCTTCATCAAAATAAGCACTACCCTCCATCAAACCCAACCAAGCACGAAGCTAGGGTTGGAGGAAACTCAAATCTACAATGACATAAAAGAAATAGATCTTCAACAAAATCATTGAAGTAGAGAGTATATGGTGTAAGAACTCTTATCTATCCGACAAGTCGATTCTAAAAAATCGATCAATCTCATCATTTAGCATATCCTAAATAAGGCATCATACTAATGACAAGTCCTATCAAAGCTCTGTAAGCTATTGCAATCGAAGCCGAAAGGATCCAAGTTCTATGGCCAACCCAAAAGGTCAACTAGTTTTCAACAAATGTGACTCTCTCTCTATGCACGACTCACATTTGTTGGGGGCATTTGTTGACCTCCATATGTGTGTCATAAAACAATACAAGCCCACAAGTTAAATTAATTTAACTTCTAAGTGACAAAGGCGCAAATCAAAGCTTAAAATGCACTAGACGTCCCTGAAAATGGTCAAAATGACATCTGATCGACGAATGGACTTCACCATCGCATTCAGAACATTAAAATTGATCAGAATTTAGATATTACAAAATCTAACGAGCAATTGATTAAGCGCTCGAGCTAACAATGTGTTGACGCATATATTAGAGTCGGAAAGCTATGAAGATGACCAAACGACCTTTGTTCATAAAATTGATCACACTGTTAGCTTCAAAATATCAAAAACTATCAAATGAGACTATTCACGCTCAAATCGGATGAGTCTGTGCAAATGTCGAATAATTTGAAGTGATAGTGCGTAAATCGAGGCTAAAATGCACAGGACATCACCAAAATCAACTCAAATGACCTCCGATCGATAAACGGACTTCTCCATCACATTTAGAATGTTGATACTGATCAAAATATACATATTGCATAACTCACGATCAACCATCAAGTGCCAAATACTAACGATATCATATCGAGGCATCATGAGGATCAAACGACTGCTCAAAAAATTGATCATGCATTGGTTTCAAAATGTCAAATATATTAAAAGACACTGCACTCAATTGATCAGTAGAAAATCAAGCGCCGAAAAGTGGACGTTATTTTGAGCTAAATAATATGAATTACCTTAAATATATATATATATATATATATATATATATATATATATATATATTTATTTATTTATTTATTTATTTATTTATTTATTTAAAATCCTTAAATTACCTCATGCTCAACCGTTCTCTATTATCGATTTGGCTGCTTTAAAAAAAAAAGAAAAAAAACCACCTCTCTCTCCCTCCATTCTCCCACGTTTCTTTTTCTCTATCAACTTCTCCAAAAAAAGAAAAATAGAAAAACTCCCCATTCCTGCATTCCCACGGTCAAAAAAAAACTCTCGTACACAGGTAATCCTTTCCCTCTCCCACGGAAATCCTTCTGGCACGCCCTTCCGCCGGTGCAATCCCGCGCACTGCGATGCATCCCGCGACCCAATCCTGTCGTTCTACCAGTGCAATCCCGCGCATCCGATCCCCACCGGTGCAATTCGGTCGTCCCGCCGGCGCACGCGCAATCCCTGCCGCCGATCCGCTCCACCGCAGCCGCAAACCCGCCGTCCCGCGCATCGCGCTGCACCGACTCATCCCGCGACACACCGCGACCTGCCTCCGCACAATCCCTCATCCACGCCCGCCGTTGTTCAGACTGCGTCGTCCGGCCTCGCTCCGACCTGCTTGTTCCGCACATGACTGCTCCACATATACGCTGTTTGGCTCGCTGCTCAGCACTGCGGTCCTCCACCTGACCTGTCTTTGTTTCCGGCTCGCCGCAGCTAGCTAGCAAATCATGTCATCGTTCCGGCCTACTGCCAACCCACGCAAACCCGTTCCCCACAACCAGCCCGCTGTTCCAACTCACAACCTCTTCGCTTTAACTCCATTTTGCTTCTCAGAAATAAAACATCGTCCAAATTCTTCTTCGATTCGACATCACTTTCTTACATTCTCATCAGATACCTAACTCGTTCATTTATGCGACCAAAATGTGATCGTATGTTTTGATTTTTTGGATCGGTTTGTTAAATAAAATTTTGGATGAAACCAAATAAACCAAAATAATTATATGTAATAATGATATTAATTTACGAACATTTATCTATTATATTAACTTATTTTTATTTATTTTTTTAATAATTGGGCTGACCATCCAATTTTTCAAAATATTTTGATCTCATACACTAATATACCATCTATTTCTAAGTTCAAAACATCATTAAGGTAAGCAAAAAATTAGTTTTAAATATTTATTTTAGCACTAATCAGATTTTTTTATTTATATTATTTTGTTTATCTTGTTCATTATACAATAAAAAAATTATGCTTTTTTAAATGTAGAAACTTCACATCAAAACCAAACCAAAATAATCGAACCAAATTATTATTGTTTGTTTGATTTTGATTTTATTTTACTTTGTTCAATATTTTAGAATCCAAAATCATGGTTTAAAAATTTATCATCTTATCCATCCAATCAACTAAACAATATATGTATGTATATATATATATATATATATATATATATATATATATATATATATATATATATATATATATATATATATATATATATATATATATATATATATATATATATATATATATATATATATATGTCATAATTTGAAAATATTGTGATCATGAAAAACATGTGCAAAGACTGTAGTGTCTATAAAACACCGCCTTTCAGATAGATCGAGCCAACAATCGTAAGATGTCTCTACGAAATCGCCAAAATTTTATCTAATTTCTAGACTTAGAAAAAAAAAATGATGAAGGGGATGAATGTATATATCAGTGTCTTCTTCGGTTTAAATGTCTCACCTCAAGATGACGAGATGAAAACCCAGGTGTGTCGAAGACACCGCCGCTATGCTCAACAATACTTCTCCCATGCCTTACTGGGATGATGCCGAGGCCAAAATTGTGTCAAATCTTTTGACTAAAAAATGAGAGAGAGAAATGAACTAACTTAAGAACGCTAAGTAAAGAAACATGCAGCTAATTTTAAACTAAAAGCGACAAACAAGAAAAAAAAAGGGATGAATATATATTGCATTTGTCTTCTTTTAGGTTTGAAGGCCTCGTCGTGCTCAAGAGGGTGGGATGAGATGAAAACTCATGATGGCCGCTACGCCAAGAGGGCATGCCGAAAAGCCAAAACACTCCCGATGCACCCCTATATATAACGCCAGAGGCCAAAATTTAGACTAAAATTCAAGACTAAACAAATTCAAATGAAAATTATCTAAACTTAAGTCAAAGAATATATGATAAATATGAAGATAAATATTAAATCAAAGAGAAATAGGGGAGCATTTAAAAATAAAATTGGAAAGAATGGAACACTCATTTAAAATATAAATAAAATTTGGGAGGCTAATATTAAACTCACAAACTCTAATAATGATTCTCTATGTCTTAAATGGAAGTAATGAGTGAGTTCTCTTCTCGTATAGATTCCTCAAAATGAAACAAGCTTTAATTGAAATTTGGGGGGACTAATGTTAAACTCATAACAAACTTACAATAAACTTAAAGTCTAGGGGTGAATCCAAATTGAGTTTAATAACTCTTATACGAATATGGAGGTGATTATTATGCTAACTAATAAGTATGAGTAGGGCTAAAGCAATAAACACTGAAATCAACATAACTTATCAAAAGTGATATAAATCGAACATAATCAAGTTAGGAGAATTACAAAAACTCAATAAATAAACTAAGTGCAAGTAATATTTTAAACTACAATCTAAATCAAAATGTATTATTCACCACTAGATCTGCAACTCTTTGTACAAGCAGACCGAAGGCGATACTAAACCAAAATCTACAAAAAAAATCTTAGAGCTTTCCTTCAATACAAAAATTAAGGAATTTCATTCTAAGTATGATTTTCAAAATCAACGAAATCACTATTTAGGTAAAATTATCTAAGATATAAACACCTGCATATGCTTGGACATAGAGATTTCAAGTGTGAATTTTAATGTCTAAAAAGGTTGCAAAGGCTAAAGTTGGAATTAAATGAAAAATCTAAAATCAATCTTATAATTCAAATATAAAATTACCTAAAATTACTATACACTCGCATGGGCCCCGACACTATGTTGATTGTTGAAATTTATTTACCTGAGGATGCTGTGCGGGTTGCTTCCCGGTTTAGTCTTAGGATTGGGTCCGGGTTAACAAAATATAAAAACTTATAAAAAGAGGTTTAAATCAGTGAAATACCTGAGAAACTAATTCTATCAGGTAATAGTAGATCAAATCCTCTGTTAGTAGCTAAACAGAGTTGACAAGATCTAAAGCTTTTAAACATATTCAAATTAATCAATTTTTTAACTCAAATCAAATATCAATCTGAAACTTTTTAAATGAAACTCTATCATTAAAAACTAAAATCAAACTCAATCTATCTACCTTTCGCAACTGTTTACCGGGGTGACAAATTAAGAAAACTCTAGCTCACAAAGAAGTCAATGTCAAATCAAGTGTCATGTTATGTTCACTCTCAATCAATCTCCTACCAGTAAAGAAGTGGTCCGTGTCCTCGACCACGTTTTAATAGCTCCATAAATGAAGCGATTACTAGAGTTCTCGATCGGTGGTTTGGCCAATCAGCTCCATTATATTACGATCATGATCAGTATGTTCCCCAATGGCTCGCTTTGAGTTGTGAATCATAGGTATACTTGATATAAAAAATAGCCTCATCGCCTAAGGTAGACAAACACCATCCCAGGTCTACAAGGATTTCTTGGACGACGTAACCCATGTGTTACTGATAAGGATCCTTTGTCAGGTTGCATCGACTACCTCCTCTATCTAACTAGACTAGAGACTACGACTGCCCGGGATGATGGAACCATGGGATCTAGATCGGACACATCATCATTCTCCAACCATCTAGTTTAAGCTAAAACAAATTTCATAAATCTTAAATTCTAAAATTCTACATACTGCTACTATATGCTAACGACTAGACTTAATCGAAAGTTCTCTCTCACTTATTAAGAGGGGTAATTAACTATAGGGGCCTGCGCCTATAGGAAACCTGGAACCAGATCTAAAGTCCTCACAAAATGAGGATGAAATCTCTGGGTAATGTCTTATCTACTATTCCATCTGCCATCTAAAAATTACACTGACATCTCAAATCACACTCTCTTCAATTCAATATTGTCAAGAGGTCGGTGGAGAATTTTCGGAGCCCACAGTGGTTTGAACGAAGATAATGATAAGGGAGGTGAATGAAAAGAGTGTAGAAGCTCGAAGCAATGTGAGAAGGTATCTTCTTAATCAAGAAGTTAATCCTTGAATTTTTGGAAGTCCCCAAACATTATAGTGCACTAATTCAAGCTTCCTAGATTTGGAAGTCCTTGAATTTTTTATAAAAAAAGTAACATTTTTCTGTTTGTCAAGAACATAATTCTCACATAACTCTAAGTTCATAGACTTTAGATTCGAAAGCTTTCCTTTAATGTCATGATCTTCATTCCCTTCTCACTCATATGATCAAGTTTTTTATAACATAAATTTGAGATTCCACTATCAGCAACTGCCACTAAGCCTTTACCTTTTGAGGCCAATTAATGCTACCATCTTCTTACCTCTGGTCATGACCAATGTTTCTTTAGATACCTTTCAGAATCCACCACGAAACACTATGATGTATCCATAGTTGTCAATCTGGGTAATTAATATCAAGTTTCTCTTGAGGCCTAAGACATGTCTTACCTCTTATAAGACTAACTTTATTCTATTTTTAATTTTAATCTAAACTTTACCCTTTCTGATGATCTCCAGTGGCTCATTATCCAAAAGATTGGCTTTGCCAATTTTTCCTATAGTATAGTTATATGACAATTCACGAAAAAGGGTAGAATAAAACAACGCACCTGAATCAAGAATCCAAGACTCAATGGGACTCTCGACATAATATAGTAGTGCTTTAGAGTCATCTTTAATTACCTAGTTTATGGACTTCTCATCTTATTGATTCTTCTTCTTTTTTGGTGCCTTGCACTGACTTGAAAATGTCATTTCTTAAAAAAATTCTAGTAGATAAATATCCTTATGTTTCTTAAACTTGCCTCTAAACTTTAATCTTGATTGTGTCTTCTACTATGGCTCTTCCCTCTACTCTCTATGATAAGAGTGGAACCTAAGATAAAATATTCTCTAGACTGTCTTCTATGAATGTTCTCTCTTAAAATCAGGTCTCATACATCATTTAGCTTTATTTTGATGCTACCCGATGAATTATTCATTGTAATCACCGTTGTAGGCAAACTCTCCGACAAGGATGACAACAAGATCAGTGTATTGATCTTATCATCAAACGTGATATCAATATAGCTCAATTAAGTCGTAATCACATTGAACTCGTTGTTGTAGTCAACAACAATCCACTTTCTCCTATTTTTTAATTAACTAAACAAAGCATAAAAAAATAACTTATTTGATGCTAATGGCTTCTCATATATGTTAGTTAGAGCAGTCATTAAATTGGTTGTCTTCTTCTCCTTGATAATGTTAAAAGTAACATTTCTCGTTAATGTCAGGTGAGTCACACCTAGTGCTGGCTCATTTTCTCTAGCTTCCGACCTATAAGAGATTCATGCAGCTTGTTCTAGTATGATAATCATTTATCTACATCTTTTAGAAACTAAAGTCTTTACCATTGAACTTATTAGTTTGGACCTTCCTTTCATCAACCATATTTTTCTCCTTTTAATAAGATCTTGTTATGATACTAGTTATTAGGAGTTTAAGAGATGAAAAAGAGAGGGAGAGAAGTAGAAAGAACAATCTCACACACATAAAAAGAGAATACGAGAAGATTTAAGTGGTTTAGCATCTCGTCTACATCCACGATCGTACTAATACCTCATTATATTTCTCTCTTATAAGGTGCTTAGGAGAAAATATAAATTTTTTGATGCCTCCTCCCATGGATTTTCTGCCCTTTTATAAACTAAGATGAAGGGATATGTTTTGAGAAGAAATAATTTTAAATAAATATCTAGCTACTAATTTTAAATTTTAAGTGTGAAATAATTCAATTTTGATAGCCACCTAACTTTGACAAAAAAAAATATAGAATTTCAGTTTATGTTTAACTTTGACTCCATATTTAACATTAACTTAGGGGTTGCTTGGGATCAATTTGATTTTGTGTTTTTATTTTATTTTTATGTTATTTTTAAAATATATTTGTCTTGTGTATTTTTTAAGTGTTCTTATTTATTATTTTCAAAAATAAATATTATTAATTTTAAAAACACTCAAAACAACTTTGAGATATTTTGAGTATTTTTAAAAATAATAATTGTCATCAAACATATTTTATAAATAAAATAAAATAAAAACAAAATAAAATATATAATATAAAAGTGATCCCAAATTATTTTTTAACATGATTAAATTTGATTATTACATGCAGACGAAGAAAATTAAACAAAATGGAACAAACAAAAATCAAAATAAACTTCAAAGCTCACTTCGTTTTCTCTAGCATCATCTAAATTTGTGCTTTTTGAGGATGTTTATAGTTTGCGGATGAGTAATGTACAGAAGGTGCGTGTAGTTATAGACATATATATATCAATAACTAAAAGTGAAGGGAACCAATTAGTCAATTAGCTTCGTAAAACAACATAAAATTTTTAGAAGTTTAATTAAACCATGATAGTATAATAAATATTTAAATTACTTATATAATTTAATGATGGTTATTATATATTATAAAAATAAAATACATAATTTAATATAAAATATTCAAATGATATAACTTACATAAATTTATATTCAAAGACCAATATTTAAATATTAGAAAATTATAAAAAGAAGTGCCATATTGTCAATTTTATGATAAATTATATGATTATTCTTCTCTTTTATATTATCATGACAATTTTATACAGAATCAATGATACACTATTTTTTTTTTCGGGGAGTTCAATTCAATTTTTAAAACTATGGCATGAAAGATAACTTGGTCATCTCGAATATAAATCCCTGAAATTTGTATCTGAAACGGTAAACTCCATTTTCTTATGGACCGCCAAATTTTAATGCTAATTAATTTTTATATTTGATTATATAATTAGAAAATTTAAATTTAAAGCAAAATATATTGAACTTTTTATATGGCAAATTTTAGATTTAGGATGATATTTAAAATTTTCAAAATAAATTTTATATATATATATATATATATATATATATATATATATATATATATATATATATATATATATAAATTATATTAAAATAATTATAATATTTATTATATTATTATATTTAACTCTAAATCTAATTTTAACTTAAAATCTTAAATCTCTATTTCTTTAAGTTTCATAACTTATGTGATTTTTAAAATCCTATAATTTTTTTTTCTTATACCGCGCAAGTCAAATTCATTTTTATTGTTTTATTTTTTTTCTTTTTTATTTATTTCTATTTTAGTTTAAAATAAAATATATTTAGAAATGTTATTGATATGACACTCAAAATATCATTAGTCAAAGCACAAATCTTGATGTCGAAAGTGATCTGATTTTGAGTCAAGACCGAAAGAGATAAGCACTTAAAATATCATTGAAATTTTTGGGATGTCAATTAAATCCTAAAATAGCTCTCAAATATAGTGTGTTTAAATAAATCGAAGCCTCGACAAGCCGGATCTAACGAGCCTAAGATCTCATAATTCCGACTTCATTTAGGCATCCAAATGCTCAAAATACATCAAATGATCGAAGGAATCAGTCTGAACCGTCCGATCAAGGGGAGTGGTATGAGTTTTGCATGAATTTAAAGAAATGCCCCTCCTCCCATCTATAAATAGGTTCTCATTCCTCACATGAGAGGGGGCCAAGTGAAGAAGGAGAGGAGCTAAAACAAGTAAAGAAGAGGAGGAGCCTGAGCAAGGAAGAAGAGGAAGAGCCCGAGGAAGAAATAAGAGGAAGAGCCAGAACAAAAAAGAGAAGAGTCGAGCAAGGAAGAAGAGGAAGAGCCCAAGCAAAGAAGAAGAGAGAGAGCTCAGCAAGATCCCCGAGGGATCGACCACCGCCGATCCGCCAACCACCACCGTCGGCCATGGCCGATCCTTGCCTCAATCTCTTAATTATTCCCGACATTTCCACCATTGGATTCCGCATTTTCACGAGTTTCTCTGCACATCATCTGCCGCCACCACCATTATTACAACCTGATCGTTGTTACATAGCTGTTGTTCCTTTCTTATATACAATTCTGTAATCCCATTATTGGGAAGATTTTGTACTCTGAAACACATACATAGTGGAAGCTTTTTACTGGGCTAGGCCCCGTGATTTTTTCCTCTTTTCGAGGTTTTTCACGTTAAAATTTCTGGAGTTTTCTTGTTCGCTCTTTAATTACCTCTGTGTGTGTTGGATTTCACGACAAGGCTAAGGCGTAAATTTTTACTCTACCGTAATAGGTTTTCAAGCCCGCAACAGTTTGGCACCGTTTGGGAAGAAAAATCCTTCAATCAAAACTTTCGTGAACATCCACGTTATGGCCAATAGGCGCAATACTCGTTACTACGGAGCCTCCCGCTCCAACTCCCGTCACTCTCAAAAACAATCCTTGAACCAAGGACGCCAAGTTTTTGACTCACTCCCCTCTAATAGGCATCACCCTGTTGGTGATGGCGGAATGAGAATCTCTTTAGAAGATCATGTTTGTCAAATGGAAGAATCTCAAAATGGGATGATCCGACTTTTGCGAGGTATACATCAGCCACTACCGTGGCAAACACATCCCCCCCCCCCCAAGATCGATCGTTGGCCGAAGGAGGTCAAAATGCTAATCTTCCTAACATTGGAGCTCCTCCACATAGAGACCGTGACTCTGATCTCCTTGACATTGCTAGTTCTACTTATCCATTGCATGCAGCTCAATCGACTGCTAATCCACCATTCTCGTCTGTTGATCTCGCTCGTCATAACATACGTGTAGAAGTACGACGCTTAATGCAAGATGAATTTCACCTTCAAAATAGAAATCATCTTCCCCCTCACCACGGCTATGAGGAGTCATCACCTTTAGCTGAAGTTATTCTTCAACATCCAATTCGTAGGTTTCAAGCTTGAGCATTGATTCCTATGATGGGGCAACTGACCCACATGAACACATCGACCATTACCGGACTATCATGCATATCCAACGAGCTCCTGACACACTGCTTTGTCAAGTTTTTCCGTTACCCTCAAGGGGCAAGCTCGCACTTGGTTTTACTCCCTTCCAAGGGGATCTATCCGCACCTTTGACGAACTCGCCAAGGTTTTTATGAAACAGTTTATTTCAAACTGGAGAATCATTAAAGATTCCTCCCATCTCTCCGGCATTCGTCAGAATGAGGGTAAATCACTTAAAGAATACTTCCAGAGGTTCTCCTTAGAAGCTCGCCAAATACCCAGTAAACTCTATTAAAGGAGTTTTCCTTGGAGGGCTCGGGCCTTTTACTCATCACTAATGCGGGACACGGTCCGCTCATATGCCGACTTAGTTCATCATGTGGAAGCACAAATCTCTGCTGATGAGGCTATTAATGCACATTGCAAACACTTTGAATAATCTGCAGGGAAACATAAAAGCACCCCAAGAAACACAAACCGAAAGTCCCATCAAAAGAAAAAAATCAAGAGGCTTATTCAACAGGGATATCTACGTCGATTGGGGAAGAGTCAATCGACTCATGCGAACATACCCCCAATTGGGGGGCAACTCTTAATCTCAAAAGATAAGCAATTCAGAAATATCAATGAAAAGGCAAAGATCAATGGTCAACTTTGGCTACAAGCTCATACAAATAATTCACCCTCTTCCATACGGGTTAATGTCATCGAGCAAAAACCCTGACAAACAACCCAGGATAGGTCAAAACATCCTTGGTGGACTTCCACGGCCTCTTCCATACGAGGTTAATATCATCGACAAAAGCTCGACAAACAACCAGATAGTCAAAACGCCCTTGGTGGACTTCCACGCCTCTTCCATAAGGTTAATGTCATCGAGCAAAAGCTCTACAAAACCCGTGATAGGTCAAAATGTCATTGATGGACTTTCCATGGCCTCTTCCATACGGGTTAATGTCATCGAGCAAAAGCTCTGACAAACAACCCAGGATAAGTCAAAACGCCCTGGTGGACTTCCGGCCTCCATATGCGGGTTAATGTCATCGAACAAAAGCTCGACAACAACCCAGATAGGTCAAACGTCTTGGTGGACTTCCCACGGTCTCTTCCATATAGGTTAGCGTCGACGAATAATATTTCGATCTACAAC
The DNA here is from genome assembly GCA_021442155.1 of Cymbidium sinense. Taxonomy (NCBI): domain Eukaryota; kingdom Viridiplantae; phylum Streptophyta; class Magnoliopsida; order Asparagales; family Orchidaceae; genus Cymbidium; species Cymbidium sinense. The sequence goes on along the minus strand of CM038217.1, from coordinate 167,880,844 downwards.
CTAAGAAAGGTCAAAACTTGGTACCCACTCCACACAGGTTAATGTCACCGGGTAACACTCTGACAAACAACCTAGATGGGTCAAAAATCCTCAGCGGATTCAATTATATCCCTAACATACAAGTTAATGACATCAATTACCAACTGTTGAACCATCCATTGAAGTTTTAAGAAATCCAATTTCCTACAAGAAGTAGGAACTACCATCGCCGACCATGCCATTCTTTGGCCGACCATCTTCACCGGTCCACCATAGTGGTCATCATCCCGCCGACTAGCGTTGCCACCCGTCGCCACGCCGGCCGACCACCCTCGTCGGGCGCCAACCACACTCGTCGGTCGCCACTACCGTCGGTCGCCCGACCATCGCCGCATCTTCGGCCAATGCGACCACCATTCGTCGTTCGGTCAGCGCCATCACCGGCAATCTTGTCGAACCATCTCCGTCTGCCGCCACTATCGCCGGGCATCACCGTAACTTGTCTCCGGTTATCGTCTTGATCCTCTAACCCGGATGATCCAACGAGGCGGTTGACTCTTTCAGGTCGAAAACCGAACCGGCGTATGTACCATGGGCCTTGATCTCCTTGATCGCCTCTAACGGACGATCCGAGGCGACGCTTCTTTCAAGGTCGAAACGGCGGTATGCGTGGGCCTTGATCGCCTCCTTGATCGCCTCCTTGATCGCCTCCTAACCCGAACGGTCCGACGAGGCCGATTGATGCATCTTTCGAGGTCAAAAATCGGGACCACGTGTCATGCCTTGATCTTCGACGCTCCTTGATCGCCTTCTTGATCGCTTCCTTGATCTTCTCCTTGATCGCCTCCTTAATCGCCTCCTTGATTGACTCCAAACCTCCTTGATCGCCTCCAAACCTCCTTGATCGCCTCCAAAGGACCCTCACTCAAGAAGAAAGGAGAGGGAAAAGTGCTCTCCCCTCACCCTAGTTTTATAGCCCCCACAGGGCAAAGGGTAAAACCCCAAAAACATCAAACCAGAGCTTGGTATCAAAGGCAGCTCAGCCTGTACGACACCTGACGGCCGGGGTGAATCTGGCAGACCCGACAGGCTTCACCCGCCCGGTGATGTCACGCGGCGGCGCATCAGCGCTGCGATTGATCACGTACCGCGAGCGAAAGCCCATGCGCCACCCGGACGCTGCTGGCGCCCGTCGCGCCGGTCACTCACGCAACCGTCCCGCTGCCCGCCTGCTCCGTCGTTAAACCAACCCGTCTCGGCCGGCCCCGATGTGGGCCCGTGGCCCATCGTCGCAATAAGACAGCGCTCGCGGCGTCGCCACAGGCGGCTCCGCGCGCCTGCTTCATAGGCGCTTCGGCCTCACGGTGAGTCCCCGAATGCCTGAAAACTTCGGTGAATATCCAAATGATCCATAACCTCAAAATATCATGCCTACGGCCACACATCAACTTCCATAATCATAGTCTTATGTTTTTATGAAGATTTATTCTCCCAAAATGTATGATTCATGACCAGTTTCATTGAAGAATTTGATATTTTCTAGCACTTGACACATATATTTTTGGATGATTCAAACAATATCATCAAAAATAGGAGGAAAACTGATATGACACTCAAAATATCACTAGTCAAAGCACAAATCTTGATGTTGAAAGTGATCTGATTTTGAGTCAAGATCGATCGAGATCAAGCACTTAAAATATCATTGGAATCTTTGGGATATCAATTAAATCCCAAAATAGCTCTCAAATATGGAGTGTTTATAGTCAAATCGAGCGTCTCGAGCCGGATCTAACGAGCTAACATCTCATAATTCCGACTTCATTTGGGCATCCAAATGCTCAAAATATCAATATATCAAATGATCGAAATGATCAGTAAGATCAAGGGAGTGGTATGGGTTTTGCATGAATTAGCCCCCCTCCTCCCATCTATAAATAGGCCCTCATTCCTCACATGAGAGGGGGCCAAGTGAATAAGGAGAGGAGCTAAAACAAGTAAAGAAGAGGAGGAGCAGAAAAGGAAGAAGAGGAAGAGCAGAAGCAGGAAGAAGAGGAAAGCCCAAGCAAAGAAAAGGAAGAGCAAACAAGGAAGAAGAGGAAGGAAGCAAAGAGGAAGAAGAGGAAGAACAAGCAAGAAGAAAGAGGAAGAGAAGCAAGGAGGAAGAGATAGCTCTGAAGCTTGAAGATCCCAGCAGGATCAGCAAATGTGTCAATCACCGCACGGTCGATCAGATCCTGATCAATCTCTTAATTATTCGACATTTCCACCATGTAGTTCCTTGCATTTCCACCGAGTTTATCCGCGCGGTCACCATCATTACCACTACCTATTACAACGATCGTTGTTACATAGGCTTTGTTCTTTCTTCTCTGTAATCCCATTATCGGAAGATTTTGTACTCAAACGGATACATAGTAGAAGCTTTCTTGGGCGGCTATGGTTTTTCTTTTCGAGGTTTTCCGTTAAAATTTGAGTTTTCTTGTTTCTTTAAATACTTGTGTCTTTGGACAAGGCAAAACTAAACTTTACTCTGATAAGTTTTCTAGGTTATTTATTTTGAAAAATTCTCAAAATATCTAAAAGTTATTTGGAGTCTTTTTAAAAATAATATGATTTGATATTAAAAGTTATTTTGAGTCTTTCAAAGCTATTTATATTTATGAAGAAAAATCTGTTAAAGATTATAAGGAAATTTTTATTATTACTTCTTTTGCTGATGGCTGATGCAATTTTCTATCATTTTTTAAATTATATATATATTAAAATAAAATAAATAAATAAATAATTGTGCCACTGTATTTTTTTATCTGATGATTTTCACCTGTAGGGTTTTAGTAGAACCGGAAGCATGACAACTCAACATGTCTATCTATCACATCAAGAATAATGACAAAATTTTAAAATAAGCTTAATCATAATCTTAATTAATAGTTTAGACACAAAAATTTTTTTTTTAGCAGAATAGGCCTAGTCATCCATTCAACGGATGGACGCGGACATCCGTCGGTATTCGTTAATGGACGACTAGCTTTTTTTTAAAAAAAAAAAAAAAACTGGGCAACTTTCGTATTTTGCACTTATCGGAGTCATATGATGTCAGAATCGAGCGAACTTAGTATCGTTGGAATCGTAACAAAATTTTTTACAACTTTTATGTTGGTCTAAATTTAAGATTGTGGCCCGATACGCAGCAATTTTAATCGTGCAAAAAGCTAGTAAATGAAATTTGGACATTTGATATCAGCTTATGGTCATCGATTAAATCTAGCGAAATTGGTATCGTTAAAATTTTAACAAAATTTTCTACAACTTTCATGTTTATTGAAATTTACAATTGTGACCTGATACATAGCAATTTTTGAATCGTGTAAGCTATTCTTACAAAACTTTGAGCAGCTTTATACTTTCACTTCATCTAACATTCTCATCCTATTATATATATATATATATATATATATATATATATATATATATATATTATATATATATATATATATATATATATATATATATGTTATAATAAGAAATAAAAAATATTTTAGTCTCTTACTTCAATGAACCTTTATACATAACATCTTTATCTTATTAATCATTAAAGATTAATCATTTACATTATTATAACATCATCCTTAAGAGATTAAAATATATTTTTAACTAATCATACCGTAATTAGCATTTATAGTGAAGAAAGAAAGCTCAGATAATTATATTTACAGCTAATATAAAAAAATTTAGAATAATTGTGTTATAATTAATAGAAAAAAAATATTAAAAAAATACTTCTAATAAGAGCTACGTGTATTGGTGATAATAAATTTCAAAACGAAGTTTATATAAAATTTTGTTCGATTTTAACGATACCAATTTAAATTAGACGCATTAACCGATGCACAATCGATCTAATGAAATTTCCAAGTTGTGCATATAAACTTATCATCTTAAATTTCACACATGAAAGTTGTAGAAAATTTAATTCGATTCCAATGATAAGTTCAATTGATTTATGATATATCCGATAACGTCTGAAAGTTTAAAAAAAAAAAAAGCTAGTCATCCGGTCAAAGGCCTATTTTGTTAAAAAAAAATATTTTGTGCCTAATTTGTTAATTAATGATTAAGTCTATTTTAAAAATTTTGCCCAAGAATAATACATGTGATTAAAAGTATCAGTCAACTATGTGTCAAGAAAAACATTGAATTCTCGACGACCTTCTATTAAAATTAATTATTAATTACTATATCTAATTAACCAATTAAGTAATATTCTGTTATAATTTATCATAATTAAGTTATTATGTAAATTTAATATTTGCAATTATAATTTAATTTATTTTAATTTGTCAATAAATCTCTAATTAAGTTAACCTTTCTTCCCGATATTCTAATTAATATAAAATTTTATTATATACTTATTTTAAAATAAATTGCATGAATATTTATTTTTTGACATATTTGACATAAAATAAAAAGATAAAATATACTTTAAAAAAAAAAATTTATTTAAGCTTTTTTTTTTTTTTTAAATATCATCTTTATTATATTCAAAATATCATATTTTTTTTTAGAATCTTTTTTTTTAATATTAATTTTATAAATATTAATTTGGATGTGAAATATGTAATACAGAATTATGATATGTAAATTTTCTAAATATAAAAAAAGTTAAAATTTCCGGAAGCCTTTTTTTTTTATATTCACATTCCCCGCAATAAAATATTCATTTTAAATTTGTTGATCATAGCACCACAGAATTCTCATCTAATAAATATCTCAGCCTTTATAGATTTTTGTCTTGTCCGTCATCCTTTACGTGTGGCATTTATTTAATAAATTAAATTATGATAATTTAATAAAATAAATAATAAATTTAAATTTATTTAAAGATAATAATCCATTATATATAATTTTTAAAATCATCATAATCAAATTTTTTTATCATAATAATCTTAATTATTATTATTTTTGAACATATTAGAATATTCTCATATAATTTTAATCCAAAGAGGCCTTAAAACTATTCAAACTTTTGTGATATATATATATATATATATATATATATATATATATATATATATATATATATATATATATATATATATAATATTAATTAATTTTTAGCCTATCGTTATCAAAAGTTATATGAGAATATCTAAAGAAACGAGCTACTCGAATTGATTTGGCGGATTGCTGAAAGGATATGCTCTCTATGTCGAAAATGAAATTTCATTAGCTGTGGCTACAATTGATGTATGAGTGTATATATATGAAAAGGATATGCTCTCCATCTCCTATAATTTTGTTTTACTTTATATTACTTTATTAAATCAAATAAAAAAATAAATTCTTACAATTATAAAAATTTTAACTAAATAATTAAAAATATTTTAAATATATTAATTTCACTTTACATTATATTTACTTATATTACATGTCAAATTAAGTGGGCCAAATAAACCCTTATAGTGTAAGAAGGGTTTTAGGTTAGATCAAACCGATTGATACACTAATTTAGAGATTAGTTGTTTCAATCAATCGGTTCAATTCAATTTTTATAATCATGGCGAGAAAGTTACCGGCCATCCTCATAAGACAAAAAAGATGTATAATACTATGCATTATATGACTTTCCAAAATAAATATTAGATAACACAGCCACCTAATTTATAAAATATATATGTTTTTCAAACTATATTGTCATGAGAAATTTTATTCTAGCTATAGTGTGAGTGGTAGCATAGGGAGGAATGAGGAGTGTGTAGAAACTTCCACTCATCAAAGTAGAAGGATCACGAGATCACAAAATCTCTCAGGAAGGTCGATAACCAAGCTCCTACCAGAAATTCTTGATTTAAAACTTTAACATAAAAATACAACTTTTTCTTATTATTCAAAAAATATTTTTATAAGTTACAACTCTCCAAGGAGAGTGTCCCTTCGAAATAAGCACTGAAAATTGTCACTATAATTGAACTCACAGTCTCGCGGGACCATAAGCCGATGTCACGATCTTGTCTTTTCTATCAAGAGATATGAAATACAACATCAATGACACCAAAGAGCTAGATGGCTAGCACGATGATGACTTTTGCAAATTGATACGACATTTTGATCACAATGCACATACAAAACTTAAACATAATAAAACACATCATCTGGCATCTAATACAAAACATGAATACAATTATAAAATATCACAATACATACAACACAACATAAAGTCTCATAAGCTTTGGCTTTTTGATTGAGATCATATAATGAGTCTTTTTTTTTTCTTCTTTAATGTGCTACATCAATTCCTTCAGTCTTCAAAGAATTCTTTTACGAAGAGTTAGAATTCTCTATGTCTTCAAGAAGCTCTAGGTCAAGGCTTTACAGTTCTTCTGAAGTCATCCAAATATCCTCACTTTAGGGTTCTATCCTTCTATCTGATTAGGAACTTGTCAACAATGCTACTATCTAATGGTGCTTTAGCTATGATGACATCCTCCACTTCAAAGAATTTTAGCATGATAGGTACCTGCAATTGATTTATATTTTCTCATATAAATTTGAATGTTGCATAACTCCTTTAAATAACATTAGATGGCTCACATGAAGAACATTGAAAAAATGGCTAATAAATATGTGAGGGGACAATTGAAGAACTTAATCGTTAGTACCCTCTAATAATTTTAAATGGCTGACATGCTATCACTTATAACTTCTTATATTTTGTGGAAGGAAATATCTTAGGGCAGTTGCGTGCCAATATAAAATCACCTACATTAAATTCCTTAAAAATTTATTTTTGCTCTTTTATTCAATTTACTTAGCATTTTATATTTCCAATTATTATTTTATGTCTTCATGAAGACTATGAAAATCACATACAAATGTATATGTTGAATCAAAAAAATATATGAATAGTTGTGCTAATTAGATCAATAGGCATCTTAGGATTGTACTCATAAACTATCTCAAAATATGATTCTAGGTTAATTTAAAAATGGTACTATTTTAGGCAAATTTAGATGTAGGTAAAGTTAAATTTTAACTTTCTAATTTCTTTTCAACTGAATATCTCAATAAGTTTTCTGAGGTTTATTGACTACTTTTGTTTATCCATTGGACTATGGATGAAATATAGAGAAGAATTTCAGTCATGTTCTCATTAATTTTCATATAAATTTTCAAATATAAGATACAAATTTAGCATTTATATCATAAATTATGGTGGACGAAATCTCGTGTAACCTAACTATCTCTCTAAAGAATAATCTTGCTATGTGATATGCATCATTTGATTTTAAATAAGATAAAAAATGCATCATCTTAAGATTGTACTCTTAAACTATCTCAAGCTCATTTATTCATAGAAAATCATTATTTTTTAATTAAGTTGGATTCAAAGTTGAGCATTATTTGAATAATTATATATTTGATATATAATTATAAGATATATATACATATCACATAATTTTTGTATATTTATATATCTAGCACCTATAGATTGATATTTTTATATTTACATTTCTAACAAATGTCTATGAAAACTTATTCTAACTAATATCTAATTAATTTAATTTATACTATTTTTAATTAATAAAAAATTTCATATATGCTTATTTTCAGAGGAAATGACAGCTTTCATTTTTCAGTTGTTTGTTATGAAGTAAAATTATGTTGCTAATTTAATTTAACCGGCTATGTTGATTCAATTCGGCTAACAAAATATCCTTTTTAATATTAAGTATCTCAAAGCTTTTAATGAGAGTTCCTCTTTTTTAAGAATAATTACATATATAACATCTAAAAGATATATATTCATAAAATTATCATATATTTCATTTTTTATGAACTATTGAATTCGTATGTTCTGTCATGATTAAATTATTAAAAATTTAATCAAAATAAAAATATATATAAATTGAGCTTTTATTATGAATATCAATATTTATATAAGAATTAAGAAAATAAATGCAAAATCATATTAATTTTAAAAACAAAAATATTTAAATATTACATTAACAATTATTCATTATTTTGAAAGATTTATATACAATAAATTATTTGTATATATTTATATATCTAATACCTAAAAATTAACAGTTATAAATATAGCATTTTCTACACATTAAAAAGTTATATTTTATTTTAATAAGTGAATGATAATAATATTTTAAATATATTATTTAAATTTTAAGTATTATTAAGATAAATATTAAATATATAAATACGTAACAATTATATGTATGTAAGTGAGTGCTTTTTTATTATTGTTTTTTACTCCAGCAGAAAAAAGGACGCGGTGGCGGATGATTTTGTTGGTTGTTGAAACTTGATAGTGTTTTTTTTTAAATATTTGAATAAATTTAATTATAAATTTATATACATAATATATATTTAATAAGTTAAATTTAACACTTCTTGATTTAAATATTTTTTTAATAAATTAATTTAAATGAATTTCAAAATTATTTAATTTATTTTAAAATGATTATTATGTTTACATAATCATGCAAAAATGATATTATTTAAATCATAAAATAAAATTATTAAATTTGAAATCAATTTTAATTTTATTTATTTCTATAAAGATATTCTGATCAAAATTTTAACCAATATGAATTTTGAAGTATTTATATATACTGTAAAATGATTGTAATGTAATGCATGAATAATTAATATTAAATTTATTTTAAAGCAAATAAAAGGCTTTAAGACTATCCTCAATATTTTTTACGATGATTATCTGATATAAATTTTTTGTAGTTTCATAAATTACTTTCTAATGATACTCCCTCTTTATTTTTTTATTAAATTAGACGACTAAAAGAAGGTGAATGATTTCTTTTTTAAATTTGTATTAAACTATTAATGAACTAAAAATATGTAATCATCAGTTTGATAGCATGCATTATAAAAATAAAAAATCATAACAATTTAAATAAAAAATTAGTACAAATAATCATTTGAAATAAACTTAAAATTGTTAAAATCATCAAACCGTCTAGAAAACAAGTACGAAAGTAAGAGTTTACGCCATAGTAGGAGTTCAAGACACACACGGATATTTGAAATATTAATAAGAAAACTGCAAAAATTTTATGTGGAAAAATCCCTGAATAGGGTAAAAAAATCTAACCCAATAAAAATCTTCCACTATGTAATTATTTTAGAGTACAAAGTTTTCCCGATACGGGATTACAGAATTGTATACGAGAAGGGCTAATAATGAGAATCTCAGAATCAGACAACAACACTGTATAGTCACGTTCAGGTTGTAATAGATGATAGTGGTAGTAAATGATGGTGAATACGGGATCGGATCGATGATTAAGGTCATCGATGGTGACCGAGATGGTCAGATGCTGGCGCGGACCGACGATGGGTCACGGTGATCGGCGGTCGCGATGATGACCGGCGATGATGGTTAACGACGATGACCCATGACGGTTGCCGACGATAGGGTCGCGTGACGACCACGATTGACGACGGATCACGGTACGACGGGGTGGTCGCAATGCCGACAGACGATTATGCTTGGAGGATTTTCGCTTTCTCTCTTCTTTAGCCGGACTTCCCCATGTGAAGAATGAAATTATATATATGAGGGCGTTTTGTAAATACATGCAAAATCCGAACCACTCCACTCCATCGGATGGCTCAAAATGATTTCTTTGATCATTTGATGTATTTTAAGTATTTGAATGCTCAAATGAAGTCAGAATTATGAGATCTTGGGCTTGTTAGATCCGGCTCATCAAAACGCTCAATTTGACTATAAACACTACATGTTTAAGAGCTATTTAGGGATTTAACTAGTATCCCAAAGTTTCCAACGATATTTTAAATGCTTGATCTCGACTAGTTTTAACTTAGGATCAACTTGCTTTTCACATCAAGATTCGTGCTTCAACTAGTAGTATTTTAAGTGTCATATCAGTTGTTCCCCTATTTTTGGAAGATATTATCTCAGTCATCCAAAAATATATACGTCAAATATTTGAAATAGCAAATTACTTAATGAAATTTGTTGGCTCATTAACCATACATTTTGATAGATCTTCAGAGCAAGATTATGATCACGGGTGTGGTCGGATGTGTAATGCACGCGCAGCAAGGTTTCAGTTATGGACCCATCTAGACATTTACGAAGCAGGTGCCCACGAGTGCTGAGGCGCGCTATGGGCTAGCGAAGTGGGGGGGGCGAGCTATGCAACCGTGCAACAGAGCCGATGAGGGGTTTTTTTTACCATTTTTGTTTATTTTGCCCGTTTTCGTCCATTTTGAGTAGTTTTGGGTGATTTTTCTTTGATTTTTTACCTTTTTGCCCCTACAGGGGAAACCCCCTATGGCTAAGTGAGAAGACACGCTCCTCATATGCTCGAGTGTTCTTCTTCTTCTTAAGAGAAGGTCTTTGAGGCAAGGCCCGTGGTATACGGTGAGCTGATTTTCTCAAAGAGGCCAAGCCCGCCGGACCGACCGGGTTCTGAGGCGAGCGTCTGCGTACATACAACAGGCTCCAGTTTTCTCGAAGAGTCAACTGTCCTCATCGGATCGATCGAGTTTGGAGGCGATCAAGGCACGTTGTTTATACATCGAGGCTCCAGTTTTCCCTCAAAAGAGGTATCAATTGTCCTTCTCGGATCGATCGGGTTCAAAGACGATCAGGGCCTATAGTTCATACGGCGAGGCTCCGGTTTTCCCTCGAAAGAGCATCAACTGTCCTCGTCGGATCGATCGGGTTCAGAGGAGATTAAAGCCCGTAGTTTATATGGTGAGGCTCCGATTTTGCCTCGAAAGAGGCTTCAACTATCCTCGTTGGATCGACCGGGTTCGGAGGCAATTAGGGCCCATAGTTCATACATCGAGGCTCCAATTTTTCTTCAAAAGAGGCATCAACTATCCTCGCCGACCGACGTTCGGAGGTGATCGCGCATGTTCATACTGAGGCTCCGCTTTCTTGAAAGAGGTGTCAATTGTCCTCGATCGACCGGCCTGGCGATCAAGATGGTGGGCAAAGAACGCAAGAATCTGCGGATCGTGATGATGACCGACAACGAATAATAATGACAATGGTCGATGGTGGCCGGTGGATCGGCGGCCGGCATGGCGACCGATAATCGGCGACAACCGGCGATGGTGGTCGGTGGGATGATCGCGATGGAGGTCAAGACAATGACCGGCGATGTGGGCGATGATGATCGCTAACCCTCACTGACGTTCGTGATTAAGGCCTATAGTTTCTACTTCTTCATAGGAAATTGATTGAAACTTCAATGGATGGTTCAACAAGCAACCAAGATGGCGGGGAAGCGTTAACTATGAACCATCATTCGAACGAATTTAAAGTTTGGTGTAATTTCGAGTATCATTCTCCATGATATTACTGATTATTGATGGAAGGGGTAGAATCAATCCATCAATTTGATTTTGACCCATCCGAGGTTGTTTGTCAAAGTCTTACTTGATGACGTTAACTTGTATGGAAGGGGTTGAATTGAATCCACTGAGGATTTTTAACCTATCCGAGGTTGTTTGTCAGAGTATTACTCGATGACGTTAACCTGTATGGAAGAGTTTGAATCAACGGCCGATTTTGACCTATCGAGGTTGTTTGTCGAGTGTTACCCAGACGTTAACCTATATGGAAGAGGTCGAATTAATCGAGATTTTGACCTATCCGAGGTTGTTTGTCATAGACTGATGTTAACTGTATGGAAGAGGTCGAATCAATGCTGAGAATTTTGACCTATCTCGAGTTGTTTGTCGAGTGTTACCCGGCGACGCAACTGTATGGAGGTCGAATTGAGTTCACCGAGGATTTGACCTATCCGGGTTGTTTCAAAGTATTACCCGCGACGTTAACTATTGGAAGAAATTGAATCATGAGATTTTGATCCTATTCGAGATTATTTGTTAGAGTGTTACTTGATGACGTTAACCTATATGGAAGAGGTCGTGAGAAGTCCACCAAGGACCTTTTGACCTATCCTAAGTATTAGCCAAAGTGTTATTTGACTTCTTACCTGTGTGGAGTAATTACAGAGTTTTGACCTATCCGAGGTTGTTTGTCAGAGTCTTTGCTCGATGGTTAACCTGTGTAGAATGGGTCAAATCAAAATATTTATTTGAGCTTGTAGCCAAAGTTGCTCTTTGACCTTTGTCTCTTTTTTTCTATGAGTATGATTGAAAATCATAATTTACAAAGCTATATCTCTTCTCAATGTTAAAATATCCTCCAACTTTGACTTGTTTCTTGGGATGGTAATCGATTAGATGCTTACCATATTAACATGGGCGGTCTTTTGAGATTAAGAGTTGCCCCCCAGTTTTTGACAAAATTTGAAGGAACGAAGTTTGATGAATCTTCATTCTCGCTTGCGCTCCTTAAAAACTTGAAATGCTCCACCTCGATGGTGGTTTTGATTGGAAACTTGGTTGTCATACAAGATGAAATAATGAGAATTAATTTCCCACGACACAAATATGCTAGAAAATCATAATAAGAGATCGTAAGCTTTAGCTTTTTCGCGTCAAAGACACACGTGATATTTGAAGAATTAATAAGAAAACTATAGAATTTTTACATGGAAAAACCCCAGGAATAGGGTAAAAAAACCACGGGGCCTAGCCCAGTAAAAATCTTCCACTATGTATTTGTTTTGGAGTACAAAGTTTTCCCGATACGGGATTACAAAATTGTATATGAGAAGGTCGCAATGGGAATCCTGAATCGGACAACAACAAATAGACGTGCCAAATGAAGTGTAGTAGATGATGGTGAATAGCAGGGATCAGCGATTGACGATGAAGGTCATCGTGATGGTGACCGGTGAAGATGATAATGGTCGGAACGGCGACCGACGTGGGGGTCGCCGATGATCGGCGTGATGGTTGGCACGACGATGATAACGATAGTGGTCGTGAGATAACAACGAGATTGACGACGGCGAGGATCGCGGCGCAATGAGGCGCCGGGTGGTTGGCAACCAACGGGGGTGGTCGACAACTGTTGAGTGGTGGCACTATTATGCTTGGAGGATTTTCAAGCTTTAGAGCTCTCTCTTCTCTTTAGCTCGGGCTCCCCTTATGTGAAGAATGAGGGATTATTTATAGATTGGAGGAGTGGCGTTTCTGTAAATACATGCAAAATTTGAACCACTCCACTCCATCGGACGGCTCAAATGATTTCTTTGATCATTTAAAGTATTTTAAGTATTTGAATGCTCAAATGAAGTCAAAATTATGAGATCTTGGGCTTAGATTCTCCATCAAGACGCGACGATTTGATTATAAACACTCCATGTTTTATTTAGGGATTTAACTGGTATCCCAAAGTTTCCAACGATATTTTAAGTGCTTGATCTCGACTAGTTTCAACTTAGGATCATCTTACTTTTCATATCAAGATTTGTGCTTTGACTAGTAGTATTTTTTAAGTGCCATATCAAAAACTAAACTTAACCTGAATTCAAAAGCTTGTTTAAAAATATCGCTTTTTCTTAAGCATGCAATTCTTCTGAAAGACTAAGGCTAAATTTTTAAACTAAGCATATTTTAAATTATAATTAGCGAAATAGACATTAAAAAAAATTAATTAGACATAGTCGCCTGTTTAACTGACGACTAGCACCACGGCTTACCACACGCGTTAAGTGCGAGCTAAAATAATTATTTTTTAAAAAATTGTCTGGCTATTTTGGCGTGTCAGTCATCCGTTGAAATGGAGCAAGCTTGGTATCATTGGAATTGACACAAAATTCCTCACGACTTTCATGTTGATCGAAAAAGGCAATTGTGGCCCATTGCGTAATAGTTTTTGCCAATGCATGAAAAATGTGCGGTGCAGTTTTGAAAAGTGCGACCGTGGGTATTTTGATCGAGTCGGTCGAATTGAGTGAGCTTGGTATTGTTGGAATCGGCACTAAATTCTCCACGACTTTTATCTTGACCAAAAAAAGGCGATTGTTGCTTCTTGTGTAGCAGTTTTCGTAAATGCGTGAAAAATCTACGATGCAGTTTTGAATAGTACGATCAACCGCGGTATTTTGGCCGTACCGGAGTTGTCCATTGTTGGAATTGAGCGAGCTTGGTATCGTTGGAATCAGCACAAAATTTCTCATGACTTTCATGTTAACTAAAAAAGGAAATTGTGGCTCCTTGCATAGCAATTATGCCAATGTAAAAAATCGGCTAGCTTTGAATAGTTGGACCAGCTGTATTTTGCAACAGTCGTCCATTGTCAGAATTGAGCGAACTTAGTATCGTTGGAATCGGCATAAAATTCCCCATGACTTTCATGTTCACCAAAAAAGATAATTGTGACTCTTTTCATAGCAGATTTCACAAATGCGCAAAAAATCTACCCAGCTTTTGAATAATGCGACCACTGGTATTTTTGCGGTCGCTGTGAATTGAGTATCATTAGAATCGGAAAAAAAATTCCCCATTACTTTCATGTTGACCAAAAACAGAGATTGAGGCTCATTACGTAGTTTTCAATGCGAAAAAAATTTGCTTTTAAATAGTGCGATCGTAGGTATTTCCCGTCTGAGTCTTCCGAATTTAATGAGTTTGGTATCGTTGGAATCGACACGAAATTCTCCACGACTTTTATGTTGTAGAGATGCAATTTTGGACTGTTGTGCAACAGTTTTTGTGGATATGGATGGATTCAAAATAACAATAGTGGATGGATTTACTTAGCATGTGAAATTTGACAGTTGAAGACATTAACAAAAAATAATAGATGTGGCAATCTCATTACAAAGTTTGCTAGTTGAGACATCTACTCAGCATGACAAATTTGTAGCTCTTGTCTACTTCTCCAAAATTTCTAATTTGACAATTCAATACTAACAAGATATCTCTGATATCCCGCAGGCCAAAATGCAAATTACTTAGAATGAAAATATATAACATAGAAAAACAATGTCTTGATATACAATGTATATAGAAAATATATAATATTGAGAAAATAGTGTACATCAAGTTACAAGATGATCTACAACTAAAGATGACAAGTAAGGACATCTAACGACGACGGTGTCTGCGTGGTGGAAGTGCGTCACTCTCTAGAGTATATTGAGTAGGTGGTTGCCGAGGAAGGTCTCTCAAATGGTGTTGCCGATGCTGCACTTCATCTCCAGCCTGGTCAGTGGTCTGATCTGGATCACCGAGGGGTGTAACATCGGGTATCTCCTGTGATAGTCTTGGTTGGAAGGGGACAAGGGGTACACTGCATATGCATATAGACCAGTGAGATAGAATCTACCTGTATGTCATGACTGAAATGGACTAAACATGGCTTCCTGATATGAGTACAGAGCTGGTGAGCCAAATGGGTAATTGTATGGATCGACATCTGATATAAACGATGAACCTGCATCAAATTCTACAGTATGTGGCTGAGAAGACGCAGGTGCCGTAGAAGAACTACTGACATCATGTGTAACCTCAGAGCGCAAGGTCCGATGATGATTTCTGGCAAGGCAAGGGGCGGCATCGCAAAGTGGGCATTGACATCTCAAAGGAAAACTAAGATCGAGCTCATCGATCTCGTGCCTTCTTTAAAAGAAGTTTTTTTAAGCCGCCATCCGCTTAACGGTAACCGCGACCGATCAGTTACGTAAGACGAAGTCGCCCATTAAACGGGTGACTGTGCTTAGTTAAATTTTTTTTTTTAATATATATTTTGCTAATTATAGTTTAAAGCGTATTTAGTTTAAAATTTTAGCCAAAGATTAATAGTTATCCATGTCTCTCAGGTGTTAGTCAACAATTTTTTTTTTCTAAAAGATGAATTGCTTAATAAACTTTTTATTTAAAAATAGATAAAATAATCAAAATAATTTTTTTTTTCTTACCTAGAAGAATAAAAGTACCTTTTGAAATATTCATAAATAACTTTTTCTTACCTAGCTATGAATGCATTTGAGACATGTTGTCCATATCGCAGATAAAGGCAATGACTCATAGTCCTTTAGATCTTGCTCTATGATTTATCGATAAGTATTTAAGGATAAGGTACATAATATGCTTATTATTAAAAATAAAGATTATAAATATTTGTTGAATGCATCAATAATATATATTTTAAAAAAATAAAAGTATATTATAATAATTACATAAATTAAATAAATAGAAAATACGCAAATTTATCTGATAAAAACAATTACTTTTATTTTTTCCAAAATAATATTAAAAATATTTTAAAGAATATTAATTATTATCACGAAGTCAACTCACTTCTAAAAATAAAATAAAAGCAATATTCATAATTCCTCCATTCTCATCATCACTATATATATATATATATATATATATATATATATATATATATATATATATATATATATATATATATATAATTTTAAAATTAAGTATCATTAAAATATTAATTACGTAATTAAGTATTGCTAAAAAAAATTTAAATATATGCCAAATTAAGACCCAGCTTAATTAGGAAATGATATGAAGCTTTGTCACATTAAACCGCGCCGCCGCCAATTAATCTGAGACTAGTCGATTAAGCCGCCGCTTTCATAAGCACAGCCCACTACACTAAGTGGAACTAACTTCATATGTTTTTTTTTTTTACATAAGTAAGAATATGACTTTTAGCTCTTGCCTCAATTGGGCTTATGCCTTTAGGTCTTGCCCAATTCAAAGAAGTTTAGCTTATGCCTCAATTGGATCAACTATGCCTATTCTAAAGCTTCCTTATTTTTGGGATTCATTCTTTATTCAATTGAACCTTATGAGAGGTTTCACAACAATGTCAAAAATAAATTTTTTTATTTACAAGTTTTCATTCCAAGAAGTGAGTACAAATATTTACATAAATTGATCATGCAGAAATAAAAATGAAATAGATAAAAATAAATGTAGTACATACACACAAATAGACTATCCTAAACATCTAACGCCTCCATCGTCTGCGTGGAATCACACCACTCGTGTGTGTACTGGTCACCGACGCGGACAATGATCATGCAGCTGATGGTGGCCTCTTCTGCAGATCAAGCGCCCCGGATGGAAGATAGGTTGTGACTCATATGTAGGCTGATATGTAGAAGGACCTGAATCAATATACATAGATGGACCTCGATCAGCATAAGTAGATGACCCGACGCTTTAGCCATGGTGTGTGACACCCTCTGTAGGCACCGATCTATAATGTATGCCCCCGATATATACACGCTGATGTAGGTCTCTGCATAGCACCTCGTACCTATCAATGGCTCGTTGTAGCTCATGCTCATCCACATGACCAAAGTATGGCTAGAAGATGTCCTGAGTCACGAAATGTGCTCCGCCTACACGAAAAAATAGTATGAAATTAGCCTCTTGCAACATATTGAATTCAAATGAATACTTATATAAGCACTTATATAAATACGCTCCACTGGTGCTCTGGCATAATAAGTGGTCGAAGGATATGTCTGAAACAAGAATACGAAGCCCATGATCCAACCAAAGACATGTACCGGTTGATGTTGTCATCCCCGTCCTCATCTAAGCCCTCGACGAGGTAATCCTCTCCTCCGCAATGTGTGACGGTGGTAATCAACCCAATCGACATCCGCTTTACCTCACTCACCCTTTTGAAACTAAGGTCAACTAGGGTTACATCTACTCTGGGAATGAGGTCGAACTGGCGCAGCACTCGATCTGGTAAATGCCACTCAACCCTCTTCAAGTTGATCAGAGGGACTCGTGATAACCATATATCAAAGCCTATTGAGCATGTCTGTGATAGACGTGCCATGATCTGCTCACTATACGGCTCCTAGATCACCTACACATATTAAAAATTATGTTAAATTAAAATATGCATTATAAATATTTGAATTGAAATGTTATCTAAGTCCAACCTGAATATGCTGCAAGCCATCTAACTCATTTCTATATATTGTAACATTCGCCATTAGCTGCTGGCGAACATACTTTTCGTTCCATCTGTACACACAACACAGTTTAAACACATATATAAGCTAAAATTTTGAAAGTCAGTTAATAAAATATACCTCAACCCAATGCTGAGACCGTCAAGATCAGTGGGATATGGCACATGTAGAGTCGGGCTCCCCACATGAATATGCTCTCAAGATCATATCTGAAGGAGATGTATACCATGTTGGCCCCGGGCCTACACTGCAGAGCCATATATAGGTGGGCTAGAACTGCTCCACCCATAACCATCATACTGAATGTATCCAGGTCCTCTAGTAATTGTAAATACTACAGGTGAACCTTTGAACCTGATGTATCTAACAGTAAGAAACAACCAATAAGAAATAAAATGTAAGCATGCGTGTGTCGAAGAACTCCTCGACGCATACTCCTGAAAAGACCACCTCACCATCTGGCATGCATATGCGCATGTACCGCCCATCCTCGAAGTTGACGATGTGTGGACTGATCGGGTCATGGTACATCACGTCTAGTATAGGGTGTCATCCCAATAACTCATCGCAACAATCAGGCCAACTCTCCCATCTCTTCCCCTCTCCAATCACAATTGGGCCAATAATAGGTGGGCCATCAACCCATAGTCCCATGATCATCACCACGTCCTAGAGCATCACAATCATCTCACCAACAGCTAAGTGGAAGGTGTTGGTCTGCGGAGACCATCTCTCAACCAGGGCAGTAAGCAAATGATGATCTAAGTGGATGAAGCAAAGCTGGCTAACACACTATAGGCCCACCTATTCTAGCCCACTGATGAATCGTCTGCAGGTGATGAGACACTTCTTCAGCATAAACAAGTGTGACGCAGACTCTTGTATAGTGCTCTAAAAAAAAGATCGATCATTAACCACAATAAAAAGTATACAGATATAACGTAGAAATATAAATTAAATATTACTTACAGTATCAGCGTGAGCGGCTCGATGCCATCCACATAGGGAGGTTATGTTAGGGTGAACCTCGAAGTGGTCGCCCAACTATGGTGGTACACCCCTAGCATGGCCAATGCTGACGCCTAACTGAGGGCGGTGCTCCTACCATCGCACCGAAGAAGACAAGTGCAAAAATCAGTATTAGACAATCATAAATAATGAAATGGAAAACAATAGCATAAATTAAATAGAAAAACTAGAGTACCACAACTTAGAAGGGAAATCTGAGTAACAAGCCTATTGGTAAAATCTAAACAACATGAACTACACATATACATTGTGTACTAAAGTATCCTCGATGTACCATCGACTATTAACATTATGAGAACAAGATGACCTATAGTAGCCAGCTGTCTTGCATAAACTGCGGGTTCTATTACTGCTAGCAATGTTTTCATCCATTATGTTCCTAAATCTATTCGTACGAGGTCTGCCTAACCTTCTATAAAAATTTGGTAGTTGCAATACTATTAATCCATGTTTTGCACTGAAAGATGGTCACTCAGAATAGTCAAGCAATGTATGAAACTCATTTATGTATGTTAGCTTATACAGATGCAGTGTGTAGTACTGTGACACACACGTAAGGTGGTTCGATCGTCTAAATCTCAGTGCAGCAACTACATGTGGGCATGACCAATGATATATGATTGTTTTATTACAACTGCAATTACAAAGGTCATTATGCAAATCAACTCTGAATGATCGGCTAGACTTGTCAAAAAATTGCATCTCACGGGGGTTGATGTTCACAGGTTCAGGAAAATGTTTGGCCTCCCTTTTAGTATATTGTAACATTGTGGATACCATTTGGGCAAAAATGGACAAGTTGGCATCTTGTCGAGTCATTAAGTCTTTTCATGAACAATGCTACTAAGTTGTAGTAGATAGCAGTGATTAGATCTTAAATCGGTAAACCACAAGCCCATTTTAGGACACCATTAAAACACTCAGAAGTATTAGTCGTCATTGTCCTATAATGCATTCCACCATCATGTACAAGTGATCATTTAATAGGGTCACGCTCCACAAGCCATTTGTGTGTTTCTTCTTTCACATTTTTAATATCTAACATGAAATGATTGAACTGATGGATATCATCAGTATTTTCTGCCATATACATCTTCTGGCATAGAAATTCAACATCACCAATCCCCAATCTACGTATTATCTTCTTAAAAATTTCACGCAGATGATGCAAGCAGTGTCTATGAGCTGCCCATGGAAACACTTCTCTACATCCACATAATAAACTAACATATTTGTCAGATATTATGCACAGATAACATCTAGCAGACACAACAAGCAACATATCATGTAAGCATAGCAAGAACCACAATCAGGAATCAATTGACTCGGACTCCACAACAGCAAAGGCTAGTGGAAACAGCCCATTGTTTCCATCAATTCTAACATCAGTTAATAACGTACCATGATACTTGCCTAACAAAAAAGTACAGCACTGGTCGGTAGCTACTCCAACCCATGATTGAAGGACCAAATGCCCAAAAAGTCTCTAGAAGCACTGTGTACTACTAGACTAAATTCTGTAGACTGTACCCGATAAAGTACTACAAACTAATTCCATATAAAAACTTAGAGTCCTATAAGACTCTTCCGAATTGCCAAATATTACTTTTATTGCCTTACCTTGCATCCCAAGCCTTCATGTATGAAACTTTAACATTGAATTTTGACTCCATTCTACCTATAATCTCCCTAGGTTTCAGATCTTCGAGCATCGATCTGTATAATGAAGTAAGTATGAATTTTGAACTACATAATGACCACCATTTCGGCATTGATACATCTATGGTTTTCCCCAACTCGGGTATTCTCCACCGCTAAGCGTTGCTCCGCTACAATGCAAACGCCAGTTACATGGTCTTGTAGCATAATCATGTTATACGCATACAACCATGTAGTTCTTTTGGTTAGAGGTAACTGTTTGAAATTGAACATTATTTACTATGCACCACCCAATAACAGCAAATTAAAGACTTTATTTACTTGCAAAACACATACCTTCGACAAGGTCACTTGGGATTTCAATATTATCTGTTAGGACAGTTTCGTCAGATGGACCATCAAAGTAAATATCGTTGTCCCACTCTCTCATAATTTGACACATCCAAACATACTCGTTTGTGGACAATATCTGACTCTCACTATCAATATTTCGGAGTGAGTGATTTTTTAGAAGATCATGACTGTCTAGATTCCCAAGCATAGTGGCTTCTACCCCGAGTGAACAGTCATCATCACTAATATCCTGCTCAGACTCACTACTTGAATCACTACTCATAGTCTGATACTCATCATCACCTGCAACACTCTGAGGCACATACGATTCCTCTGAACGATAAACATCATCGCTGCCACAAAACTCATAAGTAGGATGACAAACTATCATATTAATTATTACAAGTATAAATAGGGAAAGGTTGACAAGGTATTACCTGAGAACCAACTCATCAAAGCTGTGTTGTGTCACCAGAGATGCATGTGCGATGAAATCCTGTGTATTCATCAGTGGTATATCTGCTGACCTTATTGTCAGATCAGCTGATGTGGATGCAACATTAACATTCTCCATTTCGACATATAACACTAATATCTGACGGGAAGCTTCGTCCAGTGTAACTTCACAAATGTCATCATCTGATATAACAAACGCTATAAATCCGTTACCCACCTGATAATGACATGTAAGAGTGATTGTGTGATGCTCTGAATCAATGTGCAAGGTTCTCATAATTCTTTGCTTCAAGTAGTGTGTGCGACGTAACCTTAACTAGACAATTTCGACCTCTCACATAACTTGAACTGAATTGCTCATCGATACTTAGTTTGCCTCCATAGAAAAGGATCAGCGAAATAAATTCTATATTCATTCTTACAAAATAAACTATATAAACAACCAGAAATTTATTTCAATCAACACCCTAAATAATACTACACTCGGCTACTTATCACCTGAACCGCAACACAAACACAAATCTACAAACCAAATCCTAAACAAAATTCTAATTATATAACTCTAATCCCTAGCAAACATGCTCTATTAATTTATAAAATGATATAAATAAAGATTTTCCGTGTCTTCACGAAGAACAACGGGATGTGCATCAAAAACGGTAGAATCTGCCACAGGAATCTTCCCCGAACAAAATGGAGCCTTCGGAATCATTGGCGGAAGCTAATGTTGGCTTCCAACGGCTGCTATATGGGAGAGGAAGTCGTTAAACAGCGTGGATGCGACTATCGAGAAGAAAGAAAGTTTCTTTCAGATACCTGGAGAAGACGACACAATGCAGGCAGTTGGAGTGACGTCGACGGCTGATAGGAAGCTTTGAGATGGAGAGGAGCATGCTCGAAGAGGCAAAACCGGCGGGCGGTGCTCTTGGGGGTGGCGTATTCCTCAGTCGGGGGCGAAAACAAAGAGGGAGGAGGAAAATAGGGCCAATCGGGTTCGACTTTATTTAGATCCACGCGCTCACTAATTGAATGCTTGCCTCGCCTCTAGTCAATCGCCAATTAGTGGGCGAATCCTCGCTTAACGTGAAGCCATGCAGCCATTTTGACGAGGCCCGCCTACTAATTCGATATACCTATATTTAAATTTTTTTAGCAATACTTAATTACGTAATTAATATTTTAATAATACTTAATTTAAAAAAATTGCCTATATATATTGTAATTTAAGAGTAAAAAGAAAGTTAACATGATAATGCATTACAATGCATGATCATTTGAATGATTATAAACGTCTTGAAACTAGTTTCAACTTGTTAATAACAAGGAAAGGTTAATTATACTGGCCTTCAAATACAAGTTTCATCTTAATTATTGCAAGAAGGAGCACATGGGAGAGATTTGATGACACACATGCAATCAACACATGCGTGGTGATAGTCACCTCGCCTTAATATTTGCAATGGATGTGTGCGTAGAGAATTTTATTCAGATGCAAGATCTTCGTCAGCCAAAATTATCCAACACACAAGGTGATATGAACACAGTTATAGGGATATGGAAAACCACGGGCCTTGCCCAATCAGAAGAACTTTCACTATGTGTTCAAAAGATACGTCCTCGCTTCTCGTTAGTTTGAGAAGAAGGTGTTCGGAAACAATATTCGCATAGAAAATACACATCGGTCAACTCCAACCCAAGGGAGAAGTTTCCCAAAAGCAGAACGATCTTGGGAGCAACCTCTTGATCTTCGTGAGAAAGGAGCAATTGGTCTTTTCTTGTCCTCCACATCTCCTGGGCGAGCCCCGATCTTCGTGCACTACCTGGTGGTACGGTGGTGATAGATCGTGGCCAAGGTCGACCGGTGGTTCTCGAGCTCGGTCTTCAAATCGATTCCCTCTAAGGTGAGAATGAAGCTCATTTATAGATTTTGGGAGTGGCAGCTCAAATTGCGGAAAACTCCAACCACTCCCATCGGACGGCAAAGGCATCCCCGATGACGGTGTATTTTGATGATCCGGGTACTTAATGATATCTAATTGGGTGATCTTGATTCGTTGGATTCGCCTTGACGAGCCGCCGACCGACTATAAATATGTCGCTTTGGTGACCATTTGGCATCGATCCATTTTCATGCTCGATAGCTTGATCCGAGTCGATTCGAGCTCTGGATCGACTATGCTTGATGTTGCTATGTTCGCTCTCATCGAGACGGCCGCTTGACCGTAAGTTTGAAATCGGTGATTAGATCAAGCATTTCAAAATGCCTTGAGATTTGGTTGATCGATTAATTTTCAGGATGTATCGTTCCCCTATTTTTGGTGACATTATCTCGCCATCCAAAAATATATGTCAAATACTTGAAAATAGCAAATTCTTCAATGAAATTTGAGAGTCCATCAACCGCGATTTTGAGAGAACGATCTTCATAACAAAGACAATATTATAACCTGGAAGTCGATGCGGTCGCGAAATGCGATAACGCGGTGCGATTTTGAGATTACGACCAACCGGCGGAACGGAGTCTATGTTGAAGGGCTGCATGGCAAATGCTGGCGGCTACAAGACATGCTCATATGCTACCGCGGAGCCGCTGAATGGCCTGATGCGGTCGCGGTCGAATATCGATCGCCAGAACGGCTGAGCGAGTCGACGCTGAAGTCGGCTGGTATAACGCGGTCGGCATGCGGCGGGCTGCTGGTCGGAAGGG
Source organism: Cymbidium sinense (assembly GCA_021442155.1). NCBI lineage: Eukaryota > Viridiplantae > Streptophyta > Magnoliopsida > Asparagales > Orchidaceae > Cymbidium > Cymbidium sinense. The sequence goes on along the minus strand of CM038217.1, from coordinate 167,856,784 downwards.
TTATCGGCTCCAAACGCATCGGGTCGGCGGTTACGCTGACCGGGCCGGTGACCCATGGTCGACGGGTTACGCCAATCACATGCGGGCGCTGGCGGCGCCGCATCGCTGACCGGAAGGCGACCGCTGCTGGATCCATAAGCCGCCACAGCCTGATTGGGCTGCCCATAACCAATGACTGCTTTTGACTGCTGCATTTTCCTGGCTTTTATGGTTTTACCTTTTGCTATAGGGTCTATAAAACCCCTAAGAGGGAAAGGCACACTTTTCTCATCTCCTCTTCTCCTCTGAGTGCATAGCCTCCCCCGGTGGGAGTTTGGCACTCTGGATCCACCTCACCCCTCGAAAGAGTGCAGCCTCCCCGGTGGGAGTTTGCACTCTTCTCGATCAACCTCTACCCTCATCTCCACCAAGCTGAGTGCATCCTGGGAGTTTGGCACTTTCTGATCAACCTCTACCTCCTCATCTCCACCAAGCCAGAGTGCATAGCCCTCCCCCTGGTGGGAGTTTGGGCACCTTCTAAGAACCGAGTTCCGCACTACCGGAATCGGTGACCGTCCGGTCGAAGATCACGGAGATCTGGAGATGTTCGATGATGCTCGACAGGATTGCTCGGAGATGATCTCGAGATTGCCATGGTCACGGTAGTGACCGGCAGAGTCTGCATTGACCAACACGGTGTTGGTCGACGGTGGTCGACAAGAACCGGCGACCAGTGACTGCAATCACCAGACGGCATGATCGATGACGATGGTGGTGACCGGCCATATTGTCGGAGATGACCGACGAGATTGTCGGCGATGGCGGCAGACCGCCATGAGTCGGCCGGCGGATCGGTTTAGCGGCCAGGCCTACGGGTGGTCGGCAAGAACCGGCTTATCCGACGGTGGCGACTAACGCCCAGATCGCTGGGATGACCGGGCGATGATGGTTGACCGGCAAGATTGCGGCCATTTCGGGACCGACGACGGAATGGCGATTACCATACGCTGTTGGCGACGGGGTCGAGTACGAACCGGCGAGATATGATGGCATAACGCGATATACATGGATGATCGGCGAAGATTGCGACGATGGTCCGGAGGTGACAGCGGTGCATGCGGTGACCGAATGAAGAAGGGGCAGCCAACCGAATGGGGATGACCGGCGACGTTGTAGCCGACGGTGGTCGCCGCAAGGCAATCTGACCGACGAAGTGTACGGGAGCGACCGCAACTAGACCGATCGCTGGTGACCGCAAGATGGTCGTATGGTCAGCCGCAAGCGAGCGGTCTAGCCCTCCTTCGGAAATAAGATTTCTGAATCAATGGATGGTTCAGTGAATGGCGTCGCTAACTCGGTGGAAGAGGTTGCATTGAATCCGAGGATTTTGACCCATCCGGTTGCGCGGTCGGTTACCCATGACGCAACTGGAAGTTGAATTGAATCCGCCGAGATTTTGACCCATCCGGTTGTTTGTCGAGTGTTACAACATGACATTAACATGTATGGAAGAGGTCAATCCGCCGAGATTTTGACCTATCCGGGTTATTTGTCGAAGTGCTCGATGACGCAACCCGTATGGAAGAGTTGAATTGAATCCGCCGAGGATTTTGACCCATCCGAGGTTGTTTGTCGAGTGTTACCCCATGACGCAACGTATGGAAGAGGTCAATTGAATCCATTGAGGATTTTGACCTATCCGCGTTGTATGGTGTTACCCAATGACGTTAACCTGTATGGAAGAGGTATAATTGAATCCGCTGAGGATTTTTGACCCATCCGAGGTTGTTTGTCAGAGTGTTATCCGGATTAACGTGAGTGGGTAGACAAATTTTGACCTTTCCTAGGTTATTGTCGAATATTGTTCGCCGACGCCAACCTGTATGGAAGAGGTCGGGAAGTCCACCACTATTTTGACCTTCGGTTGTTTGTCGAGTGGACATTAACCTGTAAAGAGGTCAATTGAATCGAGGATTTTGACCTATCAGGTTGTGTTACCCGGCGACGCAACTCGCGTGGAAGAGGTTGCATTGAATCCGCCGAGATTTTGACCCATCCATGTTTGTCGTTACCCGGCGACATTAACCTGTATGGAAGAGTTGAATTGAATCCGGGATTTTGACCCATCCATTGTTTGTCGCGTTACCCGACCGGTTCCTTATGGAAGAGGTCAATTGAATCTGGATTTTGACCCATCCGGTTGTTTGTCGAGTAATGACGCGTTAACTCGATGGAAGAGGTCGAATTGAATCCGCTAAGGATTTTGAATCGAAGGTTGTTTGTCGAGTCTTTGCTCGATGACGTTAACGTGGAAGAGGTCGTAGAAGTCCACCGCAATTGAATTTTCCGGTTGTTTGTCGAGTTACCGATGACGCTAACTGCATGAGTCGAATTAATCCGCTGAGGATTTTGACTATCCAGGTTGTTTGTCGTGGTGTTACCCGATGACGCTGGCGCGAAGAGGTTGCATTGAATCCGATTTTGACCCATCCAGGTTGTTTGTCGAGGTTACCCGGCGACATTAACCAGTATGGAAGAGGTTGAATTGAATCGCGAGGATTTTGACCTATCCGGTGTTATTTGTCGAAGTTTTGCTCGATGACGCAACTGTAAAAGAGGTTGAATTGAATCCACCGATTTTGACCATCCGAGGTTGTTGTCGTGTTGACTCATGACGTTAACCCGTGGAAGAGGTCGCGAAGTCCACCTGATTTTTGACCTATCCGGTTGTTTGTCGAGTGTTTACTGGCGACGAACCGCATGGAAGAGTAATATTTATGAGCTTGTAGCCGAGTGACTATTGATCTGCTTTTATCGTTTGACTTATCTTTTGAGATTAAGAGTTGCCCCGCCTCAAGCCAGGAACAAAATTTGATGACTTCATTCTTATTCTCTAAAGCTTGAAATGATCCACCGATGGGTTTTGATCAGACTTGGCCATACAAGATGAAATAATGAATCGATCGATGTCCATGTCATCAACTAGTTGGTACACGGAAGGGGAAGCTATCTTTGGGCATGCACATTAAGGTCAGTAGTCATGCGCATTCTCCAGAAGCTGGCCTTCTTGACTAACACTACGTTAGCCAACCGGGTAGTAGACTTCGAATGAACTTGAGAAGTTTGGTGATTTCTTGTTCTATGACCGCAATCGCTCGTAAGCGAAGGTTCTTTTCTTCTATCACCGCTTGTAGGTTGAGTCTTTGAGGGAGTGCGTAATGATTTCCGTCAATGCCCGCAATATCGAGCGCCTTGCAAAGATATCTTGATTTTACGCAGAAAATCAATGACTCGCATTTATGATCGCATGAAAGAACGATCCCACCTTCACCTTCGCGATGGATCAACTTCAGATAGGAAGACAAATTACATCTTCAACCGGAGAAGCCCTTCGTGAGGCATCCTCATCTCGTAGTCAAGTTCTCGATGTTGAGGGTTACCGACGTAAATGGTCGGGTTTGTTTGATATACACGCCAGGTATCTTGATTCCCACTTACCACCGATGCCACCGGTGTCGGAATTTCATCTGAGGCACATGTGACCGAATATAGACCGGAGAGGTCTCCCAAATATTGCATTGTACACTCGTGACTTGACTACAATAAATTGTATCAAGTGGGTTGCGTCGGGAAATTCTCCAAGAGTTACGGAAGATCGATTGTCCCTTCCACTAATACCGATTATCAAATCCATACAAGGACCGCCGCTGGTTGAAGCTTCTCTTCTATACCCATGCTAAGGAAAGTGGAGTAAAAAAGAACATCAACCGAACTCCCATTGTCGATCAATATCCTTTAATATTGAAGCATGGATCACGACCCCGCGATGACATGGGATCTTGATGTGGGATAAGCCCTCTAGATCTAAATCATCAAAGGTGATAGAATGGTCAACCCGAGACTTCTTCGGCTCGCTCTGGCAATGAATATTTGGCTGATAACACCGCCCTCCTTATCTATCTCCACCGCTTACATTCCTCCGAGTCGGTTACCCCCAAAGATTTGCTAAGCAAGTTGGTTTTGTATAAAACGGCCTAGATACCGACGATTAGTCTTTCAATCTCCTCCTTCGCTTGGCACTCTTCGGTGTGCCTACTGCGAGTATTTCTCGATTTCACCTGTGCTTTAAAGGTCGCGGCCACTTGACGCTATCCTCTTCTTGAGATGTTCAGATGACGTGTTGAGAGTCATATTTCCTCTCGATTGAGTCATCCGAGGTCGCCGAGGAGGTTTTGGGGAGGTTCGCTTCTTCTTTTCAGATGTTTGAACATCACCTTTGGGAACCTTCTTCCGCTCGCTTGGTGGTTCAAATCTGTCGATGAGCACCGATAGCTTCAACGGAGATTTGTGCCTCTATTCGTGGACCAGTCGATAGAATGGACTGTCTCCATTAATGATGAATAAGTATCCGCCGAGTCCTCAGAAGCACCTCAAAAGTTCGATCTACCGGTATCTGTCGCCAGGAGAAACCTTGGAAGTATTCTTTGAGGGACTCTCCATCGCTCGATTCGAGAGATGTGATGAATCTGATGATTCTCTTGTTCGCCAGAACCGTTTCTACAAAAAAGAAGCTCTCCAAATGATCTGACGGACCCCTTAGCGATGAATAGAACCGCAAAGCCTGCCCTTTGAGAGTCGCCGGAATACACAAGACAGAGTCATTTACGCCGAATGTGCATGATCATTCAAAGTGATCGATATGCTCGGGACGGTTGTGCCATCGTAAGGGTCCATGCCGGAAGCTTGAATCTCATCAATCGGGTATTGCGAGATGATCTCGAGGGACGAAGTTTTGGAAGAGGCGGCGGAGAATGGATCATTCGATTGTCGGAACTCTTCCACCGCCGCCGTAGTTCATCGCAGATAAGGTGACGGAGTTTCACCGACACGAGTGAGCCATTCGTGGGGTGAGTAGAACCGGCAGATCCGTAAGTTCAAAGACTGGATGTGGTGCCAAGGGGTTCTCATTTGTTGATCCCATTCCTGCAATCATTCTCGTGAAGAAAATCTGATTATGCCGAGGGCCATGCGAACTCGCGTGGCTCTTCCAAAGTGTTGGAACGTTTTTCCTCTCGCAGAGTCAAGAATTTCGCTGGAATCCTCCATCCTTGAACGCGATCTTCCAAAGAGGGCCCATGGACCACCCGGGACGTAAGTCTATGTAGAGAAGTGGAGACTTGGCGCCCTTGATCCCAGAATGAGCTGGAGCGAAACCCCGCTTACCAACCATATTGGAGATATAGCAATGGGGAATTGTATTTCCCACTGACGCTAACTGCTAGAGAATTTTATTCCAGATGATCTTCGTCAAAAAAATTATCCAACACACAAGCAGTGATATGAACACGTGGGTTATACGGAAAACCCGTTAAGGGGAAAACCACCTGGCCTTGCAGCCTCAGAACTTTCACTATGTGTTCAAAAGATACGTCCTGCTTCTCGTTAGTCTGAGAAGAAGGTGTTCTGTGGGAAACAATATTATCGTAGTTAAATATCTCAACTCCAACCCGGAGAAGTTTCCCAAAAGCGCAGATCTCTCTGAGCAACCCTTGATCTTCGTGAGAAAGAGCGAATCGGTCTTTTCTAGTCCTCCTGGGGCTATAAGAGCTCTCGATCTTCGTGCACTATGGTGGTGACCTAGATGATCGTTGGCTGGGTCGACCGGTGGTTCGAGCTCGGTCTTCAAATCGATTCGCCCCTCTAAGGTGAGAATGAAGCTCTATTTATAGATTTTGGGAGTGGTGCCTTGTAAATTGTGGAAAACTCCAACCACTCCCATCGGATGGCCCAAAGGCGATTCGACGACGTATATTTTGATGATCCGGTGCCTTAATGATATCGAATTGGGTGATCTTGGATTCGCTGGATTCGCTTGACGAGCCGCCGAACTATAAATATGTCGCTTTGGTGACCATTTGGCGATCGATCCATTTTCATGCCCGATACTGATCCGAAGCTGACGGATGACTACGCTGATGTTACATGTCGTCTCATCTACGGGCCATGTAAGTTTGCAAATCGGTGATTAGATCAAGCATTTCAAAATGCCTCAAGATTCGCATGAATTGAAATATGTAATTATTATGAGTTAAGCTCAACTTATAAGATAAGCCAAATTTGTATTTATGAAGCCTCATTGTTATTTTTTCTTTTCATTTCTAGAAATTGATTTTTTAGATATTCATAATTTAATCATAAATGACACATATATATATACAAAATAATTGAAGACCTCTAATTGATTTGAATTTCTCAACCACTAGATTAGGTTGCCCTGCACTCTAGAAACCGATTTAGCCACGTACGTACTTACCCATAAAATTAATTAATGAGGAGCTTAACGGAATAAAACTGATTTATATCTGCGTATTGCCAGTAAAGAGAATTGTTAGTTTGTCCAGCTAAAGTTTGAGCTTGGCTCAAAAGGTAAATTTGACTTGGACTTAATAAGGACAAATTAAGGGGCGGATAAGTGGTATTCAGAAGAGAAGGGTGACGCTTTACGTGGAAAGTAGGGAAATGGGGATGTATGGCGTAAAGATAAGACCGCTTTTGGTATAACGTTCCATCAGATCCACTTATCTTATTTTGATTCATTCGGTTCACTTGCTGAACTGAATATTCAAGAAACTTTAGACAGAAGTTAAACAGTATATGGGTTGAAATTAATTTGAAGTTATGGGCATAAATTATAGAGGATTAAAAAAAAAAAATTATTCTCCAAATTTCAAATCAATTCAGATGAGGAATGTGGGAGTTATAATCAGCTAGAAAGATTGTCATGATTTCTAAATTTTCGTATTTCTAAATTGAGAAAATCGCGAGTTTTGCTTAGAATCAATGGTAAATACTAAGTTATAGATCGAAAAGATTTGAAGACCAAATGAGTCTGTATGGAAATGTGAGATTATGGTTGAATATGTGAGCATGAAGCATTATTTTTGGATTCAGGTTAAATGTTTCTCACGTTATACAAAATGTTATTCTTTGCATCAAAATTGACAAAGGTACAAAAGAATTGAAGTTGTAGATGACTGAGCTAGCTTTCCAATAATTATGTTCAAATGATGCTCATAAGAAAATAAACCATCTATACCTAAACTAGTTAGAAGGCATCATTGTATTTTTTATTTTTATTTTTGAAGTTCAAATTAAAGACTACTATTGAATTCACTTAAAAACATCTTATTTTTGTGCAACCTGATTAGAAATACATAACTTATAACGTAGCAGTAAAAGGGGCTGATCCCAAATTAAATTCACATGACTGCCCATTTTACAAGATCAAAGTTCAAATTTGATGTGGGTGTTATAAAATTTATGAGTGTAAGTGAGCCGATGAGAGTCAAAATTGACTCAATTAAGAGCACCTCTGCATGTATGCTGAGTCATGAACTTGAGCTCAAAATATTGCTCATATATTAGACATGCTCAAAATTTCACCAATTACAATGATTTTAACCACTTTTAAGAAGTATATACAGTAGTTATTAAAATTGTTGAATTTAATAGGGATTGAAATCACTGGCCTCAGAAATTTAAAATCACTATATGCTAAAAGCAATGGAAATATTCAATAGTGATTGTTGACCTCCATATTTGTGCCATAAATCAATACAAGCGCACAAGTTAAATTCAATGGACTTTGGAGGTGACTGTGCGCAAATCGGGGTTTAAAATGCACTCGACATCCCTGAAAAAGGTTGAAACGGCCTTCGATCGACGAAAGGACTTCGTCATCACGTTCAGAATGTCAAAACTGATCATAATATAGATATTGCAAAATTTAACGAGCAATTGATTAAGCTCTCCAGCTATCAATATGTCGACATGCATATGAAAGTCGGGAAGCTACGATGATAACCAAACGATCTCAGTTCATGAAATTGATCATGTCGTTAGCTTCAAAACATCAAAAACTATCAAATGAGACTGTTTGCGCTCAAATCGGACGAGTCTGTGCAAATGTCAAATGATTTAAAGTGACAACGCGTAAATCAAGGCTGAAATGCACAAGATGTCACTAAAATCAACTCAAATGACCTCCTATCAATGAACAAACTTCATCATCACGCTCGTAACAAAACTGTCGTATAAATATTGCAGACTTGATGATCAACCAAGACAAGAGCTCGAAGTTGCCAACGCCGCTTTCACGATATATCGAGTCGAGGCCGACATTAAACGACCCCGCTCACAAAATTGATCATGCTATTGGCTTCTAAATATCGAAATCTATATAAGACTATTCGCACTTAATTTAGATGAGTCTGTGCGAAAATCAAGAAGTCAAAAGCGGCGACACTCATTTTGAACTGAAATGAACTCAACTTGATATATCAACCAAATGGCCTCATCGCTAAACGACACCATGATTCTAACATCAAAATTATCTTAAATTGATATATATATATATATATATATATATATATATATATATATATATATATATATATATATATATATATATATATATATATATATATATATATATATATTACTGTGCAAAATTCAAATTAAAACCGTTTAAATTAATTTAAAATTAATTTAAAATTAATTTAAGATTTTAAATTACCCTCCTCATGCTCAACTGTCCCCCATATTTTCCATTTGGCTAGTTTTTCTTTTTAAAAAAAAGGGAAGAAAAGAAAAAAAAAATCACCCCTCTCTCTCCCTCCATTCTCTTATATCTCTTTTTCTCTGACAACTTCTCCAAAAAAAAAAAAAATAGAAAACTCCTGATTCCTTCATTCCCACAGTAAGAAAAAACTCTTCCTGCACACAGGTAATCCTCTCCTCTCTCAATCTCATCCCAGTGCTCCATCCCGCTCCAACCCGTTCCGGCTCCTCACTGCTGCATCTCAGATCGCTTCCCGCTCTAATCCGCATTCCACCTGTGTAATTTTCCCACCATCCTCACTGGCAATTCGCTGCTCTGGTTTCCCACCTAAAACCACAGTTCGGGTCTATCATCCGCTGGCTGTTTGATGTAATTCGTTTCGTCTCACTGCAGACATGTAATCCTCCGCTGACTCCACTTAACTCCGTGCTCCAAACCCCAGATCATGCTCACGACGCGACTGTGGTCTCTTCCCCTGATAATCCTGCTTATTTGCCGCATTATTGTTTCCTACTCATTTCGCTTAAAAATGACTAACCCACTATCACGCCGCTTTCGCCATTGCCACACGGCCCTCGCACACGCCCCTCCACTCCGCCCTCCATACCCGGGTAAACTCCGTTCCATAGCTAGCTGCCTATTCCAACCCACAACCTCCTCGCTTTAGACTCATTTTGTTTCACCAAGGGAAGAATATTTAACAGGATTTTCTTTTCTTGTCGATTTTCTTACCTTTTCCATTTTCACTTCAAACTGGGAAGAACATCATCAGTAAATTCTTCGATTTTCTCAGACACCTTGCCTTTACATTCTCAATTGCATACATAACCTTGTCGAGCACCCCTAAAATGCATCAACATGTGATCAATATATATATATATATATATATTTTGTATTTTTTTGTTTGAAGACCTCACAGTACAAAGGAGCGAGATAAACGAAAAGGTTCCCAAGACACTTGCTATGCTCAATGTATGCACCGAGTAAGCTAACACCTTAGATGTCGCTCCCGCATCTAAATGTTGTCCTTTTGTCTAGTATAGACTTAGAAAAAAAAGAGGGGAAGATGAATGTATATTGTATCAGATGTCTTTTTCAGAGGCCTCATCTCCTCAAGAGAGATAAAATAAATCACGCAGGTGGAAATGCGTTATGCTCACAATGTGCATACAGTAAGAACACCCCGCAATGCTCCTTACATAGGATGATCCTAGAGGTCACAAAATTGTGTTAAATATTTTGACTTAGAAAAAATAGGAGAGAGAAATGAACTGACTTAAGAACGTTAAGTAAGGAAATCTGCAGTTAATTTTAAGCAAAAAAGCATCAAAAAAAAGAAAAATAGGGGAATAAATATATATTGCATTTGTCTTCTTTCAGTCACACCATGCTCAAGAGGGCACGAGATAAAATCACTGCAAGACACCACTGCCACGCTCAAGAGGCACGAGTAAGCCAAAACACTCCGATGCACCCCCACACGGAAGATGCGGAGGCTAAATTTAGGCTAAAATTTAGACTTAAACAAATTCAAATAGAAATTATCAAACTCAAACAAAAAAGAATATATGATAAATATGAAGATAAATGTTAAATCTAAGAAAAAGGGGAGAGTATTTAAAGAAAATTTTGAAAAGAATGGAACACTCATTTAAAATTCAAGTAAAATTTGGGGAGGCTAATTTTAAACTCACAAACTCTAATAGCAATTCTCTATGGCTTAAATGGAAGTAATGAGTGAGTTCTCTTTTCGTATAGATTCCTCAAAATTAAACAAACTTAATTGAAATTTGTGGGGACTAATGCTAAACTCATAATAAACTTACAATAAACTTAAAGTCTATGGGTGAATCCAAATTGGGTTTAATAACTCTTATACGGATATAGATGTGATTATTATGCTAACTAATAAGCATGAGTAGGGCTAAAGCAATAAATACTGAAATTGGCATAACTTATCAAAAGTGATATAAATCGAACATAATCAAGTTGGGAGAATTACAAAAACTCAATAAGTAAACTAAGTGCAAGTAATGTTTTAAACTACAATCTAAATCAAAATGTATTTCGCCATAATCAACTCTTTTTATACAAGCGCATGTAAGGCGATACTAAACCAAAACCTACAAAAAATTATAGAGCTTTCCTTCAATACAAAAATTTAAGAATTTCATTCTAATTATGATTTTCAAAATCAACGAAATCACTAATTAGGTGAAATTATCTAAGCTATAAATACCTATATATGCTTGGACATAGAGATTTCAAGTGTGAATTCTAATATCTGAAAAGATTGCTCAGGGTAAAGTTGGAATTAAATGAAAATTCTAAAATCAATCTCATAATTTAAATATAAAATTACCTAAAATTACTATACACCATGCCCCCACACTATGTCAATGCTTAAATTCAAGTATGAGGATGTTGCGGTTGCTTCTGATTTAGTCTTAGACTGGTCCGATTAACAAAACCTAAAACCTATAATAAGATTTTCAAATCGCAAATATCTAGAAATTGATTTTGTCAGTGAGAATCTAATCCTCATAGTACTAAACAAAACAGATCTAAAGCTCTTAAACATATTCAAATTAATCAATTTTCTAACTCAAATCAAATATCAATCTGAAACTGCTTAAATGAAACTTTATCATTAAAAATCTCCATCAAACTCAATCTATCCAACTTTCTCAACTGTTTATCGGGGTGATAAATTAATAAAACTCTAGCTCACAAAGGAGCCAATGTCAAATCAAGTATCATGTTATGTTCACTCTCAGTCAATCTCACAAGGCGGATGGCCGTGTCCTCCGACCGCTTGGCGAAGTTCCACAAATGAAGCGCTATGACCAGAGTCCTCCGACGTGGTTTGGCCGCTTCATTATATTATGATCACGATCAGACGCAGATGCTCCCAATGGCTCTACCCTTTGATTTGTGAATCATAAGGTATATTTGATATGGCAAACAACCCTCTGTTAGTTAAGGTAGACTTAAACTTATCTCCTTAGACAAACACGACCCCAGTTCTACAATAATTTCTTGGATGACGTAACCCATGTGTTGCTAATAAGGATCCTTCTATCAGGTTGGGTTGATTACCTCCTCTAACTAACTAGATTAGGGACAGCGACTGCCCAGGATGACAGAATAATGGGATCTAGATCGGGCACGTTATTATTCTCCCAACCATCTAGTTTAAGCTGAAATGATAAATTTCATAAATCTTAAATTTTAAAACTCTACATGCTGCTACTATACGCTATGCATTTAGCGATCTAACAATTAGCATTAATCGAAAGTTCCCTCTCACTTATTGAGAGGGGTAATTAACTATAGGGGCTTGTGCCTATAAGAAACCTGCAACCAAATCTAAAGTCCTCACAAAATGAGGACGAAATCTATTAGTAGTGTCTTATCTACTATTCCATCTACCTTCTAAAAATTATACCGACATATCAAATCACACTCTCTTCAATTCAATATTGTCGAGAGATCAATGGAGAATTTTTGGAGCACACAAATTTCTAGCAACTCCACTGAGGATAGTATTCTCTTTTCATCTTTGGCTAGTCATATATGTGTTATAGTAGCAATAAAATCTTTAAAAATTCAAAATAAAAAAATGATGATTTAAGTGTGTAATAAATTCAATATGAGACTCTATGTAGAATGAATCATTCTGTAGAGTATATCTTTATTACACTATTATTTATTTTGTAGCGCTTCTGCATCCTAAAAGTATGGGGTGAAATAATAATTGCTAATTACTAATCTCCATCTTTCACTTTTGTAGAATGGATCTATAAAGCACTCCTTTCACCATTCAGCTAGGTCGCAAAACATATCCTAGCCAACCCATCATCATCAACATAGATGGGCTACCATTCAATTTGGTAGCTTGAATTTGTTATCGTAGTACAACTCAAGTACCCACCCGTACATTCGTCCGAGGCCATCCGAAGGCCTCAAGTTATCAAGCTCTACTAGCCATGCGCCAACCCCAACAGTTAATCACCATCAAGGAGTTCACCCAATAAAAAACTTTAGTTTTCAAAAGGCTAGGTCAATCTAAAGCACCCGTGATAAAAAGAATCGTAAGTGGGAAAACTATTTCTTTAATTCCTCGGTACAAAGTGCCATGAACCTCTGTACAGAAAGCATGATCATGAAGCTTCCTCATTAGGAATCAAATTAACCAGAAGACAGAGAAGAAGGAAAAAAGCTGAGGGCTCAGCATATCCCCTTTAAACGACCTAGTGAACAAGAAATGATGCCGCCAGAAGCAAGTATTCCTACCCATAACAACTTTGACAATCTAAAGTGGGTAAAGGGAAATAGCTCTACTGGCAAAATAAAGCAATCCTTCTAGAACTAACTACGTCAAGCTCCACCACTGAGGAGAGACAACAAACACTCGCAAGATATATAAAGTTCTCAAAGTAGCTAAGAACAAAGGCCTAATGAAAAGAAGATTTTATAGGTTTGTGGTGATGAAAAATATTGAAGCTCCACCAAGAAAGTTGCCATCTCTAACGGCCACGAGCCAAGACTTCACATGGTGAGCATCGGAGAGTGACACTTGGACCTCATATCCAAGCCAAAAGGTCCTGAAAAGGATAAGCAAATATGGAGGTCAAGGCCCCATAATGAAACTTTGAGTAATATAAGAGGTGTGACATCTGATACATATACTCAGAAATCTGCCTCAAAATCAATGCATTAGAAGTGGATACCCAAAAGAAGGGATATCAAGGATGAAGGATATGATGGTCAACACCCTGGAGAATCCTATAGGGGATCCTATCAATTAGTTTCACTCCTATAAGAGAAGGTTGATGTTGATCGTGGTCCTTTAATAGAAGAAGTATTTGTTCATAGAACCGAGATCCACCGAACGATCAAAAAAACGTAAAAGAAAATAATGAAGAGATTATGGAAGTAGAAGTTGTTTATATGTCGAGATATAGATGAACTCCACAAAGACCATCGTCAACACAACTCGTGGCGAACTTGAATTTGATGTTTATGAAGAAGATTCTTCACAAAAGCAAATAGAGGATGGATCTTTAATCTTTGCTGAGGATGAAGAAGAAGAAGACCAGAATGAAAAAAGATCATGGGTGTCGAGGTTATCTATATGTTTGAACAAAGAAATGATCAGCCTAGTACACACTTTTATAATCAGTGTCATCGTACAGTCCCAACAACAGCTGTCTCTACAAATGCACAAGCAGAGGGACAGTCAAGCTCTTCCCGTGAAAATGGGCAAAGAGCAGAACAACAATAAGAAATAGAAGAAGAAGAAGAAGAAGAAGAAGAAGAAGAGCCTCTACTGATTGATGTCATGGTGCTAGCTAGAGCACAAAGAGAAATGCAGTGTCAAATGGAGGTCAAAGACAAGGAGATTGCACTGGTACCAAAATGAATAATATGATGGTACAAATGAACATCATGATGGAGATGTTGCAAAAGAATATCACATCAAGTGCAGCACCTACTTTGTCTGCTAATCAACAGGCAACTAATAATACAAATTCTATACCACCAGTCACTATGGTACCTCAAGCTCCTACAATACATGCTATGCATGAAGCGAGGAATGAAGTTAACCAAACACCTCTCCAGCCGATAATTCAAAATCTGGCTACCACACCGAGAACTGTAATAGCTACTCAACTAGAAACAATAATCAATGAAAAGATAAAGATAGTCATAGCCTCAGAGAAGGCTGAAAAGTTGGTGAGTAAGGCTCATCCTTACCCAGCTGAATATGACCAAGTGTCATACCCGAAAGGTTACTCAGTGCTGAAATTTAATACTTTCAATGAGCTTGGTAATCCTAAATAACATCTAGCCCAATTTAAAGCTACTTGTGGTAACACAAGAAGGAATGATGAATCGCTTCCATCAATTCATCGACCTACCGCCAATGGTATGCAAAATTGTCAAATGATTCAGTTAAAATATTTGTTGAATTAGAGACCATATTTGTGAAGAGGTTCGCTAGTGCAACTGAGAAAATCACAATCGCTATGATGCTTAGGTGTAGATGAAGCTAGCAAAGTGATGGTTGAAGTTCATGAAGGACTTTGTGGTGCACATCAGTCAAGTCCCAAGATGGCAGTAAAATCAAAATGATGGCCTATTATTGGCCTCCAATGGTGAGAGATTGCATTAATCATGCTAAGAAGTGTCATGAATGTCAAGTACATGGGAATCTCATCCATCAACCTCAAAATTCATCACACCCAATAATAGCATCCTGATCATTCAAATGTTGAGGTACAGATGTAATTGGTCCAATTGATTCACCATCGTCAGCTGGACATCATTTCATCCTAGTAGCGACTAATTATTTCTCTAAGTGGGCTGAGGCTAGTTCATTTAAAGAAGTTACTGCTTACCAAGTGATCAACTTCTTCACGCATAATATAATATATAGATTTAGAGTGCCACACCGAATAATTTTTGATAGTGGCACAACTTTCAAAAGTGCAAAGATTTATAGATTCATTGATCGACACAAAATTGATTCGTGATACTCTTCAATATATAATCCAAGAGTAAATGGTTTGGCAGAGGCTTTCAACAAGATATTGGTCAAACTACTCAAGAAGATTCTCACTAAAAATAAGAGAGAATGACATACCAAGCTAATAGAGGCTCTATGGGCATATCGAACTACCTACAAGACGCCGACTAAAGCCACTCCCTATTCATTTGTATTTGAACCCAAAGTTCTTTTCCGAAGTTGAGTTGCCTTTACTCGAAACATCCAATCCAAGATCAAGAGATCAAAATGCTCGTCTAACAATGAAGGAACTTGACGCACTTAATGAAGTTAGACTACAAGCTCATCAAAATCTAGAAGTTTATTGAGCAAAGATGTCCAAGGCTTTTGACCATACGGTGAGGCCCCAAACATTCCAAAAAAGAGAATTGGTTCTGGTGCTGAGAAGACCAATTTTCCTAATCAAAAATTAGGTTGAAAATTTGAGCCTAATTGGGAAGGACCTTTTGTCATTGAAAAAGTATACCAAGGAGAGGCATACCAACTCATCAACTTAAAGGGAGAAAGACTAATGATGCCAATTAATGGTCGATACTTTAAAAAGTAATATACTTGACAACCATATTCTCAAGGTACAATAGAAATCCCTCTGCAAGATAGGGGATATTGTTTTAGTATATCTAATTAGGTGATTTATGAGATCCCTAAATAAACATACTCTAGATGAAGAATTTTTTCAAAAATTCTCCTGAGAGAGCTTTTTTTAGATATTAAAATTAATGTTGTATGAAAAATCAATTCAAATATAGATGTATTTGTATATTTTCATCTTGATAATTCTCCTAAATGTACTTTAGAAAGACAGATATTTTTTTTAGTTTATATTAAGTCTATTTGAGCATCATGCTGAGATCCTCAAATATATCCAAAAAAAAAATCTCTAAATATCATAATCAAGTTCTTGAAAAAAAAAATTTATTTATACGCATGAAAAGACAACCCTAAATATCAAGAAATTTATCTCCCAGATTTGCTAAATTCTGGAGATTAAGTTAGAAGAACTTCTGATTTTGAAAGCTTTAATCAACTGAGTTGGAGAAAAATCAACCTCTACATTCTAAATTCTAAGACATGGATGGGTTCTAAAGGTCGAACTCAACAAGCTCACAAATGGCTGAGTTACTGACGCTCTCCTCACTCAACAAGCTGCAAGAAAAGGCTGTAGTGAAAGAGCCCCATTCGTTAGTCTGATGACAAAACCACCAACCCACTATAGCTTAAGTTGAAGATTCAAGTAGGTTCTAAAGGTCAAACTTAACAAGCTCAAATATGGTCGAGTTGCTAACACTCTCCTAACTAAACAAGCTGTAAGAAAAGGCCATGAAAGAGCCTCGCCAAAATGATGATAGATGTTCAATCTCAAACCATTGACTTAGTGATTACAAGCAACTATGATCTAAGAGATCTCTACTTGATCGATCAAGGCAATCTAAAACGCCCAATAATATCACCAAATCAATCTTCATATTATCTGCAAGGTGATATTTTAATATATTCTCAAATGATATGATCAAGTTCAAAGCACAGATCAAAATCAATCTCCTCATCAAGTCCATTAAAGTAGAAAGCATAGAACCAAGGAAGCAATTCCATAGTTCAAACAAAGTCGATGGTTAAACTAAAAGAATTTTGTGGTTATTTAGTTTGTTAAAGCATACCTTGCTTGACTGATAACTCAACATTGACTCTATATAAGCCGGAAAGCTGGGTCATCTAGATGTACCCTTCAATGAATCTATCAAAGCAGCAAGCATAGGATTCATGGCGTACATACACTTCCTGACAAGTTAATGTGAATAAATAAGGTCAGTCCTTCTTCAAGTCCGTCAAGCTTAAAGCTAGGATAGAAGGAATTTCAAATCTGACCAAGCACAAATGAACTGATTCCCTAGCAGAGTCCTTCATCAAAATAAGTGAACTCCTCCATCAAACCCAAAAAGAAGGGTTGGTGGAGGAAACTCAAATCTACAATGACATAAAAGAAATAGATCTTCAAAGAAAATCATCAAGTAGAGAGTATAGTATGTAAGAACTCTTATCTATCCGACAAGTCGATTCTAAAATCGGTCAATCTCATCAGCATATCTAAATAAGGCATCATACTAATGACAAGTCTATCAAAGCTCCATGTTATCATGTAATCAAGGAAAGGATCTGTTCATGGCCGCCAAAAGGTCAACTAGTTTTCAACAAATGTGACTCTCTCCATGCACAAATCACATTTGTTGGGAGGCATTTGTTGACCTCCATATGTGTGTCATAAATCAATACAAGCCCACAAGTTAAATTCGACGGACTTCGGAAGTGATAGTGCGCAAATCGAGCTTAAAATGCACTAGACGTTCCTGAAAATGGTCAAAACGACATCCGATCGACGAACGGACTTCACCATCGCATTCAGAACATCAAAATTGATCAAAATTTAGATATTGTAAAATCTAACGAGCAATTGATTCGAAGCTATCAATGTCAATATATTATAGTCGAAGCTATGAAGATGACAAACGACCTGCTTCATGAAATTGATCACACCGAGCTTCAAAATATCAAAACTATCAAATGACTATTCACACTCAAAACGAAGATGCGAATGATTTGAAGTGATAGCGCATAAATCGAGGCTAAAATGCACAAGATATCACCAAAATCAACTCAAATGACCTCCGATCGATGAACGGACTTTCCATCACATTTAGAATGTCGATACTGATCAAAATATAAATATTGCATGACTTGATGATCAACTAATCAAGCGCTCGAGTCACCAACGCATATCGAGGTCAGGAGGTGCCGATGAGGATCAAACGACCTTTGTTCACAAAATTGATCGTGTCATTGGCTTCAAAATATTGAAATCTATCAATATTGTTTCGCTCAAATGAGTCTACAAAATTGAGTGATCGAAAGCGCGACGGCATTTGAAATAAATAAACTCATTTGACGCCGACAACTAAATGACCTCAGCAAAAAAACTGGCGTCTTGTTGTGAATATGAATTACCTTAAATTGATATATATATATGTATATGCATATATATATATGTATATGTATATATATATGTATATATATGTATATATATATATATATGTATATATATATATATATATATATATGTATATATATATATATATATATATGTATATATATATACATACATATATATATATATATATGTTGATTATGAATTCTGGAAAATTCAAATTAAAACCGTTTAAATTAATTTAAAATTTATTTAAAATCCCTAAATTACTCCCTCCCCAACCGTTCTCCCCTATTTTCAGTTTGGCTGGTTTAAAAAAAGTAAGAAAAAAAACCACCCCTCTCTCTCCCATTTAAAATTTATTTTTATTTTTAGTTAGTTATTATTAGTTTTATTACTTACTTTAGCTATTTGTTATTTAGTTAGTTTTTATTAGTTTTAATTATTTAGATATTAGGTTTTAGTTAGTTATTGATTAGTTTTACTTATTTATTTTTAATAGTTTAGTTTATTAGATTTTTTATTAGTTTTAATTGTTTTTTATTTAGTTATTTATTATTAGTTAGTTTTTTAGTTAGTTAGTTATTTAGTTTTATTAGTTATTATTATTTAGTTATTAAAAAATTATTAGTTTTTTTATTTAATTTATGTTTATTTATTTATTTTTTAGTTTTGGTTTAAGTTTTGATTTTATTTTATTTTATTTAGTTTAGTTTAGGTTTAGGTTTAAGGTTTAGCGTAGTAGGTTTACGGTTTATGATTTAGCATTTAGGGGTAAAGTTTTTTTAATTTATTTTACGGTTTACGATTTATGATTTAGCATTTAGTTTCTTGTGCACACAGGTAATCCTCTCCCCTCTCAATCTCCTCCCACGGCCTAATCCCGCTCTGGCCCGCCGTTCTGCCAGTGCAATCCCGCGTCCCAGCGTCCCGGCCCAATCCCGCCGTTCTGCCAGCGCAATCTCGCGCCCCGCGCATCCGATCCCCGCCGGTGTAATTCGGCTGTCCCGCCGACGTGTGTCCCTGAACCTGCTCCACCAGTAAACCTGCAGCCCGGTGCGCCGCTGTTGTCTCCAGGACGCACCGCGACCTCTCTGCGCAATCATCCTGCCGTTGTTGTGACCTGCGCGTCCGTCTGCGCGACCCGCTTCGTTCCGCGCAACTCCGACCCAACCCACGCATCACGCTGCTCTAGCCCATTGCCACGGCCCCCGCTATCGCGTCCTCCACTCCGACCCGTCTTTGTTTCCGGCCTGTTTCGCCGCAAGCTAGCCTGCCAAATCATGTCGACGTTCCGACCTGCTGCCAACCCGCGCAAACTCGTTCCCCACAACCAGCCTGCTGTTCCAACCCACAACCTCCTCCCTTTAACCTTTTCGTTTATATCAGCCAGAAGAATATCATCAATAAGATTTCTTTTCGATTCGATCGCCTCCTTGCCTTACATTCTCAATTGCATATCTAACCTCGTTCCTTTGTCGAGTATTACAGCGCGCCGAAAAATGCATCAGAACATGTGTGATATGTGGTTTTTGGTTTTTGGATCGGTTTGATAAATAAAATTTTGGATGGAACCAAATAAACCAAAGCAATTATGTTTAATGTGGTATTATTAATTTATGTATAATAGGCTTATCTATTATACACTTATTTTTATTTATTTTTTTAATACTTGGTAGGTGCTTTTTTGGAGGACCATTATCCAATTTTCCAAAATATTTTAGTCTCATAATATGGTAATATAGTTCCATCTATTTCTAAGTTCAAAAAATCATTAAGGTAAGTAAAAAATTTGTTTTAAATATTTATTTTAGCGCATGAAGTAGTTAATTGCATTTTTTTATTTATATATGTTATTTTGCTTATTGCTTGTTCATTATATAATAAAAAATTATGCAAATAGTTTTTAAATGTAGCAAACTTCGGTTTATCCAAAACCAAACAAAAAAAATCAAACCAAATTATTATTCGGTTTTTTTTTTGCATTTTATTTTCGGTTTGATTCAATATTTTTAGAATCCAAAATCAATCGGTTTTAAAATTTATCACTAATCCATCCAAATCAACCAAAGCACATATATGTATGTATGTTATATATATATATATATATATATATATATATATATATTTCTTATATATATTTAGATTATTCTCAATAGACACGAGATAAAAAAAAAATGGTTATATGTGCAAGACACGCTTCACAACATGCAGAAGCCAAAACACCCCTAATGCAGCTCAGAGGCGAGTAAGTAACACTCGTTAGATGTCACCCCTAAACAAAAATCGCCAAAATTTTATCTAATTTCAGACTTAGAAAAAAAGAGGGGAATGGGGATGAATGTATATACAGATGTCTTCTTTCAGTTTGAAGGTCATCGTCGAGATGGCTGACGAGATGAAAACCAAATGTCGCAAGATACCGCCACATACTCAACAGGTACAGTAAGCCAAAAAATACCCCATGTTACAGGATGATATGAGGCGCCAAAATTGTGTCAAATCTTTTGACTTAGAAAAAATGAGAGAGGAAAATGAACTGACTTAAGAACGCTAAGTAAAGAAACATGCAGCTAATTTTAAACTAAAAACGTCAAACAAGAAAAAAAAAGGAATGAATATATATTGTATTTGCCTTCTTTCAGGTTTAAAAGCCTCATCATGCTCAAGAGGGCGGGATGAGATGAAAACTAGTTATGATGTCACAAGACACCGCTCGCTACGCTCAAGAGAATGTACCGAAAAGCCAAAACACCCCAATGCATATGGGGATAACGCATAGGTCCAAAATTTAGACTAAAATTCAGGACTTAAACAAATTCAAATGAAAATTATCTAAACTTAATTTAAATGAAAGAATATATGATAAATATGAAGATAAATATTAAATCAAAGAGAAATAGGGGGAGCATTTAAAAAAAAAATTGGAAAGAATGGAACACTCATTTAAAATATAAATAAAATTTGGGGGAGGCTAATATTAAACTCACAAACTCTAATAATGATTCTCATGTCTTAAATGAAGTAATGAGGAGTTCTCTTCTTATAGATTCCTCAAAATAAAAAACAAGCTTTAATTGAAATTTGGGGGGACTAATGCTAAACTCATAACAAACTTACAATAAACTTAAAGTCTAGGGGTGAATCCAAATTGAGTTTAATAACTCTTATACGAATATGGAGGTGATTACTATGCTAACTAATAAGTATGAGTAGGGCTAAAGCAATAAAAACTGAAATCAGCATAACTTATCAAAAGTGATATAAATCGAACATAATCAAGTTGGAGAATTACAAAACTCAATAAATAAACTAAGTGCAAATATTTTAAACTACAAAATCAAATGTATGTATTATTCGCCATAGATCAGAACTCTTTGTACAAGCAGACCGAAGGCGATACTAAACCAAAATCTACAAAAAAAATCTTAGAGCTTTCCTTCAATACAAAAATTAAGGAATTTCATTCTAAATATGATTTTCAAAATCAACGAAATCACTAATTATGTGAAATTATCTAAGATATAAACACATGCATGTGCTCGGACATAGAGATTTCAAGTGCGAATTTTAATGTCTAAAAAGGTTGCGCAGGCTAAAGTTGGAATTAAATGAAAAATCTAAAATCAATCTCATAATTCAAATATAAAATTACTTAAAATTACAATACACTCGCATGAGCCCTGACACTATATTGAATGCTGAAATTTAAGTGCCTGAGGATGCTATGCGGGTTGCTTCCCGGTTTAGTCTTAGGACTAGGTCCGGGTTAACAAAATATAAAAACTTCTTAAAAGAGATTTAAATCATTAAAATACCTTAGAAACTGATTCTATCAAGTGACAGATCTAATCCTCTGTTAGCAGCTAAACAGAGTTGACAGGATCTAAAGCTCTTAAACATATTCAAATTAATCAATTTTTAAACTCAAATCAAATATCAATCTAAAACTTTTTAAATGAAACTCTATCATTAAAAACTAAAATCAAACTCAATCTATCTACCTTCCGCAACTGTTCGTTAGAGTGACAAATTAAGAAAACTCTAGCTCACAAAAGAGCCAATATCAAATCAAGTGTCCTGTTATGTTCACTCTCACTCAATCTCTGCCAAAGGATGTGTTATCCTCGACAAGCTTGGCCAATAGGCTCCATAAATGAAGATTTACCGACCGATCGAGTGGTTTGGCCAATTAGGCTCCATTATATTACGATCATGATCGTGATGCTTCTAATGGCTCTCGCCTGAATCATAGGGTATACTTGATATGAAGCTCGAAGGTAGACAAACACCACCCCAGGTCTACAAGGACTTCTTAGATGACGTAACCCATGTGTTGCTAATAAAGATCCTTCTCGTCATCGACTACCTCTAACTAACTAGACTACACGCCCGGATGATAACTATGGGATCTGGGACACACATCATCATTCTCCCAACCATCAGTTTTAAATGATAAATTTCATAAATCTTAAATTCTAAAACTCTACATGTTGCTACTAATGCTATACATTTAGATCTAACGATTATTTTAATCGAAAGTTCTCTCTCACTTATTGAGAGGGGTAATTAACTATAGGGGCTTGCGCATATAGGAAACCTGAAACCAGATCTAAAGTCCTCACAAAATGATGACAAAATCTCTGGGTAGTGTCTTATCTACTATTCCATCTTCCTTCTGAAAATTACACCGGCATCTCAAATCACACTTTCTTCAATTCAATATTGTCGAGAGGTCGGTGGAGAATTTTTGGTGCCCACATTGGTTTGAATGAAGATGATGATAAGGGAGGTGAATGAAAAGAGTGTGGAAGCTCGAAGCAATGTGAGACGGTATCTTCTTAATCAAGAAGTTAATCCTTGAATTTTTGGAAGTCCCCAAACATTATAGTGCACTAATTGAAGCCTCCTAGATTTGGAAGTCCTTGAATTTTTTTTAAAAAATTAACATTTTTCTATTTTTCAAGAACATAATTCTCACATAACTCTAAGTTCACAGACTTTAGATTCGGAAGCTTTCCCTTTAATGTCATGATCTTCATTCCCTTCTCACTCATGTGATCAAGTTTTTGATAGCATAGTTTTGAGATTCCACTATCGAACGCCACTAAGTCTTTACCTTTTGAGGCCAATGCTACCATCTTCTTACCTCTATCATGACCAATGTTTCTTTAGATACCTTTCCGAATCCACCACGAAACACTATGATGTATCCATAGTTGTCAATCTGGGTAATTAATATCAAGTTTCTTGAGGCCTGAGACATGTCTTACCTCTTATAAGACTAACTTTATTCTATTTTCAATTTTAATCTAAACTTTACCCTTTTTGATGATCTCTAGTGGCTCATTATCCAAAAGATTGGCTTTGCCAATTTTTCCTATAGTATAGTTATATGACAATTCGCGAAAAAGGGTAGAATAAAACAACGCACCTGAATCAAGAATCCAAGGCTCAATGGAACTATTGACACATTATAGTAGTGCTTTAGAGTCATCTTTAATTATCTAGTTTATGGACTTCTCATCTTATTGCGATTCTTCTTCTTTTTAGGTGCCTTGCACTGACTTGAAAAATGTCATTCCTTAAAAAAATTCCATTAGACAAATATCCTTATGATTCTTAGCTTGCCTCTAGACTTTAATCTTTCTTGATTGTGTCTTCTACTATGACTCTTCCCTCTACTCTCTATGATAAGAATAGAATCTGAGATAAAATATTCTCTAGACTGTCTTCTACGAATGTTCTCACTTAAAATCAGGTCTCATACATCATTTAGCCTTATTTTGATGCTACTCGATGAATTATTCATTGTAATCACCGTTGTAGGCAAAC
Source organism: Cymbidium sinense (assembly GCA_021442155.1). Taxonomy (NCBI): domain Eukaryota; kingdom Viridiplantae; phylum Streptophyta; class Magnoliopsida; order Asparagales; family Orchidaceae; genus Cymbidium; species Cymbidium sinense. The sequence continues at coordinate 167,832,799 of CM038217.1, read as the reverse complement.
TCTCCGACAAGGATGACAACAAGATCAGTGTATTGATCTTATCATCAAATGTGATATCAATGGAGCTCAATTAAGTCGTAATCACATTGAACTCATTGTAGTCAACAACATTCCACTTTCTCCCATTTTTTAATTAACTAAACGCATAAAAAAAATAACTTATTTGATGCTAATGGCTTCTCATATATGTTAGTTAGAGCAGTCATTAAATTGGTTGTCTTCTTCTCCTTGATAATGTTGAAAGTAACATTTCTCGTTAATGTTAGGTGAATCACACCTAGTGCTCGGCTCATTTTCTCTAGCTTCCGACCTATAAGAGATTCATGCAGCTTGTTCTAGTATAGATAATCATTTATCTGCATCTTTTAGAAACTAAAGTCTTTACCATTGAACTTATTAGTTCGGACCTTCCTTTCATCAACCATCTTTTTCTCCTTTTAACAAGATCTTGTTATGATACTAGTTATTAGGAGTTTAAGAGATGAAAAAGAGAGGGAGAGAAGTAGAAAGAACAATCTCACACACATAAAAAAAGAGAATACAAGAAGATTTAAGTGGTTTAGCATCTCATCTACATCCATGAGCGTACTAATACCTCATTATATTTCTCTCTTATAAGGAGCTTAGGAGAAAATATAAATTTTTTGATGCCTCCTCCCATAGACTTTCTGCCCTTTTATAAACTAAGATGAAGGGGTATATTTTGAGGAGAAATAATTTTAAATAAATATCTAGCTACTAATTTTAAATTTCAAGTGTGAAATAATTCAATTTTGATAGCCAACTAACTTTGACAAAAAAAAATGTAGAATTTTTGTTTATGTTTAACTTTGACTCCACATTTAACATTAACTTAGGGGTTGTTTGGGATCAATTTGATTTTATGTTTTTATTTTTATTTTTATGTTATTTTTAAAATATATTTATCTTGTGTATTTTTTAAGTGTTCTTATTTATTATTTTCAAAAATAAATAATATTAATTTTAAAAACACTCAAAATAACTTTGAGATATTTGAGTATTTTTAAAATTAATAATTGTCATCAAACATATTTTATTTTAAAATAAAATAAAATAAAAACAAAATAAAATCTAAAATATAAAAATGATCCCAAATTATTTTTTAACATGATTAAATTTGATTATTACATGCAGACGAAGAAAATGAAACAAACAAAAATCAAAATAAACTTCAAAGCTCACTTCGTTTTCTCTAGCATCATCTAAATTTGTGCTTTTGAGGATGTTTTTAGTTTGCGGATGAGAAATGTACAGAAGGTGCGTGCAGTTATAGAATATATATATATATATATATATATATATATATATATATATATATATATATATATATATATATATATATATATATATATATATATAATAGGTTAAAACAGACTTGAGGTAAGTGATTAAGGCATATAAAAATGATTTGCAAAAGAATAATATAAAAATATATAAAAAATAAAAGTGAAGGGAACCAATTAGTCAATTAGCTTCGTAAAACAACATAAAATTTTTAGAAGTTTAATTAAATCATGACAGTATAATAAATATTTAAATTACTTAAATAATTTAATGATGGTTATTATATATTATAAAAATAAAATACATAATTTAATATAAAATATTCAAATGATATAACTTACATAAATTTAGATTCAAAGATCAATATTTAAATATTAGAAAATTATAAATAGAAGTGCCATATTGTCAATTTTATGATAAATTATATGATTACTCTTCTCTTTTATATTATCATGACAATTTTATACAGAACCAATGATACACTATTTTTTTTTCGGGGAGTTCAATTCAATTTTTAAAACTATGGCACGAAAGATAATTTGGTCATCTCGAATATAAATCCCTAAAATTTGTATCTGAAACGATAAACTCCATTTTCTTATGGACCGCCAAATTTTAATACTAATTAATTTTTATATTTTGAGTATATAATTAGAAATTTTAAATTTAAATCAAAATATATTGAACTTTTTATATGGCAAATTTTAGATTTAGGATGATATTTAAAATTTTCAAAATAAATTATATATATATATATATATATATTAAAATAATTATAATATTTATTATATTATTATATTTAACTCTAAATATAATTTTAACTTAAAATCTTAAATCTCTATTTCCTTAAGTTTAATAACTTATGTGATTTTTAAAATCCTATAATTTTTTTTTCTTATACCGCGCAAGTCAAATTCATTTTTATTGTTTTATTTTTTTCTTTTTATTTATTTCTATTTTAGTTTAAAATAAAATATATTTAGAAATATTATTTATTTCAAAAAATTCTCAAAATATCTAAAAGTTATTTTGAGTTTTTTAAAAATAATATGATTTGATATTAAAAGTTATTTTGAGTCTTTCAGAGCTATTTTTATTTATGAAGAAAAATCTGTCAAAGATTATAAGGAAATTTTTATTATTACTTCTTTTGCTGATGGCTGATGCAATTTTCTATCATTTTTCAAAAAATATATATATTAAAATAAAATAAATAACTAAATAATTGTGTCATTGTATTTTTTATCTGATGATTTTCACCTGTAGGTTTTAGCATGTAATTCGGCGTCTATCTATCACATCAAGAATAATGGCAAAATTTTTAAAATATATTTAATCATAATTTTAATTAGTAATTTAGGCATAAAATTTTTTTTTTTAACAAAATAGAGTTATTCAAATTTTATGATATGATTTCAACATCGTCGTCATTGAATTTTATTTTTAATAAAAATTTTAGATTTAAATTTATTATAATGAAAATAATAAAATTATATGTGAAATTTTATAAATAAATTTAAAGTAAAAAATTCGAAGATTTCAAATGTAATCATAAATTTCAATAACACGAAAGTTGATAAAATTTATTACAATTTTAACGATAAATTTCTCAGATACATCGTAATATATAAAATCGATATACCAAATTTCATTTGTAATTTTTAAGCGATTTGCTGTCATATCTAATCTTAAATTTTTACAATAGAATAATAAAATTTTATTATACGATACCAAAGTTTTTCGATTTTGATCATATGGCTAAAATACTAAAACTATGTTAAAACTAGGACGATAGACGATGATATCTGAATCATGAGAATTACTGTTTTATTTGCTAAAAAAAAATTGAGAAAATTCAATTAAGATTAAGATTAAATATATTTTAAAAATTTTGCCAAAGAATAATACACGTGATTTAAAGTATCATTCAACTATGTGTCAAGGAAAACATTGAATTCTCTATGAGCTTCTATTAAAATTAATTACTAATTACTATATCTAATTATCCAATTAAGTAATATTCTGTTATAATTTATCATAATTAAGTTATTATGTAAATTTAATATTTGCAATTATAATTAAATTTATTTTAATTTGTCAATAAATCTCTAATTAAGTTAACCTTTCTTCCCGATATTCTAATTAATATAAAAGTTTATTATATACTTATTTTAAAATAAATTGCATGAATATTTATTTTTTGACATATTTGACATGAAAAAATAAAGATAAAATATACTTTAAAAAAAGTTAAAATTTCCGGAAGCCTTTTTTTTTTTTTTTCCTTTTGTATTCACATTCCCCGCAATAAAATATTCATTTTAAGCATTTTGTTGACCATAAGAGCACCACAGAATTCTCATCTAATACGGCATATCTCAACCTTCATAGATTTTGTCTTGTCCCTCATCCTCCTTACGTGTGGCAATTATTTAGGAGATAAATTAAATTATGATAATTTAATAAAATAAATAATAAGACTTTTAAATTTATTTAAAGATGAGCATAATCCATTAATATCCAAATAATTTTTAAAATCATCATAATCAAATTTTTTATGATAATAATCTTAATTATTATTATTTTTGAACATATTAGAATATTCTCATATAATTTTAATCCAAGGATGCCTTAAAACTATTCAATTTACTTTGATATATATATATATATATATATATATATATATATATATATATATATATATATATATATATATATATATATATATATATATATATGAAATTATTATATAATAAATTTATTAATTTTTAGCCTATCGTTATCAAAAGTTATATGAGAATAGCTAAAGAAATTTGTGTGCATGGCGTTAGCCTTCCGACGGAATGCACGGGATTGATTTGGCGGATTGCTGAAAGGATATGCTCTCTATGTCGAAAATGAAATTCCATTTGCTGTGGCTACAATTGATGTATGAGTGTATATATATGAAAAGGATATACTCTCCATCTCCTATAATTTTGTTTTACTTTATATTATTTTACTAAATCAAATAAAAAAATAAATTCTTACAATTATAAAAATTTTAACTAAATAATTAAAAATATTTTAAATATATTAATTTCACTTTATATTATATTTACTTATATTACATGTCAAATTATGGGCCAAATAACCCTTATAAAGAAGGGTTTTAGGTTAGACCAAACCGATTGATACACTAGTTTAGAGATTAGTTGTTGATCAATCGGTCAATTCAATTTTATAATCATGGAAAGTTACCTCATCCTCATAAGACAAAAAGATGAATAATACGATGCATTATATGACTTTCCAAAAAAAGTAGTAGATAACACAGCCACCTAATTTATAAAATATATATGTTTTTCAAACTATATTGTCATGAGAAATTTTATTCTAGCTATGGTGTGAGTGGTAGCATACTGAGGAATGAGGAGTGTGTAGAAATTTTCACTCATCAAAGCAGAAGGATCACGAGAGATCACAAAATCTCTCAGGAAGGTTGATCACCAAGTTCCTACCACAAATTCTTCATTTAAAATTTTAACATAAAAATACAACTTTTTCTTATTATTCAAAAAATATTTTTATAAGTTACAACTCTCCAAGGAGAGTGTCCCTTCAAAATAAGCACTGAAAATTGTCACTATAATTGAACTCATAGTCTCATGGGACCATAAGCGATGTCACGATCTTGTCTTTTCTATCAAGGATGAAGAACATCAATGACACCATAATAGATGCTACGATGATGACTTTTGCAAATTGATGACATTTCGATCGAATGCACTTAAAAACTTAAACATAATAAAACATCATCTGGCATGTAATAATAAAAACAAATACAATTATAAAATATCACAATATATACAACACAACATAAAGTCTCATAAGCTTTGGCTTTTTGATTGAGACCATATAATGAGTCTTTTTTTTTTCTTTTTTTCTTTAATGTGCTACATCAATTCCTTCAGTCTTCAAAGAATTCTTTTACGAAGAGTTAGAATTCTATATGTCTTCAAGAAGCTCTAGGTCAAGGCTTTACAGTTCTTCTGAAGTCATCCAAATATCCTCACTTTAGGGTTCTATCCTTCTATCTGATTAGGAACTCTTAAACTATCTCAAGCTTTGGCTATGTGCATAATTTGATTTTAAATAAGATAAAAAATGCATCATCTTAAGATTGTACTCTTAAACTATCTCAAGCTCATTTATTCATAGAAAATCATTATTTTTTAATTAAGTTGGATTCAAAGTTGAGCATTATTTGAATAATTATATATTTGATATATAATTATAAGATTTATATACATATCACACATTTTTTGTATATTTATATATCTAGCACTTATAGATTGATATTTTTATATTTACATTTGCAACAAATGTCTATGAAAATTTATTCTAACTAATATCTAATTAATTTAATTTATACTATTTTTAATTAATAAAAATTTTCATATATGCTTATTTTCAGAGGAAATGACTGAGCTTTCATTTTTCAGTTGTTTGATATGAAGTAAAATTATGTTACTAATTTAATTTAACCGGCTAAGTCGATTCAATTCGGCTAACAAAATATCCTTTTTAATATTAAGTATCTCAAAGCTTTTAATGAGAGTTCCTCTTTTTTAAGAATAATTACATATATAACATCTAAAAGATATATATTCATTAAATTATCATATATTTCATTTTTTATGAACTATTGAATTCGTATGTTCTGTCATGATTAAATTATTAAAAATTTAATCAAAATAAAAAAATATATAAATTGAGCTTTATTATGAATATCAATATTTATATAAGAATTAAGAAAATAAATGCAAAATCATATTAATTTTAAAAACAAAAATATTTAAATATTATATTAACAATTATTCATTATTTTGAAAGATTTATACAATAAATTATTTGTATATATTTATATATCTAATACCTAAAAATTAACAGTTATAAATATAGTATTTTCTACACATTAAAAAGTTATATTTTATTTTAATAAGTGAATGATAATAATATTTTTAATATATTATTTAGATTTTAAGTATTATTAAGATAAATATTAAATATATAAATACATAACAATTATATGTATGTAAGTGAGTGCTTTTTTATTATTGTTTTTTATTCCAGCAAAAAAAAGGACGCGGCGGCGGATGATTTTGTTGGTTGTTGAAACTTGATAGTGTTTTTTTTTTAATATTTGAATAAATTTAATTTTAAATTTATATACATAATATATATATTTAAGTTAAATTTAACACCTCTTTATTGAAATTTATAGCTCTAAAGCTGAACACGGGGCTGCGGCGATCATGAAACAAGTGGCTATAAGCCTATAATTAATGATTAACTGCAGCTGTCATTTTCTTCCCAGGAGCCGCCACTCCTTTAAGATTAATTTCGTAATATTCACATAATAACTAAATAAAAATTGAATTTTACTGTCCATTAATAATTGAGTATGAGTTGGCGACAAGGAAATTTTTTTAATAAATTAATATAAATGAATTTCAAAATTATTTAATTTATTTTAAAATGATTATTATGTTTATATAATCATGCAAAAATGATATTATTTAAATCATAAAATAAAATTATCAAATTTGAAATCAATTTTAATTTTATTTATTTCTATAAAGATATTCTGATCAAAATTTTAACCAATACGAATTTTGAAGTATTTATATATACTATAAAATGATTGTAATGTAATGCATGAATAATTAATATTAAATTTATTTTAAAGCAAATAAAAGGCTTTAAGACTATCCTCTTGAATATTTTTTACGAGGCTAAATTTTTAAAATAAGTACGTTTAAAATCTTAATTAAAATTTAAAAATTTTAATTTAATGGTCCATTTAAAGGCGATTAATGATGTATTTTTTTTAAAAAAAAGTTTTAACAAATCGTGGTATCAGAAGCTGGGACACAATTTTGAATATTATGACCAGGGGATGAATTATCGTATAATTTGGAAAAAAAAAAGTTAGAAGCATAATATCTAATTCTCCAAAATTTCTAAAGAATGATAGTTCAATATCAAAAAAAAAATATCTGATACTCCGCAGAAAAAATACAATTCACTTAAACTGTAAATATGTAACATAGATAAACGATGTCCTGATATGTAGTATACATAGAAAATATAAAATAATGACAAAATAGTGTACATCAAGCTAGCAGATGATCCACAACCACAGATGAAACATAGTCCAACCCAGCAACTTGTACTCTATCCATAAATCGTGGGCAATTTACTGGCCAATCTCTGAACATAAGTAGATGCGACGCAGCCTCGATAATGGTGGCCTACATAAGACAAATTATTTATTTCATCAAAATGACGTCTCAGGTATAAACATTACAAAAAATAGTAAAACATACCATATCGGGATGTGCAGCCCTGTGTCTGCCACACAACACCGCGATGCTGGGGTGGACCTCTAGGGGTGCGGGGCCATAATCGACGAGGGGCTCATCTGTGCAGCGTCTATGCCGACATCTAACTGCTCCTCCTTCCACTGTTGTCATGTCACCTGTATGGTAAACAACATTTTGGAGTGTATGTCAGTACATGTGGCGTTACAAATTCATAAGTGCATTAGAAACAGACATAATATATATATTGCATTGAATTAAAAAATGAAAGGTGCAATTAATTATACATTACAAATTTATCTACGATAGCAACAGTTAATCACATCATGAATAATAAATAACATAGTGCCGAGAACAGCTAATCTCACATCAATGCGAAAAAAAGGGAAAACATTCCTGCATACATGATCATATCAAAAAAGGCCATATATTGATAATGGAACACTAAAGTACATAAGGCTGAGAGAAACTAACAGCCAGAATACATTTCAAGTACATAAGCCTGAGAGAAACTAACAGCCAGAATACATTTCAAGTACATAAGCCTGAGAGAAACTAAAAGCCAAAATATATTTCAAGTACATAAGTCTAAAAGAAACCAACAACCTAACGAAACAACACTAATGTCGCCTTTGTGGACAGGTTGTCCTATTATGCCCCAAATTTTTGTATAGTCCACATATTATTGGATCGTTGTATGTTCTCATCCATTGTATTGGTAAATCATCGTGTCCTAGGCCTGCCCGTGCGCCTTCTAACATTTGGTGGTGTGAGTTCAATCATAACATGGCCCGATAAATGCATTGGCCAGTCAGTGCGATCGGGAATGACATGAAATTGAGCTTCTGCGCGTGGGTACATCAGAGTATATACGGGAAGCGATTGAATAATTTACATGATGTTGCCCCATCACAGCAATGACATGCGGACAAGGAATGTGTAGTAACTGGGGCTGCTTGCACGTACAAGTGCAACGAGCTTGTTCTTGCAATTCAACCTTGAATGACATGGAGGACATCGTGAAAACCTGGAATTCAGTTACATTTATTCTAGTAGGATCTGAGCATCTTCTAGCTTCACGTTCATTTTGTTGAAGTTGAGCTTTGACACGTGGAGCGAATATTGAATCATTCACCTGGATAAGTTGAGAAGCTGTCTCTAGTCGTTTGTTGAAGACAACAACAAGATTATAGAAAATTGATGTAATTAAAGCCTGAATCGGCAATCCACGTGCCCTTTAGCTGAAACACTCGATGCATTAGTGGTCATTGTGTGGATGGTACCCCACCATCATGACACAATGCCCACTTATATTTCTTGCTGACCACTCACCATCTAATATTCCTTTATGCAGTAATGTAACGTGTGAATATGTGAATGTCAGTTGTATTACCTACCACATACATTTTTTGGCACATAAACTAGTATCAGGAATTCCCATCGTTCTGCACGCTTTCTTGAAGTTTTCCCTGAGATGACGCAAACAGTGGCGGTGTTTTGCCCAAGGTAAAATTTCACGGCATCCACATACTAATCCAGAATGACGGTCAGATATAATGCATAAATCAGGTCGGGTGCATATAAATGGAACCAAGTCCCGCAATATCATGATAAACCAAATCCAGGACTCATTGTATTCTGCTTCAACAATTGCAAATGCCAAAGGGAACAAACCATTATTAGCATCAATACCAACAGCAGTTAGTAGAGTACCTCTGTATTTTCCCAAGAGGAAGTACTATCAAGACTTAGGACAGGTCTACAGAATTGCCAACCTGATATAAATGGTCCAAATGCCCGGAAAATGCATTGAAAATGGCCAGGATCGCTTAACTGGATGCGATACATAGTGCTAGGCATAACAGAACATACAACAATCATGAAGTGATCCAATACACGGTAGGATTCCTCCCAGCTGCCAAATATAACTTGTATAGCCTTTCTGTGGGCATCCCATGCTCTCTTGTAGGACACTTTAATATTAAATTTTGATTCTATGCGATCGATAATTTCCCAGGGTTTCAAATCCAAATGAGATCTAATAACAGGGATGTGTAGTATAATAAATTACGAGGTTGCCATGTCCACGCTCATCGAATGAGAACATGTGTGGTCTTGACATCGGAAATCACCGTGCACTACCAAGCCTCTTGCTCGCACGAGCATGTAGATGCCACAAGCATGGCCTATTAGAATGCTTTCTATGAATGCAAAGTATTGTGAACATCATTTTATTGGAATCACTTGTCACATATTCCACATTGTTTGTTATTGATCAACCCTGGATAGTAAATTTAAGGTGCCTCTTATCATGGAAACACATTCCTTCATTTAGGTCTGTTGGAATGAAATTATCTTCTAGGAAAATAGAATTTGTTGGGAGGCCATCAAAGTTTAGTTCTTCATCCCATTCTTGGGTGACATTGAATAATATAGTCATTGTTACTGAACATGTTTTCTTCAATGGTCACTATTGTTAGAGTAATCTCTCAGTATATAACTGGTTCCAGCGTTTGGATAGTGTTATTCTCTCATATCACGTTCGCTATCATTATCGAACTTGTTATCTATTATTTCAGAAGCCTCATCGTGAGGAACAAACTAATCACAATGGTGCTCACCCATAGTTGCAGAAGTGGAGGCCAATGATGAGCATGAATAGGAGATGCAGATACGTCTACATCATCAGTGCTGCGCATTTGAATGTAGTGTATAAGGTTAAGATGAAAATATGTACTCAGATAAGCAATTCAAATAACTTACCAATGATATGGTTCTTGTGGCGGTATATGGTGTTGGAAACTTTCAGTTGGTTGAAATTCATCTTCAGGATAATTATGAGCTTTTTCAATTCAATTTCAAGCGTGTATACAACAACAATAGGTTGTCGTTCTTGATGAGACTCACAAACTTCGTCATCATTTGATGGTGTAGCAATAAAATTGGCACCAACAGGAAACCTACATATCAGATTAATCCTGAACCATGTCAAATCAACTTTTAGTGATCGCATGATTCAATTTTGTACGCTGCTAAAATCAGCCCGACGCGAAATTAATATAGGACAATTTTTTCCGCCACTATACGTTGGGAAGAAATCATCACTAACACTAAGTTGCATAATATAGCACCAAACATACTATGTCTGAACTCATATTCGAGACAAATATGTGTATCGGAGGCAGGAATGCTGAAGAATAGACCTATTTAAATTAGCTAAATTAATCTTCATCTTACAAACAAAAAAAATAAAAAAAAATCAAAGATCTGACTTACGAAATGATTGAAAAATTATGCTTCTTAAAGATGACCCCAAACAGTTAAGTTAAGTCTAATGATTGAAAATTTATGCTTCTCCCATACTTATCACAAAAATACAAAGATAAATAAAACCTCACCTATGTCGCATTCTATTTAAAATGTGCTTTTTAGATTCTACACAAGCTTCATATAGTTAATTTGGTTTCCAATTATATACCCTAAACATAAGAAATCATAACAAAAAATATATATTTTAAACTTGCAATACATTCTACAAATCCAGAGTTTAGCACATATAGCTACTCATTTGGGAAAGAGAGAACATCAATAATTTATAAATGTAGAAGAATATTAAGAATACTTAAGACTACAAATCAAGAGTTTAGCACACATAGCTACGATTTTTTCTTCATATTTGAATCTCCCTATTTGATACACTTTCTCTATTCTCCATAGTAAATAACATAAGAGCTCCAAATTTACTACACACAAACACTATTACCCAAAGAAAAGCCTAAAGTAAGTTAAATCGACATTATATTTGCATACAAACATCATAAAATACAACAAATGCATGTCACATTCACATTTTACTCATTTGTTTTGAAAAAAAAAAGAAAAAATGGCAAAATATACCTTCTTCCGAATCCATGGGATCCTGGGCGGAGGGTACGGCCGTGGGTGCATAAAGCTAGATTCGATAAGGCAAGAAAGTAGGGCGGGGGCTTCATCATCGCCGCCTAAGGAGAAGGAGAAAATCGAGATCGGATCGGTGCCGATCTCGAATCGATGCCGTGCCAAGCGACCTTTTTTTAAAAAAATTTTAAAATAATCCGCTAATTAAGATTTTAATCATGCTTATTTTAAAAATTTAGCCTTTTTACGATGATTATCTGATATAAATTTTTTGTATTTTCATAAATTACTTTCTAATGATACTCCCTCTTTATTTTTTATTAAATTAGAGGACTAAAAGAAGGTGAATGATTTCTTTTTTAAATTTGTATTAAATTATTAATGAACTAAAAATATGTAATCATCAGTTTGATAGCATGCATTATAAAAATAAAAAATCATAACAATTTAAATAAAAAATTAGTACAAATAATCATTTGAAATAAACTTAAAATTGTTAAAATCATCAAAACTGTTGCGTGCTAGATAATCAGTTGTGGTAGAATAAGAGCTTACGTCTTAATTTTGTAGTGGAGTTCAGCATACACACAGATATTTGAAATATTAATAAGAAAACTGCAGAATTTTTACGTGAAAAAACTCCAGGAATAGAGTAAAAAACCATGGGGCCTAGCCTAGTAAAAATCTTCTACTATGTATTTGTTTTAGAGTATAAAGTTTTCCGACGGGATTACGTGAGTATAGGGGGAAGGGAATCAATCGACATCAACAAAGTATAGTCCGCTCGTGTTATAATAGTAGTGGTATTGATGATGGTGAGCAGGATCGGCCGAACATGAAGGTCATGATGGTGACCGCAGATGTGGCCGCGGCGGTGACCGACGGGTGGTGACCGGCGTATGGTCGGCGATGATGACACGATGGTTGATACGATGACGGCAATGCCAACGGCGGCGATTGGTGGTGACGCACCAGAAAGATTGGTGACGCGAGGATAAGCGGTGGCGGCCGACGGCATCACCGGGTTGGCAACCAACTGGGTGGTCACCGAGTGGTACATATATGCTTGGAGGATTTTCAAGCTTTAGAGCTCTCTTTTTTTTTAGTTGGGCTCCCTCATGTGAAGAATGAGGGACTATTTAGATTAGAGTGACATTTTCTGTAAATACATGCAAAATCCAAACCACTCCACTCCATCGGACGGCTCAAAATAATTCCTTTGATCATTTGATGTATTTTAAGTATTTGAATGCTCAAATGAAGTTAGAATTATGAGATCTTGGGTTTGTTAGATCCGGCTCATCAAGACACTCGATTTGACTATAAACACTACATGCTTAATAGCTATTTAGGGATTTAACTGGTATCCCAAAGTTTCCAATGATATTTTAAGTGCTTGATCTCGACTAGTTTCAACTTAGGATCAACTTGCTTTTCACATCAAGATTCGTACTTCAACTAGTAGTGTTTTAAGTGTCATATCAGTTGTCCCCCTATTTTTGGATGACATTATCTCAATCATCCAAAAATATATACGCCAAATACTTGGAAATAGCAAATTCTTCAATAAAATTTGTGGGCCCATTAACCATACATTTTGATAGAACAGATCTTCATGGGAGCACAAGATTATAATTACTAAGCGAAGTGCGATGTGTACACTGTGCGCAAGGTTTTGGGGGTTATGGACCCATCCCAATTTACTGCTTTGCGGTGCCCATCACGCTAATGAGCCACGCGTGCGGCATGAAGAAGCGTGTGATGGTAAAACTACCGACAGGGGTTTTGACGTTTTTGTCTATTTTGTTTGCTGGCAGTTTGGGTGGTTTTTCTTTAATTTTTTATCTTTTTTCCCCTATAGGGGGTCTATAAAACCCCTAGTGAGAAGACACCCCTCATATGCTCGAGTGTTCATCTTCTTCTTGAGAGAAGGTCGTTGGAGGATCAAAGCTGTGGTACATACCGAGGCTGATTTTCCTCAAAGACGTCTGTCCGGGACCGGGTTTGATGGCGATCAAGGCCCGTGGTACATATGTCGAGGCTCCGATTTTTCCTCGAAGAGTGTCAACTCATCGAATCGGATTGGAGGTGATCAAGGCGTTGTTGACGACTCCAATTTTCCTCGAGGCATCAAGTCCTCCGATCGGATCGGGTTTGAGCCCATATATCATAGCTGAGGCTCCTTTTGCCTCGAAGAGGCATCAACCGTCCTCGCCGACCAGGAGGAGATCAGCCCATAGTTCATAGAGGCTCGTTTTCCCTCAAAGAGGCATCAACTATCCTCGCCAGACCGGGTTGAGGTGATGGCTTATAGTTCATAATGAGGCTCGATTTTTGAAAGAGGCGTCTATCCTCGCCGTACCGGGCTTGGAGGTGATTAGCTCATAGTTCATACGCCGCTTTCCCTCAAAAGAGGCAATTCGCCAAACCGACCGGGGTCGAAGGCGATCAAGAATGATGGTCGGCAGTGACGACCAGCAACGGTGATCGGTGATGATGACCGACAACGACGGTTAATAATGACAACAGTCGATGGTGGCGGCCGACGGCTGGCGACCTGCAGTGGTCGGCAGTGACGATCGACGATGGTGGTTGGTGGGGATGATCGGCGGAGGAACAATGACCGGCCGGTGGTCAACGATGACGGCGCTCGACCGACGTGTTCGGAGATCAAGGCCCGTAGTTCCTACTTCTTCTTGTAGGAAATTAGATTTCTTGAAACTTCAATGGATGGTTCAATAGTTAATAATAGCCAAGATGGTGGGGAAGCGTTAATTAGGAACCATCATTTTAATGACTCAGAAAGTTTGACATGTAATTTCAGAGTATCATTCTCCATGATATTACTTGATACCATTACCTTACATGGAAGGCTAATCAATCAGGATTTTGACCCATCCGAGGTTGTTTGTTGAAGTGTTACATGATGACATTAACCTGTATATAAGAGGTCGCATCGAATCCGCTGAGGATTTTTGACCCATCCGAGGTTGTTTGTCAAAGTGTTACTTGATGACGTTAACTTATATGGAAGGGGTCGAATTGAATCCGCTGAGGATTTTTGATCTATCCGAGGTTGTTTATCGTGGTCGACGCGTTAACGTATGGAAGAGTTCAATACTGAGAATTTTGACCTTCGGGTTGTTTGTCAGAGTGTTACCCGATGACGTTAACCTATATGGAAGAGGTCAAATTAAATCTGCTGAGGATTTTTGACCTATCTGAGGTTGTTTGTCAGAGTGTGTCTCGGTGATGTTAACCTGTATGGAAGATGTTGAATTGAATCCGTTGAGAATTTTTGACCTATCTTAGGTTGTTTATCAGAGTGTTACTCAATGATGTTAATCTGTATGGAAGAGATCGAATTGAGTTCACTGAGGATTTTGACCTATCTGAGGTTGTTTGTCAGAGTGTTACCCGATGACGTTAACGTGTGGAAGAGGTCGAATTGAATCTGAATTTTGACCTATCGTTATCGAGTGTTTGATGACGTTAACCTATATGGAAGAGGTCGGGAAGTCCACCAAGGACCTTTTGACCTATCCTAGGTATTAGCCAAAGTGTTATTTGACTTCTTACCTGTATGGAGTAGGTGCAAAGTTTTGACCTATCCGAGGTTGTTTGTCATAGTCTTTGCTCAATGGTTAACCTATGTAGAATGGGTCAAATTAAAATATTTGTTTGAGCTTGTAGCCAAAGTTGCTCCTTGACCTTTGCCTCTTTTTTTTTCATGAGTATGATTGAAAATTCATAATTTGCAAAGCTATATCTCTTCTCAATGTTGAAATATTCTCCAACTTTGACTTGTTTCTTGGGATGGTAATCAATTAGATGCTTACCATATTAACATGGCGATCTTAAGATTAAGAGTTTCCCCAGTTGACAAAAAAGGAAGCAGTTTGATGAATCTTCATTCTTCGCTTGCCCTCCTTAAAAACTTGAAATGCTCCACCTCGATGGTGGTTTTGATCTTGTTGGGAAACTTGGTTAACATACAAGATGAAATAATGGGAATCAGTTTTCCACAGGAGGTCAAAAATATGCTAAAACCATTGGTATAATAAGAGTTTACGTAGCTTTGTCAATACACAGATATTTGAAGAATTAATAAGAAAATTGCAGAATTTTTATGTGGAAAAACCCCAGGAATAGGGTAAAAAAATCACGGAGCCTAACCCAATAAAAATCTTCCACTATGTATTTATTTTTGGAACATAATTATATATGAAGGGCTATAATGGGAATCAGAATGGAATATAGCAACAACACGTGGTAACATAGCATGAAATGAGCAATAGGTAGAATGACGTGGTGATAAATCGTCATGAGATGGCGCCGGAGATGGCCAATAATGGCCGTGACGGCGATGATAGTCGGCGATAATCGTAACGGCGTGATGGTGGCGATGAAACGATGGCCGTGAGTGCGTGGTGGCATAAGCGACGGCGGCAGCGAGATTCGGGTGGTGGCCGGCGATGGTTGGCAATACAGGGGTGAAACCAGAGTCTTGTTCGATTATCTTGGAGGATTTTCAATCTTTCTCTCTTCTCTTTAGCAGCTCCCCTCATGTGAAGAATGAGACTATTTATAGATTAGATGAGTGACATTTCTGTAAATACATGCAAAATCCAAACCACTCCACTCCATTGGACGGCTCAAAATGATTTCTTTGATCATTTGATGTATTTTAAGTATTTGAATGCTCAAATGAAGCGAGAATTATGAGATCTTGGGCTTGTTAGATCCGGCTCGTCAGGACGCTCGATTTGACTATAAACACTCCATGTTTAAGAGTGATTTAGTGATTTAACTGGTATCCCAAAGTTTCCAACGATATTTTAAGTGATTGATCTCGACTAGTTTCAACTTAGGATCATCATGCTTTTCACATCAAGATTTTTGCTTCAACTAGTAGTATTCTAAGTGTCATATCAAAAACTAAACTTAAGCTGAATTCAAAAGCTTGTTTAAAAATATTGCTTTTTCTTAAGCATGCAATTCTTCTGAAAGATTAAGGCTAAAATTTTAAACTAAGCATATTTTAAATTATAATTAGTGAAATAGACATTAAAAAAAAAATTAATTAGGCGAAGCCTTTTTTAGCAGGCACCGAGATTTCTCGGTGATTTTATCTTGTGAAAAATCGCGCAATTTTGGCCAGTCATCCATTGTTAGAATTGAGCGAACTTGGTATCGTTGGAATTGACACAAAATTCTCCACGACTTTCATGTTGACCGAAAAGGCAATTATGGTATTCCATTAGTAGTAGTTTTGCCAATCTTGCGAAAAATATGCGCGTGATTTTGAAAAGTGCGGCCAGTATGGTATTTTGGCAGGGTCGTCGTTGTCGAATTGAGTGAGGTTAGTATTGTTGGAATTGGAACTAAATTCTCCATGACTTTTATCTTGACCAAAAAAGGCGATTGTGGCTCCCTGCGTAGCAATTTTCATGAATGTGCAAAAAATCTACGATGTAGTTTTGAATAAGATATCAGGGATTTTGGCCACTGTCCATTGTTGGAATTGAGTGAGCTTGGTATCATTAGAATTGGCACAAAATTTCCCACGACTTTTATGTTAACCAAAAAAGAAGATTGTGGCTCTTTGCATAGCGATTTTTAATCTGAAAAAATCTGCCTTTTGAATAGTGCAACTAACCATTTTATATTTTGGTACGTACAGAATCGTCCATTGTCAGAATTGAGCAAACTTGGTATCATTGGAATTGACATAAAATTCCCCATGACTTTCATGTTGACCAAAAAGATGATTGTGACTCCTTGCATAGCAGGTTTCGCAAATGCAAAAAATCTGTAGCGATTTTAAATAATGACCACCGTGGTATTTTGGCCGTCGAATTGTTGAATTGAGAGAACTTGGTATCATTGGAATTGGCACAAAATTCCCCATTAGTTTCATATTGACTAAAAAGAAGATTGAGGCTCCTTGCATAGCAATTTTCGTCAATGCGCAAAAAATTTATGACCCAGTTTTAAATAGTGCGACCAGTTGCCAGTTGTGATATTTTGGCCGTACCGGAGTCTTCCGTTGTCAAAATTTAGTGAGTTTGGTATCGTTGGAATCGGCACAAAATTATCCACGACTTTCATGTTGACGTAGAGATGCAATTTTGGACCGTTACGCAACAATTTTTGTGGATATGGATGGATTCAAAATAATAATAGTGGATGAATTTATTTAGCATGTGAAATTTGACAGTTGAAAACATTAACATAAAACAATAGATATGGCAATCTCATTACAAAGTTTGTTAGTTGAGACATCTACTCAGCATGACAAATTTGTAGCTCTTGTCTACTTCTCCAAAATTTCTAATTTGACAATTCAATACTAACAAGATATTTACGATATTAGCAGCCAAAATGCAAATTACTCAGAATGAAAATATATAACATAGAAAAACAATGTCTTGATATACAATGTACATAGGAAATATATAATATTGAGAAAATAGTGTACATCAAGCTACCTACAACTAAAGATGACAAGTGAGGACATCTAACGGGCGTGTCAAGTGGTGGAAGTGTCACTCTCAGAGTATCTTGGCGGTGGTCATCGAGGAAGGTCTCATAAATGGTGTATGGCTTCATCTCCAACATGGTCGGTGATAATCTGGATCACCGAGTGTGTCGACTATCTCTTGTGATGGTCCTTTGGAATGGGACAAGGTACACCTATGCGTATACATGAGGTGGGTGAGAGGTCTACATGATTGAAATGAACATGGCTTCTTGATATGAGTACGGAGCTGGAGTACAAAATGGGTAATTGTATGGACCGACATCTGATATAAACGATGGACCTGCATCAAATCCCAAGATGTGGCAGCGAAGGTAGAAGAACTATGACATCATGTGTATCCCTAGAGGCGAGGCTCGGTGATTTCTGGGCAAGGCGTGAGGCGGTAAATTGGGCATCGACATCTCAGATCGAAGCTCATTCCGATCTCTGCCTTCAAATTTTAAAAGAAGTTTTTTAAGCTACCATTCCGTAACCGACCGACAATCATAAGCTATCGACCAATCACCCATTAAACGGGCGACTGTGTCTAGTTTAAAATTTTTTTAATGTCTATTTTGCTAATTATAGTTTAAAGCATATTTAGTTTAAAAATTTAGCCAAAGATTAATAGTTATCATGTCTCTCACGTGTTAGTCAACAAATTTTTTTTTCTAAAAGATGAATTGCTTAATAAACTTTTTATTTAAAAATAAATAAAATAATCAAAATAATATTTTTTTTCTTACCTAGAAGAATAAAAGTACCTTTTGAAATATTCATAAATAACTTTTTCTTACCTAGCTATGAATGCCATATCGCAGATAAAGTCAAAGACTCATAATCCTTTAAATGTTGCCCTATGATTTATCGATAAGTATTTAAGGATAAGGTACATAATATGCTTATTATTAAAAATAAAGATTATAAATATTTGTTGAATGCATCAATAATATATATTTTTTAAAAATAAAAGTATAGTATAATAATTACAAAAAATAAATAAATAGAAAATACGCAAATTTATCTGATAAAAACAATTACTTTTATTTTTTTCCAAAATAATATTAAAAATATTTTAAAGAATATTAATTATTATCAAGAAGTCAACTCACTTCTAAAAATAAAAGCAATATTCATAATTCCTCCGTTCTCATAATTCCTCCATTCTCATCATCACTATATATATATATATATATATATATATATATATATATATATATATATATATATATAATTTTAAATTAAATATCATTAAAATATTAATTACGTAATTAAGTATTACTAAAAAAAAATTAAATATAGGTATAGTCGCCCAATTAGTGGGCGACTGACCTAGCTATGTCGAAAATGATGTGGTGTGGCTTTGTCACATTAAACTGAGGCCAGTCGCCCACTAATTGTGCGAGCCTCGATTAACCAAGCCTGCCGCTTGCCATCAAGTAATCAGCTCACACTAAGTAAGAACTATATGTTTTTTTTTACATAAGTAAGAATATGACTTTTAGCTCTTGCCTCAATTGGGCTTATGCCTTTAGGTCTTGCCCAATTCAAAGAAGTTTAGCTTATGCCTCAATTGGGTTAGATTAAGTTAGCTACATGTATATGTTTTAATTGAGTTGCTTTCTTTCATTTGATCAACTATGCCTATTCTAAAGCTTCCTTATTTTTGGGATTCATTCTTTATTCAATTGAACCTTATGGGAGGTTTCACAATAATGTCAAAAATAAATTTTTTTATTTACAAGTTTTCATTCCAAGAAGTGAGTATAAATATCTACATAAATTGATCATAGAAAAATAAAAATGAAATAGATAAAAACAAATAAGTACATACACACAAATAGACTATCCTAAACATCTAACGCCTGTCGCTCGCGTGGAATCACACCACTCTCGTGTGTGTACGGTCCCGACGGATGGACAATCATGCAAATTGATGGTGGCCCTCCAATGCAAGATCTTCGACACCAGACGGATCGCCCCGGACGGAAGATAGTGGTTGTGACTCATATGTAGGCCGATATGTAGAACTCAATCAAGATATATGATGGACCTCGATCGATAAGTAGATGGCCCGGTGCTCTATTCATGGTGTGCGACACCCTCTGTAGGCACCGATCCGTAATGTGTGTCCCCAATATGCACACGCTGATGTAGGTCTCTGCATAGCACCTCGTACCTATCAATGGCTCGTTGTAGCTCGTGCTCATCCATATGGTCGAAGTATGGCTGGAAGATGCCCTGAGTCGCCAAAATGTGCTCCGCCTACACGAAAAAATAGTATGTGAAATTAGCCTCTTGCAACATATTGAATTCAAATGAATACTTATGTTAGCACTTATATAAATATGCTCCATTGGTGCTCTGGCATAATAAGTGGTCGGATGTGGGCCAAGAAATACGAGAAGCCCATAATCCAACCAAAGACATGTATAGCCGAAAAGCCATCCTCCACATTCTCATCTAAGCCCTCGACGGTAATCCCTCTCACCCAAGCAAAGAATGTGTGACTGGTAATTAACCCGCCGACATCCGCTTATCTCATCGACCCTTTTGAAACTGGGTCAACAGGCTACATCTACTGGGAATGAGGCAAACCGCAAAGACTATCGTAAATGCCACTCAACCATCTTCCAGTTGATCTGAGGGACTCGTGATAACCATATATCAGAGCCTGCTGAGCATGTCTGTGATAGACGTGCCATGATCTGCTCACTATACGGCTCCCAGATCACATACACATATTAAAAATTATGTTAAATTAGAATATACATTATAAATATTTGAACTGAAATGTTATTTGTAAGTCCAACTTGAGTATGTTCAATATCCATATTTATATTGTAATCATATCGGTCATAACATACTTCGCTCCATCTGCAATAAACACAGCTTTAAACACATATATAAGCTAAAATTTTGAAAGTCGCTTAATAAAATATACCTCAACCCAATGTTGAGACCATCAAGATCGCGGAGATATGACACATGTAGTCGGCTCCACATGAATATGCTCCCAAGACCATATCAAGGAGGTGTAGTACCATCCATGTTGGCTGGGGCCTAACACTGCATACCTCTATATATAGAACTACTCCACCCATAGCCATTATACTGAATGTATCCAAGTCCTCTAGTAGTGGTAGATACTGCAGGTGAACCTCTGAACATGATGTATCCGACAATAAGAAACAACCAATAATAAATAAAATGTAAGACGCAGTGTCTAAAGAACTCTTCTGCGAAAGCGCATCACTCTGTAAAAGACCACCTCATCTCTCACAGTATGTATGCTCAAGGCATGCCCGCCCATCCGAATGTCGACTGATGTGGACCGACGGGTCATGGTACATCACATCTGATAGGGTGTCATCCCAATAACTCATCAATAACGTGCCAACTCTCCCATCTCTTCCCTCTAATCACAATTACTAATAAAGTGGCTATCAACCCATAGTCCTAGGATCATCACCACGTCTTGGAGCGTCACAATCATCTCACCAACAGCTAAGTGAAAGGTGTTGGTTCATGGAGACCATCTCTCAACCGTGGCGAAGCAAATGATGATCTAAGTGATGAAGTCGCTAACACTATAGCCCACTTTCTAGCCCACCGATGAATCGTCTGCAGGTGTTGGGACACTCCTTCAGCATAAACAAGTGTGACGCAGCCTCTAGTATAGTGCAAAAAAAAAAGATTTGTCATTAACCACAATAAAAAGTATGCAGGCATAACATAGAAACATAAATTAAATATTACTTACGATCGTGAGCTGTGATGCCATCCACATAGGGAGGTTATGTTAGAACCACAAGAGTGGTCGCTCCAACTATGGGGTGGCCTCTAGCATGGCCAATATGCCGCATCTAACCTGAGGCTGCTCTCTACCATCATACATGTTGAAGAAGACAAGTGCAAAAATCAGTATTATACTATTATAAATAATGAAATGGAAAATAATAGCATAAATTAAATAGAAAAACTAGAGTACCACAACTAGAAGGGAAATCTGAGTAACAAGCCTATTTGTAAAATCTAAACAACATGAACTACACATATACATTGTGCACTAAAGTATCCTCGACGTACCGTCAACTATTAACATTATGAGGGCAAGATGACCTATAAGTACTGCTTTGCATTGACCGGTTCTACGCTAGCAATATTTTCATCCATTGTGTTCTTGAATCTATTCGTATGAGATCTGCCTGACCTTCTGCGAAAATTTGGTGGTTGCAATGCTATTAATCTATGCTCTGGACTGAAAGATGGCAACTCAGAACGATCAAGTAATGTATGAAACTCATTTATATGTTAGCTTATACAGATGTAGTGTGTAGTACTGTGATACACATGTAAGGTGGTTCGATCGTCTAAATCTCAGTGCAGCAATTACATGTGGGCATGACCAATGATATATGATCGTTTTGTTACAATTGCAATTGCAAAGGCCGTTATCTAACAAATTAACTCTGAATGATCGGCTAGACTATCAAAATGATCTCACTGGGTTGATGTTCACTGTTCGTGAAAATGTCCGGCCTCCCATTTGGTATGTCAGAATATTGTGGATACCCTTTGGGTAAAAAAATGGACAAGTTGGCATCTTGTCGAAGTCATAGCTGGCTAATCTTTTCATGAATAATGCTACTAAGTTGTAGTAGATAAGAGTGATTAGATCCTAAATTGGTAAACCACAAGCCCATTTTAGGACACCATTAAAACACTCAGAAGTATTAGTCGTCATTGTCCCATAACGCATTCCACCATCGTGTACAAGTGACAATTTAATAGGGTCGAGCTCCATAAGCCATTTGTGAGCTTTTTCTTTCACATTTTAATATCTAACATGAAATGATTGAACTGATGGATATCATCAGTATTTTTTGCCATATACATCTTCTAGCATAGAAATTCAACATCACCAATCCCCAATCTATGTATTACCTTCTTAAAATTTTTATGCAGATGACGTGCAAGTAGTGTTTATGAGCTGCCCATGGAAACACTTCTCTACATCCACATAATAAATGAACATGTTTATCATATATTATGCACATATAACATCTAGCAGACATAACTGACAATATATCATGTAAGCATAGTAAGAACCACAACCAGGAATCAATCGACTCGGACTCCATAACAGTAAAGGCTAATGGGAACAACCCATTATTTCCATCGATTCCAACATCAGTTAATAAAATACTATGATACTTGCTTAACAAAAAAGCACCATCTAAGCTCAGCACTGGTCAGCAGCTACTCCAACCCATGATTGAAGGACCAAATGCCTAAAAAAGTCTCTGATGCATCGCAGACTCAAGCAGATCGTACGTAAAGTACTACAAATTAATTCTATATAAAGACTTAGAGTCTTGTAAGACTCTTCCGAGCTTCCAAATATTACTTTTATTGTCTTACGTCTTGCATCCCAAGCCTTCATGTACAAAACTTTAACATTGAATTTTGACTCCATTTTACCTATAATCTCCCTAGATTTCAGATCTATCTGACGCCTGACGTCTGATCACAGGTATAATGAAGTAAGTTATGAATTTTGAACTACACTGTCGATGACTGGCTGCACTTACTGCATTGATACATCTATGATTTTTCCTAACTCTAAATATTCTCCAAGCACTAAGCATTTGCCGCGCTAATGCAAACGCCGTTACATGGTCTTGTAACAATCATATTGTATGCATACAATCGTGTAATTCTTTTGATTAGAGGTAACTGTTTGGAATTGAACATTATTTACTATGCACCACCCAATAAAAACAAATTGAAGACTCTGTTTACTTGCAAAACACATACCTTCGACAAGGTTACTTGGGATTTCAGTATCATCTATTAGGATAGTTTCATTAGATGGACCATCAAAGTAAATATCATTGTCCCACTCTCTCGTAGTTTGACACATCCGACATACTGCTGGACAATACCGACTCTCACCATCAATATTTCGAGTGAATGATTTTAGAAGATCATCGCTCAGATTCCCCAAGCACATTGGTTTCTACCCGAAAGTGAACAAATATCATCACTAATATCCCGCCGCACTCACTACTTAAACCATCGCTCATACCGATATCATCATCAGAAGACTCGAGACACATACGGTTCCTCTAAATGACAAACATCATCGCTGCCACAAAACTCATAAGTAGGATGACAAACTATCATATTAATTATTACAAGTATAAATAGGGAAAGGTTGATAAGGTATTACCTGAGAATCAACTCATCAAAGCTGCATTGTGTCGCCAGAGGTGCATGTGCGAAATCCTGTAGCGCTGCTGGTATATCTCGGACCTTATTGTGACGAACCGATGTGGATGCAACATTAACATCCTCCATTTCGACATACATCATTAATATCTGACATGAAGCTTCGTCTAGTGTAACTTCACAAACGTCATCGTCTGATATAACAGACGCTATAAATCTGTTACCCACCGGATAACGACATGTAAGAGTGATTGTGTGATGCTCTAAATCAATGTGCAAGGTTCTCATAATTCTTTGCTTCAATTCCAGTAAGGTGCTGTGATACAGAACCTTAACTAGATGATTTCGGCCTCTCACATAACTTGGATTAAATTGCTCATCGATACTTAGTTCACCTCCATAGAAAAGGATCAGCGAAACAAATTATATATTCATTCTTGCAAAATAAACTATATAAACAATCAGAAATTTATATCAATCGACACCCTAAATAATACTACACTCGACTACTTATCACCTGAACCGCAACACAAACACAAACCTACAAATCAAATCCTAAACAAAATTCTAACCATACAACTCTAATCCCTAGTAAACATGCTCTATTAATTTATAAAATGATATAAATAGGAATTTACCGTGTCTTCAAGAAGAATTACGGGAAGTGCGCCAAAAACGGTAGAATCCTCCACAGGAATCTTCCCCGAACAAAATGGAGCCTCTGGAATCGTCGTCGGAAGTTAATGTTGGCTTCCAACGCTGCTATATGGGAGAGGGAAGTCGTCAAACGGCGTGGACGCGGCTATCGAGAAGAAAGAAAGTTTCTTCATACTGAGAAGACGGCATAATGCAGGCTTGGAGCCGACCGACCTGAAGCTTCGAGATGGAGAGGAGCTGCTCGAGGGGCAAAACCATCGGTGCTCTTGGGGCGGATTCTCTCCGGGGCTAAAAAACAAAGAGGGAGGAGGAAAATAGGGCTAATCGGGTTCGATATTATTTTAGATCCACGCCGCCCACTAATTGGGCTAGCCTGTTATCTGGTCATCAATTAGTGGGCTCGACCCGCTTAACGTGACAAAGTCACGCCACGTTGTTTATGACAGCAGCTTTAATCAAATCTATATTTATATTTAAATTTTTTTTAGCAATACTTAATTACGTAATTAATATTCTAATGATACTTAATTTTAAAAAAAATTGCTTATATATATATTGTAATTTAAGAGTAAAAAGAAAGTTAACATGATAATGCATTACAATGCATGATCATTTGAATGATTATAAACGTCTTGAAACTAGTTTCATCTTGTTAATAACAAGGAAAGGTTAATTATACGCGTCTTCAAATACAAGTTTCATCTTAATTATTGCAAGAAGGAACACATGGGAGAGATTTGAATGTCACACATGCAATCAACTCATGCGTGGAGTCAGCCTCAGCTTAATATTTGCACATGGATGCATGACTTAGGGTGGAGTTAAGCTCAACTTTTTGGACTTCTGAAGATAAGCCAAATCAATTTGGCAGCCTTCCCCGCACGCAAGCATTCATTGTTATTTTTTTCTTTTCATTTCTAGAAACTGATTTAGCCACGTACGTACTTACCCATAAAATTAATTAATGAGAAGCTTAACGGAATAAAACTGATTTATATCTGCGTATTGCCAGTAAAGAGAATTGTTAGTTTGTCCAGCTAAAGTTTGAGCTTGGTTCAAAAGGTGAATTTGACTTGGACTTAATGAGGACAAATTAAGGGGCGGATAAGTGGTATTCAGAAGAGAAGGGTGACGCTTTAAGTGGAGAAGTAGGGAAATGAGAAGGCAAAATTTTTAAAATAGGTTTAATTCTAATCTTAATTAGCAATTTAGGTATGAAATTTATTTTTAGCAAAATAAGCCTAATTATGAACGAAGACTAATACCGACGGACGCACGTTAGAAAAGTCGACGATGTTTTTTTTTTTTTTAACTCAGCTTTGTATTTTGGCGACGAGTCATACCGAATCTTTTAACTTAGTATCGCTAATCATAAAGAAATTTTCTACAACTTTATGTTGGTCAAAATTTAAGATTGTTGCCCGACACGAAAGTAGTTTTACGAAAGGCAGAAAACTACGACGAGCTGAAATTTCAAATCCGATTTTATCGAGTCGACAAAGATCTAATCGAATAAATTAGTATCGTTGAAATCGAACGATATTTTCTACAACTTTCACGTTTTGAAATTTACATTATTACCGATACACAGCTTCTCTTATTACAAATATTTTTTTTGTTAATTATAGTACAATTATTCTAAATTTTTTATATTAACTGTTAATATAACTATCTGAGCTTTCTTTCTTCACTGTAAATGCTAATTATGACATGATTAGTTAAAAAATATATTTTAATCTCTTTGAGGATGATATTATAATATCGTAAATAATTAATCTTTAAGGATTAATAAAGATATATGTTATGTAAAAGGTTCATAAAGCAAGAGAGACTAAAATATTTTTATTTTTTGTTATAGAAATATAAGAATAATATATATATATATATATATATATATATATATATATATAATATATATATATATATATATATATATATATATATAAGGATAAGATATTTAACGTAAGATGAAAGTCGCCTAAAGTTTCAAATACGCAATGCTTTTGTAACGATTCCCAAAAATTGTTGTGTATGAGGTCATAATCATAAATTTCTACCAACATGAAAGTTGTAGAAAATTTTGTTACGATTTCAACGATACCAATTTTACTAGATTCTGATACCGTATGACTCCGATACACGCAAAATTTTGCCAAATGTGAATGTATGTCGTAAAAGATAAGACCGCTTTTAGAATCAAGGTGGTAAATACGTTTATAGAGATCAGTCAGATTTTGAAAATACCAAGATCAAATGAGTCTGTATGGAAATGAGAGATTATGGCTGAATATGTGAGCATGATGCATTATTTTTGGATTCAGGTTAAATGTTTCTCACGTTGTGCAAAGATGTTATTCTTTGCATCAAAATTGACAAAGGTATAAAAGATTTGAAGTTGTAGATGACTGAGCTAGCTTTTCAATAATTATGTTCAAATGATGCTCATAAGAAAATAAACCATTTATACCTAAACTAGTTAGAAGGCATCATTGTATTTTTTTATTTTTATTTTTGAAGTTCAAATTAAAGACTACTATTGAATTCACTTAAAAATATCTTATTTTTGTGCAACCTGATTAGAAATACATAACTTATAACGTAGCATTGAAAGACGTTGATCCCAAATTAAATTCGCATAACTGTCCATTTTACAAGATCAAAGTTCAAATTTGATGTCGGTGCTATGAAATTTATGAGTGTAATTGAGCCGATGAGAGTCAAAATTGACTCAATTAAGAGCACCTCTACATATATGCTGAGTCATGAACTTGAGCTTAAAATATTGCTCATATATTAGACAAGCTCAAAATTTCTCCAATTACAATGATTTTAACCACTTCTAAGAAGTATATACAATAGTTATTAAAATTGTTGAATTTAATAGCGATTGAAATCACTGGCCTCAGATATTTAAAATCACTATATGCTAAAAGCAATGGAAATATTCAATAGTGATTTGAACTAAGATGATGATAAAAATAATGAATGAAAAGAAATCTCAAAGAATATGAGTGCTTCTTAATCAAGAAGTTAATCCAATTATTTATTTATTTATTTGCCTATATATAAATATATATATATATATATATATATATATATATATATATATATATATATATATATATATATATATATATATATATATATATATATATATATATATATATATATATTACTTTTCAATAATATCAGTTTAATAAAATTACTTTTCTTTAATTTTAAATTAGCAATAATTTTGGCCATTTGGCACTCAGTAGTGATCAAAATCGCTTCGGTCTAAAATTTTCATAATGAAAAATGGATTTAATTCACTATAAAAATCTAATGGTAGCAGTTTTATCTATTCTCATTGACAAAAAAAAGTGATACTGTAGTTTTTTTTTTTTTTTTTTTCCTATTCACTACAAGAACATAAAACCATAAATCTTGTAATAAGTTAATTATTTTAAAATAAGAACGTGTTAATCTTAATTGGCGTTTAAGCGGAAAAAATTTTTTAGAAATATAGGCCTAGTCGTCGTCGGCGGACGGTAGCCTTGAACGATGGCGTCCGCGTTGGCGTCGTCAAACAGCCGAACGGCCAGCTACGAGCGGTCGTCGTCAGCGGACGACGGCTATGACGCACGTCCGCGCCGATCGTCGTTGAGACGGCCCGGCTCGAAGCATTTTAAAAATGTGTAGAAACGACTTCGTAAGCGCCTCTGTCTGGGTCAATTTTTTAAAAAAAAATATGTAGAAACGGGCGACTACGTAAACGTCGTCATCGTTTGAGACGGCAGCTCGGCGAGCTTTTAAAAAAATGTAGCAATCTCAAAGCAGGTATGATATGAAAATCGTGGGCGATTATTGACTTGTTTGTCAAGAGAAATAAAATCGTTATAAGAAATTAATAGATCAGTTGGATATTCGGGAACCAAAAACTCGTTAATTAAATTTGAATTTTTTTCTTTGAGTTTCTTATTATTATCCTTGTTCCTTTCGATTTTTTAATTCTTTTTTTCTTAGTTCAATTATTATTATTTTTTTCCTTTTTTTAGGTTTGAGAAAGAATAAAAGGAACAAAGCAGTCTGTCTCGATAGTCGGTATAATGAAAAAGAAAAAAAAAAATAAAGCGAATAATAAAAAATCTTTCTTTCTTGATACATATACATATGGAAATCGCAGCGGAATGACGGCTCGAATTTTTTTATTAAAAATGTGTAGCAATCTCAAAATAGGTAGCAGTATGAAAATAACCTACATGAAAGGCAACCTCTTAAAGTCCTTCTATGAAGTAAGTTAGAAATAATAAAGTTAGAAGGTTAGCGGAAAGTACTCTAAATTATTTCTAGTAAAAAATAACAAAAAGCGAAGGTTTACTTGTTTCATATAATAACCAAGTACACATACAACAAAATGTAATCTCGCATGGATGGAATATAATAGTACATCTAACTATCTCGACGATGCCTACGATCGATCGCATCACCGAGTGTATAATGGGCGGTGGTTGGCGGTCGGTGATGTTCCAAGCTGGTCCTCCGGTTCAACTTGCTCGGATGGTTGTTGCGAGTAACCATGATATAGTCCATATGGGGTGTCATATGGAATGAGGGAGGCCCATACGTGAGGAACGGTTTCGCCAAGGGTGCATCACCACATAGATCCACGATACGAATCTTGTGATGGGTAAATGTATAGATGGTCCACCACCGAGGTGATGATGGACCAATATCCATCCAATCCGGCCGCGCCGAGGTACACGGAATGCTAGTGTCCCGTCTCAGAAATATACATGTTTGTGCAAGTCTCGCACAACCCTCATACTCGTTGATTGATTCTTTGCATCTCGTGTCATCGCCTCCCAAAATAGCGTCAAGATATCCTCGATTCATTGATATGTATGCATTGCATTGAGAGCGTATTATGATGTAATTAAAAAAATATGATTATCACAGTTAAGAAATGCTGGCTTACCATGAGTCGATCTCCAGGAGCTCGAGGGTAGTACGTGTTTGGGGGTACTGTGGGTGCCTTCAGCATATACAGTGTAGCCCAAGACCGATACCATCTCATGTATCGATTAATGTTGCACACTGGGTAGAGTCCACCACCACAACTAACTCCGTCGCTCTCCCCGCGCAATATGTAATCGGTGGTAAATGATCCGGTCCTCTTTCCTCGACCATCCACTCGCGCGAAGAAGACTCTACCGGTGCAACCTCGGTCGTAGTGGAAGGCGCAAGCACCGCTCGGGTAGGTGCCACTCTACTCGTTTCCAACTAATCGGTACTACTCTAGCCAACCATATGTCATCCCGTGTAAGCATATATCTGCGACGCGTGCGGATCTGAACTCCGTATGGCTCCCAGATCACTGTGTTGTTTGAAATGAATATTAGGATTGCTATTTACATACAAAAATTGTCCCAAATTATGCACTTACAAAAACAATATACCTGACTCTGCAGTAGGCCATCTAGCTCGTCGAAACTCTAATATGGCGTCACCTCTGTGGTTGTCGCATGTACAACGAGACATATGATTCTCATACGCCCTTGCGTTGTTAGAAGCAAAAACTTGATACTCATTGTTGTTATTATCGGATCGAAATCTCCTAGCACCGTGTTCACTATTCGCAAAGTTGCCTTAGTCCCGGAGAGAACGAGTCATGCGGTCATGATATGTTCGAGTCCAGCGTTTCCGTAGCAACTATGTTATAATATATTGCAAGACCTGCACGAATTGGCAAGCCGCGTGCTTTCTAATGCTGTTGAAGCATTATTTGCATTTGTCGTGTGGCATACTGCCATCATCGTGGGTTAGAGACCACTGATGTACATCCCTTGCTATGAGCCAATCGTAGGCCTCCTGTCTGATGTTCTTGATATCAGTCATAAACCTTTTAAAAATGCGATATCATCGGATACCGCATACATTTTTGGCATATGAATTCAACGCTCGATTCCAAGTCGTACTGTTTTTTTTGAAGTTTTCAGTCTTAGCAGCGATGTGCAACCCGGTAATATTTCCTTGCGACGACCAGCGTGCACATCGAAATGATGCACAAATCACCTCTTGTACAAATCAGTGGAACCAACTCCCGTAGTGACTGTATAAACCAACACCACACTCAATCTTTCGATTCTACTACTGCAAGGCAAGTGGAAATAATCCGTTGTTGGCATCAATTCCAATGCGGTTAGCGAGTCCCCAGCTTACCTAGAGGAAAGTCCCATCCAAACATAAACAGATGACAAGAAACCAACCGTAAATAGAAGGCTCAAAGGACCGGAATGTCGTTGAAATCGGTATGACTCAACATTGTACTAATAACCGATCAGCATTCTTGAGCATATCACGTAGAACATGAATTTATCCAACGATTGGTAAGATTCCTCCCAACTTCTGAAAATAACCTTTAGTGCCTTGCGACGTGCATCCCAAGCTTTCATGTACGACACTCGTATGTTAAATTTTGCCTCGAAACGGCCAATAAATCCAGCACCAATAGGATACCGACCTATAAGATTAACACATGACTTCGCATGGTCTAACTTCAATGATCTCATGATTCGCTTTTGTAACCCCGGGTTAGTCCTTCGTGGATCTGGTCGATTTTTTCCAATGTAGGTTGGAAAGAAATCATCAACAACATTCGATTCCATCATAATAAAGAACTATCTTTACAACTCATATTCAACTAACAATAACTCCAACCGCAAGAATTCTTTCTCCCCTTGCAAGAGAAAACATTTCAAGATATAATACAATTGCGCATTGTAGTTGGCGATAATTTGCAAACTCATAATTCTCCTTAATTTACCTACTATTTTAGAGTAACTAGAGATTTAGATAGTTTAATCATAAAATACTTAATTATTCATCTTACGGTGTAAAAATCCACAACTAATTCAAATCAAAGCATAAAACTAAAAAATAAAATTCGAGAACCAAAATTTCATGAAATATCCTTAAGGTCCTTCCGATCCTAAGAAATAATTTCATGAAGTTTTGAATTGATTAGTCTCTTGATTGAATTTCAAATAAAGATTTTATTTATATTTAATATAATATTCAATTAATTAACTCTTTAATTCAAATGTTAACTTTTCATTATTTGACATTCTTAAAATTAATTTGAATTATTTTTGTGGCTTCATTTTTTATTCCCAAAGAAAGTAACTTAATTTGGTTAAATATCATCTCACATGAAAACTCTCCATTATATGAAAGTCGATCGTGCAGATGTCGATCCAATTCTAAACAAATTGAACAAGTTCATTATGAACCATACCATAAACATGAATAATAAATTTTCTAATAATTTTGAATACGTCAAATCTCAATTCACAAATTTCACAAATTTTTTTACACAACTCACAAAATTATCTAATAATTTTACAGACAACTATTATTATTATTCTCCTAAATATATATAACGCTTACTGATCAAAAAAAAAACTACTTCATTCAAGAAAGAAATACAAATGTAGAATACAAATGTAGCTAAATAATTCTAGGGATTTTGCTAGATCTATCACAAAGCAAGATCATTAACAAGTTGCAGAAAAAATTACCTTAATCGGCGCACAGACGAAGAAAATTCCGTTCGCGGGTGGCGCTCGACGGATGGCGAGCTCTCCCAGCCGACAAACTCCTCTTAGCGGGGCGTGCTTGATAAAATCCGTGAGAAGCGAGTAGCCGACGGTTGGGAGGAAAGACAAATAAAATCACGCTTGTTTGTTTGCGGAAATAGGACGGCGACCTCTCCGGCGGAAACTCCCCAGCGGCGGTGCCGGTTCGAGATCTCGCCGGATCGATGGAAACGGAGCAGCGGGAAATAGCGGCGGAAAGAAAGTGCGTCGGAGCTCACGGGTTTGTTTTGCCATAAAGACGAGCGGTCGTCGTCAAGCGACGGCGCGCTGGATGCGTCCGAGCGCCGATCGTCCGTTGTTCGGTTGACGCGTAAGCAGTCGTGGTCACGCGCCAATGTGGACGCCATCGTCAGCGCCGTCGTCCGTCGTGACGACTATATTTCTAAAAAAAATTTTTCTGTGCCTAAACGCATAATTAAGATTAACACTAAGCCTATTTTAAAAATAATCCCCCATTTATATCTGATCCGACGGTACTAAAATTCCTTGCCACCTTAAGCATTATCTTTCACATCATGCCTACTTTATTATTTTTTAGATGAATAATCTTTTTTTTGGAATGTGTATCCACCCAACGCCTCATTCATTTTATAGATGAGAATGCCATTGTGATTAATCCTACCTGTGCATTAAATTCGCTCATGTGTATCTCTCCACTACCATTCTAAATAGCCCTGAGAGAATCAAACGGTTTATAGGGCCGAAAAAATTTCAGTAGAGGCATAAATTTTAACAATATCTTTAATCTTTTAATTCGAGATTGAACATATAATTAGTTTTATTTTTTTACAATTTTAATATAAATAAAGAAATATGATGATAAAAATTTACAAAATTATTACATTATCTGAATTTTCACCCTTCAAATTTTTAGATATTGAAGTTATTGTATAATATCAATACAATTAATTTTATTATTACTTAATAAAAAAATATTTATAGGATTACACGACTAATTTTTTATAAATATTAAATACTACAATAAATCTAATTAAATAAAAAAAGTTAAAATTTTGGCACAGGTCTCTTAAGAATAAATTGAATAAATTAAATTAAATGGGTGAAAAATTATTTATTCGGCCTTTCCACCAGATTTCCTTAATTTTCATTTGTAATCAAGTAGGTCCACGGATGGCAACTGCTGATCATGGGATGGAACTATGGAGGCTGCTCCTTAACCTCTACGAACAATGCCAATCCATGCTCCAGCTCAAGGGCATTCATGCCCGTCTCCTCCGCCACGACATTTTCACCCCCCTCATTCTCTCCAAACTCCTCTTCGCTGCCATCTCTCCCCATGAAAATCTCCCCTACGCTACACTCCTCTTCTCCCATTACCTCCGCCAACTCAGTAGGGGCATGGGTCTCCAGTGCCCCCAACTGTAGATCACCTGGCTGCTTGGTGGTTTCATTGTTGCAATGAGCAGAGACGATGGATTTTAGATGAATAATCAATTTTGTGAGGACTAATATTTATTTGCTCAAAGACAATTCGTGGCTTGGCTAAAAGAAAATCCAATGTATATTCTTTATTTTATTTTTTAAAAATAAATAAGAAGGCCGTCAATTTTGCACTAAAAAGCATTACTAATTTTAATTTTTATTTAAATCTTAATAAGCTAAAAAAAATCTGTATTAATGAACTCATTTATTCAATGAAAAGTATGACAAAAATGGAATATTTTTTTTAAATTTTGGATTTAGCAAAAGCAAACTAATTTAGATCATAATGATCTTAAGAATTATTGTTAATTTTCTGGGATTTATATAATCTACTTTATATCTACTTTATGCTTCAAAATTCAATATTTTTATTGAAAAAAATTATAGTTTAATAACAAAAAAAAAGTTTTAATTATTCAAATAATTTTAGTTAAATTTATCACAACGGGTGATCAAGTTGAAATCAACAACTGATTTTTAAATTACGCTTTATATCATCCGTGCATGAGATTCCTAGAAAGAAGAGAGTCATATATTGGGTAATTTAAGTCTTAAGAGTAACTACTTCTATTAGGAATTGTTGATTATGTGTCTAACTTCCCGTCGTTTGAATTGGTTTCAGAAAGTTTTTTTTTTTTTTTTTTTTTTTTTTTTTTGTTTAGACCATGAGTAGTTATTCACACCCGCATATGGTACCTCGGCAGAAAGGATTGTTTCAGAAAATTGTTCCTGGAATTATTATTTTGAAAAAAAATAGAAATGATTAATATATAATTAAAAATATAAAAAATCAAATAAATTTAGGATTTTTTAAAATAAACATAATTATAAAATAAAAAGGAAACTACTATATGGATGTGATCATCTTCAAAAATCTTTGATAACCATTAAATAAATTTACATATATATATCATATAATTTTTTATATATTTATATTTATAATATCTAACTTTACATAGTCATTTAAATAATACCTAACTTTTTATCAGAGTATTAAAAATATCAATAATATTATCATTTTTATTAAAGTAAAAAAAACTGTATACATACATTTTTTTAGTGAATATAATACTAGAATATTATATAAATAAATATTAAAATTTAATTTTAATGATTTACATATGAATTCCTCATATTAGCCAAGAATATGTGGCTTATTACTAAGAAAAATATTTTTCTTACAATATAAAATTTTCAACCGCATATTTAATAAAATATTTCTCATCATCTTTTCAAAATTTAACAAAAGTTTCCGAAAAAAAAAAACAACGATTTGAGATTGAGGCAGCTAAGTATCCTTTAACGCATCGCTTGTAAAGCCAACGAAGTTTCTATTATCGTTGACTGTGAGCTGGAGCGATGACTCCTCTGTCCTTCCATGAATTAATGCAGTCCCGTGATCAGTCTCATATCAGCCACTCGTTTCATTCCATAATTGTAAATGACAGAAGAACCCTTTCAGAAGAAAAAATATTACGTGCGGATTGTTCCGTTTTTTTTTTTTTTTTAAATAAAAAATAAAAAATAGAGGACTGTGATACGGACTCCGTACCGTGCGGAGTCCGCACGTAATATTCCCTCTTTATGTCTTTAATTGATATAATATGACGTGGAGAAACGTTAGATTGGGAGTATTGATTTTTCCACTTATCAGAGGCTGCTTACTCCTCTTTAAAGCAAGCACGTTTCTTTGATAGGCTAACTCTTAATTATTTTTTTTCTTTTCTTTTCTTTCATCTCAAAGTTTGAGAATTACGATTTATTATGATATAAATAATATTTAAATTAAATATTTTGATAGTAAATTTGAAGTTGTATATATATACATATTGGAGGGATTCAAATCATACAAGGTGGCAACAGTTTTCAAAGATTTTATCAACTAAATCAGTTAATATCATAATTACATAATACAACAAATGAAGAGGATATTAAGTATAGCCCTATAGGGTATAAATCGTCTTGCTTGTTATGTATTATTATATATTATGGGTATATGAGCAAATATATATTATGTATTGATTCATAATAATATATATTAATATGAATGATCTGACACTACAAGTACTAATTTCTCCATTAAATATATAATGATATATGTAGATAATAAAATATTTAATAATTAATGTATGCTTTTTATATGTATAATGATTTAAGATTCTTGCTTGATAAAACTTTTATAAAATCTGTGGATTTTAATGAAAACAATTCAAAGTTAACTCTGAGCAAATTTGTTTTTTTTAAAAAAATTTAAATATTAGGCGGATTTCTCGAGTTTCAATCAATATCATGCTCGCTTAATAAGTCGGCAACTCGAAATGAAAAAGTATAGATAAAGCATACATTCATTATTAAATATATGACTGAAATTTGAAAAAAAAAAAGTTGATCAAGACACTATTGAAGATATACAAAATTCATCCAAGATATCAAGGCAATTTTTCATACGTTAAGCGATTAAAATTGTGTTTTCAGTTCAAAAAGCCATTAAAAATATTAAGAGAAGAAATTTAGCTAAGAAATTTTTTTTAAAGATCAACATAAATCGAAAAATATATGCCTCCAATTTTAAATAATAGAAAATTATTATTTTTCTCTAATCAATGCGCCACATCCCTTGGAAAAAGATTCTATCCAAAGAAAAAAATACATGGCTTACAATATTTTAATTTATATTTACTTTAAAATATTAAAATAGATGAAAACAGTGCGTGATAACTTAATAAATTTATATTATATTCATTTGAAAGCAAATTTAAATTTAGGCATGGAAATATATATGTATATATATATATATATCTATATATATATATATTAAATTACATCAAATCTATGTATAAAAAGATATATTTTATTTTAAAAAGCTAACGTTATTACTTCTTTTTATATAATTTAAAATTTAAGATGTTATAAAAACAAATTTAAAGAGTTATTTTATAAATATATAAACAAAAATTCAATAATATATATAGAAATCGCTTTTTGTAGTAATACCCTTTAAAATATTAGTATTATTACAAAGAATAACTTAGGATACGATAAAATGCTAATAAGATTGCGGCGTAATGCACGCATCAGAATTCGCATCCCGTACGGTATATCCCAGTGTTCACTCATTACCCTACATCGTCCCGTACGTGACGCTTCCACTATAAGTAGAGACCCAACCCTCCTTCACCATTCACTCAACCAAGCAAAGCAATACCCAAACTCCCAACTAACCAACACAGCCATGGCCTCCTCAACCAACTTGGCAGCAGCCCTCTTCCTCCTCTCCGCGGCAGCTCTGTTGAGCCTCCTAACCACTCCCGTCTCCGCCGCCGACCGCTTGAACGCTGGCAAGTCCCTTGGGTCGGGACACTCCCTAGCACGAGGCGCCTACTTGTTCATCATGCAGAAGGATTGCAACCTCGTCCTCTACGACAACAACAGGGCCGTCTGGGCGACGGGGACCAATGGAAGAGCCTCCGGCTGCGTCCTCAAGATGCAGACCGACGGCAACCTCGTCATTTACAGTGGCAGAAGAGCTATCTGGGCAAGCAACACCAACCGCCGGAGGGGGAAATACTATCTCATCCTCCAGAGAGATCGCAACGTCGTCATCTACGACAACTCCAACAACGCTATTTGGGCGACTGGCACCAACGTCGGCAATGCTGCTGTTGTCGTCATCCCTCACAGCAACGGCACGGCGGCTGCGTCTGGCGCTGCGCAGAACAAGGTCAAGGAACTGTATCCATGAAAGCTGATATCACAGGGAGGAAGTATTCTTAATATATTTTGAATAAATTGGCGATGACAACTGTGGTGCTATTGCCTAACGCAAGCTAATTTTTCTTTTTATAACTGTGTTGTCGTACTATGAATGATCGTATGAAATAAAGTTGCTTGTTTAAATTATCATATATGGAATGCGTTTGGCCTATATTTCACGAGCTTTTTGGTAGTTAAATTATGGGGTTGAATAATGGGATTCAGCAACAAGGTTGCATGAGACGATCTGTACGTTGATATGAACAAGAAATATAATTTGTTCAAGAAAACAAAAAAGCGTGGAACGTAGTTTGAGCCAAGATAATGTGGAGGCACGTTGCATGGGAAAAAATCAAATAAAACTATATGCTGAGCGCTTCTAAAACGATGAAAACTGATGGTGATAAGGGCCGTTTTGATAATTATATTTTATTAGATACCACCTAATATTTATATATCTAATTAAATTAATATATATATATATATATATATATATATATATATATATATATATATATATATATATATCCTAATCTTTAATATCACATCAAAAATATTATCATCACTCACTTTTTAAAAATAAAATATAAATTTTTAAGCATTTAAAACCTAACTTTAGATATTAAATATCTAAATAAAAAAAATTGTATGATATGTATACAAATCTTCCTTTAAATTATTTTTTTTTTATTATATTTTATTTATATTTTAATTTAAAATAAAATATAATTGATAGTTATGGTTAAAAACACTTAAATTATCTATATAAATATTTCAATTTTTTTTAAAAGAAATGTGATTTAATTTTAAAATTTTAAAATAAAAATATTTAAAAATATATTAAATAAATATATTTTTGAAAATAACATAGAAATAAAAAAACGAACTAAATTGATCCCAAGTATGCCCTAAGAATAAAAACAAAGTTAAAATATTATGAATAAAATTTTGATTAAAATGAATTTGATAATTTTTTATATATTTTAAATGTGTGTAGTACATAAATAATTGAAATTTATACTTATCAAAACAAACTTCAGTAATTAGAGATCTATCAGGACTATTTATTATTTACAAATGCATATTATATTATATTTTAATTTTATTAATATAATATTATTAATAAAAAATTATAAGATATATTCCCCAGTCTATTTAGTTCAAGTCATGATAAAGAATTAAAATATGTTCAACAAATTTTTTTTTTTTTTTTATGAATATAAGTTCAACAAATTGTTGATTGTATATCAGCTTCAGCAACTTTAAACTTAGAACTTTCCAAATTTTTCGTCACCTAGAAGCCCAAAGTCCCTTAGATATCTAAATCTCCTCAAATCACTCAAGAGTTTGCTCCAATTTGATCTTGGCAATTTTTTAAAAATAAGTATGATTTAAAATATAATTATTAATTCAAGTATCTTAAAATAAAAATTTAGATATAGGTATAGTGCTTAATGGGTGATTGTTTCATCACAAATTTGGACCACCATTTGTTTCAATCTAGTCAACAACCTTTATATGTTACGAAAGTCACCGTTAAAACAAATGACTTATATGTAATTATTATTTTTAAAATATTTTGGCAACTTGGTTTTAGGTTTTTCTATTATTTGCTATACCCTTTAATACTTATATAAAACATATCATTCCCCTGATCAATATTTTATTAAATTATTAATGTTTTATCTCAAATTGTATAAATATTTGAATTTGTTAATTTATTTTATTTCGATAAAATTTTTTTAAATAATCATGTTTTAATGATCTGCATATAATTTTATGCTATATTTTATAAGTATTTGATTAATTAGAAGATAAATATATAATTCTAAATTTGTTTATGATGAAGATTTTTTATATTGAAAAATAATGATATTGTGAAAAGTGTAAAACTACATGAACTATTCTCAAGAATTCCACCATCTATACCCTCAAGCTTCATAGATGATTATCCATGCAATTTGAAATAACTTTTTTCCTTGATTTATATATATTTATGTACGTATATAGATATCTTTATATATTAATGATCAAGATATTACATCCATCATTTAAGATAATAGACTAAATATTAATGTTTATCCTTATTCACGTGGACAAACTTTTGATCTTATGTGCAAATAATTAAAAACATACTTATTTATAACTGACTCCAATTTATATATATAAATAAATTTGGAATTAGATAAAAATCCATTTAAATTATATTTCACTACAAATAATCAAATACTTGTAAAATATAACATAAAAATGTGTGAATCATTAAAAACATACATATTTATAAAATTTTCATTCCCAAATACACATATATTTTTGCAGATGAATGCTAAAGAACTGTGTAAAAATTTGTAAAAGGATTACTTTTGATTGTATTGAGAGTTTTAGAAATTATGACTTTGTTTTTTCTTGATTAAAAATGTAATGTAAAAAATCAAGGCTTGAATGATAAGCCTGTATTCTATAATTTGGGTGGTAAGCGATATTGTGCTCTAATGTGAAATACATTACATTATACTAAAATTTTATACTGCAATGAACGCAAATATTCAATCGTTACATTTGATCAATCGGCGCATAACCAAACATTTAAATGATAGATAATAATTACTAAAATTCAAACAAGTTGCAAATTATTTAAAAAATAGTTACGTAGGCACATATTATAAACATGTCTCAATAACATGACTAAATTATGACTTAACAATGTCATGTTATCATTTTGATAGTTAAATGAACTATGCAAGATCTAGTATGGTTAGGGTGGGCAATTGCCCACCCTGAAAAAAAAAAAATTTATAATTTTTGTCATGATTATAAAAATTCATAACTGGACCCAATGGCTGCTGCCTCATGGTCATTCCCATCGCACTCTTGTTGCTTCCTCTCCCGATTCCCTCGCTTTCTCGTTTGGATTCTCGATGGTTATGCATCAAACCCAAGTCATGAAATATTAGTGGAGTGCGATTGATGACGAATGAAGAAATCCACTTACTCGCACTGCCCCATCGATTTCTTCCATTTTTATAATACTGCGACTCCCTCATATTTCTCCACCCTCGCAATCTTGTTGCTACCGCGACTGTTGCCTCGCCCACAAGGAAATATTACGTGCGGACTCTGCACGGTGAGGAGTCCGCATCACAGCCCTCCATTTTTTTTTTTAAA
Organism: Cymbidium sinense; assembly: GCA_021442155.1. Classification (NCBI taxonomy): domain Eukaryota; kingdom Viridiplantae; phylum Streptophyta; class Magnoliopsida; order Asparagales; family Orchidaceae; genus Cymbidium; species Cymbidium sinense. The sequence goes on along the minus strand of CM038217.1, from coordinate 167,791,820 downwards.
AAAAAGAAAAAAAAACGGAGCAATCTCAGCGGACGTAATATTTTTTTCTCGCCCACACACTCTCATTGTTATCGCGACTGCTGCCATCACGACCAAGCTGCAATCCTGCTAGCAGATGGACTCACGCGGCGACTCGCCAACTTCTGAAGTTAGCACCAGGCGCCGACGCCGCTTCCACCTATAGCCTCACACGTTGCAATCTCGTTGCCACGAACTCCATCGGCCGCCAAAGCCAACGACTCAGGACGGGCGGCAGTAATGACATATACTTTTTGCATTTTTCCCCCCTTGAATATTTGAGTTATGTAACACCAATTTATTATATTCATTATTTATTTCAATGTAAAATTTGTTGTGCCTATTTTATATATAAGCTTCGTGATTATTTGATGGATTTTGCCATGAAAACTAGAGTTGTCAGTTGGTTGTTACAAACACTCATTTACTCGTTAAATCATATTTCACTCATTAATTAACAAATAAAGACACACACATTTCAAGCTCGATATATAAACGATCCGAACACTAATAATATTATTGATCTGTTAGACTGATTTTCAAATAAAAAATTTATATTATATTATTATTATTATTATTATTATTATTTTTATTACTACTATTTTTATTTCGGCTCGATTTAGCATGAAATAAAAAATTATATTATATTACTATTATTATTATTATTATTATTATTATTATTATTATTATTATTATTATTATTTATTACTATTATTATTATTATTATTATTATTTTATTACTATTATTTTTATTTATCACTATTATTTTTGAGGTTACATATGTTAATAAATACCTTAGTAGAGTAAAAGTCTGCGTCTTAGCCTTGTTGTGAAATCCAGTACACACACAGGTATTTAGAGAATGAACAAGAGAACTCGAATTTTACGTGAAAATCTCAAGAGGAAAAAACTACGCCAGCCATAAGCTTCACATGTATTTGTTTTGGAGTACAAAATCTTCCCGATGACGGGATTACAGAATAATATGTGAGAAGGGAACAACAATTATGTAGTCACGTTCATGTTGTAACAAGTTGGCTGATAATTGAACTAGGAACTTACGGCAAATCAACAATCCGGAAATGTAAAGGAACAATTTTGGCAATCAGAAGAACAATTAAGAGATTGGCGGCGAGGATCTGGCCGGCGATGGCGGAGTGATGGTTATCAGCGGTGAAAGATCTTCTCGGGATCTTGCTTAGCTCCTCTGAGCTCTCTCTTTTCTTCACTCTCCCTCTATGAAGAATGATTTATTTATGATTGGAGGAGTAGCATTCGCAAATACATAAAACAATTTGATCGGACTCAGAATTCGATCATTTGATGTATTGCATTTGGATGCCCAAATAAAATCATTATGAGATCTTAGGCTCGTTAGATCCGTCGAACGCCTTGACTATAAACACTGTATTTGAGAGCTATTTTGGGATTTATTGTCCCAAAGATTCTAATGATATTTTAAGCTTGATCACCATCAATCTTGACTCAAAATCGGATATCACAAGATTATCTTTTAGTGGAATTTTCAATACCATATCAACATACATACCACACAATTCTTATGTAATTACATATCTAACACCTAAAGTTAGATATTTAAGTATCTAATAATTTTCTATGCTTAAAAAGATGCATTTCACTTTTAAAAAGTGGATAAAGTGGTACTTTTGATGTGATATTGAGGATTAAGGTGTTATATATATGTAAAAATTGAAGTTTATGTGTTAGATATGTAAATACATAGGAATTATGTGGTATGTATGTAAATCCCCCTTTTTTATTTATTACTGTTATTTTTATTTTTATTATATATATATATATATATATGATAGATGTGAGCATGACTTAGTAGTTAAAATTTTTGTTATGTAAAAGATTGGACAAGTTCGAATCCTCCCTCATATAAATTTTTGGTTATTATATTTTTTGCGTTAATTTCTAGAATCTGAAACGAAGGCAAACAAAGCGAGTGAAACAGAGCAGCAGTTTTCAAATGGGCAGTCTGAATGAGTTTGGCTAAGCTCAAACATGTGAAAACCAAATTGCTTAGGTATAACTTAATGATACACTACAAAAAAGGTGAGACGAAGAGGAGTTGCAATGAGAGGGAAAACTATGATAAATACGGATTTTCACTATGAAATTGAAATGAGTTTACAATACCCCTTGTCTAATCTATCCCGTCAATTTATAAGATCTAGCAATGAAATGACCCTAGTAAAACAAGCCTTATTAATGTACTTAAGAGTTACTTAAGTATATTAATAAAACTATAATAATAAATATAAAACTATAACAAAGTTTCTACATCACTTTGGTTGATGGGATAAAAGTGTATAAAAAACAAAATAATTTAAAAATAAAATATTAATATTATTTAAAATTATATAATTTTTTAATCTAAAAAAGGAATTACTTCAACCCTTATGTGATTGCACTTATTGATGATATTTTGCCCAATGAATATGGATGTGAGTAGTAAAATAAGGAGTTATTTTGACACTAGTTTAGTAATAAATTGGTTCAATTAACAACTATTATTATATAATTTAAATTTATTGATATTTCATTATTTACTTACTTTTTATTTGTGCTATAGATAATATTAATCTAGTTCATTTTTGATATTAGATGTTGAAAGGTGAATTTTGAGAATTAGAATAATCAAAATATTTTTCGTTGAAAAATTCTTGACAATCAATATAAGTATGCAATTAGTATTTTTATTTTAAATAAAAGCTGACGATATGCCTTTGTTTTGTAAATAATTTATAATATATTTTTAATTCAAAAAATAGTGAATGTGTGCCTTTATTTTATTAATTTTTTAAAATTTTTGTTTTCTTTAAAAGGCTGATAGTGTATTTTTATTTTAGAAACAATTTATATTATGTTTTTATTTTAAAAAATGGTGGAATGCGTGCCTTTATTTTAAGAGATTTGTTATTTTCTATTTTGTTTTAAAAAATTGATTGTGTGCCTTTATTTTAAAAATAATTTATAATAAGCTTTTGTTAAAAAAATAGTCGAATGTGTTATATTATTTTTTTACTTTGTTTTAAAAGGCCGATGGTATGCCTTTGTTTTGAAAATAATTGATGGCATATCCTTATATAATAATATTGTATTGAAGTTTAAGTTTACTTTTTAGGGTTTAGTAAATGGATTATTTCTTAAAGAAGAAATAAGCGAGTTAGATGACAATCCATATTGATCTTCAATTTTTATTTGAGTTATGATAATGATGAACAGTCAGAAGAGCATATTTGGTTAAGAATATCTTCATAAAATTTTTTCTAAATAATGATCGGAAATGTTGGATGGAGATTTAATGTTAAATAATTTGATGAATAATCAAATATGCCTTGGGGTGAATCTTCTTTAAATGAGATTTCTGATCTTGCAAAAGCATTGGTTAAAGTGAAGAAGAATGATATATTGGTTTCTAACTTTAGCATTAACTTATTACTACATATAATGAAAAGAATATTTTTTATGAGGATTGTCAAGCATTGACTAGATGTGAATGGAGGATGATTGATTTATATTGAAAAAGAAGTACTTGATTTGATTCCTAATGAAGTTATTATACAATATTATCAAAAAATATAAAATATATGCAAAGCTTGTAATTAATATTTAACGCATGCATCGATCATATTTGAATGCAAGACTTTGATTTGAATTATATATTATCTTTTTAAAAATATTTTAATATTATTTTATTTATATGATATGTTTGACCATCAAATAGATCATACGTTAATATATTTAAATTTTATTTTTAAGATACTTAAATTACTAATTATATTTTAAATTATACTTATTTTAAAAATTAGCCTTTGACCTTAAGTATAGAATTAGTGAGCATCCTAAAGGAGTCATGACCTTCCAATTATCAAACTAATTGTCCGAGTAAGTTAAGGCCTCTTTATCGCGTCAATTTTATTTTATGTTTTTTTATTTTTATTTTTATAATATGTTTAAAAATATATTTGTTTAATGTAATTTTTTAAGTATTTACTTATTTAAAAAATTCATTATTTAAAATATTCAAAATAATTTTTTTAATATTTTGAATGTTTTCAAAAGCAAATATCACTAATAAATATATTCATTTCAAATTAAAATATTAAAAAAAAAAAAATAAAATAAAATGAAATTGGTCTTAAACGACCGGTCAATTAGTCGCACTGAGTACTTGGAAGTTCATTATTAGGTGTTTTTCTGTAACATATCATTTTTCTCATTCGATCTAAACCGTATAACACAGTTGGCATATGTTCTGATCATATCAAATCAGTATGGGGGGATGATCTCATCACTAGTCCCATTAAGCTGACTAGAATCATCTTTCCAAATCATGGAATATATGCTAGTCATTATGCAACTCCCCATCTATTGTATGTCTGGTCCACCAATTCCATGCAGGGGAGACCCGAAATCTGAACATATATATATATATATATATATATATATATATATATACAAATATATATATCAAAAGTAAAATGAAGGACTTTAATATTCAGTGAGAAAGATATTCAATTTCTATTTTATTTTCATCATCTTTTAGCGTGAAAATGAAATCATTATTTCCAAGAAAGTCGACTGCAAGTCATCTGAATTTTGATAAGGCTGTAAGTATTTTTCATGTGCTAATAATAGTATATTTCATCTATACTAAGAATGTATACCCTAAACCTCTTGACATTCATTCACTGTTGTAAAATTTTAATTGTATAAATCATGCATGTGTCCTAACTCTTTTGATATATTTTCTTGCATTAGTTTAAATACAAATGGATAGAGGATGAGGTGGAGGGTAGAGGTTAGAGGATGAGGTGGAGGGTGGAGGTTAGAGGTAAAAGAGATCAAGCGGTGGTTCTTCTAGTTAGGATAATATTAAGTCCTCTAACAAATCTAAAGATAATGAGGTTTAATATCATCTAAATGTGAAAGAGGTTGTTCAGAAGAGGGTATTAATTTTTTCAATTTATAATTATAATTTATCTACAAAAGAGTGTAATTACAAATGCTTATTAATTTAATATATATTACAATAAAGGTGAAGAGAGTTCTTTCATTTTCTAAGTATTTTTATTATAAATGTTTAAAATTTTATTCTCTATTATAGCTTCAATGACCATAAAGTGATTAGAGCTCTAGCAATGGATCTAATGGATGCCTTCATGCATCCATTTTTGACATGAACCCACATCCTTCAATATAAATTACCTATATTTATCATTGTTAATCACGGAAGTGAGATAATCAAATGACCTCTTTGGGATTAACTAAACCATTGTATTCCCATGATGTCTGGACTATATACCTATTAACATTCAAATGCATGTAAAGCTACACATGAATCAAAGAAAAGAAAACTTCACTCCATACACTTAAAAGTATAATCACATATATTTCCAACATATTTATAACTAGCATTCATAGCATATGTAATCATTCATTTATAAGCTTTGAAAAATACATTTGGATTTAATAATGAAGCCACACATATATTAAATTAAATCAACACATGCAAGCTTGACATAAAGGAAACTATTTGATTTATTTAATTTTGCAAAAGATGAATGCATGAATCAAGTGACATACAATATTTAATATGATTGGAGAGAAATAAACAAATATAAACATATGACTTCATTCAATCAAATTAATTCTTAGGGACAATCATATCAAACAAAACTATTTAAAGCAAGCTAAAGTTTTTTAATGCCACTTTTAATTTGATGTTTAATTTGATTTAAGGAATGAGCGAAAGAGATTTGTTAATCCTAATCCCATCTCATGTTCGTAAGTCAATTTGACTTAATGAAAGGTAATTATGTTGATTTAATGGATTAATTAGGTTAAGGTAAGAATTAAATCAATTAATTAACCCTTACCTATGTTACCTTAAAGTAATTAACTAAATAATTGTGAGCCAATATAATATGCAAATGAATTGAAAAGTAAATTAGCAATGGTCCTAAGAAATGAAAGGGGCCTAATGCAATTGGCTCACAATTAATGGTTAATTAAGCTTAAGGAACTCACGTAATTACTTTTATGATTTTCTCACATATATGGATAAATCATAATTTCATTAAATCTCATTAGGCTATTGAACGCCTAAAGATCTACCCATGAATTAATTAGGCTCAGATGTATTTTAAGCATTAATTAAACTAACTAAGTAATTAATTAATCCATTAATTCTTAATTAATTTCTCTTGGAAAAGTGAGGGAAATTTAGGGAAAAGACTAAGGGAGAATCCCTAATCCACTTCCCTAGGTATCCTCAGTGTTAAATAGTGATAAATGAACTAATTAATTAGGTAAGTAACTATTCATATGCTTAATTATTACTTAATTAAATTAAGAAGATAATTAAGGCTTAATCAATAAATTTTCTCAATTAATTGACCAATAAATCTCAAGAAAAATAGGAGAGGCAAAGGTCACCCCCTAAATGATCCCAGAAAATTTGAGGTTAATTAGTTAATTAATTAGGGAGTAATTAGGATAATTAAACTTTTTAATTAAGCCCAAATACTATTTAAAACCAATTAAGGATAATTTTAATGGATTCTTCTTTGAAATATCTTTAAAATGATCATGCGAGATTGGCTATTTACGTAGTCACATTTGCGACTGACTTGGATGGCAGCGGGATGCAGTTTCTCGTGAATTGTCTGATCTAAGATCGAACGACTACGATCAAATCCGTAGTAAAAAGGATTAAACAGATGATCTAGTGTGATCTAATCACATTCATCTATTCTAATCACACAGAACAGATGGCCCGTGATCTCTCTTCCCGAGAACGATGAAAGATAGAGCCCATCCACCATGGATAGCTCGATCTGACTCACTCGAGCTCGAATTTATTCCAAAACAACCCCACACCTTCGCACGAGAGATTCACAAAGATCCAACATCTAAGATCGGCTCACATGCAAATTTTCTTCACATAGATCCAGCACATTTTCTCCTTAAAGCTTGGGTTGAAGCAATTATCTCACCGGAGTTAAGACTAGTGGCTCATACACTTGAGGTAGCTTTGTATAGTAGAGATGAATCCCTGTTGAGTGGCAATTGAGTCGATTCCAAGTAATTTGCTTGGAAGGCTGAGGATCGAGCTTTGAACATTCAGCTTTGATCAAAGTTCATCCTTCGGTCGATTTAGAGCTCGGGAAATGGCTTTGGTAGTTTTGATGAGGTGTGTGGAAGGTTTGTGTAAGAGGAATTTGATTGACATGGGGTATTAGTAAAGTTAGGATTGAAAGGAGGCTGCCCTGTTTCAGCTTTGCTCGGGGAGGGAGGAATCCAAGGGAGGAGACCTTGGGGAAGCTCTAGGGAGTGTTAGGGAGTTTCAAAAATGCTTGGGAGGCTCAGACAAAATGAATGGTATGAATTGCCCCTTGAACTAAGGGAGTATACCCCTCAATTGGCTGAGGTGGACGAATGAGATTACCTCTCATTTTTCGGCTGGCCAGTCACTGTCAGAGCACCAGAGGGTCACAATCAAGTCCATATGGCTCAATTTGAGTGGAGGAATGCTTGGGAGGTGGCTCATGGTTGATGGATTCTTCTTTTACCCATAGGTTGGGAGGGAGGTAAGTGAACTCACCTCCCTTTGATCCTTGGCAAGCCTAGCCCACTTAGGATGGGCTAGATGGATAGGTGATGCCCCATTTTTGTGCTTAATGGCTACCAAGGATGAGAGGAGAGTGGACTTTGGCAATTTTGGCAAAATCACATGTGGGGAGGCATATCCAAGATGGATTTGCCTTGGGTTTGGCTCCAAATGGGTTTGAACTGATTTTGGGCTAATCTATGTTGGGTTTAGGGGAGGTTAGGTTAGCTCCCAAGGTCTCATGGGTTGATTTCATAGTTTTTTGCTTTAATTTGGTCAAATGGGTCAATTTAAGTCATGTTGGCTTGGGTTGACCAATTATTCAAATTGAACCAAGGTTTGGGCTAGGTTCAAATGATGATTTGAAGTATTTTAATTCAAGTGATTTCAATCAATTTGGCCTAGGTTTGATTTTGGCTCATTTAGATTCATGTAGGTCAAATGGGTCAAGTTGAGAAATTTGACCAAATTGATAAATTGGCCAAATTGGCTTGGGTTGAGTGTTGGTTCAAGTTCAATTGGTTAATTAAAATGATTGTAGGCTTTGGTTTGAATAAATTTGGATTTAATTTAGATTTTGACCAATTTGACCCTTTATGTCAATTTAGGCTAGGTTGGGTTAGGTTGACCAATTAGTCAAATTAGGCTCAATTATGACTTTGGTCAAATTCAATAATCAATATGGAATGAATTTGAATCATTGGTTGTAATCAATTTGGGTTAGATCATGATTTGACCCATCTTGGCCTTTCAAGTCATTCTGGGTCAACTTAGGTCAAATAGTCAATTGGGTTTGGTTTGGCCTAATTGATGGTCAAGTCATGTTCAATCACTGATTATGAGTTGGTGTGAGTCAATGGTTTCAATCAATTTGGTGTAGGATAGATTTTGGCTAGTTTGGGCTTCATATGGAATAAGGGTTGACTTGGTCAAATGGCCAAGTTGACTTGGTTTGACCTAATTTAAGTGAATTGATCATTTTAGGATGATCAATGGTTATGGTATGACGTTTGGATGGGCTTGGTTCAATCCAATTTGGGTTGGATTAGAACTTGGATCAAATGAAATCTTTAGGTCACTTTGGGTCAAGTGGACCTAAATGGATTAATTGACTTGATTTTGGTTTGATTAAGGTTTAGTTAGATTTATATATGCATTTAAGAGTGAAATATAAATCCAACTGCAATCAAGTTTGGCTAGGATGAATTTTGGTTTATTTTAGAATTTTCAAATCAAAAGGGCTAAGTTGGGCTTGACTTGGGTTGATTTTAATTTGGCTTAATGATTGTAAGTTTCATTTATATTTAGATATATGATTAAAGGAATGATTGATTTAAGAGAAAATACATTGACTTTGGCTTGATTTGTATAGGATTTGGCTAAGTCCAAGGAACTACTTAAAGGGTTTAAATTAGATTTTGATTTGATTTTGGCTATGTGAATTTAAATATTATTTATATTTGTGAATATAAATGAAGATATAAATAATTTATGAGAAAATCACTTGAGCTTGGAGTGATTTGAAAGCAAATTTGACTAAGCTCATGGAGGTTGGTCAAAAGGACTTAGGAGGAATTCAATTTAGTTTTGATAATTATAATGTGGGTTTCATTTATATTTGTTAATATAAATGAATATATAATTGATTTATAAGAAAATCAATTGAGTTTGGGTTGATTTGAATGAGATTTGGCTATGTTCATGGAGGTAGGTCCATATGCATTAGATTGGTATTAGAATGAATTTGGATTTAGTTTGATTTAGTTTTGGCTATTTAAGTTTATATTTATTTTATATTTGTGAATATAAATAAAGATATAAATGATTCATGAGAAGATCAATCAAGTTTGGATTGAATTGGGTAGAGATTTGGCTAAGTCCATGGAAAATAAGGCTTTAAAGAGGATTTTGATTTTTGATTTGATTATTAGTTTCAATCATTTGATTCAAGATTTGGGATTTGGATTTGGTATATGATGGAGGGATTGAATTAATCTAGGAGAAAATTAATTGAATCTAGATTAACTTGAATTTGGCTAAGGCTAAGTCCATAAGATAAAATCATAGGGCTTAGGAAGGATTTTGATTTTGGATTTGATTATGGTTTCAATCAAATGATTTGGAATTTGGATTTGGATTTGAATTGAATTTGAGGTTTGGTTTGAGAAAGTAAACATAGGTTGGGTTTAGTCCATAGGATGGGCAAATCTCCCCAAATCCCTAAGGCATAACTTACCCCTATGGATAACCCTTCCAAGTCTCCAAGCTTAAGTTAAATGTTCACCTAATCACTATAAGTGTCTTAAGGCTAAGGAACTCTTAGTTTCTATAAGAGTCCTAGATCTATGATGAAGAGGTTGAGAACTCACTCCAAAAGTGAGGTCAACATCATGTAGAGGCAACCTCGATGGAAGAGATCTCTATCGCTACCAATCTTCAAGTATCTTTGTCGAATGGCAACTGATGATTCTAAGTTTTTCTTTGGGAGTGGATCTTCTACCAAGAGAAGGATTTGACTGCCCAAACTTCTTCAACTGTCAGAGAAGCTAGTTTTACTTTGGTGGGCATTCCAAGATAATGGTGAGCTTCTCCTCATCAACAAATCATGAAAGTGGCGAGTCCGAGAAGAATGAGTCTATCCTACCATAAGAATGAATTTGAATGGAGGAACCATAGTCATTTGCTTCTGCCAAGTTTGTTTCTTTGTATGGAAGAGTAACTCTCCTTAAGGAAAGTTCGAATTTGGCAGGATAGGTAGTCTCCGAGTTGTAGAAGAAGCTGGCGGCTGTGGACTTTGAGCTGTTGAAGAAGTTGCACTCATGGAAGCCGAGTTGGTTTCACTTCATTGTTATGATGAGTCAAGTGAATCTTCTTTTTTTTCACGGGTCCCAACTTTATGTTCGAATATTTGACTAATAGGCACTCACTAATGAGTGGCATTCAAACACCATAGTTAGGCATTTCAAAAAATAATGTAAAGATGAATTTTGTGAAAAGAATATTTGTCTTAATAAAAATAATTTTACATGACATTCATTTTATTTTGAGTTCATTTAAATTTATTATGCAATGAGTTAAATCTTTGAAAATTTAATTGTGAGATGAGTCGCTTAATATTTTCATGGAATTTAATAATGATTTCTTCATTAAATACTTGACATGACACTCATGTTCTCAAAATCTTTTTACCGTGTCTATCAATTCCCTCGACCATAGTTATGTGAGACTTTATTTTGCGGCTCCTTCGGTTTCTGAGCAAGTAACTGTCTTCTCATGTGAGTTTTTATTTGCCAATATTTTTGCCTTTCAGCGAGTTATATTTTGATCTTAATCAGGAGAGTTCTAAAAGAGACATCCATCAATTTCATGGTGACTGTATTGAATGAGGCACCTATTCTCAAGCCGAAGGATGGGCCTTTCATTTTCTGGTAACTCAAACTTCTCGATGTGAGTCACTTGTGAGAATGAGCGAGTAAATACTTTGAAGGTAGACGAGCTATGTATCCCCATTAATCACTTTCAATTCAGCCTGCAATTTCCCCTCTGCATCAAGTGGGTGAAATCTTGAATTTCTATAAGGTGGTGTTAAGGTCTACTCTATAGTCAATCATGACTTTCATTTTGTTTTTGAGATAAGAAGGGTTGATATGGATTTTGTCCCTTTTTTACCACGTCTACTCTGTTTAGGTTCACAAGGAGGAAACTGTTTAGCTCTCGGCAGTCCACCTAAAAATTATTAGTTTTCCAAATAAAGTGAGAAATTAGCATTCTAAGGTGGGACTATATCACCTAGGAGGGGAGTAAATAGAATATTTTTAAAAAATTTAAGGTAATTTTAAAAATTAAGGTGAAGTTAATATAAGTGCTTTTATTTAAGAGATTTTATTATACATAATACAAACACTAACAAGCAAATATGCAATAAATAATATAAAGGAGCCAATAGACATAGGTTTTTTAGATGATTTGGCCTACCAAAGGCCTAGGCCCACAACTAACCAACCCGGGGTAGGATTCTACCATCTCAAATTTTAATATAATACAACCTATGTACTCTCTTATATCATACGAGTAAAACTTTAAGCTTGATTTCAATAATCACTCAAAATAAACCTTTGGTCCAAAAAATATTAATCTTGACAAATATATGAATTCAAGTTATTGCTAAACTTAAAAACTAAATGATGATCTTATAACCACTTAAATGATCACCTCCCAATGTTATAATGCTTGCAAAAATTAACTACGATAAACTGATAATCAATTTTTTTGATTATATATGTAAGTAAATACCACTAGCAAGCACAAATATTTTATCACAAATAATTTTTAGCAAATGAATTTCAGGCTTTAAACAAAATAAATTTTCAGGTTTTAAACAATTTGTAATTAGGAAAAATTAAATTCAAATTTTGGAAAACAAAGTTCAGTTTTTTGAAAAATAAATTTCAGGTTTTCAACAAAATAAATTTAGCAATGATAAAAGCAATGGATCACTTCAATTTATTTGAAAAATTAATTTCATTAATCAGTCAAATTATTTCACCAAATGCAAAAATAATTTCAAAAATATTATTGACCACTATATGCATTTCATAGATCAAATTGGAATGTCATAGTGAAATCGGCAATTAATAAGCACAATATCGTGCAATTTAAGTTTGAAACATATCGATCACAATCAAAGTTGATTGGAATGTCCTGTATTTGCAAAATAAATTGTATCAATGTGTTCAGAATGACGAAGTTGGCTAAAGATGGCTTCCTATACATTTATGATCGCCCAATGAACGAAACAAATCAAGTGTATCTTTGCCCATATTGAAGTAGGAAGGCCTTAACATCATTCAAATGTGCTCTATTTTGGAAAAAAAAACTATATTGATGTCGTTGAAACATTGAAATTGATAAAAAAGGATTGTCCATAATCGATTCATCTAAGCATGGTGTAAATGACATGCCAATGATGTCGTACGAATTAACCTCAAATTCATTTTAATTGACATGAAAATCACCCGAATGATCTCCCATCATGAAATGGTTTACATCGTTGAGTTTGGAATGTCGAATTTGCCAAAGAATATAGTCATATTATATGGTATTAATTCTTGTAAAATCCACCCAAATTTTGAGGCGACAACACACAAATCTGGCCATGCATTCAATGAGAATAATTGAAAAATATATATATTCATCTAAATACACCTAAATTTAATTTTTAATAATTAAATTACATTTGAATTAAATTAAAATTGATACATAGATTATATGTAATCAATTGAGTGCATATATTTACCTAAATAACTCTTAATTTCATTAAAACATTTTAAAAATCCAATTATTTGAGGTCTCACATGGAAATTCATAATGGGAATTCATGTTATTGTCCATAATCTCTCATTATCACATCTTCCCTTTCGTTCTCTGTCGAACCTCTAACTCAAGCATGCAAATAGGGTAGCAAACGAACCGAGTTGGGCCGTAAGAGTATGTTTGAGTTCAAGCTTGTTTAACATTATCAAGCTTGAGTTCTATTCGAGCTTTTTATGATGGTGTTCAAGTTTGAACTTGTTTATTATTATTGAGCTTGAGCTCGATTCAAATTTGTTTATGAGTTTGGTTCAAATTGGATTATCGAGTCTATTAATGAGCTCATTTAATGAAATAAGTAAGCTTTAATCGAGCTTATTTGTGAGCAACTTGTTGAGAATTATACATGAGTTGTATCAATTAAAGCTTATTAAGCCTAAATAAATAAAATTTTAAATAATAGTGTTTACAAATAAGCCTTAATGAGCACCTTAATGAGCTTTAAATGAAATTTTTCATGAGCATAAATGAACCAAACAACAAGTTGTTCTAATTTATTCATTTATAAATAAAATATTTATAAAAATGTTCAAATTTATTTGATTAGTTAATCAAATGATTATGAACCAACTCTAAACAAGCCAAGCAATGAATAACTTATCATCTCCCTACATTAAATCTCTCATCCCTCTCTCTGATTGAAAACCTTCATCATAGTCTCCCAATTACATGAGAAAATATTACGTCCGGAGTCCGCATGTAGCTTTATGTGCGGACTCCAATCTGTCGATCGTCCAAAGCGTTTATTTTATTTGTTTTAGCGCTTAATAGCGGCAGTCGATGGATGACGCTATAAATGGATGGCGCATTCACTGTTTTCGCTTACTTGACCAACTGGAAGCATTGTTAGAATGCAGAGAATTTAATATATATATATATATATATATATATATATATATATATATATATATATATATATATATATATATATATATATATTTTTTTCTTACAAACCGAGCTCAGAGAGAGAAATAGAAAATCTTATTTCCTTTTTACAAAAGAACCATGAAGATGGATAATGAATTTGAAAGTTATGGCCTTGAGAAAATAGTGACCAATTTAGCTGAAGATATATTAAATAAAAATTCATCTGTAATTTTTCTCAACTGTTGTATACGTATAATTTTTTATAGTTTGTTAGTGATATTCCTTGAAATAGTTTTATTTAATGTATATTTCCTACATTGTTTGGAGTTTTTTGCAAGATGACTTTGCTTATTTTAGGAACTGCTTTGCATGGGTACTCTCTGTAATCTCATAAGAGTATTGACCAATTTTATATTATTTTTTATGAGTTCTTGGCCTATCTGGAGAGAATATGTTCATTACATTCCATTAGGAACAATTTAGAAGCTGATTGCTTAATTTTTAGAGAATTTTGCATCTGTATTCTTCGTACTCTCATGAGAGTACAGATAATTTTGGTCATCTTTTCTCACTTTCTTTGGCCTGGTTGTTAAGATTATGTTCATTACATTCCATTGGAAGCAATTTGAAGGCTATTTGGATGATTTTTGAGAGATTTTTACATATGTACTCTCTGTACTCTCATGAGAGTACAAAATATTTTCTCATATTTTTCCAATTTATTTTGCATGTATGAAGAGAATGGTCATTACATTCCATTAGAAGTAAATTTATGGTGGTTTGGTTAATTTTTAATGGAAATTTCTATCTGTACTCTCTGTACTCTCATGAGAGTACAAAATATTTTGCTAATATTTTTCAACTTTCTTTGGCCTGTTTAGAGGAAATATGTTAATTATAATCCATTAAAAATAATTTGGAGGCTAATTTGTTGGTTTTTAGTGTTGTTTTATATATGTACTCTATGTACTCTCATGAGAGTACAAATGATTTTGGATATTTTTTTTAGTTTTTTTTGGCCTGGTTGTTGAGATTATGTTCATTACATTCCATTGAAAATAATTTGATGACTGTTTGGATAGTTTATGGGAGATTTTTATATCTGTACTCTCTATACTCTCATGAGAGTACAAAATATTTTCTCATATTTTTTCAATTTATTTTTCCTGTATGGAGAGAATATGATCATTACATTCTATTAGAAACAATTTTTTGGTTGTTTGATTAATTTTTATGAGAGATTTTCATTTGTATTCTTAGTACTCTCTGTACTCTCTATACTCTCATGAGAGTACATAACATTTTGCTAATATTTTTTCACTTTCTTTGGCATGTTTGGAGGAAATATGTTCATTACAATCCATTAGAAATAATTTGGAGGTTTATTGTTTAGTTTTTATGAGAGTTTTGCATCTGTACTCTCTCTTGAGCATACAGATGATTTTGGCTATTTTTTTCTAGTTTCTTTGGCCTGGTTGTTGAGATTATATTCATTATATTTCATTGGAAGTAATTTGGTGGCTGTTTGGATGAGTTTTGGGAGATTTTTGTATATGTACTCTCTGTACTCTCATTAGAGTACATAATATTTTGCTAATATTTTTTCACTTTCTTTGGCATGTTTGGAGAAAATATATTCATTACAAATCCATTAAAAATAATTTGGAGGCTATTTGGTTAGTTTTTCAGTGTTATTTTGTATCTATACTCTCTAAATTCTCTGTATTCTTTGTACTCTCTATACTCTCATGAGATTATAGAGTATTTTGGTAATATTTTTCTATTTTCTTTGGCATGTTTGGAGAAAATATGTTCATTACAATCCATTAGGAGCAATTTGGAGGCTGATTGCTTAGTTTTTAGAGGAGTTTTACATATGTACTCTCTGTACTCTCTATACTCTCTATATTCTCTGTATTCTCTATACTCTATATACTCTCTGTACTCTCATGAGAGTACAGAGGATTTAGCTTATTTTCTTCCACTTTCTCTGGCCTATTTGGATGAAATATGTTCAGTATATTCTACTAGGAATAATTTGGAGGTTTGATTTTAGGGATGTTTTTTGCATCTATATACTTTCTTTATACTCTCATAAGAGTACAAAATATTTTAGTAATATTTTTCTACTTTCTTTGGCCTATTTAGAGGAAATATATTCATTACAATACATTAGGAATAATTTGGAGGCTGATTGATTGGTTCTTATGGGAGTTTTGCATCTGTACTCTCTGCACTATCTTGAGAGTACAGATGATTTTGACCATTTTTTCCAATTTCTTTGTCCTATTTGTTGAGATTAAGTTCATTACATTCCATTGGAAGAAATTTGGAGGTAGTTTGGATAGTTTTTGGGAGATTTTTGCATCTGTACTCTTTATACTCTCAAGAGTTAGCTCATTTTTTTCACTTTTTTTGGCCTGTTTGGATGGAATATGCTCAGTACATTCCATTAGAAGTAATTTGGAAGCTGATAGGTTGATTTTGAGAATCAGTCATGCCCTCATGATAGTACATATAATTTTGGTCATTTTTATAATTTTTTGGCATGATTGGAGGAAATATGTTCATTACATATTAGGAATAATTTGGGGCATGATTGGTTTTTAGAGTTTTGCAGACTGTACTTTCTCATGAGAGTACAAAGCATTTTGGTCAAATTTTTTTCACTTTCTTTGGCCTGTTTAGAGGGAATATGTTCATTTATGGAGCTATTTTGCATGTCACATATTTGTGGAGCTGTTTGGGCAGATGAATACGATTAATGAGTAGTGTAATGTTAAAGTCGTGATGTCTAATGACCCAAATTTTGGGAAACTCCTTGATACCATTATTCAAAATGAAATAGAGGTGTATGCACTGTACTGTGACTATGCACATCAAATTGGCTTCAATGTTCGAAAGGACCATACTAATTATTGGTCAAACTCCAACAAATTGAAATCAAAAGATTTTTTTATGTGTCGAAAGAAATCTCAAGTCTAAAACTTAACAAATTCTAAAATCGATAGGACGGTTGTACCATGATTAGATTCTTTGTTGATTTGAGGGGAACTGATGGTTAAAAAATATATAAAAGTCATAATCATTCATTTGCAAAGCTCGCTAACCTACATATTCTGATCATATGTGATGCAAAGGTATGTTAAGACAATGATAGAGACCGGAATTAGAGCAATTAATGCATTCAACTATCTAACTGAGAAAGTTGGCAGTGTAGAGGATATTAGATTCACAAAAAGAGATGCTTTCAATTTTATTCAAAAAGAGAGAAGATCGAGGATTACGAATGGTGACAGTAATGCATTAATACGTTTGTAAGGAAAGGAAACAAAGCGGATGTTTGCAGATGGCAAGTTGTTTGATTGCTTGGTAAGTTTTTTTGGAGCAATGACATGTCTAGAATAGAATATGATTATTTTGGGGATGTGATAATTTTTAATATAAGTTATCGACTCAATAAATATAATCTTGTTTGTGCCCCTCTTGTTGGAATGAATCATCACTGGAAAAATGTCTTATTTAGTAGCCTTTTATCGAAGAGACATTGAGTCATTCTCATGGCTATTTCAGACATTTCTTCATTCGATGAGTGACAAACATCCTATAACAATATTCACTGATCAAGATCGCTATGAGAGAGCTATCAAATTGATTATGATACTCATCATAGGTTGTGCCAATGACATATTTCAAAGAAAGCTCCAAGGTTCATATTTTAATAGTAATAAGAGAGTACAAGGGTTATTCTATACATGCATGAGCAAGTGTGACTCAAAGAAAGAGTTTGAGGAAGCTTGGTCTGCCATGCTAGAAGAAGGAAATTTGCATGATCATGCTTGGCAGTCAGAGCTTTATAAAATTAGATCTAAGTGGTCCACTATATTTAGCAAAAAGTCATTCTGCATGAGCATCTTGTCAATGCAATGTAGTGAGTCTACGAACAATATATGTCACAGAATCTCTAAACCAACAAGTTTGCTCAAAGATTGTTTCTTGGGGTTGGAGAAGGTTATGGATACATGGCACTGGAATGAACATGAAGAAGACTTCAAGTGTAGCCAATCAACAATTATTTTTGTTGTTAAGACCAGTCCAATTCTAAAATAAGCTGCTATATTTTATACAAGAAAGCTTTATACTATGTTTGAGGAAGAATTTTTGCATGGAGTTGGATACCTATTAGTAACTGTGTCAGATGACAAACTCATGGAGTATTTGGTGAGAAACTTAAAGAATAAAAATGCATCCAAAATATGGACTGTACATTTCAATGGGACTACCCTAGATGTAACTTATACTTGCAAAAAATTTGAAATAATGAGATTACTTTGTGCCCACTATATCAGAGTTCTTAGTCAGGAAGATGTTGTGCTCATTCTGGATAAGTATCTTCTCATGCGATGGTCTACCAGAGCAAAGAGGGATATCTACATTGATAGTGCATACAGAAAATTAGGAGATGTGGAAAGCATAGATGGAAATGCTACTGACATTATTTTCGGAACCACATAAGTTGATATGCATATCAAATAAGCATCAAGGCACAGGGTAATAAGAGAGTTGAGGACTATATGCTTGGATCCTTATAAAACCTATATGATGATGCCGACTCTGTAATAAGTGGAAATTCTCCTCCAACTGATAGAGCAACTAAGAAGAAGAAGTCAACCATAGCAGACAAGGGAAAAAACATCTTAAAGGATCCAGTTAAGCAAAGTCCAAAGGGTGTTTCCAACACAAGGCTTAAGGGATAATATGAGAGATCCAAGAAAGCCAAGAGTAATTTTTTATTTCTCTCTTAATTTTTAGTATTTTAAATATTATTATTAATCTTCAAACTATCTTATTTTTATTATTACAGAAACCAAAGTACAATCTGAGAGTGTTGCAACATATTCATCCACCTAACACCTTTCTATTATGCCGAGTTCTTTTTCGTGAGGTATGAATATCACATATTTATCTGTAAAATCATTAACTAATGTACTACGCAACAATTCAACTCGAGCTCAACAATCAATCAGTCGGCTGAAGGGTATTAAGTTTACGATGGATATTATTACAGGAAAATATTTTAATGCATGATATCATTTAGTTATGTGTTCTTTGACTGTACACGCTGCAATGTTGATTACAACCATAATTTGGTCATTACAATCATTTCTATAATGCTTTAAAGTCTCCAAGATGACTTTCTTTTGCTTAATGACACACCAATAGCCTCAGGGATTCGGTTAGAAATCCGCATCGAGTTGCGATTAGAATTCTTCAATAAAATTATCTTTGAAAGTCAACGATGATACAATTCTTCAATAAAATTATCTTTGAAAGTCAACGATGATACAATACATACTGCCATAATGCAAACCAATATACTGCCTTAGAGTTTTATGTCAAATATAAGAATTTACTCTCTTTTTCTTTTATAATTTCATTTTCTTACTTCTTGTGTTCATCTTTAATCTTAATCGTACTATTATTATTATCATCTATACCAAAATATACAAATTTCATGAATTTATTATAAAATTTATTCATTTCTCTTGAAAATGAATCAATTTATTATGATATTTGATGATTAAGATTTACTAATCAATGCACTATAGATACTCATATACAATTCAAGTCAATATTTTAAAGCATCTTCAACTTAATGGTTATTGATATAATAATCTCATATTTCATTTTTATTTAATAGTCATTAATATTGATCAATTATTTTGAAGACACTCAGCCTATGTCATAATCAAATACTTGCTCAAAGACACTCAGTCTATCTCATATTTGAGTTTATTATATTGTTTAATAATTTTTCAATGATTATGCCCTTACTGCCCATTATGGAGTTCAGTTTTTTGCTTGACCTTTTTCTGGCTACTAGCTGAATCAATACTCTATAGCCCATGATTAGGAGAGTACAGAGAATATTGAGAGTATAGAGAGTACAAAGAGTACATATATAAAAATCCCCTAAAAACCAAGCAATCACTCTCCAAATTTCTCATAATGGATTGTAATGAACATATTTCCTCCAAATAGGCCAAAGAAAGTGAAAAAATATTAGCAAAATGCTCTGTAATCTCATGAGAGTACAGAGAGACAGAGAGTACATATAGTAGAACTTGCTTGAAATCAGAAAGGCCCAAATGAAAATTAATATTGGTCAATAATTTTCTGCTTGGTTTTTTTCTTAGCTACTAGCTCAGTGGTTTTTCTCAAGTTTTGGTGTTTGGCAGGCTACCTAATGTGTCTGGATTCTACTTGGAACTTTGGTCTGTTGACTTCCATGTGCTCATCTTTATTAATTATGGGTTTGTTGTATGGAATTATCCACTATCTCAATCGATTATTATTTCTTTTGACACTACAAGTATATTGGGGTATGATGTTATTTAAATATTGATGGATACCATCTGTATTGCTCATACTTTCATGATTTTCTCACTAGGGGGTTGCTTCTGGGTCGGGTTGTTGTGGACTATGCATTCTGATATAATATTGGTTCTATTTAGGCCATCCCTTTACCACTCTAATTTCTGTTGTTATGCTTGCATATGTGAATGTGGTTGTGCCTAAGCAAGTAACTGATTAGTGATGTTGTGTGGTTAGGGTGTTGTTGGCTATGATTTATGTTATGCTTTCAATGTCCTGGTGTTTATTATCTTAGGGGAGTTGTCAACCCTTACCGCCTGTGGGTGTTGTTGGCTAAGATCACAAGATTTTTATCAAATTGGCTACCATTTCCCCCCAAGTTTGTAGGCTATGATGGTTGGGATGACTTCACTCATTCCTTGGCTGGTAGTAGCATATGTGATGTAACCCTTCCTTTGAAGTTTGGATGCTCATGTTAAGTGGCTACCCCAAATAAGTGTGATTGAGCTGAGCCTCTCTCCACCTATTTTTCCATATCTCTCTCATTACATTATTTTACTTTCAAACTAGCTTGTATCACTTTAACTATGCTAACTCTTCTTTCTAGATGTTTGCATATTCTGCTTATTTTTTTGTAGGTTCCTTCTCTCCTGGAGGCATACACTTTTTTATCGTCAAGAGTTTCTATTGATGACTGACCAATTGCTTGCTCCTTTGCTCTATTTACACCCTTTGCTTTTTTTCCTCTTTCACATATTTTGACTGTATTTAACTAAGGGATTTTCTCTCTAGGCTGTTTGTAGCTCTTTAAGCAGTAGTTATTGAGTTTATCCCCTATTAAGGACCTTGTAATCCTTTGACAGTGTCAATAAAATTTCCCTTTATTGGGTTCCCCTAAAAAAAAAAAAAAAACTAATAGGTCTTAACTAACGGTCCAATTTCCAATTACTAAATTTATACTGGTAGCTTATGAAATTCAGCCGGTCTGTGATGTATGTTAAATGATGTACTGATGTTCATCCCCTATTATATTTTACCAAATTTCAGTATCTAATTGATGACTCTATCTTGCCTAAGAGGATGAACTGATTTTCATTGCATACATTACATAGTTTGATATATACTCTATAAAGTATTTTATTTTTTTATGAAATGATTTTTATTACATGCATTACAAAATTTGATAAGCCCGTATGCTCTTATCAATAAGATTTATGGAAATTAAAGAAAAAAATTGGCAGTATTGTAGCAAATTCAATTTAGTTAATTATTTTTAATGAATTAATTAATCAATTAATATATAATCCCTAAGTTTAAAAGTCTGACCCACTTATATTTTCTCTTATAGTACTGATGATATTAGTTTACTAATTATTTATAAATTTGTCAATAATATTAATTTAATCAAGTTGATACTTTCAATTATTAGATTATTTAAAAAAATTCATCATCTTAAAATAAAGAATTTGATACACACTGCCCTCAAAATCTATATTTTAATAAGAGTTGCTGTTTGCATGTTCGACAATTTATTATATTTTATGCACCACATAATTTAGTAGAAAGTAGGTTTTAAGAAGCATGATTTTGATTAAACTAATTTCATATTAAAAAAATTTGCACATTTTAAAGAACATAATTTTCTTTATTAAAGAGTTAAGTTTAATAATCTTACCCACTTATATTAAGTTCACATGTTAAGTGATTTATATTGCTTCTCCTTCATACTTTTAGATTGTGGAATTATGAATGTGATTGAGTATAATGGTTTATTACTAGCATCTGATTTGACATACCAAGTATCATTCAATCGTAATTTTTAGATATTACACAATACAAATTACTGTAATTATTAATTTTAAGATAATGTAAATTTTAACTTCACTTTTTTAGTTGATCTGAATTTAAAATATGATATGATTTGAATGCCAAAATTACTTAATCCAATTAGAAAAATATTTAAGAAATTCATGACATGTATCTTACATATGTGTTATAATTAGGAGCATAATGAAAAAAAACTACTAAGTTAAATATTATTAAGTTATTTTAATTTTTTCAGAATAATAATTAAAATGATCTTCAGCTTTTAATTCTGGTTGAACATATATTTTAAACTATTTTTAATTTGTTATGCATATTTTCTCCAAAAAACTAAAGAAATCATCATAAAAAACATAAATAATATTATATGAACTACCCATGGTTAGAAGATTATAGAGAGTACAAAGAGTACAAAGAGCATAAAGAATACAGAGAGTACAGAGAGTATAAAAAATATATAAAGTATAAAGAGTACAGAGAGTATAGATAGTATATAGAGTACAGGGAGATCAGAGAGTATTGAGAGTATAGAGGGTACAAAGAGTACAGAGAGTACAGAGAGTATAGAGAGTACAGAGAGTACAGAGAGTACACCTGTAAAACTGCTCAGAAAATGTTACTATTAAGGATCCACACAAGCTGTAATGGAATCTACTTAACATATTAATGATAGACATGCTAGAATAGCTCATAAATAAAAGCATTCCAGGAGCCTCCAAATTGCTTTAGGGTTATAGTAAACATTTCCTCTCTGACCGCAAAAAAATGGAAATAATTAAGAAAATAATCTATACTTTGAGGACAATACAAAGAGTTCAGCTACAAAATACCTCAAATATTCTAATAGTAAGCCTCCAAACTACCTGCAATGGAATAGAGAGTACAAAGAGTACAAATGAAACACATCTCAGTTAAGCAGTCCAGCATAAACCAAATTGCTATAGATCTTCTCTACTAAACATATTTTATCCAAACTGCCCAGGAAAATTAAAAAAAATAGAAGAAATACTCTGTGTACTCTCAAGAGAGTACAGAGAGTATAAATGAAATACATCTCAATTAAGCAGTCCAACATCAACCAAATTGCTGCAAATGTTCTCTGCTAAATATATTTTATCCAAACTGCCCAGGAAAATTGAAAACAAAATAAAAGAAATATTCTGTGTACTCTCAGGAGAGTACATAGAGTACAGATAAAAGATATCTCAATTAAGTAGTTTAACATCAACCAAATTGTTGCAGATGTTCTCTGCTAAACATATTTTATCCAAACTACCCAGAAAAATTGAAAAAAATAGAAGAAATACTTTGTGTACTCTCAAGAGAGTACAAAGAGTACAGATAAAACACATCTCACTAAAGTAGCCGAACATCAATCAAATTGCTGCAGATGTTCTCTACTAAACATATTTTATTCAAACTGCCCAAAAAATAAAAAAAATAGAAGAAATACTCTGTGAACTCTCAGAAGAGTACAAAGAGTACGGATGAAACACATCTCACTAAAGTAGCCCAGCATCAACTAAATTATTGCAGATGATCTCTGCTAAACATATTTTATACAAACTACCTAGGAAAATTAAAAAAATAGAAGAAATACTATGTACTATCTGAAGATTACAAAGAGTACAGATGAAAAACAGGTTAAGAAGACTAATATTAAGGTTCCTAGTAACTCAGCTGATTGAAGAGAGCTTATATAGGCAACCCAACAATAAATTATTTTAAATGGTATTTACACAAGATATTCTATCCAAACTACCCTGAATAAATGAAAAAAATAAGAAACTTAATGTTAGCTAGAGTACAGAGAGCACACATGCAAAGCTGGAGAACATGAACAGATTGTATGCATGTTATCTCTAGAAAAGGTTTAAAATAATAAATAATAGCTTGTAAAATAGGTGATTGAAAATATCAAACTTCAAATGTATAGTTCCCAGCTTAGATTTTTCATTCCCAAATAGAAGATAATGTAAGCGAACTCAACCCTAAAGTAGTTCATCTTCTTGGGCCAATCATGGTGGTCAACCTAGTTCTGGGGTTTCCGCTTCCATATACAGATATAACAAATAACACTATTATCTTGGACTACACACTCACCATTTCGATTGGCCATTTTATGGGATCGCTCACAAAAGATTGACCATCATCTTCAACAAGTAATTTGATCTAAATAGCAAGATGTATAGTTAATAAGTTGGCCCCAAAAAAAGAAATTTAGGGAAACCTAATTGAAAATAGTTCTTATAATCTCAGGTGAATGGCCTTATGGGTTGGGTTTGGTAATGAATCATAAAAATACGAGGCCCCTAGCTTAGTATGCCCAACCAGGAGTGTCCAGTGATGATTATTTATAATAGGCAGTAATAGTAGCTCAACCCTTGATATATTATCTTCAGTGACATGCTGGATGAACATTTTGCTTTCATTGCCATATTGCTCATAAATCCGCAAGAAGGGAAGAGAATATTAATAAATTCTAGCTTCTATCTATATAATTTAGGATTGAATGGTAATACCTTACATTTCTATGGGGTAACATACCCAGTGCAAGCATGAAATGTATAAATAGGTCATATAAGCAGGAATAATACTTCTGGCCAAAGAAGGCTGACATCATGAAGATACTAATGATCAACAACTCATCAATCTGCCCTCGCGCAATAATGATATTCCCAACTGTAAATATTGTATCACCCCTCCAAGTGAGAAATATTAGAAAGCGAGCTTGATTAAATGAATATGTTGTTTTATGTATGAAGAAGGAGTTGAATGAAGAATGAATTACTTGTCCTTGAATAGAGAGCACGACATGTCAATAAGCTAACAGGGACATCTCGGATGAGAAGTCAACAAAATGATGTCTCGCTATGTAAAGGATGATGAAAGTTAGTGATGAAGAGCTAGATTCACTGTGAATTAAGGATCGATCTGCTGAGATGATGCATACCTCTGACTGATGCTCCTCCATCATAATGATAATAGTCTATGGGTCATCTACTTTTATTAGGTCATCTTTGCGAACCTATAAAAAATTTAGTGAAATCTATTTCTATTATCTCAAATCTAAAAGAAAGTAATGTAATATCTCTACTACCGGCTGCTCATCCTGAGTGGAGGTCACCACAACTAAAGCTCTGGGAGATCTATGTATGAATCTCTATAGTATGTCCATCACAGCCATCATAAGGGTAAACAAGTGCATGCATGAGCCTGTCCCATTCAAAATTTTGATGTGACATGTGGATGAACCGGATCATGGTACATGGTGTGTGGCTCTGGATGTGCTCCAATCAACTCATCACAATAATCTGGGCAAGAATTCCACCATTTCCCGCCACCAATAATAATCCTGCCAATCATAGGTGGGATATTTATCCAAATACCCAGAATCATCACAACATCCTATAGTGTAATCATCATTTCTCTAGTGATCAAGTGAAAGGTATTGCTCTGAGAACACCATCGCTCCACAAATGTCGTCAAAGTGGTGATCCGAGAATAGATCCGGGAGACACTATCTAGGCCTGCAAAGGTACCCATAAATTAGATTAATAGGTCATTCCCTAAACATCAGTAAGTGCATAGCAGCCTCAAGCACTAAAACCCAACCATAATGAATTATGCTTAGAATGTGACAGTGTAGCAACTATGTCTATATGAAGCTTTTTAAAAAAAAACTTTAAATAAAATTTTACCGAATTAGGATGCACTGCTCTATGCCTACCATGTAGTGTAACTATGCTAGGGTGAACTTCAGCCGGTGGCGAGCCATAGTATTCTGCACTGTGACTTCCTGTAAGTGTGTGTGAAGGGAAAAAAATAGCTTTCCTCTTCTTCATCTATCGAGCCCTCATACCACGCTCAATGCTATCGAGTAAAGGCTTCACAGTATCTTCATGTGCAGTGGAGGCCTCCACAAGAGCTTCTCCTATGGTGGACTCCACAGGGGCTTCCCTAGTGGAGGCTACCACAAGGGCTTCCCAAGTGGAAGTCTCCACAAGGGTAGCTGCTATAGTAGCCACCATAGGAGACTCCCCTGTGGTAGCCTCCAAAGGGGAAGCTCCTATGGTAACCTCCATAAGTATTGCCCCTATGACTGCCTCCTCAAGAGTTTCCCTTGTGGCCACCTCCATAGAAGCTTCCCCCATGCTAGGGATGCTAGGACCCCGCTACCCAGCAAGAACCTCCTCAATAGTAGCAACCCGCAAATCAATCACATCTATTCTCTCTGTATTTATTGCTTGAAAAGATGATACTGTATCTTTCAAGTCCCTGAAATATGCAAGTATCCTCTCCACTGCAAAGCCTTCTATGGGGGTAGTAGAAGAGGGCAAGTTAGATACACTGGACGGGGGAGAATATTTAAGAGAGACATATGGAGATTCAGTGGGGGCTGCACTCAGGGAACTTAGAATAGGACTGCTATCGGGCTCGACATGGGTTGTATGTTGGGCAGGGGACAATGATTCAAGGAGCCAGGTCTCCTCTTCTAATATGTCATCGAATGAAAGACAGACCTGTGTTAAACTGATAATAAAATGTGATGACTTACAGTATAAATAAATACATTCTTATATGAACTAAGTGATATTAATATGTGTCACCTGGTGTCCTCCCAAACCAGTGAAAGAATCATTCGAAAACTTTATTTTTAGCCATTGCAACATACGTGGCTTTGCAGATGGAAATGGCGGCCTTATGATGCTTATGTGCTCAGCCGCCCAGATCTACAATGAATATTTATATAAGTTAACTTCAATGCATCAAATAATACATAACTGAAGATATAAAATGTACCATAAGAAGAGTGATAAAGCCACTCATGTACCCAGGTGCCTTTTAGGTCTAAATCTTTTATGTAATACCATCAAATTGTGAAACTAGAAAGGTCCAAATGGCCTCTACCTAGTTGTATTAAATAAATTTATCTATGTCATTGACGTAGGCAATCAATTATGATGCCACCCTATAGTTGCGATATATAAAAAAATGACTTGATAGTAGAAAACGTATGTATAACTACACAAATTGTGCCACAGGCAACGAGCTATCTGAATGCTTAAGTTTATTCTTATAGTCCACTAAACTGACCTATGACAGCGAGGATTTCTGCTATAAGACCTTCTCCTCTCTGTTTGGCATCCCTACAATTACTGTAACTTCATTGAGGGTGAAAGGAATGCACTGCCCACCTAGAAAGAAAGCTTACTTCTCTATGTCCCAGCAAGACATGATTGAGGTAATGACAACTGAGTTTTGCTGAATTTCGTGGAGTCTAATGAATTGATGCAAATGAAGCCTCTTTAAAATGTCAATGACTTCATTAGTAAAGCGTGTTGCAATATTATCAAACACCATTCTAATGGTGGTAGGCCTGTATCTTGAAGTTATCTTTTCTAGACATGGTAAACTTCAAAATAAAAAGTCAATTAATGAGAAAATTATCATCACAATGGAGCCCCAGAGAGTAGACATCAAGCTGCCTCTAAAACTAACCAGACATGTAAAGAACATAATCTCAACAACCAGGCCAAATAAAGGGAAAAAATGACTAGGATGCTCTGTACTCTCATGAGAGTACATGGAGTACAAATGCAAAGCTCCCCTAAAAACTATCCAATCAGCCTCCAAATTGTTCACAATAGATTGTAATATATTTTCTCCAAACAGCCCAAAAGGAAGTAGAAAAAATTGGACAAAATCATCTGTACTCTCAACAGAATGCAGAGAGTGCAGAGAAAAATCACCTATTAAAACCAACCAATCGCCCTCCAAATTTCTCATAATGTAATGTAATGAACATATTTTCTCCAAACAGGCTAAAAAAACTGCAAAAAAAAAAATGCTCTATACTCTTATGAGAGTATAGAGAGTACAGGGAGTACATATATAAAAATCTCCCAAAAACTATCCAAATAGCAACCAAATTACTTCCAATGGAAAGTAATGAACATAATCTCAACAACTAGGCCAAGGAAACTTGAAAAAATGGCCAAAATCATCTGTACTCTTAAGAGAGTACAGAGACTACATATACAAAACTCTCCTAAAAACTAAGCAATTTGCTTCTAAATTACTCCTAATGGATTATAATGAACATATTTCCTCCAAATAGGCCAAAGAAAGTGGAAAAATATTAGCAAAATGCTCTGTACTCTCATGAGAGTACAGAGAGTACAGATGAAAATCTCTCATAAAAATTTATCAAATAATCAGAAAAATTGCTTCTAATGGAATGTAATGACCAAATTCTCTCCATATAGGCAAAATAAACTGGAAAAATATGAGAATATATTCTGTCCTCTCATGAGAGTACAAATGCAAAAATCCTCTAAAAATCATCCAAACAGCCACCAAATTATCTCTAATGAAATGTAATGAACATAATCTCAACAACCAGGTCAAAGAAACTAAAAAAAATGGCCAAAATTATCTGTACTCTCAAGAAAGTACAGAGAGTATAGATGCAAAATCCCCATAAAAACTAAACAATCAACCTCCAAATTATTCCTAATGGATTGTAATGAACATATTTCCTTTAAATAGGTCAAAAAAAGTAGAAAAATATTAGCAAAATATTCTGTACTCTCATGATAGTACAGAGAGTATAGAGAGTACAGATAAAAATCTCGTATAAAAACTAACCATGCAGCTACAAATTTGCTTCTAATGAAATGTAATGACCATATTCTCTCCATGCAGGCAAAATAAATTGGAAAAATATGAGAAAATATTATCTAATCTCATGAGAGTACATAGAATACAGATGCAAAAATCTCCCAAAAACTATCTAAACTACCACCAAATTGCTTCCAATTGAATGTAATGAACATAATCTCAACAACTAGACCAAAGAAATTGAGAAAAATGGCCAAAATCATATGTACTCTCATGAGAGTATAAAGAGTGCAGATACAAAATAACACTAAAAAACTAATAAATCAGCCTCCAAATTATTCCTAATGGATTGTAATGAACATATTTCCTCCAAATAGGCTAAAAAAAGTTAAAAAATATTAGCAAAATGCTCTGTATTCTCATGAGAGTATAGAGAGTATAGAGAGTATAGAGAGTATAGACGGAAATCTCTCATAAAAATTAACCAAACAATCACAAAATTGCCTCTAACGGAATGTAATGATCATATTCTCTCCATATAGACAAAATAAACTAGAAAAATATGAGAAAATGTTATGTACTCTCATGAGAGTATAGAGAGTACATATGAAAAAATCTTCCAAAGACCATCCAAACTGTCTCCAAATTGCTTCGAATGGAATATAATAAATATAATCTCAACAATCAGGCCAAAAAAAACTGGAAGAAAATGACCAAAAGCATCAGAGAGTACAGATACAAAACTCTCCTAAAAACCAAATAATCAGCCTCCAAATTATTCCTAATGGATTGTAATGAACAAATTTCCTCCAAACAGGCCAACAAAAGTAAAAAACATTAGAAAAATGCTCTGTACTTTCATGAGAGTACAGAGAGTACAGAGAGTATAGATAAAAATCTCTCATAAAAATTAACCAAACAACCATAAAATTACTTTTAATGGAATGTAATGACCATATTCTCTCCATGCAGACAAAATAAACTAGAAAAATATGAGAAAATGTTCTATACTCTCATGAGAGAGTACAGATGCATAAATACCCACCTAAACCATCCAAACAGCCACCAAATTACTTCCAATATAATATAATGAATATAATCTCAATAATCAGGCCAAAAAAATTGGGAAAAATGGCCAAAATCATCTGTACTCTCAAGAGAGTACAGAGAATACATATGCAAAACTCTCCTAAAAACTAAGCAATCAGCCTCCAAATTATTCCTAATGAATTATAATGAACATATTTTCTCCAAACATACCAAAGAAAATGGAAAAATATTAGCAAAATACTATGTACTCTCATGAGAGTATAGAGAGTATAGAGATTATATATGGAAATATCCCATAAAAATTAACCAAACAGTCACAAAATTGCTTCTAATAGAATGTAATGACCATATTCTCTCCATACCGGCAAAATAAACTAGAAAAATATGAGAAAATATTCTATACTCTCATGAGAGTACAGAGGAGTACAGATTCAAAAATCCCCCCCAAAATCATCCAAACATCCTCCAAATTACTTCCAATGGAAAGTAATGAACATAATCTCAACAACGAGGTCAAAGAAATTAGAAAAACTTGCCAAAATCATCTGTACTCTCATAAGAGTATAGAGAGTACAGATATAAAACTCCCTTAAAAATTAAGCAATTAGCTTCCAAATTATTCCTAATGGAATGTAATAAACATATTCTCAATAACCAGGCCAAAGAAACTAAAAAAAATGCCCAAAATCATCTATACTCTCATGAGCGTACAGAGAGTACAAATGTAAAAAATCCCTAAAATCCAAGCAATCAGCCTTCAATCTGTTTCTAAAGCCATGTAATAAGCATATTATATCCAAACAGGGATAGAAGTATTAAAAAAAATGCCAAAATGGGCTGTACTCTCTTAAGAGTATCAAGCGTACACATGCAAAACTGAAACAAACAACCATAAATCAATCTACAAATAAATTCTAATGCCATCGACTGAACGTACTATCCCTAAACAGGCCACACAATTCATCATGAAATAACACCAAACATCTTACTATGTGATATACTAAACATTTGACAAGGCTAAACAGTTCAAAAATTTAAAAATAATGGTGTGTACCATCATGATAGCATAGAGAGTACACATACTCATCTTCAAAAACTACTAAAATACATCCTGTTCATTTAAAGAACTCAAATGTTCCAAAATGTTCACCTACTAGATGGTGAGAAGATCAGAGAAAACCCTAAATTCATTATAGTTCGAGAATGCAGGTGTATATACCTCATATAGTCGCCTACAATACCTCAATTTTTGATTCACAAGATTTGCTAAATCACTGAGCGAAGGTCGGACGCATGACGATCGAGAGTGGGAGCTGAGTTGAGAAACATTCCTACGTCGAAAGAAAGCCCTAAACTATTTTGAGGAATGAGATGTCGAATCCATGCCCATCTCATTTTGTTTCCCGTTGAACGAGATGGGCTCGGATAAGCATAAATGGCATCGTGAATGCATCATCCATTTACAGCGTCATCTGTCTAGTTCAGCGTTGTTAAGCGTTAAAATGGGAAATAAAATGTTGGACACGCGTCAGCCAACGATTGGAGTCCGCACATAAAGCTATGTGTGGACTCCGGACATAATATTTTCTCCATAATCTCCAATTGCACGCACAATGCCTCCTCACACTCTTTCTTTATTGCACAACTCCATCTCCTAGAACATGTAGAAACTTGAAATCCACACCTACCTAGCTTTTCCTAGGAATCGAAATCCTATCACTTCAGGCCAAGTGCAGCATCTTCAACCCCTCCTATTTACAACTCCCAACTAACATCTCCCTGCACGACACCCTCATGCTTCAATGCTCGACCAAATTGTTGAAACCCCATTGACCCTTTTTGTTAGTCCCAAGCCGCATGCTTAATTCCTCTCCACTTGATTTGTCTCAGAAATGATAGAGCCACATGACTCTATGCTGGTCTCCCTATTGTTGTGTCTCCAATCTTGAACAAGCAAACCGGTCACCTATGACAGCCTTATCCTCCACACTTTAGAACTCCAATCAACCGCCCACACTCTCTAAATATAGAGAATTCTCATTCTCTCTCTAAATTTCCTCACTCTAGCCCTCCCTAAAACCTTCTCTCTCTACATATTTTACCAAAAAATAATAAAACAAACATTGTGACATATTCATCTCACCAAAATCTCGTCACTTTGTTGACTTGACACCACCCTCCCATTGATTGTTATATGTGAAGTTACAATTATGAGAAAAGTCAAAAGACTTAAGTACTCGTATATTTTTTTCTTAGATTGAAGAAATTTCATGTTTACAAAGTTTCTGTTCAAGTAAAAGCCACCACACGCGAATTTCCTAGCACAATGGGGACAAAGACTATCAATTGACAAATTAAATACACATATACTTTGGATTGACAACCTTTCTTGACGTGAAATTTTTTTTTGTGTTTTAATGAAAATACTAGAAGATCCATACACATTTTTTTGGCATGGGGAGACCATGCAATGATAATTCCAGGATACTACCAAAATTTTGTCAAAACTCTATACTTATGAAAAAGTCAAATAAGATAAAATAATATTATTTAAATTATTAAATTTTAGTTAATATTGAATTAAATTTGAGATTATAAAATAAAATGATCATGAATTAAATTTCTAGGTTACTTTTTAGGTGAAATTAAGCTCAAATGGCACTTATAATAGGACTCAATAGTTTGTCACTATCATGGATGAAACTTCTCATGAACTTAAAAACTCACCTTAGGACAAAGATAAAATGTAGAACATTTATAAGTGATTCAATAACACTCAAATAAACTTCTTATAAACTCAAACTACCCCTTTTAAAGAATACTTAGATTGTGTTGTTTCACATATTTAAATAATCAAAGTAATTTTAGTCAAATATATTAAGCTATTAAAGGTTAGCTTCCACATGATAATAAAATCCAAACTAGATCTGAAATGAAGTTGCCTTTAAATTGATAGCTTGTCTAGAGACAAAAGATATGATAAAATATTTCACTAATGAGCATAAATAAGGCTTTTTAATGAATGATTAGATAACATTTTGTATCACATTAAATGAATTGAAAGCAACCCAAAAGAATCTAAATAAATCTCATGATGAAACTAACATCTCATTAACAGTCACAAATGAGATTCTATTGAATCTTTCAAGTTCAATTACTAAAGAGACAAGTGCAAATAATGATATACTATTTTAAATTACATCATGAATGTAAAAAGACTTGCACCACCATATTTACAAAACACTTATACTAGCAAATATAATGTATTACTACAAGTTCTAAATAAAATCTTGCTTGCATCACAATGCACCCTTTCTATTCAACATAAAGTATTCTGAGATCCATGAAAGCATTCTAAAATGCATATTAGTGTGTATTGAAAATATGCTAAAAAGGAGTGCCAATTCATCATGTAAGTCTATTAAAATACATGCGATCATGATGCAAAAACACATTATGTAGATGCACTTGTAAATTGGAATAATTGCATGAGCCTCGACACATGTGCTAAACGCTTATTTCTAATGTCAAGGATGCTACCTAGTTAACATAAAATATATTTGAAATGCCTTCATTTGCTACAATCATCATATTAAATACTCAATCATAAGGTCAGAGAATAATGCGTAGGCTGAAATCAAGATTAATTTAAGTCCACTTTTGTATTAAGAATTGAACATGTATTTTAAATGATTAACAAGTTCTTTTACTTTTCAAAGATAAATATCATTTATATCAATCATGCATATTCTTAAGTGTCTATATTGCCCATATGGCGGAGTCATAAGTCCCATTTAACTAACTCATAATTATAAGAGTTATTTGGGTTGGTTGAAAGTTAAATATTCATGTTCTTAAAAATTAACTCATTTTAATTTATGTTTATGAATAGCCATTGAAGACTCTAATTAAGGAATTCTATATTTGAAGTTACAAATTTTTTCTTCAAGATTAATCATGCGACAATAAATTCAAACCATCAATCTGATCTTTGATGATGGTCTTGTTGATTGAAAATTTTAATTAGAGTGAGTTCAATCTCTAAAATAAATTTTCTAAATTATAGTGTGGATATTCAAATAATATATACTATGATGATGGTTGTGTTGATTGAAAATTACAACCAAAAAGCTTATTATCATCAAAATTTGAATATTAATAAATATTGAGTTATTCAAAAAATCTTAAAAGTGTGGAATTACTTAAATAAAGTATATCTTTAAAAGACTTAAAGCAAAAATCCATCCTTCTTTTATAATCATTCATCTAGGTTGATAAATTAAAAAAAAAACTTAACTCACATAGGAGCTAATGTCAAGTCAAGTGTATTGTTATATTTACTCTTAATAAATCTCATGCTAATAAAGATGTGGTCTGTGTCATTTATTCATGTATTTTTTTTCCCTCTAAATGACACCACAAAAAAGCAGTTGTAGCTAAAGCCCTATGATCAAGTGATTTGGTTCCTTAATAGCTCCACCAAATTATGGTCATGGTTTCATCCTTTATATTTCTCAACATCTTTGCTTCTTGAGTTGTAAAATATAGCATGTATTTCATAGAACACAAAGCTCTCTATTAGTTAAGATGCCTTAAAGTTATTTCCTCAGACAAACATCAACATATGTTTACAATATTCTCTTTGACAAAATAACTCATGGCTGCTGAGAGGGATCCTTCGGCCATGTTGGGTCAACTAACTCTAACTAAGTAGACTAGGGATCATAACAATATAAAATGATGGAACTATGAGATTTTGACCACGAATATCATCATTTTTTCAACCATATATTTTAAGTTAATAACGATGAATTTCTTAAATTTCAATTTTTATTTGCTACTACTATAAGCTAAGCAATTAGCGATCTAATGACTAGTTTTAATTGAAAGTTCCCTCTCATTGTTGAGAGAAATAATTAACTATAGTTGCTTGCACATATACGAAACTTGGAGTCGAATCTAAAGTCTTCATAAAAAGAGAGCAAAATCTTTGTGTAGCATCTTATTTACAATCTAATCTACATTCTGAAAGTTTAACTAGGCATATAATCCAAACACTCCTCATCAAAAGTCCAAGCTCAAATTTATCGGTGCCCACAAATATATATGAAAAAAATATCAACAAATGAAATTTCAATATGATAGATAACTTCAATAAATAATCACACATTTTCCAACATATATAAATCTTAAATAATGAAAGTATATTTTTAACAAAGAAAAATGTTTCAGTATTACCGATTTAATTAAATAATCTATGCAAATAATAGGATTGATTTAATGGACATTTGAGAAACTTGCTTCATACAAATGATAGATCATAACTTTAAAAATATTTTAGCATCTTAAAAAATAATATTATCAAACATAAATTATGATTTCAACATAAAAATCTTGGCACTTATTATCTCACTCAAAATAAAAAATGGATCAAATGTGAAAAAATATGTACACAGATCAATGCAATCAACCCTTGAAGAAATTAAACAAAATGAGAGATGAAACCGCATTGATCAAATTTCTTTACCCAAAAAATATGAAATTTCTTTACACAGATCAATGCAATCAACCCTTGAAGAAATTAAACAAAATGAGAGATGAAACCTCATTGACTCGATGCAGCATTTTGAACCTCTCAGATTTTGGGGTTCAGATTTTTACCAATCTGGCCTTATAAATTTTAGAGTTTTGGAGACGCAATTTAAACTATAATTTAAGGGATTAGAACCTTGCAAAAATTTGGTCAGGACGCAATTTAAACTATATTTTATTGCTATGTAGGAAACATATTATGTAAAAATAAAAATATATAAATAATAATAATACATAAACATGCATGCATCTCTCTCTCTCTCTCTCTCTCTCTCTATATATATATATATACATGTGTGTGTTATAATGATTAAAACTAGTACAAAAGGAGATCTAATTGAATAAATTATAATAATCAAATGAAAAAAAAATTAAATATAACGAAATTAAAGCAAGAAAATAAAAGAATTCAAATGTAAAGTAAAATATAAAAAATATTTTTATAATATATAAATAAGTCGACATGAATTTTATCATAAAATCATAAGTCAAATTTTTAATTCTAAACACAATAATATCTTAGGATTTATAAGCCTAAAATCTAAAACTTAAATCTACATAAATCTATAATATTTAATGCAAGCTTAAATTAATTTTCATTTTTCTCAAGAAGTCTTGCACTCAAAATTTAAATAAAATAATTAAAAAATAATTTTTGCCAAAATTTAAAATACATATAATGAATTTTTAATATTATTTGAACAATATTTGATCCTACCTTCAAATAAGGGTTTGAATTATATTCATGCAACAATTTTGAATTTTTCTAAAATAAGATTTCCATCTTATTTGAATCTTCATTAATACTTAATTCAAATTCTTTGTGAATCAATATTGATCACAAAGACTTAAATAAGTACTCCGAGGTCAAAAGTTGAGGTATTTTGATTTGAATTAAACTTTTGGGAATTTTTGATAAAATTAGATAATTTTTATGGCTTGATAAAATTATATACATGTAATAAACTCCAAATTTGATGAATTATATATATATATATATCCCTGTATATCCCTGTAAAACGTCTAGTTGCTTTCCAATTTCCAGTCTTCTCAACTTTAAATCCACCTCAAGTTTTAAAATATTTTTTTTTTTTTGAAAAAAATCAATTGTTGTTTCGCAATTAAAGACCTCAGCTATCTATTATTGAACAAAACTATTTATTTTTATTTATTTTTAAATATTTAAGCAAATTTAATCATAAATTCATATGTGCAAGGACTTGAACCCAAAATTTTTTTATTGACAGCTAAAGCTCTCAACTATTAGACTAAAATATCTTGCACAACTATTTATCATTTTATATGAAATCATTTATATATATATATATATATATATATATAATATTTAAATTTTTAATATCAGATCAAAATAATATTATTATTATTTTTAAATAATATATAATTCTTCATATATAAAAATATTATTTATATAAATATTAGATATATAACTTTATGAGAAACCATTTAAATCTTCAAAGAAGCAAGTTGAGCTAGAATTTAATGCACAAGAGTGAGAGAAAGAATTGGTCATCTTTTGGCTTGTAGCATTTACTCAACTTGGGACCATAGAAAATATATTTGATTTGATTTGAACAATAATTTGGTTATTTATTTCATTTTTATTTTGATTAACACATGATTTGCGTCACCTCAGAGTAACTAATCAGCTCTCAGAGAGATAATTAAAATAATTAATGGTTAATTATCTTAAACATGCATGAAAAGACAAAACGTTGAAGGAAAGCTTCTTCGATTGCTACATTTCGACGACTGTTCTCAACTGTTAGTTCAAAAAAAAAAAAATCTTCTGTTGTTATGTGGCAGAGGCTTTGAAGATTCAATACTTTTTATAATCATGTTTTTTTTAATAATAAAATAATATTAACATTTATTTTAATTTTTAATCTAAATTACTGTGTGTTACTTGCAATATATGAAATTATTTAGAATCATTTTTAGTGATGATTTATTATTTTTTATTGTTTCTTTCTAGTCTAAACATTTGTTAGTTTGACCAATCTAAGAATCATAAAAAGTTAATATATTTTTAATAAAATTATTATTTAAAAATAGTTCCAAATGAAATAAATTATATCATTTATAGTATAATATTATGTTGCAAATCTCACTGAACTATAAGATAAAATAAATGATGCAGACCTCTTCTCTAACTGCTTTCTCTGCTACTTTATTAAAATAGCTGTCTGCTTTTGCTGCATTTCTTTTGCAGTTATTGCTGCAGAACCTAATGTATTTTTATTTTTTGTGATTAGTAAAAACGAAATAGAATTAGTAAATTCTCCCAAAAAACGAAATCGAATTTTCCCAAAAAAAAAAAGAAAAAAAATCAACCTTTTTCTCCTATAAGACTGCCAGGGAAAACGCAATTTCATATAATAAATTCTCAACAGAAGGAATTCAATCTAGAAACTAATATCCTTCTTACGTTTTCAGAAACCATGGAAGCTAACAGCTGCAACCTGTGCAGTTTTTTTCCAATACTGCTTTTACTTCCAGCCTTCTTTCTCCACACCAAAATTTCCATGGCGACGAACAGCCTTTCTCTCGGCCAATCCCTCTATGGAAACCAGACCTTAATCTCCAAGGATGGAACCTTTGCTCTTGGCTTTTTCACACGTGGCAACTCTCACAGGTTCTACATAGGCGCTGGGTTTAATTTTTAAATTAGGCCATTTTATAAATTTAATTAGGTGATTAATCCTGTTAAAAAAAATTTAAAAATAAGCTTAGTCCCCCGATCAGTGGACGACTGGCTTTAATTTTTTTTTTAAAATTAAATGGCCATATATATCTTCCTCATGGATGTTGGATTTCAACGTCTCGATATCGAAAGATAATAAAAAATTATATAACTTTCGTTAACAACTTTCGGCAATTCGGGCAGTTGCGAAATGTGACTTTTGAAGTGCGAAAATTAAAATATTGATGAGCGCTTTTATCGGCTATATTAGCGGGTTGGTATCGTTGGAAGATAATGAAAAAATCACAATCTGACTTATGTGGCGATATGCTTTTGCAATGCCACTTACAGATTCGCGAAAGCTGCGAAAGTGTGTAATCATTATCTTTCCAACGATACCAACCACGTCGAAACCCGACACTAATTAATTTTTGCAACTTCAGAAGTCACATATTTTCAAAAACTGTGGCTCATCGGGCGAGATTCGTCGAAAGTTGTCAAGATAGAAGTTGTAGAATTTTTCATTATCTTTCCAACGATACCAACCACGTCAAAACCCACACACTAAGGCCGATGAGAAAACGAGGTGTATCGATATCTTTCTTTTTTTGAACTTCAAAAAACGCATTTGAAACACCGCGGCCACCGTGACAAAGATTCATCGATAGTTGTTAACATGAAAGTTGTAGAAATTTTCATTATCTTTACAACGATACCAAACACGCTGAAATCCGACACTTGATTAGTTAGATACGGCCAAAATATGTGGGCTATCTATTTAATTTTTTTTTAAAATAAAATTAGAGGGTCAGTCGCCCCGCTGGCTGACTGGCCGACTAGATCTAATTTAAAATTTTTTTTATAATGACTAATCATCTAATTAAATTTTAAAATGATTTAATTTAAAAATTAAGCACGTCCGGTACAACAAACTCCCAGGCCAAACGATCGTCTGGGTGGCAAACCGAAAAGCTCCCATCTCTGATCCCACCACTTCAAAGCTTCAAATCTCAGATCTTGGCGATCTAGTCCTCCTCAACAGCTCCAAATCTCCAGTCTGGTCTTCGAATTCCACTGCTAAAGTTACCGTAGCCATCCTGCTCAGTACAGGGAACCTTGTTCTCAGAAATGATTCGAACTCAGAAGTTGATCTCTGGCAGAGCTTTGCTCATCCGACGGATACATGGATGCCTGGAGGATGGCTTGGTGTGAACAAAATCACGGGAGAGTACCAGAGCTTGACATCATGGAAAAGTCCCGAGGACCCTTCACCTGGTTTTCTTTGGGGAGGGCATGAATCCAGATGGGTCGAACGAATATGTCCTGATCTGGAATGGAACTAACATCTACTGGAGTAGCGGTATATGGAATGGCCAGTACTTCGCCAACGTCCCAGGAACCAGAGAAAACACAGTCTTCAACTTTACTTTCATCGACAACAAAGACGGGAAGTTCGCCACATACACGATGAATGTGGATAATATACTTACTCGATTTGTAGTTGATTCTGAAGGGCAAGGCAAGCAATGGTTTTGGATGAGCAACACACAACAGTGGCACACAGAGTTTACCCAGCCTTTAGCTCACTGTGATGTCTACTCTCTGTGTGGACCTTATGGTATATGTGACGACAAGAATCCAGATTCAATTTGCAGGTGAGCTGAAGGTTTTAGGCCTGCTTCGGAACAAGAGTGGACAAACACTGATTGGAGTTCAGGGTGTTCGAGGAAAACGCAGTTGCAATGCGAGAAGGATGGGTTTCTTCCGCTGTCTAACATGAGGCAGCCTGCAAATATTCCGGAGAGATTGAATGCGACGAGTGCAGCGGAATGCAAAGAAGCTTGCATGCACAACTGTTCTTGTACTGCTTACGTTTATTGCGCTGGTTGCTCAATTTGGAAAGGGGAGCTCAAGAACCTTCAGCAACCTAATGATGATGGTGAGGAAGGAGGAACTATTTATCTCCGCCTCGCGGCTTCTGATATTCCCAGTTCTAGCAGCTCAAAGAAAGTTGTAATTGCTGTGGTTCTTGGTGCATTGCCGGAGTTTTTACAGTCTTGGGAATTGCATTCTTCCTCATATGGCTATGCAGAAGAAGGGAGAGAAGAGCCCAGGCTGCAGAAGTAGAAGGTGCTTTGGTGCAGTTCAGCTATAGTGAACTGAAAAGAATCACCAAAAATTTTACGGAAAAGATTGGAAGCGGAGGCATAGCTGTCAAGAAATTTAAAGATGCAATGCAGAGAGAGAAGCAATTCAGCGCAGAAGTTCAGACTCTTGGCTCTATTCAACATGTCAATCTAGTTAGACTCTATGGTTTCTGCTCTGAAGGTAACCGAAGGCTTCTGGTCTATGAACACATGCCAAGAGGCTCTCTTGTTTCCCAGCTTTTCGTCGATGGCTTCACTGAGCTAAACTGGGAGCTAAGGTTCCAGATCATTCTAGGAACAGCAAGAGGATTGGCTTACCTTCATGAGGAGTGCAGGGAATGCATAGTGCACTGTGATGTAAAACCTGACAATGTGCTATTGGATGCAGATTGCAACCCCAAAGTTTCAGACTTCGGAATGGCAAAGCTTATTGGAAGAGATTTCAGTAAGGTGTTGACGACGATGAGGGGCACTGTAGGCTATCTTGCACCAGAATGGATTGCAGGGCTACCGATCACACCGAAGGTTGATGTGTATAGCTATGGAATGATGATCTTTGAAGTGGTTTCTGGTAAGAGAAACAACATGCATTCTGATGATGGAAGCCTGGCATTTTATCCTTCATGGGCTGCAAGGAAGGTTGTGGAAGGAGATGCTAGGAGCTTACTGGATAAACGATTGGGAGGTGTTGATTTGGAGCAATTGACGAGGGTATGTAGAGTTGCTTGTTGGTGTATTCAGGACTTGGAGGATCTAAGGCCTGGAATGCGGGAGGTTGTTCAGATTCTAGAGGGCGCTTTAGAAGTGAACATGCCTCCATTGCCAGCTGCACTTCAGAATATGATAGCTAGTCAGAAATCTGCGGTCTATTCATTGAGAAAAGATGATAATTGTGAAAGCAGGAAAGAAATCATCAGAGAAACTTATCCGGATGATGAAGATGAAGCAAATTGTTGTTAAGTCATAGACAGCTGTGCAAGGCAACGGACTCTATTGAGTTTATATATATATATATATATATATATATATATATATATATATATATATATATATATATATATATATATATATATATATATGAGAGAGAGAGAGAGAGATTTATATGTCATCTATATAATCTAATGTGAATCTTGATTTACTTTTTGAGCAAAAAATTATGAAAGTAAATTAATAATCATTTATTCTTTAATTTCAACAAATCGATAATTGAACTGGATGTTTGATAAGATAAACTCAATAGCATTAAAATTATTTCAATTAATTATGAAAGTAAATTAATAATTATTTATTCTTTAATTTCAACAAATCAATAATCAGATTGAATGTTTGACAAGATAAACTCAATAGCACTAAAATTGTTTCAATTCTACTTCAAAAGAATTATGAAAGTAAATTAATAATCATTTCTTCTTTAATTTCAACAAATCGATAATCAGACTTAATGTTTGACAAGATAAACTCAATAGCACTAAAATTGTTTCAATTCTACTTCAAATGAGACCAAATCAAATACTTATTAGGATATTAGTTGTATGGTCAAACAATCTCTATATTATGAATTCTTATAGTTAAATCGAGCATCCTAATGAGAAAATCAATGAGTTTAAGATTGTTTAATTTTAAGATCATTAAGGTACTTAATATAAAATGAATGCTTTATGTTCAAAAGAACTAATATAAACTATTTGATTGGTGTTTTGAAATATTTGTCAAAATTATCAAAATACCACTATCAAAATTTATAAATAAGGCTTCAATTTCCACATGAATTGGGATAGAGCTTGGAGATGAAGAGTTTTAAAGCTCTACCCGATATTTGATGTCAATTATCATCGTCTAACCATCATTGTCAAACTATTAACCATCATCTTCATCCAACTGCTGCCAGATTATCACCACTTGTTCATAGTGTCCAACTATCAATTATCATTAAATCCCATCTCTCAACTATAATCATTTAACCATCATCATCATTTCTATAATTTCTCTTTCACAATCCCTATTATAACTGCAAAATATCAAGCAAGTTCTTTTAATCTAGTAATCTCATATTCTCTAGTTGTTGAGAAGAGAGAATTTTATAATTATGACTATAAAGTGAATTTTTTCAACTAAAATAGACCTCATGAGTTTTCTCTTTTTTTAGATTTTTCATATAACATTTTTTGTCTTATGCATTTTTCTCATTTATTTATATGTGTGTTAGATCTTCATACAATAATGAGACAATGTTAAAATCTCTTTATTTTTATGACATTCTAGCACATAATAATTTGGCATAGTGTGTGAGAAACTTTCCAAATATGCTTCTCTAATGGTTGACAATCATCCCTTAACTAGTAACATTTTATAGCAAGTGAAGGCCACTAGCCTTAATTTTAAAGGATTGTATATGTAGAATAAAAGAGCACCAAGCTCAAATCCTTTGGCTCTTGATGGAGGTTAGATAATATATAACACGAAGGAATTCTCTTTCCATAAAATTAATAGCACATCATAGATCAAATTGATGCCAATGTAAGTGCCTCTATAATCATATTGTAGTTCCTCCTCCTTCACAACCTTATCAAGATCTCTTGGACATGATAAGTTCAACTCATGTTTCATATATTGTTCAATCAAACTATAATACTTTAACAAATTTAATGAACATAACCTAATTATGCCTCATGAACACTTTTTATGATATCATACAAAGCAAGTTATATTATCTCATTCAAGAAGAATTTTCTAAGGATAGAAATCATCTTATTATCCAACACAAGTTTTAGGAGTCATCACTCCTAATTGGATTCAAGATGTTAAGTATAGATCCTTACAACAGATCCAATAATCCCTACAAACATATCAATAAATATAAAATCATTATGTATATTCAATAGGCTTTGGATGCACTCTCATATTATGTCTTTTCTATCATCCCCAATGGTCAAGCCCTTATATGGTTCTATTCTCTTTTTAGCGTGACTATACTTAACTTTGTCTCATGTCAGACTTTTTATCGAAAAGTTTATCACTAAATAGAGAACCATTAAAAATTCATCTCATATTTTGGAGATTCACTGAGATGAAGGAGAGATCCATAAGAAGTATTTTCAAAATTTCTCATAAACAATTAGTCAAATTTTATGAATAGATTATGGGATACTAAATGATTTTTCTTGAGGGACTTTGTCATAGAGTTTTTTTTTTGTTAATATAAAAGATAGTTTACTCTTATATAGTTGTTACTCATCAAATCAAAGCAAAATTAACTATTGGTGAGGCCTCATCACTCATTTAAAATAGCTTGAACAATCCTTAAGTAAAATAATAATAATTTTTATAACATAAAATTGATCAACCTCTTTAATGAAGAAAGTAGGAATATATAAGAGATCAAATATTCATTTCCTACTAAATTTGGC
Organism: Cymbidium sinense; assembly: GCA_021442155.1. Classification (NCBI taxonomy): domain Eukaryota; kingdom Viridiplantae; phylum Streptophyta; class Magnoliopsida; order Asparagales; family Orchidaceae; genus Cymbidium; species Cymbidium sinense. Next base: position 167,748,203 of record CM038217.1, on the reverse strand, counting down.
TTGAATCATCTTATTACACCTTATTAGATACACCTATAGCTAATATTTTATTAAAGATTCATAATTCAAAATGTTACAAATGTTCAAATACAAATATTATCACTTTTATCATTCACAAGGACATTCAATAAAAATTTGTACTTATTTACACAAAGAGATTGAGCATTTGATATGCCAAAGCCATCTAAATCATTATTTATAAAAGTAATCTACACATCATAAGCCTTAAAAGAGATCATCATAATCATAATAAGAAAATTGTTAGAATTATTTAATAGAGACACCATCATAACTTGTTTGCTCTCATACACAAGAATATCTCATCATTGAAGCAACCTAAAAAAATAAAGCTTATTAACATTTAGACCTTCTAAAAATATGATTTTTATCTTTTATAATTAAAGACTTACCTTTAAATAATTTTTAAAAATCTTTTTAGATAACATTACACATCTTGAAAGACACCCAATGAAGTTACTTCAATGTAAAGCTAGTAGTAGACATATTTATCATTAGAAAAATTCTTTTATGGAAAGTGGTGGATAGAATATCACTCATAACCCCTAGAAAGCATGCCCATGTGGTAGTCTTGATAAGAAGTTAGTAGTGGATATGATCCTTATTGAAAAGAATTTAAGAAAATAAGTGGTTGATATGGTATACACTCATCTAAATATTTTAAATAAGATTCAAAAAGAGATATTAGTACATCCAAAAGTCTTAACAAACATAAATTTTAGAAGTTATAAGTATATAAAAAAATAAGAATATTAAAAGGCATAACTTTTAAAACGTATGAATTCATATAAGAATGTTAGAGAGTTTTATTCTTAAGAAACTACTAGTATTAAAAAAAAGCATACAATCTTTCTTCACATTAAGTAAATTTATTAAACATGAATGAGAATTTCTTATTAAAAAATCTTAGAAAGATAAAGCCACCAAAAAGGCTAAAATTTTTGTAAAAGACATGATTTTTATTTATCCAAAAATATTAGAAGCATAAACCTCAAAAGATATATAAGCAAATGAAATATGAAAAAGATCGAGGTCACTATTTCCCAACTGATGGGGCAAATATCTTATTGAAAACACAAAGATTCAACTATAATATATTGTAATAAGATCGAAACATTTCAAGTATATCTCAAAAATAAATATAAGAGTTAATCTCATCTAAGAGGCAAGTTCTTAAAAATTTAGATCACTCTTATGCAATAAATTAAAATGTTCCTTAACTTAATTATAAATAATTTTTAAACTTGTATATCACTACATGAAAATACATATAAGGGCATGAAAAATAAAAAGACTTATTTTAAAGCCACATATAAAGTTATTAGATCAATAAGGTGTCAACACATATAATTTATCATAATCACCAGAGATTTATTAAAGTATTTTATAACCTTTAAATCTTCAAATTTATACATTAGCTTTCAAATTGTGGTCTCTTTCATTAATGAAGATTTTATGAAGTCTTTTATAACTTTCAATCAACTTCAATGAGTGATATGTGCTCTTTTGAAGTTAGTTTTTTTAAGGAACTTATATATATAACTTGTCTAAAACTAGTCTTAAATAATTTTAAATGTATTAAAACTAACATCGATGCTTGACATCACTAATGTTGACACAACATCAATGTTATTCTGAGAATCAAATTCTTTCCTTGATATAACATAGAATATACATACATATTTATGTTAAATTGAAGCTAAAACTCATAGAAATTAATAAAAATATGTAAATCATTAAATCCATTTCTTTTCTAAGTACAATCAGTATAAAAAAAATTCCTTTGTTTGATACTTTAATGGAAATATTTTTAATAGCTATGTAGAGTAGAAATTAGTGTTGACCTCACTTTTGGAGTGAGCTCTCAACCTCCTCTTCTTGACTTAAGAATCTTCTAGACACTAAGATTTCCTTAGTCATAAGACACTTTTAGAGGTTAGGTGAACACTTAACCTAAGCCTAGAGACTTAGAAGAGTTTAATCATAGGATTAGGACATGCCTTAAGGACTAAGAAAAATCACCTACCCTATAACTTAAATCAAATCCATGTGCACCTTCTTAAATCCAATTCAAATTCAATTGATTTTCTCAAACCTCAAATTCAAATCCAAATACCAAATCCTAACCCAAATTTCCAAATCAAATGATTGAAGCCCTTAATCAAAATCCTTCCTAAGCCCTATGATTCTATCTTGTGGACTTAGCATACACCAAATTCAAATCAATTACGACTCAATTGATTTTCTTAAAGATCAATTCAATACCTCAATCAATCTATCAAATTAAAATCTAAACTCAATTCCAAATGATTCAAACCCAAAATCGAATCCAAAATCAAAATCTTCCTTAAGCTTTATGATTGGATTATAGGAACTTAGCCAAATTTCTATCCAATTCAATCCAAATCCGATTGGTTTCTTCATGAATTAATCATATCTTTAATCATCTTCACAAATATAAATGAAGTCTTCATTCAAACCACCAAAACTAAATCAAACTAAATCAAATTAAATCAAACCCCCTTAAGCCCTTTGGACCTACTTCCATGGACTTAGCCAAACTTGTGTTCAAACCCCTTCAAACTTAATTGATTCTCTTATAAATAAATTGTACCATCAATTATATTCCCAAATATAAATGAAATCTACAATCAAATAACCAAAACTAAATCTAAATCAAATCAAAACCCAAATTTGAACCCTTTGAGCCCATTCCATGGACTCAACCAATTGACATCCAAATCAAGCCAAACCCAATAGATTTTCTCTTGAATCAATCATTCCTTCAATTACCTATCCAAATATAAATGAAATCAACAATCATCAAGCCAAACAAAGATCAACCCAAGTCAAACTCAACCTAGCCCATTTGACTTGAGATTTTCAAGTGACCTAAAATTCATTTGAACACAAACCAATTGTAATTGAATTTATATATCAATCTCAAATCCATATATGAACTCAATTAAATCAAACTCAACTCAAAATTAAGTTGACTAAACCCAATTAGCTCATTTGACACAAAGTGACCTATTTGATCTATTTAAACCAAGATCTAATTCAATCCAAATCAAAGTGAATTAAGCTAATCCAAACTTCATGACATGATTGATGATCATCCTAGGATGATCAATTGATATAAATGTCAAACCAAGTCAACCTAGCCCTTTGACCAAGTCAACCCCTTAACCCATATGAACCAAAACTAACCAAATTGCAACCTAAGCCAAATCTATTGAAATACATAATTCATATCAACCCGAAATCAATAATTGGGCATGACTTGACCTTCAATTGAGCTAAACCTAACCCAATTGGTCCTCTTGACCAAGTTGACCCAAATTAACCTAAATGGCCAAAATGGGTCAAATCAAAATCAAATCCAAATTGATTGTAGCCAATGGCTCAAGTTCATTTCAAATTGTTTGTTGAACTTGACCAAAATCTCAATTGACTCACTAGACCCAAATGACCTTTTGAACCCAACTTGACCTAAAGGGTCAAACCAACCTAATACCCAATTAAAGTTAACCAAAGCCCATAACACATTCCAAATGATCAACTAAACCAAACCAAGCCATGACCCAAGCCAATTTGGCCAATTGGGTCAAATTGGTCAACTTGACCCATTTGACCTGAATGAACTTAAATGGACCAAAATAAATTCTAAAAAAAATGAACTAAACCAAAGATACCAATACACTCTAAATAGTCATATGAACTTGACCCAACCTTTGGTTTTACCCACTTTGACCAATTGATCAACCCGATTTGACCTAATTTGACCCAAATGGGTCAAATTGAGTCAAACTGAACCAAATGAACTCCAAATCACTTGAAATTTGTCCCAACCCTTTTTGACTCATTTCAAATCTCATAAATCAAATCTAATGCCAAATGACTACTCTACTCTTGGGCTATGGGTAAGACATGAGATAAAATACCAATGTAAATGGTCATTTCTCTTCCTTAGCACTCATCCATTGCTCCCACTTAGGCACCGGACACTATTCACCTAACCCAATGAGTGGTTGGGTCGCCATGACCCATGGGAGGTAAAATCACCTCCTTCTAATTGGCACACTTGGAAAGCTCAAGGACTCGACAACCCCTTGGCGTACCTCACTTCTTCCTCCACTCAAGCCAAACCTAAGATAATTCCCTTGGCAGCTCACTTGATCAAAATGATAGAACCATGGTTTCATCCAAGAAATGAGGGGTATACCCCCCCCCACATTCTCACTCAAATCCATTCACTTGCACTCCTCACAACCCTAGCAACAAGGCGCACATCTTAGAGCCATTTTTTTCCAAGTGTTCCCATTTCTCCTCTGCTCGATTTATGAAAAACTAAAACAAGGAACACCCCTTTGATTCCCATTTCCATCAAAGTACAATTAACTTTGCACACACCTTCCTTGGAGCTAGGCGGCAAGAATGAATCATCCCCTGAGCCCTCCGACCACTGGACGATCGACTTTGATGAAAGCCGACCACTACGTCTCGTGCATTAGCCTTCTGAGCAAACCACACTAAATCAAAGCTCGTGCCACTCAACAAGGCTTCATCTCTACTAAATGAAGCTTTCTTAATTGATTGGAATCACTGGTCTTAGCTCTAGTGAGGTATGCCATTTAAATCGACCCCTAGGTAGAAATGGATTGGTCCTTTGTGAAGAAAAGTTCAATGCTGTAAGATTTCCACTGTTGGATTTCTTCATTTTATGGGATCAATTTGAGCTTGATTCGAGCTTGGGTGAGCTCAGATCGAGCGATGAACAATGGACGATCCCCGTCTCTCATCACTCGAGAAAAGATAGATCATGGATCATCCATTTCGTGTGATTGGAATAGACAGTCTTGATCAAATCACGCTCAATTCATCTGATTAATCCCTTAAGAACTACAGTTTTAATCGAGGTCATCCAATCTTAGATGGGCGGCGTGTCCATTGCATCCACTTCGACCCTACGGATGTTATAACTTAAATAACCAATCCCACAGTGCCACATGAAAAGCACGTCGCATGGCGCCGATGGGATTAAGGTTAATTAGGGCTAATTAAATGCATTTTAATCACCAAAACTTCCAAAATTTACCATAAATTATAAAAAAATCCAAAAAAAAGTAAATAAATATTTATTTTAAAGGTATTTTAGAGGAGAACTTAATAAAAATATTCTTAATTGATTTTGAACAGTAAATAGAGCTTAATTAAGGTTTAATTAAAAATTTAAATAACATAATTACTCTCTAATCATTCAAGTGATTAATCCCAAATTTTTTGAGATTATTTAAGAGGATGACTTGAGCCTCCTCTAATTTTCTTGGGTTTTATTACTTGTTTAATTAGGAAAATTGCTTAATTAAGCCTTAATTATTCTCCTAATCTAATTAATGGTTAATTAATCTCATGAATAGTAATCAATTAATTGATTAAGTGGTTAATCTTTGTTCAATAGTGAATAGAACCACGGGATAAGGTTAGGGCCTCCTTCCTAATCTATTTCCCTATGTTCATTTCATTAATCAAACTAATCAAGGCTTAATTAATTGATTGAACTACTTACTTATTTAATTAAATTGAACTCTTAATCCTATACAATCCAAATTACTTCAGACCTTGATTAATCAATTCTTGGGTAGCTTAGGGTTTCCATAACCTAAGTGAATCCTAAGAAAATTATAATTAGCTCATGTGTGGAGGAGAATTATAAGAGTACTTAATTAAGTTTCTTAGCTTAATTAATCATTAATTATGAGAAAATTATATTAGACCCCTATCATTTATTAGGACCATTGTTGATTTAATTTCCAATGTATGTGCATATCATATTGGCTCATAATTATTTGAGTAATTATGTTAAAGAAATATAGGGAAGGGTTAATTAATTGATTTAATTCATACCATAACTTAATTAATCCATAAAATCAACCTAATTACCTTTCATTAAATAAAAGTAATTTACAAACATGGGATGGGATTAAGATCAGCAAACTTTCGCTCATTTCTTCAAATTAAATCAAAACATAAACTTAAAATGATGATTAAAAAAGCCTTGGTTTTTTTTAAATGGTCTTGTTTGAGATGATTGTCCTTGGTAATTAACTTAGTTGAATGAAATCATGTGTTTATATTTAGTAATTCTTTTCCAATCATGTTAGATGTTGTATGTCACTTGAATCATTCATCCATGTTTTTCAAAATTAATTAAATCAAATGATTTTCCTTCATGTTAAACTTGTATGTGTTGATTAACATAATATATGTGTAGCTATTATCACTATTAAATTCAAATATATTTTCAAAAAAAACTTATAAATGAATAATAACATATGATGTGATGCTAGTTATAAATACATAAGAGATGTATGTGATTATACCTTAAGTATATGGAATGAAGCTTTCTTTTCTTTAATTCATGTGTGGCTTTACATGTATTTGAATGTTAATAAGTATATAATCCAGACATCCCAGGAACACGAGACTTTAGTTAGCCCCAAGGAGGTCATTTGATTACGTCACTTCCCTAATTAACAGTGACATGTACTTACTTGATTTTATTACATGTATTTTTACATTAGAATTTGGATAGAACTTTAATCCAAATTCATAAATGTGTCAATTGAAAAAAATGCAATCTTTACATGATTTTTCTTCCTTCATTTATGTATACATCCATATGTATTTGAGAAAAGCAAGTGTTTAGTCTGGACATCCCAGGAATACGAGGTTTAGTTAGCCCCAAGAAGATCATTTGATTACCTCACTTCTGGTTAATAATGTCATGTACTAGCTTATGTTTCTTATACATGTGTGTGTGTATTAAATTATGGAATTATAACCCCTCTTTCTTTTATCAAAAATCCATGCATTCATGAATGATTAAGTTATTTAATTAATTAATCATAAGATTGGAAGTTCTCTTTCTTATATTCATGCATGCAAATTTACATATGTTTGAATACAAGCGGGTATATAGTTTGGACATCCCAAGAATACGAGGCTTTAGTTAGCCCCAAGAAGAACATTTGATTACCTCACTTCCCTAGTTAATAATGAAATGTACCTATTTAATTTCATCCATATGTATTTTTGTATAAGAATTTAGTAGAGCTTTAAACTAATATGATTAAATAATTCAACCACATAAAATGATATAAACTTCACATACACATACATTCATAATTTAAGTGTACTAAAAATATGTTGCATGCATAGATACATTTAAGATTAAACCATATGTATGTTACATGTGATGGAAAGGAATGATTTAACATATGTCTGTTGACCTCACTTTTGGAGTGAGTCCTCAACTTTCTCATCATAGATCTAGGACTCTTATAGACACTAAGAGTTCCTTAGTGTTAAGACACTTCTAGTGATTAGGAGAACACTTGAATTAAGCTTAGAGACTTAAGAGGGTTACTCATAAAAATAGGTTGTGCCTTAGGGACTTAGAAGATTTACTTACCCTATAGACTAAACCTAATCCATGTTCATCATCTCGAATCCAATCCAAATTCAAACCTCAAATCAAATTCAAATTCCAAATCCAATTCCAAATCCAATTTCAAATTCAAATTCAAATGATTGGAACCCATAATCAAATCCAAAATCAAAATCTTTCCTAAGCCCTATGATTCTATCTTATGGACTTAGCCTTGACCAAATTCAAATTAATTTCAACTCAATTGATTCTCTCAAATATCAATTCAATCCTTCAATAAAACTATCAAATTCCAAACCAAAACTCAATTCCAAATGATTCAATTCTCAAATCAAACTAAGCCAAAATCCCTCTAAAGCCATATGGACCCATCTCCATAAGCTTAACCAAATCTTAACCTAAATCAACCTAAAATCAATTGATTTATTTATAAATCAATTATTTCTTCATTTATATTCACAGATATAAATAAAACCCACATTCCAATGGCAAAAAAAAAAAATAATAAACTAAGTTGATTTCCCCATTCAGCCCTTTTGACCTACATGCTTAAGTTTGGTCAAATGTGCCTCCAAATCACCCCAAACTCAAATGATTTTCTCATGGATCATTTATATCTTCATATATATGAAAAAATATAAATAAAATATAAATTCAAATGGCCAAAACCAAACCCAAATCAAATCAAACCTCCAATCTTAGCCTTTTAAGCCATTTCCTTGAACTTGGCCAATTGATATTATTGACCTCATTTTTAGGATGAGTTCTCAGCCCCTCCATCTTAGACATAGGACTCTTCTTAGACTTTTAGAGATGCTTAGTTTTAAGACACATCTAGTGATTAGGTGGACACTCAACCTAGCCCTAGAGACTTAGAAGACTTACCATAAGAATAGGTCATGCCTTAGGGGTATTAGAAAAATTTGCCTACCATAGCTTGAACCACATTCCTCACTTCCTTCCTCTAAGTCAAACTCCAAATAAAATCAACATCAAACCTAAATCAATTCTAACTTAGTTGATTTTTCCAAATCAAATCAATGCCAAATGATTGAAGCCCATGATTGAAATTACAAATCTTACCTAAGTCCTTTGATTCTTCTTATGGACTTAGCCTAAATCAGATCCAAATCACTTCAAACTCATAAAATTTTCTCACAACTCATTTATATTTTCATTTATACTCACATATATAAATGAAATATAAATTCAAATCAATCAAATCAAATTCCAAATTAAAATTCCAAGATAAAAAATTTTTCTTGAGTCCTTTAATCCCCTCTTAAAGACTTAGCCTAAATCAAATCCAAGTCACTTCAAACTCATGAAATTTTCTCTTAACCTATTTATATTCTCATTTATATTCACATATATAAATGAAATATAAATTCAAATCAATCAAACTAAATCCAAATAAAAAAATCTTTCCTAAATCACTTTGAATCCCTCTTATGGACTTAGCCCATATCAAGTTCAAATCACTTCAAATCCTTGAAATTTTCTCATAACCGATTTATATTCTCATTTATATTCACATATATTAATGAAATATAAATTCAAACAACCGAAACCAACTCCAAAAATCAAACTCAAATTAAATCAAAATCTAACCTAAGCCTTTCAAGTCAAAATCTTGAACTTAGCCAAATCAATTTCAAATCAAGCAAAACTCTTGATTTTTTCTTCATGATTCAATCAACCCTACAATCATGAATCCAAATATAAAAACAAACTTCAACCACCAAACCAAAACTAAATTCAATAATCAAGCCTAAGTCAAACTCATGTTCACCTTTTGAACTTGAAATTATCAAATGAATCAAAACTCATTTGACTTCAAACGACTTGCAAATGGATTTTTATTTTAATCATAAGTCCATATGTGAATTCAATCAAACTCCAATCAAGTTTTGAACAAGCCATTTGATTTACTCAGGCTCACTTGACCCAAATTAACCTAAAATACCCTTTTGAGCCAAATTCTAGTCCTAATCAAATTGGATTGAACTAAGCCCACTTAAGCCTCTCATCATGATCAACAACCATCATGAGATGATCAATCACTCAAATTGGGTCAAACCAAGTCAAACTTGAGGGTTGACCAAGTCAACACTTAGCCAAAATGAAACTTAAACTAGCCAAAATCCACCATAGGCCAAATTATTTGAAACCATTGATCTAAACTCATTCATGATCAATGTTTGAACTTGACCAAGTCAACATTTGAGCTTAACTTAGCCCAATTGACCACTTGACCCAAGTTGACCCAACTTGACCTAAAAAGTCAAAATATGTCAAAGCTTGATCTAAGCCAAATTGATTGAAACCAATGGGTCAAGTTCATTCCAAAATGATTTTTGAACTTGATCAAAGCCTTAATTGGCCAACTAGACCCAACCTAGCCCAATTGACCATGAACCCAACTTGACTTAAAAGGTTGAATTGAGCCAAACTCAAATATAAACCAAATTGATTAGAAACAAAGGTACCAATCCATTTCATATGACCAACCAAACCTGAACCAACCCGTGACCTAACCCAAATTGGTCAAATGGGTCAATTTGGTCAACTTGACCTATTTGACCTAAATAAACTCAATTGAACTAAAACCAAATATAAACCAAATTGAATCAAACCAAAGCCACCAAAATATTTCAAATGGTCATATGAACTTGGCACAACCCTTGGTTTGACCCAATTTGACCAATTGGTCAACTTATCCCAAGTTGAGCCATTTTGACCTAAATGGGTCAACATGAGCCAAATCGCATTAAACCAATTCCAATTTTAATGAAACTTGGCCTAACCTATTTTGAAAACATATCAAACATATTCAAATTGAAACCCAAGCCAAATGACCACTTTACCCCTAGGCCATAAGGTAATTTTTGGCCAAATCCACTTGGAATTTGGTCAAATCCTCTTCATGACCACTTGACACCCTCTTAGTGGACCAAGCGGACACTAGTGAGTGTGGTGCACTTAACCCAATGGGTTTGGGTCAGCCCAATCTAGCCTAAGGTCAAAACCAACCACTTGCTTGAAAATGGCAACATGGGATCCCTCCTCCACTTAGTTTAAGCACCTGGGAGCTCCACTACTCCACTCCTTAGGCCAAATTGAATGCAAGGACACCTCTAATAGCCTAACAAACCCACTCAAGGAGCTCAATTGGATCAAAATGGCAAGAGAAGGCATGACCGTTTGATTACATTACGGGGGAGATATACTCCCCCTAATTTGATTTCATTCCATCACTCTCACACTTGATTGAACTTAGGGAAGCCAGATCAAGAATTTAGAACTCTCCCCAAGCTCTCTCAAGCAACTTGAACTTCTCCATTTTTTGGTTTCCTTAGACTAAATACAGTGGAGCTCAAGTAAAAATTCAACTTACTCCACACTTCAAATCAAGCCAATTCCTCTTATAAGCTTCATCAGAGGGTTAAATTGAATTCACCCAAGCTCTTTTCCAAGCTCCAAAGGCAAGGAAGGACCACTATTGATCAAGACCAAGCTCAAGTGAAGGTGAACTTAACCCATAGAAGGATCCATCCAATTTCATGGCCTCAAAACCTCCATAAAGCTTCTTCTTCACTAGACGAAGCTTCTCTAAGGGAATCGAGTACTGGTGATCACCTCTGGAAAGGTAAGCCATTAAACCTAGCTCAATCTAGCCATAGTGTGGAGCTTTATGAAAGAAAGTATCACCCCATAAGATTCTAGTCATTAGATGTGATCTCCTTTGCATGTTGATGGTGTGGGTTGAGTTTGGATCCAATCCGAGCTCAATCAAGCTTGGATCTTCCCTTGGAAGATGGATAGTGGACATCTCCCATAGGAAATCTCAGAGATGAATCACAAACCATCCATCTCGCATATTTTGAATGGACGGTCTTGATTAAATCCACGTAGATCCCATATTTTATCCCTTTAGAACCAATGATTTAACCTCAGCCATCCGATCCTTGATCAGACGAATGACGAGAAAGCACCGCCTACACACGGCTATGATGTTACAACTTAAATAATGAATTCCATCACGTCATGTGGAAATCACATGCCACATCAGCCTCCACATGGCACCGGAGATTAAATATATAGTTAGGGATTTAAATCACTTAATTAATCAAGGAAACTTCAAAAATTCATATCTAAGTGTAGAAAAATAAAAAAAAGGTAAAATAAATTGCATATGAAAGGTATTTGAATCTAGAATATTATAACATTAATTTTAATGAATTTTGAACTGTGTTATTTTCTAGAGTTGGGTTTTATTGAGAATTTTATTTTATTAATTACTCTCTAATTACCCCACTGATTAATTCCAAACTTCTTGTGTATGATTAGTGGAATGACTTATGCCTCTCCTAATTTTCTTAGGATTTATTGATGGTTTAATTAGAGGAATTGCTAGATTAATTTCTAATTACCCTCTTAATGTAATTAGTTTAATTAAGTATATAATTAGTGGTTTAACCCCTTGATTGAGTTAATTAAGGTTTGTTTAAGTAAACAGGAGGTTTAGAGAATAATTTTAGGATGTTTTCTTTAAGCTATTTCTTAAATCCCCTCTTTCTTCCTTAATCTAAACTTAATTAATTCCTTAATTACCTAGCAAATCAATTTGATAAAATTTTAAAACCTTCCAGAACTTAACTAATCTATCTTGGGTAGATGCTTAGGTGTTCAATAACCTAAGTACATTGAATAAATCAAAATCTAACTCACATGTGTGAGAGGGGTTATGAAAGTACTTAAACCCCTTAGCTTAATTAATCATTAATCATGAGCCAAATGCATTAGGCCCTTTTCTTCTTAGGTGCATTGCTGATTTAAATTTCTTTTGTGATTTTATGTCATATCATTGACTCATAATTATTTGATTAAATATGCTAAGGTGGTATAGGTAAGGGTAATTATCACACTTAATTCATACCTTAACATAATCAAAATATAAAAAAAAAATCTAATCATCTAAAAATTAAACTAAAATGCCATACACATGGGGGAAATGGGTTAGGACTAGAAAAAATTCTTTCACATTTCCTAAATCAAACATAAAATAAATTCAAAATAAAAATCACATTAAACAAATTTTGATTTACTTTAAACTTTCTTGTTTCATAGGATTGTCTTTAGAAATTAATTAGGGTAAATGAATTTACATTACTTTCATCACTTTATTTCTTTCCTAGTATGGTAAATGTGTATGTCATATGAAATTTATGCATTCATATCTTTTAAAAATCAAAATCAAAATGAAATATTTTCTATATGTCAAATTGCATGCTTTGTCTAAAGTGAAATATGAATGGATATTATCATTATTAAATCCAAAACTATTTTCAAAATCTATAAATCAAACACCTAAAACTGAAAGTGTGCTACTTATAATTATTTTTAAGCTTGCATGTGGATATAAATATGATGATGTGCATAATATGGCTCTCCTTCTCTTTTCTTTTTGCATAATTTTGAATAGGATTTGACAAAGTGTATAGTTCATTTGAAAAGAACACAACACTTTCCTAACCTTATTCCTATCCATTCCTATGCTATTACCTAAGAAGGACATCCACACTTGTACATATAAACTGCATAAACAAAACAAACAAACAAATACAAACTTTTTGCATCTTTTTTTTTTCCATTCATTTCTTTTATACATGTGTTTGTATTTAAGGAAAGTGGTATATTAGTTTGGACAATCCCGGGGTTGCAAGGCTTTAAGTAGCTCTAACTAGGTCTTGTACCTTATATCTCTAGTGCTAACAATAGTGTCGTACTCACTTATATTTTTTATACTTGTAAACGTGCATATGAAAAATGGATAAAAGAATCACCCTCTTCTACTTAACAAAATCATGCATACATGAAACATTCCAAATTTCCTTAAGCAAACTTTCTTAGCATTCATTATTAAAGTGTGCTAAATACTTGCATCACATGTATATATATGCTTAGGATTCATTCATGTGCATGACACACATGTGGGAAAGAAATAAAATATTGTGTGTTTTGCGGTAGTAATTCTCTTTACTTAATCTTAAATGTCTTTCTTTTTGAATAGGTTTGTTTAGGTAAAATATAAACTTAGGATTAATTAAAATACATAAGAAAATATTCACTAAACAAAAAAATTATTAATGAATTTACCTTAGAAATCACTTAAGGTAGGGAGGAAAGAGAAGTTCTCTTCTCTTTTCCTCTCTTTACAACACTTAGTAATTAAGTAGGTTCATTCAAACCAAATCAAATCATCAAATAAAATTAACCCAAATCAACTAAACAACTTAAATTGAAACCATCCTCTAAGTTGAACATTTTCATTCTTAGAAAATCTAAACCTTAAAGCCTAGCTAACCACACCACACAAACCTTTTAAAACACACACATTAGCTTAAGCCACCACTTCTAGTCTTATGTTAGGGTGGTGCATGGTTTGATGTTTGATTTTATTTTATGATGTGATATTTTAGTCTGGATGTTAGGGTGTATGTGCATAGAATGAATGGTAGGATAATTTAGTCTAATCATTATTTTTTACAGGGGATTGTGCTTAAGGGGCATTGTAATAAAAATATAAATACTTTTGCTGTGCAGGTGCTTATACCCCTAAGCATAATCCAATAGGTTAGGTGGACTTGGTTACCTATGTGTGAGGTGCTAAGTCTAATATACATGCTTGGGATTTGTATGGTTTGTTTAGCTAATCTCTATTTTATAAGTGTTAGTTAAATTTACTTTTTCATTTTCATGTATCTTTTATAATTAGGATTTTTGGGATGAATGTTATGGGGGATTAGGATGAGCATTGGTCATAAGATTACATCTTATGTACCATGTGAAACCTTTAGAGAAACCACCTTCCAACCATCCAAAATAAGGAACTAAAAGAAGAAAGAAGAAAGAAGAAAAGAAGAAATGAAGACCCCCATAACATGAATTTTTTTACTTTATTGTAAATTAATTCATTTATAATCTTGGTTGTATAAGGGTAGAGCTCGGCTACCCAGTTTATTTTTTTTTAAGTTTGTATGGTGGTGCCCGACCACAAATGACCTTTTATTCTTTTGTGTTAGCTTTATAAAATGTTTGATGTTTTGTTTAGCTTGTGCATTAAGATAGTTTTCCTAGTTTCTTGCTTGATTTAATATACGACTTAGATGATGATTAGGCTCTTAGGAAAAAATAAATCTTCTACTAAATTAATCAACTCAAAATTAAAATTAAACAACTCATAACCTCATTTAAAGCCTAAGTTAAAGTCAAGATAAAAGAATTAGCAATCCCTTAGCTGGATGAGTATTTCTTTTATAACATTATACATAAAAGCATATTATTTCACTCTTGATTAGAGGGATTCCACCTTTGCCATAAAACTTGGCTTGACATTTGAGAGCAATGGTGGAAACACACCTCCTTTTCTCTCTGAATTTGGCCCATAATCTTATTTTTGATGCATTAGGCATATGAATCCTATAAGCCTGAGTCAAATGATAATCTACTAAATAAAAGTAAAATGTAACATGTTTTGCAATAGATTTAGGTCTTTTTTCATGCCCTTACATGATCCAGTCTCTTAGGGAGTGAGTTTAAGGACTTAGTCTCTTTCTAAAATAAACAACAGCTTAGCTATCTTGCATAAAACATATGACTTGCTTACATGAATTTAAAATCATAGGAGGAGTTAGTTGGCGGCCACCCCCAGGTGGTTGTAAGTCCAAGCAGTCAAGTGATTTGTCATCTCTTGTGGAGGCAAACCAAATACCCAATTTTGCCTTAGATTTAGGTTGTGCTTTTGGCCCTAGCTAAAGCTCCCTAGATTTAGGTTCTAAGGTTGCTTCTCCCTTCTATGGGTCATAAGCATAAATCCTCACCTCTTAGGCATTTCCATAACCATGTATTGTGGAATTATAAGCCCTAAACTTCTAATAAAATTTCAACTCAAATAAATGATTTAATTTCAAAAATGTAAAGCCCAAACATAAGATAGTTTGGGATGTCTACTAGGCTTCCTATTATCTTAAGCATCCCCTACTTATTTTTATTTGGCTTCGATAAGAACTCCCACCTCTTGATTGATCCCACTTGATTTGCTAAAAAAAATAAATAAATCGATTAATAGTCCTACCTATTGAAATCTTTAGAGACAACGATCATTTACCTTAATAGAGAGTATTCCTAAGAAACCCTTTCCTTAGGATGTAATTAATTAAAGAGGCTTTCCTCCATAGGGAACTTAACGAACCCAATTTAAAATAAACCTTACTTTACTTTCCATGTAAAGTAAGGGAAGAATCTCTGGTACATATGCAAACCCATTGTCCTTAAGAGTTCTTATTGAGGTGATTAGGTCCATTGTAAGGTGGTGACTTCTATATTTCGAGATAGTACACCTCTCCTCAATGTCATACCCAATCATCCTCAATAAGAACATCTGTGATCTATCCAAAATGCATAAAATAGTATATCTATCTTCATTTTTATTTCACATAGATTGAAGATGGAAGTATACTTCTTTAAATTGATAATATAAATTTCATACCCAAATCAATTCAAAACCCTTCCACTTCATGAATCAATCATTCCTTCAATCATTAACCCAAATATAAATGAAAACTATAATTATCAAACCAAACTCAAGTCAAGTCTAAGCTGACTTGAAAACTTCAAATGAACCAAAACCCATCCCAAAATTTTAATTCAATCTGGATATATGAAAAACCATCAAACTCATATAACTCAAACCTAAGTCAACGGTCCCTTTGACCAAGTCAATCTTTAACCCAAATGAAACCCAAACTAGCTAAAATCTGCGCTGATTAGATTACACTAGAGCTGCGGTATTTCCTCCCTTATGCCTTAAGTTTGATCCACGCTATCTGATCCAATATCGAACGATGGGGATAAATACCCCGTCTACTACTAGTTGATGTGGCATGTGGATGTGATAACTTAAAGAACCAATCTGGCGCATTGAAAATTGCTCCATTTATATGTCAGCGATATTAATTAGTGGTTGTTTAATTAATTTTTTAATATTGAAACTTTAAAAATACATAACTAATTATAAAACAAATCCAAAAAATATAAATGAGGGCTCATTTTAAAGGTATTTAGAGGGGAATCCAATAAAATTATCATTAATTAAATTAGAATAGTAATTTTTTCTTAATTAAAGTTTAATTAAAATTGTAATTAACCTAATTACTCTTTAATTAATCATCTGATTAATTTTGAACTTTTTGAAGATGTTTAGGGGGATGACCTCTACCTCCCCCATTTTTCTTAGAATTTATTAATTGATTAATTGGGCTAATCAATTGGTTAAGCCTTAATTACCCTTTTAGCTTAATTAATGATAATTAATCAATTAAATAGTAAATTAGTTAATTAATTAAGCTTAATGACATCTGTTAATAATGAAGGGATTTAAGGAAATGTATTGGAACCTTTCTTCTAATTTTTTCCTTAAGCCCCCATCATTTTCTTTAAAGAGTTAATCAATAATCCATTAATCACTTAATTAACTAATTAACTTAATTAAAATTTGGATTGCTATAGAATTTAATTAATTAAGCAAAGGACTTGGGGATAGGGATTGAGGCCTCTTTCTTGGTCTCTTTCCTTAAGCCAATTTTATCTCACTATTCAAGGATGGTTAAGGCTTAATTAATTGATTCATGGTTTAATTAATCTAACTTAAAATTCAAATCATCTTGAACTGGATTACTTAAACTTTGGGTTGATCTTTAGAAGTTTAATAATCTAAAGAAGCTTAATGAAATTATGATTGGTCTACATGTGTAGAGAAATCATAAAAGTAATTAAACAAATCCCTTAAGCTAAATTAACTATTAATCATGAGCTAATTGCATTAGGCCTCTTTCATTTCTTAGGAGCATTGCTAATTTACTTTTATATGTGGTTGCATATCATGTTGGCTCATCATTATTTAGTTAATTAACCTAAGGTGATGTTTGGGGATGGGTTAAGATCAACAAACTAAGCCTCAATTTCATAAATCTAAACCAAAACATAAAATCAAAAGTGACTTTAAGAAATTTTGGTTCATCTTAAATTAGCTTATTTAACATGCCTGTCTTTAAGAATTAGTTGGATTGAATGAAATTATATGCTTGTATTTTTTTATTTATTTTCAATCATATTAAAGTGTTGTATGCCACTTGATTCATGCATTCATTTCTTCAAAAATTAATAAAAAATAAATGATTTCTTTTATGTCAAATTTGCATGTGTTGACTTAATTAAAAATATGTGTGGCTATTATCACTATTAAATCTCAAATGTATTTTCAAAAGCTATTAATGAATAATAATACATGTTATGACATTAGATATGCATGCATAAGAGGTGCATGTGAATATGAGCTTAATGTATGAAGTGAAGTTCCTTTATTTCATTCATATGTTGATTTGCATAAGTTTGAATGTTAATGGGTGTATTAGTCTGGACATTCCAGGGATACACGACTTTAAGTAGCTCGAAGGAGGTTCCTACCTCACTCCCCTGGTGCAAAATAATGGTGACGTACCCATTTTATTTCATTCTTATGCATCTTGACATTAGAATTTGGATAGAGCTTTAATTCATTCACACAAATAAATAAATTAAATTAAATGCAATTTTTGCATGATTTTCATTCTTATAGTTATTTATACACTCATATGTATTTAAGAATAGTGGGTATATCTAGTCTGGACATCCCGGGGATGCATGGCTTTAAGTGCCCTAAGGAGGTTCCTACCTCACTCCCCTCGTGCAAAACAATGGCAAAGTACTTGCTTAGAACTTTCATACATTTGAATGTGTATTTAGCTAAAGAATGATAATTATTTTTTTTTCTATAAAAAATCATCCATACATCCTACATTTAAGTGTGGGAAATATATATTCTATGTATAGATATGTTTAGGCCTTAATCATATGCATGCCACATATGATGTAAAGAAAGAAATAAATAAACATGTGTTGTGTGATAGTAATTAACTTAAAATAATCTTAAGATGCCTTTCTTATTGAATGAAATTATTTAAAGTGATCCTAAACTTAGGATCAATTAAAATATGTGATAATCCATTCATTAAAGAAAATTGATTAATTAATTTGTTTTAGATGTGGCTTAAGATAGGGATAAAATAGAGTGATCCTCTCTTTTCTTCTCTTTATAACACTTAGTTGCTAAGTATAGGCCAAATGAAATAAATCAAATTACAAAATAAAATCCTCAAATCAATTAAATGACTACAAGTGAAACCATCTTTTAAATTGAATCTTTCACATTTAGAAAATCATAACAAAGCTTAGTTAAGGCCTACCACACAAGCCTTAACACACACACCTTAGATTAAGTCACTTCTAGCTTTATGTTAGGGCGATGCATGGATTATGAATGTTTGGTTTTATGATATATTTTTGTAGACTGGATGTTGGGGTGTATGTTTCGTGGACTAGATGTTAGGTCATGATTAGCCTAATTATATTTTCTACAGAAGATTGTGCTTAAAATAAATATAAATGCTCTCTTTTATAAGTTGCTTAACCACTCAGCATAATCTAAATTAAGACATGTGGACTTGGTTACCCATGTGCTGGGTGCTAAGTCCAAATTATACATATAACTGCTTGGGTTGTATGATGTGTTTAGCTAAAGCTTATTTTGTAGAAGTAGTTAGATATACTTTTTCTATTTTTAATGTAATTTTGCATCAGGAATTAGGATTTGTGTTATGGGGATTAGGATGAGTAGTGGCTAGAAGGCTTTATCTTGGGAGGCCCCCGTGATGCCTTCAAAGTAAGCAAATCCAAATGAAGAAAATGGAGATATGCAGAATGAAAACACCACACACACACACACACATGAAATCAAGACATATCATTGAACTCTATTTAACATACCTAAATTTGTTAACTAGATTTCCCTCTTTTAAAATCACAAACACATTTTGAACCCTATTTGGCATACCAAATTTGTCAAATAAAGAGTTCCCTTACCTTTCTAAAATGGAAGAGATCAAATTATGAACACATTTGATTCCTACTTAACATACCAAATTTATTAAGTAAGAATCTCATTTTTATATTATAAATATATTTGATTTCTACTTAACATACCAAATTTGTTAAGTAAGTATCCCATTTTCAAAAAAAAAATCATCAACCACACTTGAGTCCTACTTAACATACCAAATTTGTTAAGTAAGAGCCCCATTTTCAAAAAATCATCAATCACATTTGACTCCTACTTAGCATACAAAATTTGTTAAGTAAGAGTCTCATTTTCAAATCATAGTACATTTAATTCCTACTTAACATACCAAATTTGGTAAGTAAGAATCTCATTTTCAAATCATATCACATTTGACACCCACCTAACATACCAAATTTGTTAAGTGAGGGTCTCATTTTCAAAAGCAAACATATATCATGAACACATTTGACTTCCACTTAACATACCAAATTTGTTAAGTGAGAGTCTCATTTTTCAAAATACACATTTGATTCCTACTTAACATACCAAATTAGTTAAGTAAGAATCTTATTTTCGTATAAAAAAAAACTCTTGACTATTACTTGACATACCAAATTTGTTAAGAGTCTCATTTTCAAAATCATCATATCACATTTGGCTTCCACTTAATATATCAAATTTGTTAAGTGAGGGTCTCATTTTTAAAATATACATTCGATTCTTACTTAACATACCAAATTTGTTAAGTAAGAATCTCATTTTAATATCATAAAAAATACTTGACTCCTACTTGACATACCAAATATGTTAAGTAAGAGTCTCATTTTCAAAATCATCATATCACATTTGATTCCTACTTAACATACCAAATTTGTTAAGTGAGAGTCTCACTTTCAAATCATAATACACTTGATTCCTATTTAACATACTAAATTTGTTAAGTAAGAATCTCATTTTCAAATCACATCACATTTGATTCCTACTTAACATACCAAATTTGTTGAGGAAGAATCTCATTTTCAAATCACATCAGATTTGATTCCTACTTAACATACCAAATTTGTTAAGTAAGAATCTCATTTTCAAATCATAATACACTTGATTCCTACATAACATAGCAAATTTGTTAAGTAAGAATCTTATTTTAAAATCATAACACATTTGACTCCCACATAACATACCAAATTTGTTAAGTGAGAGTCTCAATTTCAAAAGCAAATATATATCATAAACACATTTGATTCCTACTTAACATACCAAATTTTTTAAGTAATAATCTAATTTTCATATCATAAAAATACACTTGATTTCTACTTAACATACCGTTGAACTCATTTTTGGAAGAAATCATTTTAGCAATGAGAAGATCTCAAGTTCAAATAGGAATTTCCTAATTCAATATTCAAGTCACTATGCTTACTAACTTAGGAAATGCATTTTGAGCTAAATCCAATCTACTTGGTTTGATTCAAAATAAAGTTAAATATCCAACATAAATTAAATCAATTAAATTAATGAAAATAAAATGAAAATGAAAATTCAATCCTAAAGTCAACTCTAGTCAACCTAGGATTGACTTAAGTGGGCCCACTTGGTCAAAAAATCAACCCACTAAAATTTGACCAAATCAAATTATCAAAAATATTTCAAATGGTCAAATAAACATGTTTGATGATAATGACAAAGAAATTTGAGTTCATTGAGGCCTATATTAGGTAAGTTAAATTCCTTAAATCAAAATAACCTAAATAGGCTACATTGAACTCAAACCCAAGAAAGATCAAAATAAATCTGAATTATTTGTCCTAAATCATATGGGATGGTGATGGGATATAACCCAATTCCCTATTGGGTGTAATTGGGTGAAATGGGTCATTTGACCCAAAAGAAATTATGTTTAATTCACTTAACCCAATTTGGGTTAAGTGAGTTAAATAAGACAAAATGAATAGGAAAATTCAAATCACTTTGAACCAATGCATATGGGATGGAGATTAATCCTCTTAAGCCTTGCTAATGAGAGAATTAAGTGCTAATTAACCTCCCTAACTAAGCCACTTAAGAAATTAAATGACAAAATCCAAAATGAATAAAAAAATTCACCAAGGGAAAGTAAAATCCATTTTCCCTTCCCTATCTCCCCACCTCTTCAGCCTAGACACTTGTAAGGTAGAGAGGGGGATCATAACAAGCTTCCAAGCTCTCTTCATGCTCCTCCCTAGTCGACCAAGGAATAGCCTAAAAGAGCTTTAAAGCTCTCGACCATATATCAAACCACACACACACACTTCCCCAAGGAGAATTGAACTTTCCTTCACCTTCATACATCCGAACCGAAGCCAAACGAAATTTTTTTCCCTCTCCCAAGTGTCCTTAACCATTGCAAACCACCAAAGCTAAAATTTCAAATTAAGGGTTGGTCTAGGGAACAATCTGTAAGGAATTAACCCAATTCCTTTGGCAAGCAAGTTCGATTCAAGGTTTTGAAGCTCTAGGATCAATTCCAATGCTAATCGTCCAACGAATTAAGGTATGCCATTAACGACCTTGAGCTTTTTTCCTTTAAAATTAAGTCATTTTCATAGGAAACATGATCTTTAATATGATCAAATTGTATAGAATCATAAGATATCCTTCAACGATCATGTAGCAATTGAAATCACTTGATTTCATGCTCTGGATCATTCACAATTAGCAAAATACATTGAACGGCCCTCGGCACTTGCAGGAAATGAGGAGATGAGCTCTCCACCTTCCAATCCATGTATTTGAATTAGACGATCTAGATCTAGGTGGACCAGATCAATTTTCACTCTTTAGGAACTACGAGATCGATCTAGACCGTCTGATCTTCGATCGGATGGTCCAAGATCATCCTGCATAACGCGTGGGCTGATGTGGCGTCACATGGGTGCCATGTGGACCAACCCGTGCATGCCATGCGGCAAGATATGCCACACAAGTGCATGCCACACGACATGTGGATCTCGCGCGGGCCCCTTCACTTAAAACTATTAAATATTGTTATTTAACAGTTTAAAATAATTAAAAAACCAACAAAAATTGATAAAATTCATAGGAAAATAAATACAAATAAAAAATGCAAATGAAAGCTCTATGGATTCATCTTGATGAGAGGAATCTATAGAAATTAAAATCCCTAATTTTTATTAAGTATTTCCCCCTTAATTTGGGTTTATTTGAAAAATACTAAACCCTAATTACTCTCAAATTAATAATCCAATTAATTTGAAACTTTGAGGCAATGAAATTAAGCATAAAGCACACCTTAGGTAAATTTTTCAGGATTTAATTCACTGAATTTAATGAAAATTGAAATTTCATATGCTTAACTTTTAAATTAATAAAATTAATTAATCCTTAATAAAATAATTAGTAAATTTTAATTGAACAACCTTAAATCACCCAAATGAACTTTAGTGAACATTAAAACATCACTTAAACTCAATTAAACCAAATAATCCTTAAATTGACATAATTAGGCAATTAAATAAATTAAATAACTTAAACTTAATTAAATCATAATAAATCAACCAGTTAACCAAAAATTATTAATAAACCCTCATTGGAAAGGTATTTCAGTAAAGAATTTAAGAAAAATAAAACCCTTAATTGAATCTCATTGAATTAGGATTAATTTAGATTTAATAAAATAATTAAAACTTTAATTACTCCCTAATTACAAATCTAATCAAGATTAAACTTTGAACACTTAAAATTGGCATATAACCTCACTTGCCAGAAAATTTTCAATCCCAATTAATCTCAGGATTAGGAGTTGTTAAATTTTTTAAATCCTTAGGTCAATGTTAATCAAATAATAGGTTAAGAAAATTAATTAATCTATTAAATTAATTAGTAATTTAAATAAATTTCAATCAAACATTAGAAAATGATTAAGAAACTTCTCTAAATATTCGAAGTCAATTAAAGTGATCAAATTCAATCTTAGGTTAATGAAATAAAACCTTGGGTTAACAAAAATTTTAATTTACTTAAATCTTAAACTTTGAATTAATAAAATTTAATGAAATCATTCATCTCTAATGAATTTTAAGAATGAATTTAAAACTTAGGTCAATTAAATCAGATCAAATAATTAACTCGAGTACTTTAGGTTTAGCTTAATCCATGAACAAAATTAAAGTACTAATTCATATTAATGAACTTAAACCTTAAAGCTTACAAATCTATAATTTAATAACTTAAGTTAAATTGAATAAAATCAAACTCTTTAAATTAACATAAGCCAAATCAAATGAAACCCACATAGCTTAAATTAAAATGAAACAAATCAAACAAATTAAATCAAACAAAGTAATTCAAACAAATGAAATAATTCAAATCAAATCTAAAAAGAAAAGAAACATAAAACCAATACAAACATAAACTACATCAAAAGGATTAATTAAGATATTTAAGGATATTAGCTAGACTTTTGAAAATTTCAGTAGGATTTAGGATGTGGAATAAAGTGAGTTTCACCTAAAAAATGAAATTCATTCTATTTTTCATTCTTGAAAGCTTATACAACTTTAATAAAATAAAATGGAATAAAAATGGGAATTAAATCACTAAACCATTTGAATTGAAACCACCTAAACATAAAAATTAAAAAAAAATCAAACTTCAAATTTCAACTTGAGCTTAAAGGAGCCTAGCAAAGCCTTACCACACAAACCCCTCTTTTACACACACTATATTACTTAGGTCATGATCTCTAGATCTAGGTTAGATCGTTCTATGATTTTCTTTTAATCTTCTATGATATGTTGTACTTCACATGTCTATGTGGTGTATTGCTTTATCCTAGATGCCTAGGCTTGTTTGCTGTTAGATTGGACGTTAGGGCATTCCTTCTAGATTTAACTGTTTCTACAAGGGACTATGTTAAAGGAATCGTTGTAATAAATAAATCATAAAATTGATGTTTGCTTGCAAGTTCAGAAAATCCCCTAACATAGTCCATAGGATAGGTGGGCATGGAAAGCAACTAATGTTAAGCCTGTATATTTGTGAAATATAAACTACTTTGTGTGTTGTATTTATTTTCTAACATCTATTTTGGAGGGCTTATGATTTTTTTTAAATTTTAAATGTAAATTTGAGCTTAGAACTAGGTTAATATCTATGGGGTCTAGGATTAGTAGGAGCTGACCCAACCATGAGATGGTGCGATGGTCCCCTATGGAGCCCGGTGGATATCCTTAAAGAAGGAGACTTTCCTAGAAAGAACACCCATAAATCTAAACTTGTAGTTTTAGGCCAAGTTGTATAAGGGCAGAACTAGGCTGCCCATTTTTCTTTCATCCGGGGTGTGAAGCGGTACCCGGCCGCATTGGCCTGATTTCATTAATTTAATTTAGCTTGATTTATTTTGGGTGCGCAATAGAAACAACATGTTTTTTCTAGGTTTCTTTCTATGCTATGTTTGTGCTGCGATGACTGCTTGGACGTAGGCTCATAGGATAAACTAAATTTTATACCTAACTAAATCAATTGAAATATAAAAATAAATATAACTCATAATCTTTATATGAAAGCCTAAGCATTAAATCAAGATAATAAAATTTTAGTAACCCCTTAGCTGGATGTTTAAAATTATGCATAAATCATATTATTTCACTTTTGATTAAGGAAGGACTTCCATCTTTGCCAGAGAACTTAGGCTTGACCTTTGAGAGCCTATGATGGAAGAACACCTTCTTCTATTCTGATTTGGCCCATAACCTTTTTCTAATTGCATGCATTAGGCTTAAATTGCATACCTATGGCCTAAAAGGAATCATGAGTCAAAAATCATAAAAATCTAAAAAAATATGCATTAGTTTGGTGCATCCTCATGCCCTACATAATCTTAGGGATTAGGGAGTGAGTCTAGGTTTATAGATTTCTTTCCTATGAATACAACAGCCCAACCATCTTGCATTCATATGACTTAGTCTAGGTTTATAGGTAGTGTTAGCTGGCAACCTTCTCCAGGCAGGTTGTAAGCCCAGAAGAGTCAGGGATAGGTTAGTTCTCTTAAGTGAAAAGAATGACTGATAATTACCAAAATAGAACTAGATTGAGCATCTAACATGTGTTAGAAGCACCTGTAGACTAAGTTCTGAAGCATCCTTTTTAGGAATAAGTCTTCAACCCTAGGCATTTCTGTAGTCTTGTGCTGATAGAATCTAAGCCCTAGATTTCTAAGAAAATGATAATTTAAAATCTAAAATAAAATCCCAAATTTGAAGCCCAATCATAGGATAATTGAAATGTCTACTAGGCATATAGAATCAATAGATATTTTCTACTCTTTCTCATTTGACTCTTAAAAATAGCTCTCTCTAATTTGGACCTCTCCTAATTAAATTTTCCAAAAAATAATCTTTTGAAAGCTACCTAGCAGTCTTTAGGAATAACGACTTATTTCTTTAATCGAGAGTATTCTTAGGAAGAGACCCTTCCTAAGATGTAATTAACTATAGGCTTGCCTTTATAAGGATCCATGATCCTAAAATAAAATAAACCTTGTTATACTTTTCCATGTAGTCCAGGGGAAAATACTCTAGTACATGCAAGACCTATTAGCCTTAGGAGTCTTTTATTGAAATGATCAAATCCATTACAAGAGAGCATGTTTATCTTTTGAGATAATATGTTTATTCCTTAATGCCATATTTGGTCATCTAAATAAAATATTCCTAAACTCTATGTTGTGTCATTTCTTTTTTCTATTCTAGAGAAAACAGCAACACATACTAAATTTGTTAAGTAAGAGTCTCACTTTCAAATCATAGTACACTTGGTTCCTACTTAACATATCAAATTTGTTAAGTAAGAATCCCATTTTCAAATCACATCATATTTGATTCCTTCTTAACATACCAAATTTATTAAGTAAGAATCCCATTTTCAAATCATAATACATTTAATTCCTATTTAACATACCAAATTTGTTAAATAAGAATCTCATTTTCAAATCATAATACACTTGACTCCTACTTAACATACCAAACTTGTTAAGTAAAAATATCATTTTCAAATCATAATCACATTTGACTCCCATTGAACATTACAAATTTATTAAGCGAGAGTCTCATTTTCAAAACACAAATCATAATCACATTTGACTACTGCTTAACATATCAAATTTTTTAAGTTAGTGTCTCATTTTTAAAACATAAATCATAATCACATTTGATTCCCACCTAACATACCAAATTTATTAAGTGAAAGTCTCAATTTGAAACACATATCAACACATTTTGCCTCTACTTAACATATCAAATTTGTTAAGTAAGAAGCCCCACTTTCAAATCAAATCAATATATATCACACACATAACAAATTATCACAAGCAAAGATACTTTCAAAAAATTTCAAACATATAATCAAAAGTTTTTCTTAGCATACCTAAATTTGCTAAGTAAAGATTTTCCAAATCAAAATTTTCAAATAAGACACATAATACAAATACTTCAAAGGTCTCTCCAAATATTTGAACCATGTCCAAACTACTTAAATTGGTTGAGTATGTGTTCTAAATCAAAATCATATGGAAAAGTCTCTCCTCCAAATATCAAAAAATCTTTTCAAAATTCAATGAACCCCACTTAGCATACATAAATTTGTTAAGTGTGGGTTCAAATTTCAAACTAAGTATAGAAGTCAATGATTGAAGTTAGATATCAAGGCAAGGGTCTGACTCTATTATGTTTCAATAAATGCAGTGATTCTAGTACAGTCAATCTTTCTAGTTTCCAATCAGTGCAGTGATCATGGCTCCCAAAAAGTTCATCTTCTCTTTTTCCTCTAGTGTAGATTTAGCCTTGGATCAGGCCAATCTCACCATGACTAATACTGCCCACCTGATCTATTTTGGTCTTGGCTTTGAGGGAGTCCATATTACTTGTGAGGGGCGGCCCTCACAATGATTAGTAGGGAGGAGGTGGTGGGACAAATGCCACACATTCGTTTGGATATCCCATCTGATTCTGAGTTTCCCTCATTGAAGAATAAGGACGCAGTTGTTCCCATGCCTCATTTAGTGTCAGTTTCAGTAACTACCCACTCAGTTGCCTCTGCCATTGCTACAGTGAGAGCTATTACCTCTTCTTTGGTCACCCCAAAGGGGAAGGCTATCGTAGCCTCTGATATAGTATCCTTCACTTTTGAGGTTGGTACCAATTCTTGCTCTACTCTGCTCACCCATACCCAACACCACAATAAAAATTGAAAGATCAAGCAAGATCATGAGCTAGTAACTAGGGAGCTTGATGTTGCTTCCCATATTACTGAGGAGGGTTCTCCCCGTGAGACCTCTCCACTTTTAAGTTGTAGTAGGTTCCACCCTCTCTCAAAATCAGATGGAGAGGAGACTACCAGAGGATTGCTACATCTCCTCGCCACCAACATACCATGAGACATCGGTTAGAAAGCATAAGAGGCCCTATGCTGACTTAGGACTATTCCACACCATGTCGGTAGAGCTTACAGATGCCCAGAGTCTGATACCTTGTTTGACTCATGATCTATGATCCCTTAGAGTGTTAGGGGTCAGATCCATAGAGAGAGATCTGTGGAGGCTGAAGTATCTATGGATCTGATAGAGTCAACTTTGATCCTGATGAGGATGACATGTTGGATGACATAGTTGAAGTCCACATGGCTGATACACTAAGATTCTTATAGCGAGATCAGCTTAACTAGGAAGGTGTTGTGCTCGAGGAAGGTGACACTTCTCACTCAACTCAGTACCTCCTCCACTAGCTCAGATAGAGAGATGATTACATTGACATGATGGGGAAGAAAAATAAGAAGTTGATGGTAGTAGTTTCAGCATTGTGGAACTCAGCCTAAATTTCATAGCCTTCTCCCATGATAGCCGACCATCTAGAGTTGATACATACTTTAGAGCATCCTAGGTGCACTCCTGTAGAGGATGACGCTGGTAGCTTGCATAAGAAGGTTACAGATGGCACCTTCATGCATGAGAAGGATATTAATAATATGGTAGAGTAGCAAGTGAGAGAAGTGATGGTGGAAGCCCAGGGGAGCTCATCTATTCAAAGGGTAGACCAAACCCGAAGGAATTTAATGTAGTTCAATACCCTAATGGTTTTGTACCACCTTCCTTCAAAATCTTTGATGCCAATGGAACTTGTATCAACATATTGCAATGCTAGTGGCAGTGACACACTATTATTTAGACTTTTTGAGATGAGGGTTGCATTTGATGGTATCTTGAAGTCCAATGGTTCGGTAGAGACTTTTATTGAGTTGGAGCACCTCTTCATCAAGAGGTTTGTTGGAGCTCATCAAAGAGTGACTATAGGCGATCTTATTGTAGCAAAATAAGTTCTGATGAGTCCATGAGATTATATTCTCGATGGTGTGGGAGCATGAATTGGTATGTTGTCAGCATTGGGATTCTTCTCAAGATATTTCATAAATTCATGTAAGCACCATGACATTTGAGCTAATCAAAGCTAACCTATAAGAGGAAGCCAAATAGTTGCCCTCTCTTGACCAATCATCTTGGCCCAAGCCTTAGAAGGTGTTTGAGAAGAAGCCAGGGATAGTTGTTCATGGATGAGAGCAGCCACCATAGTCAGTGTAGACCTGGGCTTAGCGGCCTCTTTTGCCAGTCCTCTATCACCACCTGATCTTGTCACCTCCACAATGGCCATTCTACCATTTACCTACCGGTGATACTCCTCCCCCTGATAGTATTACTACTCTTGTCGAGAAATTCAATAATCCATATTCATTCAAAAGGGAGGTAGTTTGAAAAATCTTTAAGAATCTCTTAAAAAAACCTAACTTTCAGTTACCTGAGCCTAAAAGGCCAAAGGAAGTGGGAAAGAGTAATGATCCTAACTATTGTCCCTACCATCGCATGGTCAGTCATGTCTTAGAGGATTGTATTACTTTTAAAGATTGCCTTGAGGGTAGCTACAAGTTAGGTGTCATAGTCATCCTTGAGGAATACCTATTAGAACAACCCTCCAGTTCAATTAAGGTAATCATCGAAGAAACTTGTGATCCTCTTAAGATAAAAGAAGGTTAGGATATTGCCTTATCCCGAACCTCTAAAAAGATAGTTTCTAAAATCAAGAAACTCTCTTTATAAGTGGCTAAAGTAGCTCAAACCTCCAACACCAAGGAAGGTTTGCAAGTTGTGAAAGACAACTTGAAGATGGTGACATCCCAGGAGCAGCATGAGTAGTCCACCTTACTTGCCCAGGATAGTTTAGTAGTGCAACAACCATCTGAGTCTAGCTCTCCATCCACAGTTGTAGCTACTACCTCTTCCTTCACTAGCCCCTCTTCTGCCAACAGGAGCATTATATCAGTGGACAAGAACATTAAACCCCTTACCCCACTTACTTTGTTAGATTTCTATCTTGTACCTCCACCTAAAAAGAAATCAATGAAGAAAGCTTTTGCTTATAACTCGGCCACTTCTGATACTTTAGATTTTATTCCTCTTAAAAACTCTCCAAGTGTAGAAAATAATAGTGATAGTTGTAGTCAGATCCACTCTCTTCTAATTGAAATCAAACTTTCCTTTTTAAAATCAATTGGTTCACCACTTGATTGACTTCAGAACTCTAAGGATCCCATAGGATAAGGTGTAGGTATACTTGTTGAAAATGTTAAACTTTTTACAAGTTCATCATTTCAAGAAGTCCAAATCACTGCTGACAAAGTTCTACCTCCTAGGTGGTACCAGATAAGTAAATAAGTCATTGATTCTAGTGAGCAGATAATCCCTCCACAGGATGCTCCACCTATGAATATGCTTATGGAGGACTAGGTCAAAGTTGATTACAACATCTTGGCACATCTTAGAAAGTTGCCAACTAAGTTAAGCATATATGACACCCTTATCTTATCCAAAGAGATGAGGGAATCTCTAGTCAAGGCTCTTCTTGATAGAATATGCTTACTCGACTACTATTAAAGAGGAGGATAGCTCAAAGGAGATATTAGGAGTTATATTCAGTGATGAAGACTTGCTTCTAAGAACAACCAAGCATAATCGTCCTCTTTACATCATAGTGGATGTTGGTAGATACAAGTTATCAAGAGTTCTGGTTGACTAAGGTGCATCAGTCAATATTATGAGTTTAAGAACCCTTGCCTACTTGAGGATCAACATCTCCAAACTCTCAAAAGAGAGGATGATGTTAAGATGATTCAATGAACAAGGTGATAGGGCCGTAAACTCCATAGTGTTTCCATTAGAGATAGATGATTGGAAGACTGAAGCTAAGTTTCATTTCATAGATTCAAATACATCTTTCAATGCTTTTCTTGGGAGACCATGGATATATGAGAACAACACAGTTCCATCTTCTCTACACTAGGGCATGAAGTTCATGAGAGATAGAATTGAGAATTGTGTCAAAGGAGATCTCAAATCATTCATAATTCATGAGGTCAGGATATATGAAATGCACCCTATTTCCTTACCCAAAATCAACAAGTTCATTCTCATGAATTTAGTCAAGATCCCCATAAGGGACATAAAGAAAGAAAACAAAATGAAAAATGAAATAAAAAAAGAAAAGAAAAAGGAAATAGAAAAAGAAATTGAGAGAGAGCAAGACATGGATTCAAGGGAAGACATAGAATTCATCATATTCCAGGTTACACTCCATTGAACATGTGGGCCCAAGTACACTTGCATCCACATAAACTTGTTACGTATTGCTATGATCTTTTTTGAATAATCCCGGTCTTCTTAGTAGTGAATCCATTTTGAGGTGACATTTGAGAAAAATAGTGATGAAGACAGGGCTCCAAAGCAAAGCATAAATGTATCCAAGTCTGCATATGAGATAATCAGGAGTCAGTTGGGAAGCTTGGCTTCCTCTGAGAAAGTTGAGGGTTTGGTAGTTAAAGAAGCCCCTGAGTCATCCATAGATGTGAAAACTCAGAGGTTTTTTTGGGTGCATCATCCTCAAGTTAGGAAGCTGATATAGAACTTGAGGATGATTCATATAAAGATTTAATACAATTGAATTTTGACTGGTATTCACCTTGTGCTCTTAATTTAGCAAAATAAAAAAAAAAGGATCAGTCCCATATACTTGGTCTAAACACAGGTCGGACTACTTTGAAAGGTTATGGCAGAACTAAAGCAGACATCCTCAATCAAGACTAGGACTAAGATTCAACATAGTGGGCCCAGTCGATGATGACAACCTTCACCTAGTCATCACCAATCATTTGAAGTATGATAGGTTATTTTCATGTCATGTTAACTCATATGTGGAGGTGTGCTTAGAAAGTTGTCAACTAAGTTAAGCATATATGACACCCTTATCTTATCCAAAGAGATGAGGGAATCTCTAGTCAAGGCTCTTCTTGATCTAGAGATATGCTTAGCTCAGCTGACTACTACTAAAGAGGAGGTACATAGCTCAAAGGAGATCTTAGGAGTTATATTTAGTGATGAAGACTTGCTTCTAAGAACAACCAAGCATAACCATCCTCTTTACATCATAGTGGATGTTGGTAGATACAAGTTATCAAGAACTAGCAGTATAGCCTAGTGCTAACCCTATCAAACAAGCTCCTAGATGCATGTGATTAGACATTGAATAGTAGGTCATTTCTAAAGTCAAGAAATTAATCGGTGCTGTCTTTATTAGAGAAGAAAAATATCCTATCTTGTTTGCTAGTGTCATTCTAGTTAAGAAGAAGAATGGCCCAATTCTCATATGCATCGATTTTAAGGATCTGAATAAGGCACGTCTAAAAGATGAATTTTCACTACTGATACCAGAACTGATGGTGAACATAGCCTCATCTCATGCAATCTTCTCTTTCATGGATGGCTCATCTGGTTATAACTAAATAAAATGGCCCTTAAGGATAAAAGAAACACTACATTTCAAACCCTGATCAAAATCTTTTGCTATAGGATCATGCCTTTGACCTTAAAAATGATTGTGCTACATACTAGCAGACCATGACTCGGATCTTCAACGAACTCATTCTTCATCAAGTCGAATGTTATATCGATAATCTTGTAGTCAAAAGTAAAGAAAAAGAAGACCACCTCTTAAACTTGAGAGTAGTTTTTGAACGGTTAAGGAAATTTAATCTTAGAATGAATTCCCTGAGGTATGCATTTGGAGTAGCTTTAGGGAAATTCCTTGGGTTTGTTGTTTGGCACCATGGAGTAGAAATTGATCCAGAGAAGATCAAGGTGATATTAAAAATGCTAGCCCCTAAAAGTCTAACTGAACTCAGATCATTCCAAGGGCAGTTGGTGTATCTAAGACATTTCATTTCCAACCTACCGGAAGATGCCAACCATTTTCAGCAGTTGTCAAAAAGGACACCAAGTTCAAGTGGATGATAAGTGTCAACCTGCCTTTGAAGACATTAAGCACTACCTGATGATGCCTCCAGTTCTAACAGCCCCTATCCTGGGCAAGCCACTCCTACTATATGCTGCTACATTAGATGGCTCCCTTGGTGCTTTGTTGGCCCAGACCAATGATAAAGGGAAAGAGATTGCACTCTACTATCTTAGTCATCATCTAATCCCCGCTGAGGCAAATTACCCACCTATTGAGAAGCATTGCCTAGCTTTAATCTTTGCATCCCAAAAGCTACGCCATTACATGCTTTCTCATATGGTGTGATCTCTAGGATCAACACACTGCAATATTTCAAGACACGACCAATGTTATCCGTGTACTTGTGCATTGGTTCATGATTTTATCGCAGTTTGATATCACTTTCGTACCCCTCTATGCAATGAACGGACAAGCACTAGCAAATTTCTTATCAGCACACCCACTTCCTGCTAATTCCCCGCTTGGTGATGACCTCCCCAATGAACAAATCATGACCCATTCTCATATATAAATGAAATATAATTATAAACCAATTAAACCCAAAGCAAAAATTAAATTCCAAATTTAAAATGCTTAAAAATCCTTTAAAACCCTTAATTTTTCATTAATGGATTCAACCTAAACCTTGATCAAACTACTTCAAACTAATGGGATTTTCTCAAAATATATTTGTATTCTCATTTATGTTCTCATTTATAAATGAAATATAAATATAAAATAATCAAATCCAACTCAAAAATTAAATTTTAAATTAAAAATTATATTAAATCCTTTAAATTCTTTTTAATGGATTTAACTTTAAATCATGATTAAACTCTTTCAAATCCTTGAAATTTTCTCTGATCTAATTTATATTCTCATATTCACATATATAAATGAAATATAAATTCAAACAATCAAAACCAACTCCAAATATCAAACTCAAATCAAATCAAAATCAAATCTAAGCCTTTCAAGCCAAAATCTTGAACTTAGCCAAAATCAATTCAAATCAAGCCAAACTCTTGATTTTCTCTCATGGTTCAATCAATCCTACAATCATGAGCTCATATATAAATCCAAACCTCAATCCTTCAATCAAAACCCAAATCAAAATCAAACCCAAACTCCATATTCTTCCTTTGAATATGAAATTTTCAAATGGATCAAAATCATTTGACTTCAAACCTCTTGTAAATGGATTTATATTTCAATCATAAGTCCATATGCAAGATCAATCAACTTCAAATCAAGCTTTGACCAAGCCATTTGACCCACTTGGCTCACTTGACCCAAAGTGACCTAAAGTACCCTTATGAGCCAACTTTTGATCCTAACCAAATTGGATTGAACCAAACTCATATTTGCCTCTCATCATGATCAACAATCATCATGGGATGATCAATCAATCAAATTGGGTCAAACCAAGTCAAACCTAAGGGTTGACCAAGTCAACACCTAAAATGAAACCTAACATAGCCAAATTCCACCATAGGCCAAATTGATTGAAACCATTGATCTAAGTTCACTCATGACCTATGTTTGAACTTGACCAAGCCAACATTTTAAGCCTAACCTAGCCCATTTGGCCACTTGACAAGTTGACCCATTTTGACCTAAAGGGCAAAATGTGTCAAAACTTGATCTAAGCCAAATTGATTGAAACCAATGGTCAAATCCAAATCACTTGTGGAACTTGACCAAAGCCTCAATTGGCCAACTAGACCAACCTAGCCCAATTGACCTTAGACCCAACATGACTAAAGGGGTCATGTTGAGCCAAATTGATTGGAAACAAAGATGTCAATCCACTCCATATGACCAACAGAACCTAAACCTACCCTTGACCTAACCCAAAATAGGTCAAATGGGTCAAATGGGTCAACTTGACCCATTTGACCTAAATGTGTCATATGAGCCAAAACCAAATCTATACCAAATTGGACCAAACCAAAGGCACCAAAACATTTTAAATGGTCATACTAACTTAACCCAACCCTTCCTAATTTGACCTATTGGTCAACTTCACCCAAGTTGACCTATTTTGACCTAAATGGGTCAACATAAGCCAAACCCTATCAAATGGATTCCAAATCCATTAAACTTGGCCAACCTATTTTCTCAACATACCAAACATACCCAAAAAAAATAGCAAAATGACCATTATACCCTAGGCCATAGAACAAATTTTGGCTAGCCCATGATTTTGGTCATGCACTCATCACAATCACTTGAGGCTTTCTAAAAACTCAAGGGGACTAGTGATGAGTGGTGCACCCAACCCAATGGGTTTGGGTCAACCCATTTGGCCCATGATAGGCATTGAATTTTTCAAACTCCCCAAAACCTCAATTGATGCACATGGGAGTTAGCATCCCTCCTCTCAAAGCGACCATGTGCACACCTCAACCACTCAAAATAACCCATTTAATTGGCAATTGGATCAAAATGGCTTTGAGTCGCCATCGATTGCCATAGGAGGAGAAATACTCCCCCTAATTCACTAAAATCAAAGACACACACACTTAATTGAGACCTCAGGAGCTTTAAGAACACTCACAAAGCTTTCCCAAGGCCTCTAGAGGAGATTTAGATTTCATCTTCTTCAGTTTTCAAATAGTAAAAATAGGGGAGATACATTGAAGAGCAAACTTCTTCCACACTCAATTTCATCCAAATTCCTCCTACCCACATTAAGAAAAAGATCAATTCAATCAAGCCATAAGGGGAGCTAAAGTGAGTTGGTCTACCCACTGATCTACTCAACCACAAGAGTTAGGAACCTCAACAGGGCTTCGTCCACTAGAGCTACCTCATCATCTCAGATCGGTGATCACCTCAGAGGTTATTGATTTTGACCACTTAGGCTAAGATTGGTCCTTTTTTTGAAAGAAATTTTCATTTCATTGGATCTTAGCCATTGGATTGGCTTTAATCCCTTAGATGGTGTGGGTTGAATTTTGTTTGAATCCATGAGAACAGCTTGGATCTCCCTTGATCATGGTCACATTCCTCCTCAAGGAAGAACTTCATTATCTCGGTCATCCATCCACATTTTAGATGGACCAGATTTTTTTCCACATTTTAGAAATCCCTTTTCTATTTAAAAGCTGTATCTCATCGTCAATCTTTGATTGGATGGCTAAGGGTAAAGACGCATGCACTGCCACCACCGCCTCTCCTGATTTAATGGGTTAAGTATAGGCTCACAGTGCAAAGCGTGTAAAGCGCGCTGACTGCAACTGCCACGCATCGTGCAATGGGTAGGGAATTAAATAAGATTAGTTAATTAACTAATTAATTTTCTAATTAATCCCTATGGATTCTAAAAACCATATCTCTTCATAGAAAACTTAGAAAAATAAAAGGAAAATTCCTTGGATAGATAATTTCATCTAAATTATTTTAAAATTATTTTCAATACATTTTGATTTCCATTTTTCTATGAATTTAGGTTTCTTTGGGAATGGTAATTAATAATTACTCTAATTAAGCCACCAATTAATCTCAAATTTTTAGGTTCATTTTGGGGATGACCTCTGCCTCCCTAATTTTCTTGAGATTTATTGAGGCCTTGATTAGAAATTGCTAGCTCATTCCTAATTACCCTTTCATGTAATTATATAAGAGGTAATTAGTGGATTTTCCCTTATGATTAAGTTGGTTAAGGTTAGATCCAATGAATAGGGTTTTGGAATAATTTTGGGATATTTTCCCTAAGCTATTCCCTAAACCCCCTTGTCCTTTCTTAATCCCCTTCTTAATTAAGAGCTCATCCATTAATTACCCCTTTAAATAATTTTCAACAATTCTAAAAATCTCCAAAACTTAATTTATTTACCTTGGGTAGAAACTTAGGTGTTCAATAGCCTAAGTATAATTAAGAAAATTAAACCCCCTTTCATAAGTATGAAGGGGTGTTTTAAAAGTACTTAAGCTAAACCCTTTGCTTAATTAACTTTTTTTATAGCCAAATTGCATTAGGCCTTTTCATTACTAGGTGCATTGCAAATTTAAATACCTTGTGGGTTTTATGTTATCATCATTGGCTCATAATTACTTAGTTAATTTTCTAAGGTGGTGTAGGTAAGGTTAATTAAGCCACTTAATGCATACCTTAACCTAATCAACTTAAAATGGATTTAATTATCTAAAAATTAAACAAAATACAAAACACATGTGAGAATGGGTTAGGAACAACAAACTCATCTCACCTTTTTAAAATTAAATCAAACTTCAAATAAACAAAAATCATTTTGAAATTCACTTTGATTTATTCTAAATTTTCTTATTCTTTAAGAATGTCTTTAGGATTTAAGTAAAGTGAGTTTGTTTCATGATTACATTATTGATCTTTCATAATGTTAAAATTGTATGTCAAATGTCATACATAAAAATGGCACTAAATAAAGTGTCACTACTAAATCAAAGTATGAAACTAATAATTTAATTATAAGCTTGCATATGGTAGATTATAAAGCATGTTTAGTGTAGCCTTTCTTTCCTTCTTATTTTGAATAGGTTGGTAAGATGTAGGGTTCATTTGAAAAGAACCAACACTTACTTAATTCCAAACCTATTCATCCCTATGCTCTCACCTGCTTTTCTTGAATAAATTGCATAAACAAAATGAAATCATTAAACAACTTTTGCATATTCTTTTCCATTTCATTTCTTTTATATGCATGTTGTACTTAAGGAAAGTGGTATATTAGTCCCGGACAACCAAGATTAGGCTAAAGTAGGTCTTATACCTTACACCTCGGTTAACAATGATGTTGTACTAACTTATGCCTTTCCTACTTCCATGCATGTATGTGAAATTTTGGATAAAAAAACCTTTTCTACTTAAGAAAAATGATGCATCTAATTCCCTAAATTTTTTTAATTGGATTACTTAGCATGCATCATAAAGTGTGTTAACTATTCTCATTTTCATGTATAGATATGCTTAGGGTCCATCCATATGCATGTTATATATGTTGGGAAAGAATTGAAGTAATGTATGTTATGTGAATTTTGATTCATTTTCTTAATCTTAAAATGCCTTTCTTTTGAATAGGTTTGTTTAGAGTTATCTAAACTTAGGATTAATTAAAAAAATTTAATCAAAACATTCACCTAAATGAAATTAAAATGTGAACTTACCTTAGAAATTACTTAAGGATTAGGAAGGAAAGAGAAGTTCTCTTCTCTTTCCTCTCTTTAACTTAGTAATTAATTGTAGGTTTCACTTAAACCAAATTAAAACATGAAATAAAAATACCCAAAACACTTAAACAACTTAAATGAAACCCTCCCTAAGTTGAACATGTCTTTCACACTTAGAAAATTTCAAACCTAAAGTCTAACTAAGCATACCACACAAACCTTCAAAGCACACATTAGCTAAGTCACCACTTCTAGCTTTAGGTTGCATGGTTTGATGTTATTTTGTTTTATGATGAATATTTTAGACTATGTTAGGGTGTATGCTCATAGAATGAATGGTAGACGTGCTTAGTCTAACTATTCTTTTTTAGGGGATTATGCTAAAGGGCTATCATAAATAAAAATATAAATGCTTCTTGCTTAGGTGCTTATACCCTTAGCATAATCCATAGGCAGTGGACTTAGTCACCCATGTGTGGGGTGATAAGTCCAATATACATGCTTGATTTGTGTGGATTTGACTAACCTTTATTTTACAGGTGTTATTTAGATTTATGCATTTCCTTTTCATGTAAAATTTTATATAATTAGGATTTTGGAAAGATTTGTCATGGGGGCTTACGATGAGCATTAGTCTTAAGATATCTTATCTTATGCACCATGTGCAGCCTTAGAGTATCTACCATTCAACCATCCAAAAAAGAAAAGAAAGAAAAAAAGAAGAAGAATAAAGCTTGAAGACCCCCATAACAATGTATTCTTTTGCTTAAATTATAATATTCATTTGTAATCCGGGTTGTATAAGGGTAGAGCTCGGCTACCCAATTTGATATTTTTTGGGTTTGTGCAGTGGTGCCTGACCATAATGACCATTCATTCTTTTTTTGATTAGCTTTATAAATTGTGTGATGATTTGTTTAGCTTTTGCATTAAGTGGCATGCTTCTTCCTTGCTTTATGTATGGTCTAGATAAGGATTAGGCTCTTAGGGAAAAATAAATCTTTTACCCAACTTAAAATTCAAACTAAAACTAAACAACTCATAACCTCATCTAAAGCTTAGGATTAAAATCAAGATAAAAGAATTAGCAATCCCTTAGATGGATGAGATTTTCTTTATAACATCATGCACAAATGCATCTTATTTCACTCTTGAATGGAGGGATTCCATCTTTGCCAGAGAACCCGGCTTGACCTTTGAGGGCGTGGTGGAAACTCACCTCCTTTCTGATGTTGGCCAACAATCTATTTTATCATACATTAGTCATTAAAAGCCTATTAGTTTGAGTCAAATTGATTTTCCAAAAAAAATGAAATAAAATGAAATTTAAAAATGCATTAGATTTAGGTCATTTGAAGCATGTCCCTTTACATAATCTAGTCTCTTTAGGGAGTGAGTCTAAGGATCTAGCTTCTTTCTAAATAAAAATAGTCTAGCTATCTTGCATAAGCATAAAGACTTGCCTACATGTATTTAAAATTGTAGGAGGAGTTAGTTGGCGGCCACAAGCAGTAAGTCCAAGCTGGGTGGTTTGTCTCTCTTGTGGAGGCAAACCAATTACCCATTTTTTGCCTTAGATTTTGATTTAGGTTGTGCTTCTGGACCTCACCAAAGCTCTCTAGATTTAGGTTCTGAGGTTACTTTTCCCTATTTTTGGGCCATAAGCATAATTCCTCACCTCTTAGTCATTTCCTTAATCTTGTGTTAAGGGATCTTAAGTCTTAACATTCTAATGAAAAGCATAACTCAAACAAATTAAATCAATTTCTAAAATGTAAAGCCCAATTTTAGGATAGTTTGAGATGCTCGCTAGGTCTCGTAGCATTGTGAGAATCTCCTACTTATTCCCATTTTGGCTTTGATAATAACTCCCTTTTTTGATCAATCCCATTTGATCTTGAAATACAAACCAATTGGTTGATAGTCCTTAATTTTGAAATCTTCAGAGACAACAATCATTTACCTTAATCGAGAATTTTCCTAAGGGATCCCATCCCTTAGGATGTAATTAACTATGGGGGCTTGCCCCTATAGAGAACTTAATGAACCTGATTTAAAATAAACCATGCTTTACTTTTTCATATAAAGTAGGGGAAGAATCTCTCGTATATATGCAGACCCATCATCCTTAGGAGTCCTTATTGAGATGATTGGTTCCATCAAAGGGTAGTGATTTCAGTATCTCGAGATAGTACATTATACCTTGTTGACATACTTGATCACCTAAATAAGTACATCTACGGATATGCATGGCGTCTTAACAAGATAAATTTTTATAAGGGTATCCTCTTTCTTTTCTCTCCACAAATTTGAAAGGTGACTCCCTTATCAAGAATTTTTCACCATAGATTTTTCTAGCAACTCCACTTGGGATGGTTTCTCTCTCCATCTTTGGTAAATTATCATTGTCTTTGAGTATCGATAGTGGGTTTATACTTTGTTATGAGTCTAAGACTATCTTTCTTTCTATTGGCACTTAGCTCATGTCATTTTTGAGTTGAGTTAGTCAACATCTTTAAGTTTTAGGACCGCATTCCTTGTTGGTCTTAGAACCCCATTAGTTCCCAATGGGTAAATGAAAAGATTTAGGTAATAAAATAAAACATTTTAAAGACTTCCTCCTTATCATTTTCATAATAAGGAAATGTTCATTCCAAAATAATAAATACAAAATCTTCATAAGAACTTTGCTTTTCAAAAGCACCTTTTCAAAATGCACTTAATAAAATATTTTCCACAAAATTTCACCCTCATTTAACAATTCCATAATTGTTACATGTAGGATTTTCAAAATAATAAAAAATAACAACATTTTCCAAAAGCATGAACATCTTCTTTCAATTCACTTTGATGAAGATTTCATTTTCAAAATAAAATAAATAATCATGTCTTTCAAAATCACAATCATAATCATAAAACTTTTCAAAAGCACATGAATTCTTCTATTCAAATACTCACATTTATTGAATGGAAAGTTCATTTTAAACAAAATTAAAATTTTGAAAAGCATGAACATCTTCATTTAATATACTTAGGTTTATTAAATGAAGATTTCATTCCCAACTAAAAATAAATTTTCATTTAGGAAATCCTAAGACATATCTCACATATGTTTTAAGTTGGAATTCTCTCTTTCAAAAGCAACAATCACACACAAAACAAAATTTTACATTCCAAAAATAAAATGGATCCCCATTCTACATACTTAAATTTGTGGAATGGAGGTCCTCTTTTCAAAAATTCAAAATCAGCAATCACATTTCAAAATTTAAATACATTTGGAACTTCATTTAACATACAAATTTGTTAAGTAAGTTTCCAAAATCAAAATCCAAAATTTTTTCAAAAATTCTAAACACATTTTGGAACTTGATGTAACATACACAAATTTGTTAAGTAAATTTTCCAAAATCAAAATCTAAAAAGAAATTTCAAAAATCCTAAACACATTTTAAAACTTTATTTAACATACACAAATTTGTTAAGTAAAGTTTCCAAAATCAAAATCCAAAAATTTTTTTTCAAAAATCCTTTTGGAACTTCATTTAACATACAAATTTGTTAAGTAAGTTTCCAAAATCAAAATCAAAATTTCAAAATTCAAAACACATTTGGAACTTCATTTAACATACAAATTTGTTAGTAAAGTTTTCAAAATCAAAATCCAAAATTTTAAAATTCTAAACACATTTGGAACTTCATTTAACATACAAATTTGTTAAGGTTTCCAAATCAAAATCAAAATTTTTTTAAAATTCAAACACATTTTGGAACTTCATTTAACATACCAAATTTGTTATTTAAAGTTCCAAAATCAAAATAAAAAATTTTAAAAATTTAAACACATTTTGGAACTTCATTTAACATACAAATTTGTTAAGTAAGTTTCCAAAATCAAAAATCTCAAAATTCAAACACATTTTGGAACTTCATTTAACATACCCAAATTTGATAAGTGAAGTTTCCAAAATCAAAATCAAAATTTTCAAAATTCAAAACACATTTGGAACTTCATTTAACCTAAATTTGTTAAGTAAAGTTTCCAAAATCAAAATCAAAATTTTTAAAATTCAAACACATTTGGAACTTCATTTAATATACACAATTTGTTAAGTAAGTTTCCAAATCAAAATCCAAAAAATTTTTCAAAATTCAAAACACATTTTGGGACTTCATTTAACATACCTAAATTTGTTAAGTAAAGTTTCCAAATCAAAAATTCAAAACTTTTCAAAACATATTTAGGAACTTCACCTACTATACTCAAATTTTCTAAGTAAAGTTTCCAAACTCAATTTTAAAATTTCTCACACACCTTTGGAACTTCTTCCCTTAGCATACCAAATTTGCTAAGGAGAAGTTTCCATTTTCAAAAACAAAAATAAATCAAAATTTTGAACACACCATTTTGAATTTCATTTAACATACTCAAATTTGCTAAGTGAAATATCCATTTTAAAACTAAGATTTCATCTTTTATACCAAATTTGCTAAAGTTGAATCTCCACTATCAATCATTTCAAAACAAAATAAAACACTTAGGATCCCTTTAGCATACCACATTTGCTAAAGGATCCTACCCTTTTCAAAAATCAAAAATTTTCAAACAAATGAAACACTTAGGATTTTCTTAGCATGCCTAAATTTGCTAAGAACCCTATTTTCAAATCAAATAAAAATACACTTGGGTTCTTCACTTAGCATACCTAAATTTGCTAAGTGAGAATTCCAAAATATTCCAAAATCAAAATAAAACATAAATTTTAAAAAGAAATAATCACTTTCACTTCACTTAGCATAAATAAATTTGTTAAGTATGTGAAAATTTCAAAACAATCAAACAACATAAAATAAACTTGACCCTTACTTTAACATACCCAAATTTGTTAAAGGGGTCCTCCAAATCACAAAAAATTCAAAACTCAAAATCAAGAACAAAATGAATTTTTGGAAGCATCCTTCTCTAAATTCTTGAATCCATATTTCAACATACTCAAATTTATTGAAGTTTGGATTCATACTCAAATTCATCTTTCAGATAATCTTTCTAAATTCATTGGAACCCCAGTTAACACTTCCAAGTGGTTAGATGTGGGTTAAAATTCTTAAAATTCAAAATCTATGGAGATAGAAAACTGATGCAAGTTCATTTCTTTTGATTCTTTCTCGGTCGATTGTAATTTTAGTTACTTTTAATTAATGATCAGAAATTTGTCTTTACCTTCCCTCATGATGGATCTAGCCTTGGATCTAGGGCGACTTCCCTTATTTGGATCACCCCATTTGATCCACTTTGGCCATGGATTTGAGGGAGCAGATCACTTGTGAGGCATTCCCCTCACAAAAGGTGAGGAAGAGGGTGGTCGTGAAGCGGTCATCGGTAGACTTACGTGATTGAGATCTCCTCATTGAAGAGGAAAGTTGTGGCAGTACCATAGCCTTCAGTGGTCTCAGTTTTGGTAGTACCAGCGATTATAGTTCTAGTGATAGTTTATCTTCGAGTTGCCCACATTGCCCTGGTGCGAGCTAACACCCTATCTTTTGTACCCAACAAGGGTAAGGCTCCTCTAGTTTTAGGGATTGCCTCCCCTACATTTGAGTATGGGTCTAGCTCGTACTCCTCTCATCCTACTCACACTAGTGCCAAAATAGGAATCATATGGTCTGTTCCATACCAAGCCAGAGTTAGCGCCGGTCATGGATGAGTCTATGATCACATCACCATTGGTCATGAAGAATTAGTTCTATCCTCTCTCAAGATCAGATAGAGAGGATGCTAGGAGGATTCATTCATCTCTTCCTCCAGTGTTGTAGCTATAGTAGGCAGTTTCTAGGGATAGGAGGTTGTATCGCCCCTTCACTATGCGGTAGGCGGGCTTACATATGAGTCTAGTGGTCGATTTGATTTCGATATTATCCCCATAGTGTGGCGATCTGCGGAGAGGGCCGTGAGGGCCCATACATACATATCAGCAAGAGTGGAGGTTGGTGTCATGGTTTACTTTGCGCTTTTACGCTGCGATCATCTTCAGTATCCTCCTCATGTGTACCAACCATCATAGAAGGGAAACTCTTGTGCACAGAGAGTTGGTGGTGTCTCCACCTCTACTCATGTCATCCATGAGGTTCGGATCACCCATTCCATCCAAGGCTATGAAGGCCGCATCCTAGAAAAAATGTACTCCGTTGGTGTTCCGGCTATGGACAAGGGATCCTACTCCTCCTACACCACCCATTATGTAGTAGAGCTCTCCGACCTTCGACCTTGGTGGTGGAGTGGACCTAGCATCATGGTTGTTCCTTCACCAACTCCACCCATTCGGCGGATGCGAGATGGTGATACTATCATGGATATTCGGATGGATTATAGTGGTAAATGGTATAGGATCATTCCATTTACCTATTATCGCATCATTTAGGATTACCATTATTCTAGTGAGTACAGTCCACATAGGATTGACTCCCTAGCTTGAGGTGAGGTCCACTGCCTCTCAGTTCACGATAGTGATCACACCGGTCAGCCCAAGTATTTTATATCTATAGAGTTAGATTGATCCTTAGATGAGATAGTTGCAAACTATTTTATGCAGAAAAAGGAGATCTTAGGGTATGCATGGTTTGATGAAGAAAAAGTCATCTTCGATCCCAACGAAGATGACTTGATGGGAGATTCAACTAGCATATGCACGGTCGATACTATAGGTTCTCTTCCTAGAGAACAATAAGCTATGGAAGGTGATGAGGGTGATCAAGGAGATACCGTAGAATCAACCCATCACCTCAGAACAATTAAGGAGAAGAAGAATGATAGGATGTCATAGTAGTTGCAGACTTGTAGTAGTGTGTCGGTGTTTTGAAGCAAGCCTCGTTCATCCTAGTACATCAATGTCGGTCTGAAGTAGTGCATGTCTTAATCTTAAGAC
This sequence comes from Cymbidium sinense, assembly GCA_021442155.1. Classification (NCBI taxonomy): domain Eukaryota; kingdom Viridiplantae; phylum Streptophyta; class Magnoliopsida; order Asparagales; family Orchidaceae; genus Cymbidium; species Cymbidium sinense. The sequence goes on along the minus strand of CM038217.1, from coordinate 167,703,296 downwards.
TTTACCCCTGAGCAAGGTAGCACTATAAGTATAGAAGGTAGTGGAAAGTACCTCCATACATGAAAAGATCTAAAATCCATGGTTGAGCGGTGAGAAGGCTTTGGCTCAAGCCAGGAGAGGTTCCAAAGGGTAGACCCTACCTGAGGAATTTGATTATCGTATCCCAAGGGTTTTGTCATTCAAGGTTTGATGGAGTGAAAACTTGAGGCAACATATAGCACATTTTAGAGCTAGTTATTGCAATAAAGGTGGCAACGACACTTTACTTTTTAGACTCTTTGTCAATAGCCCATCAGGTTTTGCTTTCGATTGGTATGCTAAACTGTCCAACAATTCAGTAAAGATATTTTTTGAGTTAGAAACTCTTCATCAAGATTTGTTGGAGCTCAAATAAAGGGTATGGTGATCTTGTTGCCCAACACTCATGAGTCACTTGTTGATTATATTCTCATGGTGCAACGAGTATGAAGTGTGAACCATGACTATCGAACAACATGCCATTGAGATTCTCTTGAAGAATATCCATGGCTAGTCACCTTCATGCTTAAGGGCTTCACCATAAAGACATTTGAAGCTAATCAATAAGGAGTCTACAAGGAGAGGCCAAACAATTGCCTTTTCAAGATCGGTTGCCAAAGTAGAAATCCCAAAGGTTTATGAGAAGAAACTTGGAGCGATTGATAAGGGAAAAGCAGCTAGAGATCAATCAGGCATGACCTCATGACTCCACCTCCTTTGCCACCAAGGTAGCCATACACCTCCCCACCTCCATGGCCACATACCACCGCCTCACCATACCATAGCAATGCATTACCCGTAGGTATTGGTCACCTACTCTTTTAGATAAGTTAAACAAATTATATTCTTTTAAGAGGGAGGTAATTAGAAAATCTTTAAGAATCTCTTAAAGAAACTGATTTTCAGCTAAAATAGAGACTAGGAAGTTGGAGTCATGATCCAAACTTTTGCCCTTACCACCATATGTTAGGCCACATTTTGGAGGATTGCAACATATTTATGGATTGGCTTGAATACAATTTCAAGACTGGTGCTATCATTATCCCAAAGGAATACCTTATGGAACAACCTTCCAGTTCCATTAGGGTAATCCTCGGGGATACATGTGATCCTACCAAAGAAGGTTGGGACATCTCTTTATCTAAAACCTCTAAGAAAATAATTCAAGATCAAGAATCTTTCCTTGCAAGTGCAGGTCAAACTCCAACACCAAGGAAGGTTTGCAAGCAATCTAGGAAAGGAGCTCAGTGCGCATGTGTGGGATAGCCCTTTATAGACCCCGTCCGTGTCCATCCTCCGACCTTTGTTTGCTTCCACCGACTTCTTCCATTTCAGCTAGTTCTTCTATTTCTTCTACTAGTAGAACTCTTATATCAGTGGATAAGGGAATCAAATCCCTTACTCCACTCACTCTACTTAATTTCCACTTTGTACCTCCAAAAACTTCCAAGAAATTGAAGAGTAAAGCTTATTTGAATTACATATGTGTCTCCCCTGATGAGTTATCTTCTTCTATTCATAGTGATAACTCTTCAAGTCTAATAAATTATAATAATTCTGATCTTCCTCTTTTTGATTTAAACTTGGAACTTCCAACTCTAAACACTACGGGTTCACCTCTTGAGATAGACTTGGAATCATCCATTGAGGGTCCCATAAGAGGGGTGGTGAGGTGAAGTAGAACTTGCCACCACCTTGCCTCTAGAGATTCAGTCAACCTCCAGTGGCAGGTTCTACCTCTAGGGTAGCACCTCATGATAGAAACAAGTCATTGGTATTGAAGATCAAGTTCCATTGGATGCTCCACCCTTGGATATGCTTTGTGGAAGACCAGATACAACATCCTTTCTCATCTAAGAAAGTTATCATCTAAGCTAAGCATATATGATGCCCTTGTCTTATCCAAAGAGATGAGGGAATCACTAATCAAGGTCTCCTTGATCTGAATATGCTTAGCTTGATCGTGAGGAAGCACACTATGAAAAAGAAGCCCAAGGGATTACCTTCATGGATGAAGACCTTCTGCTGGGGGGACTTGGAGCACAACCGTCCCCTCTACATCATAATTGATATGGGCAGGTTCAGACTCACCATGGTTCTCATGGACGCAGGTGCATCAGTGAACATTATAAGTCTAAAGACCCTTGCCTATTTGAAGATCGACATCTCTACACTTCAAGGAGATAGGATGATGTTGAGAAGATTCAATGATCAAGGTGAACAGGCTTTAGGTTCTGCAGTGTTATCATTGGAGATCGATGATTGGAATACTAAAGCCAAATTCTACATCATTAATTTAAATACTTCATTCACTGCTTTGCTAGGAAGGCCCTGGATACATCAGAACAAGATTGTTCCATCCTCCCTTCATCAACGTATCAAATTTAGAAAAGATGGAATTGAATATTGTATCAATGGTGACAAAAAGCCATTTTCAATTAGAGAGGTTGAGATTTATGAGGATGTAACCTACTATCTTCCCTCAAAATGAACTTGAAAAATTCAAAAGCAAAAAAAAAAAAAAAAAAAAATCAAGAAAAGAAAAGATAAAAGAAAAAAAAAGAAAAAAAGAAAATCCAAGTCCACAAGAAAGGGAAATTGAAGAAGAAGTGGATCATATCACATTCCACCCACATTCATTTCATATGGACATGTGGGTAGCTCAACCTCCACCGGGAGGCATAGAGGGGCAGTCTAGAGGTGGAAGATCCCCTAGTTGGCCTTCAGCTAACAAAGGTCATATTCTAGTTCACGAGAGTACCCCTATTATTCACATTGACTTGGAATCTAGCTCAGAGGATGAGTCCAATGTGATTAGTATACTAGCCAACCCCTCTCAGCAGAGTCCATTGGAGGTGACTTTCATTCCAGACAGTGATAAAGATCGAGCCTCCAAGCAAAGCAAAGCATTTGAAACTAGTTTATGTAGAACTATCTAGCAGCAGTTGAGAACCTTAGATCTTACCTCACTTACATCTCAGAAAGTTGAAGGTTTGATAGTTAAGGAAGTCCCTAAGTCTTCCAAGGGAAGCAAGAGGTTCTTTTGGGTTCATCATCCTCAAGTCAGCTTGATGTAGGACTTGAAGGAGATACTTTTAAAGAATTAATGGAATTACATGTTGATTTTTACTCTCCTTGTATTCAAAATCTTATATAGAAAGGTTTGGTTTCTCACACTTGGTCCAAGCACAAGTTAGAGTACTTTGAAAAATTATGGAACAACTAAGACAGGAAAGCACAATCAAAGGCGGGGCTAGGAATTGGTATAGTGGGTCCAGTCGATGACGGTGATTACTGTTTGGTTGTTACCAACCATTTGGAGTATGATAGGTTCTTCTCACACATCCCCAACTCTTATGAGAATGTGTGTTTAGAAACTTCGAGATGATAAATGATCTCCAAGTCAAAGAGGCACCTGAATTTGAAGAGAAATCATTCAACAAATGACAAGCAAAGAAATCAACCTGATAGAAGAAAATCTCACTGTACATATTCATTGTTGAATGAAGAAGAAACCAATGACTTAGTTAGGCTATTGTTGAATTTAAAGACTTTGCATGGAGTTATGAAGAAATGTATTATCTCATTAGTCCACAAGCTAGCAATAGACCTAATGTTACCCCATTAAGCAAGCTCTTTACGTGCGATTAGAAATTGAACAACATGTCATTTTTGAAGTCAAGAAATCGATGTTGGTTTCATCAGGGAAGAAAAATATCTACCTGGTTAGCCAGTGTCATCCCAGTTAAGAAGAAGAATGGCCAAATTCATATTTTTAGGGACTTAAATAAGGCATGCCCTAAGGATGAGTTTCCTCTTCCTATACAGAATTAATGGTGGACATTGCCTCATCTCATGCAGTCTTCTCTTTCATGGATGGGTCATCTAGCTATAACCAAATCAAGATGTCTCCTGAAGATGAAAGAAACACTACTTTTTGAACCCCGATCGGAATCTTCTATTATAGGGTCATGCCTTTCAGCCTTAAAAATGTTGGTGTTACATACCAATAGGCCATGACTTAGATCTTCAATGAACTCATCCATCATCGGGTTGAGTGGTACATTGATGATCTCATAGTCAAAAATAAAGAAAAGGAAGACCACCTCTTTGACTTGAGAGTAGCTTTCAAACGGTTAAGATAATATATCCTAAAAATGAATCCCCATAAGTGTGCATTGAGTAGCTTAGAAATTTTTTTGGGTTTGTTGATACTACGGGGAAATAGATCTAAAAGATTAAAGCTATCTTAGAAATTCCACTTTCTAAGAGTTTAACTCAACTCAGATCCTTTCAAGGAAGGCTGGCGTATCCAAGATGCTTTATCTCAAACCTAATGGGGAGATGCAAGCCATTCTCTACACTTGTAAAAAAGGATGTTAAGTTCAAGTGGGATGACAAGTGTCATCATGCATTTGAAGACATCAAAGAGTACTTGGTGAAGCCACCAGTTCTCACAGCCCCTATCCTGAGTAGGCCATTGATCCTTTACACTGCTACATTGGATGACTCTCTGGTGCTTTCGTTGGCCAAATGATGAAGGAAGAAAGTTCTACTACCTCAGTCGTCTAATCCTTCGAAACTATCCACCTAAAACATTACTAGCTTTGATCTTTGCCTCTAGTAAGCATTACATGCTTTCTCATAAGGTGAACTTGATCTCAGACAAATCCCTGCGGATCTCATGACACACGGCCAATGCTATCGGTTTGGCTTATTATTCCATGATACTCTCACACTTGATATCACTTTTACCCCATGCGATTAAAGGACAAGCAGATTTCTTAGACACCCACTTCTGATTCTGCTTAGTGATGATCTCCCGATGAACAAATTGAACTTAGGGAGGCCAACCGATGGGAGATGTATTTTGATGGTGCTTCTTTTCTTAAAGGTGAAGCACCACATCTATTCTCCTGAAAGGCAATGTAGGAATAGTTCTTCTAACTCCAAATAATGTGATGAGATTCTCATACTATCTTTCCAACCCTACAAATAATGGGTATGAGGCTTTGATTGAGTTAGCCATCACTATTAGTCATCAACATCTTTGAGGATTCTCGGTTGGTTATCAATTAGATTCGGGTCACAAGGTTCTCAAACCCAAGCTTCATCATTACCATGTATACCATGAAGTTGTTGGCCCATTCCCGAGTTACATCTTCAAGGTTCCCGGCAGAGAACGTAGATGCTTTGGCCAAACTTGCCAAAGAATTGGCATGTCTGGAAGATGAGTCCATTTCAATAAGGCTTTAAAATAGACAAGTTTCTTATTGATTTAGAACTCATCGAGAGACTTTCTCTTGAAGGGGAGGTCATCGTTGCCAAAAAGGTCGAGGAGCTAGATTGGAGGCAACCGCTCATAGATTACTTGAACACCGGCTAACTACCTCAAGAGACATCTTAAGCCCATCAGGTGAAACAGAGAGCTCTCTTCTAAGCTCTCGTTGATGGCACCTATACACCAAACCTTTGACATATGTGGTTACATTGTTTAGACAAATGAAGTCATGGTATTATAACGAGGTACATTAGGTCTATGTGGGCTCATGTCAAGATGAAGATGAAGATCAAAGACTTGGATACTACGCCTTCTATGATCATGGACATAGCTAGAATATCGCGATCAGGTGCAGTGTCCTCCACCAACCACCCAACATTCTACACCCAACATTGGCTTCATGGCCATTTGAGTGTTGGGGGTATCGACATTATAGGTGCGATCGATCCTCCTTCTTCCAAGGGCATCGATTCATCTTAGCTGCCACTGACTACTTTTCCAAGTGGGTGGAAGCCATCCCACTCAGAGAGGTCACAGCTCAGCATGTGCTTCAGTTTTTTAGGAACCATATTTTTTATAGGTTCGTGGTGCCTCAATGAATTATATTCGATAATAGTACTGCATTTAAAAGCACGTAGATCAACAGCTTCACCAGAAGACACGGTATATAGTGGAGATACTCTTCCATCTACTACCCTAGACCAAATGGCCTAACAGAAGCATTCAATAAAACTCTCATCTAGATACTGAAGAAAACTCTTGATAACAATAAATGATAGTGGCATGAGCAGTTGGTTGAAGCCTTGTGGGCCTACCACACCACATACTAGACTCTAACTTAGTCTACTCTATTTTCCTTAGTGTATGGGTCTAAAACTGTTCTACCTTAGAAGTTCAGCTCCCATTACTAAGGATAGCATTGGGTAATAAGATCACTTCAGAATAAAATGCCAAGTTGCGGTTAGAAGAGCTCAAGGGTTTGGAGGAAAGTCACCTACGGGTGTGCCAAAATCTTGAGTTGTACAAGGATAAAATGATTCAAGCTCATAACAAAGTCACCTAGGTCTTTAGTAGGGAACTTGTGTTAGTCCCAAGGATATTTTGCCCATCAAAGATGGGAGGCAAGTTTGAACCCACTTGGGAAGGCTCCTATGTTATAGAGCAGGCCTACCAAGGAGGATCTTATTAGCTTATTGATTGTAAAGGGGAACATCCGATGCTTCCAATTAATGGGCTCTTTCTAAAAAAATATTACCCATGAAATAAAACTTGTTTGAAAACATTCATTAATAAAATAAAATAAAATTTGATTCCATTCATCAAATCTTCTCTTTTTTTTGAAATGTTGTTTGCTTATCTTGTGAATCTGCCATGACGTGTTGTAGGGTAGGTCCAAGAGTCCCCCAATGGCATCATATCCCTCTTTCTCATCACAAACACAACCTCCCAGTGCTATTAGAATAGGTATGAGAGAACCCAAGTGTCATCCTATTTTGATTAGCATAACTAAGTTAGGTGTAAGAGTCCCCCAACTGCATCCTTTCTTAGTGGGAATCATGTTGCCATACGTGGCATCATTTCAAATTCCCAACATGTTTTAAGGTAGGTGTAAGGGTTCCCAATGGCATTCTATTCCTTTTAACACATGCAAAACACAAACACAAATCTTTTGTCTCAGGCTACTTTTATGTGGGAGCAAGCCCCCTGTGACACTCACTCATTAGCTGCTCTAGGTTGGGTCTACATGCTACCTCACTAATATGTCACCCTAGTGGTCATTTATTGGAGGATGTGAGCCCCCACGCTTTCTTCCTAACTTGATCATTGCAAACCAATGAGCGCCTTGTTAGTATGGTATGCTTCATTGCCCAGTCAGTGAGCTATCTCATGTTGACTTTGCTTAAGAAGATGTGTGTCCTCGTGCTTTCTTCTTGAACTAGCCATCATGCTCTAACTAGGTTGAGTATATTTTTTAGATTTAGGGTAAGTCCTCCAGAGGCTCCTTTTTTCTTGACTACTTTTGAGTTGATCTAAGTCCCCCATTGGCATTCACTCAGTAGTCGCCCTAGGTTGGGTAGCACTTGTTGAGCCTATGACCGACTATCCTAGTAGTTAGTTCTGCTATAGGAAGATGTGAATCCCTGAGCTTTCTTCATAGGCTGATTGTTGTAAATGGGCACCTTAGGTTGGTTGATGTTTGCTATGCTAATAACAACTCACCTGGTAAGTACACCACTCTTGTCAAATATGTGTCCCCACACTTTCTTCTTGAGTTGGACACCGAATACCTATTGAAGTTATGATTATCCATGTCATCTTCTCTAGGGTGTTGGATTAAGCCCTTATTGGCCCCATCCCCTGTGGGCACTTTATTTAGGATCACGTCCTTTGCGACCCGTTTAGATACTACGTGGGTTACTTTTGGATTGGACAGTCCCCCTTTCCTAGTAGCCACCCCTGTGGTTGGAGAAATTGTTCAACGGATATGCAGATTCTCCCTTAGTTCAGTAAATATGAGATAGGTCTAAGATGATATAAGCTCCTTCTCAGTTTGATCCCTTGCAAACTAATAGGGTCCATGATAAAATAAACTAAAATAAAATAAAAAATTTATTCGCTTGTGGATTTGGAATTCAAGCCCCCAAAGGGCCCCTTCTCCCAAGCAGACATCCTATCTTTAGGGCAATGTCAGCAAAACTCCCTATAAAAATTGACAGACTACCTGAGTTGAGATAAATCTCCATGTCGGTACTCACTCTATAGTTACCCTTAGGTCGGGTTCAATCTATTTTCTAGCGGTTACTCAATATTCATTGCTTTGAAAGATATAAGACTATGATGCATTCTTTCTAGCATGATTCATGCAAACTAACAGCAGCCTAGTCGTTTATTTATTTCCAAAACGATCACCCTAAATATCTATTCTAGTGGATGACGTGAGTCCTCGAGCTTTCTTCTCTTTAATTGATCATTGCACATTGAAAGGCACTCCTTTGGTCGGATAGTTCTCCCATCGGCCGAAAAACTACTCCCTTTAGTTCAGTAAATCTAAGATAGGTCTTGGCTGATATAAGCTCCTTCTTAGTGTGATCCATCACAAACCAATGAAATCCATCAAAACAAATAAAATCTTAAAATGAAATTTCATCTTAACTATTCTTGAGTTGACTTGAGTCCCCCAGTGGCATTCATTCAATAGTCAGCCCTAGGTCGGGTTTGATCCGTTGCAAAGAAACCAATCACTCTAGTGGTTCCTTGTTTCTAGAAGATGTGACTCCCCACACTTTCTTCTTAAAACTTGACCATTGCAAACCGAAAGGCACTCCTTTCATCAGATAATCTTACTTCGTGGCTGGAAGACTACTCCCTTTGGATTGGTAAATCTGAGTTAGGTCTAGGCCTCTGTGGCTCTATTCAATGCAGTCCATCACAAACCAATAGGATTCATAAACAACAAATCTAAAAATAAAATCTCCTCGTGCCTATCTTTGAGTTGATTTAAGTCCCCCAATGGCATTCACTCAATAGTCAGCCCTAGGTTAGGTTCAATCTATTGCCTTGCTAATAGATCACCCCACAACAGTCCCTACTTTGGAGAATGTAAGTCTACTACGCTTTCTTCTTAGTACAAATATTGTATACATAAAGGCATTCCTTTGGTCGGCTAGTCCTACTATGTGCTTGGTAGACTATCACTTTGGATTGGTAAATCTGAATTTGGTCTAAGTCTCCATGGCTTTATACCATTGATCAACATTGCAAACCCAGGTCCATCCAGTCCAAAATCTAAAATTCCAACAAAACAAAACAAAACAAATCAATATAAATCAACCATTTTGCATCTCATTGAGGAGAAGCGAATCTTTTTAGTTCCCCTAGTGGATCTAGAATTATTATCCCTCAGTGAATTTCTCAACCCCTCCATTGTGGATGACTTGAACTTGTTTCCCTAGTAAAGAGTTCATTTATTCTATCCTCCGTGGAGTCTAAACAATAAACAAAAAACAAATTAAACCAAACAATGAAATTAAAACAAATTCAACCCTCTTCCCTCAACAAAACTTAAATCAAATCTTTCATCCCCTTATAGATGATTTGAACACATTAAGGTTCACTATCTGTAGATTCCTCCCTCCCTATTATGTCTTGGACATAAGCAAAGCCACATTGCATTAGGCTCTAGATCCTTTATACTCCTTGGGTTAAGGATAGATTGTTTTTGCTAATACTTGTGAGCTTTCAGTGTTGTTGATCATTTTGATCAACACCAATACATGCAGTCTACCTGGTCAGTCACACCACACCTATTGGGTGCCCTTTGATGACCTCATTTTTAGAATGTGCCCTCAACACCTCCATCTTAGACATAGGACTCCTCTTAGACTTTAAGAGTTCCTTAGTCTTAAGACACATCTAGTGATTTGGTGGACACTTAAACCTAGCCCTAGAAGACTTAGAAGGTTTAGCCATATGTATAGGTCATGCCCTAGGGGTGTTAGGAATTTTTCTACCCTTAGCCTAAACCATTCCTCACTTTCCTTCTTCCAAGTCAAACTCCAAATCAAATCTCATTTGATTTTATCAAATCCATGAATCAATTTCATGTTTGATATCCATGATTGAAAATCATGATCAAAATCCATCAAAAATTCCTAAGTCCAAATTCTACCTAAGTCCTTAATTTTTCTTAAGGACTTAACCAAAATCATGATTCAAACCTACTCAAACCTTTGAGATTTTCTCATGAACCATTTATATTCTCATTTATATTCACAAATATAAATGAACTATAAATGCAAACCCATCAAATCAAGTTTAAAATTCAAAATCAATTCATAAAATTTTCTTAAATTCCTTTAATTTTACATTAACAGACTTAACCAAAATCAACTCCAAACTTTGATCAAACCTACTCAAAACCTTGGGATTTTCTCAAAATCAATTTATATCCTCATTCATATTCTCATATATAAATGAAATATAAATATAAACCAATTAAACCCAAAGAAAAAAATTAAATTTCAAATTTAAAATGCTTAAAAATCCCTTAAAACCCTTAATTTTTTATTAATTGATTCAATGTAAACCTTGATCAAACCACTTCAAACTCATGGGATTTTCTCAAATTATATTTGTATTCTCATTATATTATCATATATAAATTAAATATAAATATAAATCAATCAAATCCAATTTAAAAATTAAATTTCAAATTAAAAATTCTATTAAATTCTTTAAATTCCCATTAAAGGATTTAACTTCTAATCATGATTAAACTCTTTCAAATTATTGAAATTTTCTCATGATCGATTTATATTCGCATTAATATTCATATATATATATATATAAATGAAATATAAATTCAAACATTCAAAACCAACTCCAAATATCAAACTCAAATCAAATCAAAATCAAATCTAAGCCTTTCAAGCCAAAACCTTGAACTTAGCCAAAATCAATTCAAATCAAGCCAAACCCTTGATTTTCTCTCATGGTTCAATCAATCCTACAATCATGAGCTCATATATAAATCCAAACCTCAATCCTTCAATCAAAACCCAAATCAAAAATCAAACCCATAACTCCTTCATATTCTTTCTTTGAATATGAGATTTTCAAATGGATCAAAATCCATTTGACATCAAACCTCTTGTAAATGGATTTATATTTCAATCATAAGTCCATATACAAGATCAATCAACTTCAAATCAAGCTTTGACCAAGCCATTTGGCCCATTTTGGCTCACTTGACCCAAAGTGACCTAAAGTACCCATGAGCCAACTTTTGATCCTAACCAAATTAGATTGAACTAAACTCATATTTGCCTCTCATCTTGATCAACAATCATCATGGGATGATCAATCAATCAAATTGGTTCAAACCAAGTCAAACCTAAGGGTTGACTAAGTCAACACTTAACCTAAAATGAACATAACCAAATTCCATTATAGGCCAAATTGATTGAAACCTTTGATCCAAGTTCACTCATAAACTATGTTTGAACTTGACCAAGAAAACCTTTAAGCCTAACCTAGCCCATTTGTTCCAATTGACCCAAGTTGACCCATTTTGACCTAAAAGGCCAAAATGTGTCAAAACTTGATCTAAGATAAATTGATTGAAATAAATGAGTCAAGTCCATCTCAAATCACTTGTGGAACTTGACTAAAGCCTCAATTGGCCAACTAGACCCAACCTAGCCTAATTGACCTTAGACCCAACATGACCTAAAGGGGTCATGTTGAGCCAAAATTGAACCTAACCAAAATTGATTGGGAACAAAGATGTCAATCCACTCCATATGACCAACAGAACCTAAACCTACCCTTGACCTACCCTAAATATGTCAAAGGGGTCATATGGGTCAACTTGACCCATTTGACCTAAATGAGTCATTTGAGCCAAAATCAAGTCTATACCAAATTAAACCAAACCAAAGGCACCAAAACATTTCAAATGGTCATACCAACTTGACCCAACCCTTGGTTTGAACCAATTTGACCTACTGGTCAACTTGACCCAAGTTGACCATTTTGACCTAAATGGGCCAACATGAGCCAAACCTTATCAAATGGATTCCAAATCCATTGAAACTTGGCCAAACTTATTTTCTCAACATATCAAACATGCCCAAATTAAAGAAATAGTAAAATGACCATTATACCCATAGGACATAAATGAAATTTTGGCCTAGCCCATGGATATTTTTTGGTCATGCACTCATCACAAATACTTGAGGCTCTCCTAAAACATCAAGGAGACCTAATGATGAGTGGTGCACCCAACCAAATGGGTTTGGGTCAACCCATTTGACCCATGGACCAAACCTGGCCCATAAATGAAATTGAATTTTCAAACTCCCCCCAAACCTCAATTGATTACACATGGGAGTTAGGCATCCACTCCTCTGGCCAAACTGACCATGTGCACACCTCTAAGCACTCAAACAACCCATTCCATTGTGACAATTAGATCAAAATGGCACCTATGAGGTCGGCCATCCGATTGCCATAGGGGGAGATATATTCCCCCTAATTCACTGAAATTAGAAGACACACACACTCGATTGAGACTTAAGGAGCTTTGAGAACACTCATAGAGCTTTCCTAAGGCCTCTAGGGGAGATTAAGATTTCATCTTCTTTGGTTTTCAAATAGTGAAAATATGGGAGATACATTGAAGAGCAAACTTCTTCCACAATTAATTTCATCCAAATTTCTCATGCACCCATCATCAGAGGATTAATTCAAGCCTGCCCAAGCTTCAAATTGAGTTCCCACATCAAGGAAGAATTCGAGCCTGCCCAGGCTTCAAATTGAGTTCCCACATCAAGAAAGAGATCAATTTGATCAAAGCCATGAGGGGAGCTAAAGGGAGTTGGTCTACCCAATGATCTGCTTTACCTCAAGAGCTAGGATCCTCAACAGGGCTTCGTTTCCACTGGACGAAGCTACCTCATCATTCCCGAGCACCGGTGATCATCTTCGGTGAGGTTAGTGAATTTTGACCACTTAGGCTAAGGTGTGTTGGTCTTCCGTGAAGTGGATTTTAATTCCATAGGATCTTAGTTGGATTAGCCGCTTTGATTGCCTAGATAGTGTGTGTTGAATTTTGTTTAAATCTTTGAGGGATTGGGCACAAATCTTCCTTTGGATTATGAACGGCTCACATTCCTCCTCAGAGAAGAACTCAGCCAATCTCAGCAGTCCATCCATGCATGTTTAGATGGACAACCGAGATTTTTTCTCACATTTTAGAAATCCCTTTTCTATTTTAAGCCGTGGGTTTATCCACTGTCATTCGATCTTTGATTAGATGGCAAGGTAAAGACGCGTGCGCCATTGTCGCCTCTTCCGATTTGATGATTTAAGTATAGGCTCAATGTGACACGTGTAAAGCACGTTGACCACCACCACGCACGCACCACGGGTGGGGGATTAAATATGTATGGTTAATTAACTAATTAATTTCTTAATTAATCCCTATGGATTCTAAAAATCATGTCTCTTCATAGAAAATTTAGAAAAATAAAATAAAAAATGCCTTGAATAGATAATTTCATCTAGAATATTTTAAAATTATTTTCAATACATTTTGATTTCCCTTTTTCTTAGAATTTGGGCTTCTTTGGGAATTTTAATTAGCTAATTAATTTTTAATTAAACCACTAATTAATCCCAAACTTCTAGGGTTCATTTTAGGGGATGACCTCTACCTCCCCTAATTTTCTTGACATCCTTGATTAGGGATATTGCTAGCTCATTTCCTAATTACCCTCTTTATATAATTAAGGGTAATTACAATGTAATTAGTGGATTTTCCCTATGTTTAAGTTGGATTAAGGTTAGTTTGAATAAGGGTTTTAGGGAATAATTTTGAGGCATCTCCCCTAAGCTATTCTCTAAACCCCATTTTTCTTTCTTTGAACCCCTTATTAATTAAGGGTTAATCCATTAATTACCCCTTTAAATGATTTTCAAAAATTCTAAAAATCTCCAGAACTTAATTAATCTACCTTGGGTAGATACTTAGGTGTTCAATAGCCTAAGTCTGGTTAAGGAAATTAAACCCCCTTTCATAAGAGTGAAGGGGTGTTTTAAAAGTACTTAAGCTAAAACCTCTTAGCTTAATTAACTTTTAATTGTGAGCCAAATTGCATTAGGCATTTTCATTACTAGGTGCATTGCAAATTTACATACCTTGGTTTTTATGTCATCTCATTGGCTCATAATTACCTAAGTTAATTTTTCTAAGGTAGTGTAGGTAAGGGTTAATTAAGTCACTTAATGCATACCCTAACATAATAAATGCTTAAAAATATATTTAATTATCTAAAATTAAACTAAAATACAAAACACATGTGGAATGGTTAGGAACAACAAACTGATCTCACTCTTTTAAAATTAAATCCAACTTCAAATAAACAAAAAATCTTTTGAAATTCACTTTGATTTATGCTAAGTTTTCTTATTCTTTAAGAATGCCTTTAGGAATTAAGTAAAGTGAGTTTGTTCATGTGATTACATTGATTTAGATCATTCCCAACATGTTAAATTGTGTGCCATATGACTTATGCATTCATGATTTCATATTTTCAAAGTTTCAAAATGAAATTGTTTACTTTATGTCAAATGTGCATGTGTTGGCTAAAGTAAAATATGAATGGCTATTGTTGCTACTAAATTCAAAGTATTTTTAAAATCTATAAATGAAACATTAAATCTAAAAGTGTGCTATTCTTATAATTTAATTATAAGCTTGCATGTGGTAGATTATAAAGCATGTTTAGTGTAGCCTTTCTTTCCTTCTTTATGTTAGCATAGCCTTGAATATGGGTTAGTGAGATGTAGAGTTCATTTAAAAAGAACCAAACACTTAAAAAATTCTAAACCCTATTCATCCCTATGCTCTCACTTAAGAAGGAGTGCTTACACTTGCATGAATAAATTGCATAAACCAAAATGAAATCATTAAGTAAACTTTTGCATATTTTTTTTTCATTTCATTTCTTTTATAAGCATGTTAGTACTTAAGGAAAGAGATATATTAATCTAGACAACCTCGAGGTTATGAGGCTTTAAGTAGCCCTAAGTAGGTTTTATACCTTACACTTCTGGTTAATAATGGTAATGTACTCACTTATGCCTTTCTTACTTTCATGCATGTATGTGAAATTTTGGAGAAAGAAAACCTTTTTCTACTTAATAAAAATCATTCATCTTCAACTTCTAAATTTTCTTAAATGAATTACTTAGCATGCATCATAAAGTGTGTTAATTATCTCATTTTCATGTATAGATATGCTTAACGTCCATCCATATGCATGTTATATATGTTGGGAAAGAATTGAAGTAATGTATGTTATGTGAATTTTGATTCATTTTTCTTAATCTTAAAATGTCTTACTTTTTGGATAGATTTGTTTAGAGTTGATCTAAACTTAGGATTAATTAAAATATTTAATTAAAATATTCACTTAAATGAAATTAAAAATATGAACTTACCTTAGAAATTACTTAAGGATTAGGGAAGGAAAGAGAAGTCCTCTTCTTTTTCTCTCTCTTTATAACTTAGTAATTAATTATAGGTTTCACTTAAACCAAATTAAAACATGAAATAAAAATAACCCAAAGTCACTAAATAACTTAAATGAAACCCTCTTCTAAGTTGAACATGTCTTTCACACTTATAAAATTCAATCCTAAAGTCATAACTAAGCATGTCACACAGACCTTCAAAGCACACACATTAACCTAAGTCACCACTTCCAGGTTTAGATTAGGTTGGTGCATGGCTTGATGTTATATTTTGTTTTGTAATAAATATTTTAGACTGGATGTTAGGGTGTTTGCTCATAGAATGAATGGTAGGATGTGCTTAGTTTAACTATTCTTTTCTACAGGGGATTATGTTAAAGTGGTGCTATCATAAATAAAAATATCAATGCTCTTTCTTGCAAGTGCTTATACCCCTTAGCATAATCCATAGACTAAGTGGACTTAGTCACCTATGTGTGGGGTGATAAGTCCAATATACATACATGCTTGATATTTGTGTGGTGTGATTTGACTAACCTTTGTTTTGTAGATGTTAGTTAGATTTATGCATTTCATTTTCATGTAAAAATTTATATATTTAGGACTTAATGATTTGTTATGGAGGATTAGGATGAGCATTAGTCATAAGATATCCTATCTTATGCACCATGTGAAGCCTTGGAGTATCTACCATTCAACTATCCAAAGAAGAAAAAGAAGAAAAGAAAGGAAGAAAGAAGAATAAAGCTTGAAGACCCCCATAACAACGAATTCTTTCGCTTAAATTATAATATTCATTTATAATCCAGGCTATATAAGGGTAGAGCTTGGCTACCCAATTTGATATTTTTTAGGTTTATGCAGTGGTGCCTGACCACAACGGCCATTTATATTTTTGCTATTAGGTTCATAAATTGTGTGATGATTTGTTTAGCTTTTTCAGTAAGTGGCATGCTCTTCTTAGTTTCTTCCTTGCTTTATGTATGGCCTGGATGAGGATTATGCTCATTAGGAAAAAATAAATCTTTTACCCAACTTAAAAATTCAAACTAAAACTTAGCAACTCATAACCTCACCTAAAGCTTAGGATTAAAATCAAGATAAAAATATATAATATCATGCACAATGTCATCTTATTTCACTCTTGATTGGAGGGCTTCCATCTTTGCTAGAGAACCTGACTTGACCTATGAGGGTCATGGTAAAACTCGCCTCTAAATTTCTAGTTGATTTTGGCCAACAATCTATTTTCTCATGCATTAGTCATAAAAAGCCTATTAGCCTGAGTCAAATTGATTGTCTAAAAATGAAATTTGAAAATAAATTAGATTTAGGTCATTTGAAGCATGTCCCTTTACATGAGCTAGTCTTTTAGGGAGTGAGCCTAAGGATATAGCTTCTTTGTAAATAAAAATAGCCTAGCTATCTTGCATAAGCATAAATACTTGCCTATATGAACTTAAAACCGTAAGAGGAGTTAGTTGGTGGCCACCCCAGGCGGTTGTGAGTCCAAGCTATTGGGTGATTTGTCCTCTCTTGTGGAAACAAACCAATTACTCATTTTTCATCTTAAATTTAGGTTGTGCTTCTGGCCCTCAGTGAAGTTCACTAGATTTAGGTTCTAAGGTTGCTTCTCCCTATTTTTGGGCCATAAGCATAATTCCTCAGCCCTTAGGCATTTCCTTAATATTGTGTTAAAGAATTGTAAGCCCTTAAATTCTAACAAAAATACAACTCAAATAAACTAAATCAATTTCTAAAATATAAAGTCCAATTTTAGGATAGTTTGAGATGCTCGCTAGGTTTCCTAGCATCGTGAGCATCTCCTACTTATTCCTATTTTGGCTTCGATAATAACTCCCTCTTTTGACCAATCCCATTTTGATCTTCAAAAACATAAACCAATCAATTAAAAGTTTTTTCTATTGAAATCTTCAGAGATAATGATCATTTACCTTAATCGAGAGTTTTCCTAAGGGATCATGTCACTTAGGATGTAATTAACTATGGGGACTTGCCCTTATAGGGAACTTATCGAACCTAATTTAAAATAAATCATGCTTTATTTTCCATGTAAAGTAGGGGAAGAATCATTGGTACATATGCAGACACATCGTCCTTAGGAGTCTTTATTGAGATGATTGGTTCCATCAAAGGATAGTGACTTCTATTTTTTGAGATAGTACACTATACCTTGATGACATACCTGATCACCTGAATAAGTACATCTTGATCTACATGGTGTCTTACCAAGATGAATTTTTGTAAGGGTATCCTCTTTCTTTTCTTTCCATAGATTTGAAAGGCAACACCCTTATCAAGAGTTTTTCACCATAGTGTCACCCTAGTGGTTACTTCTCTGGAGGATGTAAGTCTTCAAGCTTTCTTCCTAACTTGACCATTGCAAACTGATGAGCGCATTATTAGTTTGGTAGGCCTTACTGCGTAGTCAGTAATCTACCTCATGTTGACTTTGTTTAAGAGGATGTAAGCCTACATGTTTTCTTCTTGAACTAGCCATCATGCACTAACTAGGTCGAATATATTTGAGGTTTAGGATAAGTCCCCTAGTTGCTCCTTTCCTCCTAACTACTTCAATTCTAAGTCTAATCTTCATATGGGACTCCCCACTTAGTAGTCACAATAGGTCGGATAGCATCTATCCCCCCAACGATAGACTATCCCGATGATCATTTCCATTTGTAATGATGTAAGTCTGCAAGACTTCTTCTTAGATTGATCATCGCAAACCGATGGGTACCTTAGGTTAGTTGGTTATCACCATATTGATGGTGACCCACTCGGAGGATACACCACTCGTGGTAGATGTAAGTCTACAAGCTTTCTCTTGGAGTTGGCCACCATATACCTATAGGCCTTCTTTTACAGGATCCTAGATGAAGCCCCTAGTGACACCTCCCCTGTGGGCACTCTATTTTGGATCATGTACTTAGCAACCTCATTTAGAGTCTACCCTGGTTACTCTTGGATTGGATAGTCCTTGTTTCTAGTGTCCACCTCTGTGGTTGGAGAACTTATCTTGCGGATGTGCAGGTTCTCCCTTGGTCTAGTAAGTCTGAGATAGGACTAGGCTGATATGAGCTTCTTCTCAATGTAGTCCCTCGCACACCAACAAGGTCCATGCAAACATATATAAACAAAAGAAAACAAAATATATTTTTTTGGTTGTTGATTTGGAGGATACCCCCAACGGTACTTTTTTCCAAGTAGGCATCCTATCTTTAGGGCATTGTCAGCAAAATTCCCTATAGGATCGCCTGACTACTTTTGAGTTGAGATAAGTCCCTGGGTCGGCACTCTCTCAATATTTATCGTTAGGTTGGATTCGACTTGTTGTGCCACCAACAAGTCACCTCGACGGTCATCCTCGCTTTGAAATATATAAGTCTATTACGCATTCTCTCCGGAGTGTTGCACTGCAGACCTTAGGTTGGGTTGTTTCCCCAACAACCGATCACCCCAGTGGTTCCTTGTTTAGGAGAATGTAAGTCTACAAGATTTCTCCCTAACTTAACTATTACACACCGAAAGGCACCCCTTATGTTGGTTAGCTCTACCCCACAATTGGTAAACTGTCCCTTTAGATTTGTAAATCTAAGATAGGACTAGGCTGATATTAGCCCTTTCTTAATGGATCCATCACACACTAATAGGGTCCATTTTAACAAATCAACATCTTTCCCCATTGAAGGCCAAATGAAATCTATCCACTCTTATCCTTAGTGGATGCTTCCTCAAAATAAACCAAAAGAAATATGAATTAAATCCACCTTATCCCCAGCAGATCCAAATTCTCATCCTCAGTGGAACCTCACATTACATCAAATCAAATTCCTCCCTAGCGATGCATAAATTAAACCACCTCCCCCAGTTGAGTCCCATTTGAAATAATCCAAAACCACCTCTCCCTAGTGGAGCCTACATCACAAATTCAATCAACCTCTTATCCCCAGCGGATACTTTTTAAAAATAAATTCAATCAAATTCACATCCCCGAAAGATGTATGATCCAAATCACATCAAATCCAATCACTTTTCTATCTCCAATGGATAGCTTGAACCTACTTCCCTAATGGAAGGTTCACATACTCAATCCCTTAGTGAAATCCTTTTCTTTCTCTTATGCCCTTGGCATAAATAGAGTTGAATTGCACCAAGATTATGATCCTATCTACCCCTTAGGTTTAGGGGTAGATCATTTCCCCTAGTGCTTGCAACCTTTCAGATGTTGTTGATCATCTCAGTCAACACCAATACGTGTGGTGTGACTTGTCAATTACACCTATTGGGGCTCCTTTTGTTGACCTCACTTTTGGAGTGAGTCCTTAACTTCCTTATCATAGATCTAAGACTCTTATACACTAAGAGTTCCTTAATCATAAGACACATACAGTGATTAGGAGAGCACTTGAACTAAGCTTAGAGACTTAGAAGGGTTAATCATAGGATTAGGTTGTGCCTTAGAGACTTAGAAGATTCACTTACCTTATAGCCTAAACCTAATCCATGTTCACCTTCTCAAATCCAATCCAAATTCAAACCTCAAACCAAACCTCAAATCAAATTCAAATTCTAGATCCATATTTAAATTCAAATCCAAATGATTGAAACCCATGTCAAATCTAAAATCAAATTCATTCCTAAGCCCATGATTCTATCTTATGGACTTAGCCTTGACCAAATTCAAATTAATTCCAACTCAGTTGATTCTCTTAAATATTAATTCAATCCTTCAATCAAACTAACAAATTCTAAACAAAACTCAATTCCAAATGATTTAATTCTCAAATCAAACTAAGTCAAATCCCCTCTTAAGCCATATGGACCCACCTCCATAAGCTTAACCACATCTTAACCCAAATCAACCCAAAATCAATTGATTTCTTTATAAACAATTGTTCCTTCATTTATATTCACAAATATAAATGAAACCCACCTTCCAATGATTAAAAATAAATTAAACTAAATTGATTTTCCCATTCAGCCATTTTGACCTACATCCCCCAAACTCAAATGATTTTCTTATAGATCATTTATATCTTCATTTATATGCACAAATATAAATGAAATATAAAATCAAATGAGCAAAATAAAACCTCCAATCTTAGCCTTTTAAACCATTTCCTTGAAGTTGGCCAAATGATACCCAAATCAATTCAAAATTCATGGGTTTCTTCATGAATCAATCATGCCTTCAATCATTAACCCAATTATAAATGAAAATAATAATTATCAAACCAAACTCAAGTCAACCTAAGTCAAGCCCAACTTAGCCTTTTGACTTGAAAACTTCAAATGAACTAGAACCTATCATAGCCCAAATTGATTACAATTGAATTTATATTTCAATCCTAGGCTTATATATAAGTTCAACCAAACTTAAATCAAAGCGAAACTAAACCAATTGACCCACTTAGGCTTACTTGACCCAAAGTAACCTAAAGGACCCTTTTTTACCCAAGTTCTAATCCAACCCAAATTATATTGAACCAAATCCATCAAAGCCTCATATCAGGATCAACAATCACACTAGGAAGATCAACTACCTTGAATTGGGTCAAACCAAGTCAACTTGGTCCTTTGACCAAATCAACCTTTAACCCAAATTAACTAAAATTCACCTTACACCAAATTGATTGAAACCATTAATTCACTCAACTCATGATCAATGATTGAATATGAGTTGACTAAAATTATTGGCCATTTGACCCAAGTTGACCCAGATTGTCCTAAAAAGCTAAAATGTGTCAAATCATGATCTAACCCAAATTGATTGCAACCAATCGTTCAAGTTTATTTCAAGTTGACTATTGAACTTAACCAAAGCCATAATTAAGCCCAATTTGACCCAACCTAGCCCAAATTGACCTAAAAGGTCAAATTAGCATAACATTCAAATTAAATCTAAGTTGAATCAAATCAAAGCCTACAATCATTTTCAATTAACCAATTGCACATGGATTAACACGTAACCAAACCCAATTTGGTAAATTTGGTCAAATCTGTAAACTTGACCCATTTGACTCCAAATGAGACAAAATCAAACTTAGGCCAAATTGATTGAAACCACTTGAACTAAAACTTGCCAAATCATCATTTGAACCTAACCCAAGCCTTGGTTTGACCCAATTTGATCAATTAATCAACCCAACCCAACTTGAACCCATTTGGCCAAATAAAGCCAAATCCTTTGTAACCAACCCATGGAACTTGGATGGCTGACCAAACCCAACCCAATTTGACCTAAGGTTAGCCAAAATCAATCCAAAAGCCAAGTGGGCCCGATCCAAGCCATTATCTAAGGGGATCTGCCATTGGACAAACTTCTTTGCATTAGATTCTTTCCTCTTATGGAAAAGTCCTCTCTCTCCTTTCCTTGGAAGCCTTAAACTTTTCTATTTAGAGTATCATCTGCCCATAGCCCAATCGAAGCAAGCCTAGGGCCAGCCATGGACAAAGGTAATCCAACTCCTCCTCTTCACTCAAAGTCGAACCCCATGGATAAAATGAAGAGGAAATCTACCACCACTTGCCCATATCAGCCTTGGAGACTCCTCCCAAGACTTCCCCTACTCAAGTCGTGCCACATAAACTCAATGGAGATAAGTCGACACCACTCGTGATAAAATTCTAGATCTGTCATCCATCACGTTCAATTTGGGTATACTTCCCAATTGAATTGGAAGTCATGGGATTTGACTGACTTGTGCCTCTGAGTGATTTCAAAAACCCAGGGCCTTTCTCAGGGCCTTCTCGAGTTTTCCCTCATTGGAATTTCTTCTTCTCATGCAAAACCAAAATAAGGCAACCCCCATTTGATTCCACCTCTTCCATTCTTCCATCAAATTCTAATTCCCCCTTTCCTCATCATCTCCATGACTCATCGAAGCCATTCGAATCTTCCTTCAAGCTCCAAAGCTATCGGAGATAGGAGTTCAACCAAAAGCAAATGCTTAAAGGGAGGATCTTGGTCTTTAGAGCAATTCACCTCAAACCAAAGCAATTGCTACTCCAGGCCTCACAGCGAAGCTTCAGCTTCGCTCTTAGCTCCGATGAGGTATGGTCATTAAAATTGATCCTTAGCTCATTTTTGGTTGGTCTTTTATGAAGTGAACTTGAATGTGAGTCAATCATAGCCGTTGGATTAAATTTTTGGATTATGCTTAATTATGGTTGTTTAATTAATTTTTAATGCTCAAACTTCAAAAATAGATAACAAATTATAGAAACATCTAAAAAATACAAATGATGGCTCATTTTGAAGGTATTTTAGATGGAAATCTAATAAAAGTATCATTAATTAAATTAGAATAGCAATTTTTGCTTAATTAAGGTTTAATTAAAGATTTAATTAACTTAATTACTCTTTAATTAATCATCTGATTAATTTCAAACTTTACGGAGATGTTTAGATGACCTCTACCTCCCCTAATTTTATTAGAATTTATCAGTAGATTAATTTGGGTAATCAGTTAGTTAAGCCTTAATTGCCCATTTAGCTTAATTAATGATAATTAATCAAATGAATAGTAAATTAGTTAATTAATTAAGCTTAATTGTGAAGGGACTTAAGAAAATGGATTGGGACCTTTCTTCTAATTTTTTCCTTAAGCCCCCATCATTTTCTTTAAAGAGTTAATCAAGAATTCATTAAACACTTAATTAACCAATTAATTAAAATTTGAATTTGCTATATTTAATTAATTAAGAAAGGACTGGGATAGGGATTGAGGCCTCTTTCTTGGTCTCTTTACTTAAGCCAATTTTATCTCACTAATCAAGGATGGTTAAGGCTTAATTAATTGATTCATGGTTTATTTAATCTAACTTAAAATTCAAATCATCTTTAATTGGATTAAGTAAACTTTGGGTTGATCTTTAGATGTTTAATAATCTGAAGAAGCTAAACAAAATTATGATTGGTCTACATGTGCAAAGAAATCATAAAAGTAATCAAATAAATTTATTAATCTTAATTAACTATTAATCATGAGCCAATTGCATTAGGCCCCTTCATTTCTTAGGAGCATTGCGAATTTACTTTTTCTATGTGTTTGCATATTATGTTGGCTCGTCATTATTTAGTTAATTAACTTAAAGTGATGTTTGTAAGGATTAATTGATTAATTTAATTCCTATCTTAACTTAATCTATTCATAAAATTCAACTTAATCACTCATTAAACCAAATTAATTTACAAAATTGGGGATGGTTTAAGATCAGCAAACTAAGCCTCAATTTCATAAATCAAAAACAAAACATAAAATCAAAAGTAATTTTAAGAAACTTTGGTTCATCTTAAATAAGTTTATTTAATGTGATTGTCCTTAGGAATTAGTTGGATTGAATGAAATTACATTCTTATGTTTCTTTATTTCTTTCCAACCATATTAAAGTGTTGTATGCCACTTGAATCATGCATTCATTTCTTCAAAAAATAATCAAAAATAAATGATTTTCTTTATGTCAAATTTGCATGTGTTGACTTAATTAAAAATATGTGTGGCTATTATCACTCTTAAATCTCAAATGTATTTTCAAAAGCTTATTAATGAATAATAATACATGTTGTGACATTAGTTATACATACATAGGAGGTGCATGTGAATATAAGCTTAGTGTATGAAGTGAAGTTCCTTTCTTTCATTCATATGTTGACTTGTATAAGTATGAATGTTAATGGGTATATTAGTCATGAAATTCCAGGGACGCACAGCTTTAAGTAGCCCTAAATAGGTTCCTACCTCACTCCCCTGGTGCAAAATAATGGCGATGTTTTCATTCTTATGCATATTGATATTAGATAAAGCTCATTCACACAAATAAATAAATTAAATTAAATACAATTTTCACATGATTTCCATTCTTATAATTATTTGTACACTCATATGTATTTAAGAATAACGAGTATATCTAGTCTGGACATCTTGAGGATGCATGACTTTAAATAGCCTTAAGGAGGTTCCTACCTCACTCCTCTAGTGCGCAATAATAATAAAGTGTTTAGAACTTTTATACATTTGAATGTGTACTTAGCTAAAGAATGAGAATCCTCTTTTTCTATGAAAAATCATTCATATATCCTACATTTAAGTGTGCCAAAAAATATATTATATTTATAGATATGTTTACAACTTAATCATATGCATGCTACATATGATGGAAGGAAACAAACAAACATGTAGTGTGATAGTAATTAACTCCAACTGATATTAAGATGCCTTTCTTATTGAATAAGATTATTTAAAGTGAACCTAAACTTAAGATTAATTAAAATATGTGATAAGCCATTCATTAAGGAGAATTGATTAATTAATTTACTTTAGATGTGCTTAAGATAGGGAAGGGAGTGATCCTTTTTTTTCTTATCTTTATAACACTTAGTTGCTAAGTATAGGACAAATGAAACAAATCAAATTACAAAATAAAATCCTCAAATCAATTAAATGACTTAAAGAAAAACCATCCTTTAAATTGAATCTTTCACATTTAGAAAATCATAATAAAGCTTAGTTAAGGCCTACCACACAAGCCTTAACACACACACCTTAGATTAAGTCACCACTTCTAGCTTTAGGTTAGGGTGGTGCATGGCTTGATGCATGTTTGCTTTTATGATGTATTGTTGTAAACTGGATGTTAGGTCATGATTAGCTTAATCATGTTTTCTATAGGAGATTGTGCTTAAGGGGTGCTTAAAATAAATATAAATGCTCTCTTTTGCAGGTTGCTTAACCACTTAGCACAATCTAAATTAGGACAGGTAGACTTGGTTACCCATGTGCAAGGTGTTATGTCCAAATTATACATATAATTGCTTAGATTGTATGGTGTGTTTAGCTAATGCTTATTTTACAGGTGAGTTAGATTTACTTTTTTTTAATATAATTTTACATCAGGAATTAGAATTAGTGTTATAGGGGATTAGAATGAGCAATGGCTAGAAGGCTTTGTCCTGGGAGGCCCCATGATGCCTTCGAAGTAAGTAAATCCAAATGAAGAAATGGAGGAGATATGAAGATATGAAGAATGAAGACCCCCCCCTCCCCCAGCCATAACATGTATTCATTCTTAATTGTAAATATTCTTTTACATTACCAAGATGTATAAGGGTAGAACTCAAAATTTCTCTTTTGGGTTATCCTTGATCATAAATTCTTTATATTGGATTTATAAATTATTTGATATTTTATTTACAATTTTCCAATAGAAATAGCATGCCTCTTTATAATTTCTTTTTTTAGTGGTGATTGTGGTGGATCTTCTTAGGCTTAGAAAAATAAATTTTTTCCAATTTTCAACATTTTCTTCATATTTGGACATATCCCTTCATGTTGTGCAAAATATCTGTTAGGGACTTCCATCCTTGCATGATAGGAGAATGTTTGACCTTTGAGGGCATCCCTTATGTTGGAAGATACTCCTTCTCTCTGATTTAGCCAATAATATCATTTCATCATGCATCTAGACATATAAAAATCTTAAAGCCTTTATCAAAATGAAGAGTCAAAAATAAACTAAAATTTGAAAAGATTTGCATTTGTCTAAGTCATTATTCATACATATCATGCTCTAGTCTCTTTAGGTAGTGGGTTTATGGACTTTAGTTTCTTTTTAAATAATAACTAACATCTTACAAAATCATATGACTTGACCACACAATTTTAAAGTGTAGGATGAGTTAGCTAACTGCCATTCTAGGCAGTTATAAGTCCAGCAGTCAGGTGATTTGCCCTCTCTTATGATGATAAACCATATACCCATCTTCACTTAGATTTAGGATGTGCTTTAGCCCTTGCTAAAGCTTACTAGATTTAGGATATGAGGTTATTATTTCTCTTTGGGCTACAAGCATAAATCCTCACCTCTTAGACATTTTTATAATCTTGTATTATAGGATTATAAGCCCTAACAATCTAATGAAAATTCAACTCAAACATATAATTCACTTCAAATTTTAAATAAATAAAGCCCAACCATAAGATAGATTGGAATGCTCACCAGGCTTCCTAGTATCATGAGTATTCCTTACTCATCTCCCTTAGGCTTTGATAATAAGTCTCTCTCCTTTTGATCCATCCTATTTGATTTTTCAATACGACCAATTTATTGATAATCCTATCTTTAAAATCTTTGAAGATAATAATTACCTACTTTAATCAAGACTATTCCTAAGGAATTCTCCTTCCTTAGTATGTGATTAACTATGGGGGCTTACCGCCATAGGAAACTTTATAATTTGATTTGAATAAACTTTGCGTTATTCATCCATGTAAAGTAGGGGAAAAATCTCTAGTATATTTAAAGACCCTTCATGCCTTAAGAGTCCTTATTAGGTGATTAGGTCCATTATAGGGTGGTGATTTTTATCTTTCAAGATAGTACACCATTCCTTAATGTCACACCCAATCACCTCAATAAGTACACCCTCAAATCTGTGGTGTCCCCCATATACATAATCAAAAATAAACACCACAATGTCATGTGATAGTAATTCAATAATATTAATTTTAAGATGCCTTTCATATCGAATGGGATTAATTAAAGTGGACCTAAACATAGGATTAATTTAAAATGTGTAATAAGTCATTCACTAAAGAGAACTAATTTAAATAAATTATGTTTTAGAAAGTGGCTTAAGGTAGGAATGAAAGAGAGTAATTTTCTTTCTTCTCCTTATAACACTTGGTTGCTAAGTGTGGATCATATGGAACAAAAGAAAACACAAATTAAAATTCTCAAATCAATTATAACTTCAATTAGCCTCTCATGTTAAATTAAATCTTTCTATAGTTAGAAAATCATAACCTTAATGCCTAGTTAAGACATACCACAAACCTTAATACACACATATTATAATTAAGTCACCACTTCTAGCTTCATGTTGGGATGATGCATGGTGTGATGTATATTTTATTTTATGATGTATTATTTTAGACTGGATGTTAAGGTGTATATTTTGTAGACTGGATGTTAAGTCATGATTAGCCTAATCATATTTTATGCAGGGGATTATGCTTAATGGGCCTAAAAATAAATATAAATGCTCTCTTTGTAAGTTTCTTAAGCCCCTAAGCATAATATAAGTTGGGACAGGTGGACTTTGTTACCCATGTGCAGGGTGCTAATTCTAAATTATGATATAACTGCTTGGGTTGTATGTATGTTTAGATGACACTTATTTTGTAGGTGTAGTTAGATTTACTTTTTCTATCTTAATATAATCTTGCATTAGAAATTAAGATTAGTTTATGGGGGTTTAGGATGAGCATTAGCTAGAAGGCATAGTCCTGGGGTGACATGTGATGCCTTGAAGCCTACTAAATCAAAGGTGGAAAGATGATAAAGAAATAAAGGAGACATGAAGTTATGAAGATTTAAAATCCCCATAGCACTAATTCATTGTAATTGTAATTATTATTTTATGTACCAGGTTGTATAAGGGTAGAGCTTGGCTACCAATTTTTCTTTTGAGTTGTATGGCGATACGTGATTGCACCGGCCATTTATTTTTTGTGTTAATTATAAAATTATTTGATGTTTTGTTTAATTTATGCAATATAAACAATTTGTTCTTCTAGTTTCTTAAATGATTAATGCTTTAATGTTTGGCCTGGATGTGATTAGGCTTTTAGGAAAAAATTAAATTTTCTACCCCAATTAATAACTCATAACTAAAATTTTCTACAACTCATAACCTCACATTAAATCCTAGGACATAAATAAGATAATTAAAAGATTTAGTAATCCCTTAGTTGTATGGATAAATGTTTCATAACATGTATATCATATTATTTCACTCTTGCTAATAGAGAGTTTCCATCCTTGGACGATAGGGGAAGGCTTGGCCTTTGAGGGCCTCCTCTATGTTGGAAAACACCTCTTTCTCTTTGATTTAGCCCATAATCCATTTTCATCATGCATATAGGCATGAATGTCTTAAAGCTTTTGTTTAAATGAAAAGTCAAAATTAAAGAAAATTTAAAAAGATTTCTCATTAGACTAAGCCAATGTTCATACCACTCATGCTCAATCTCTTAGGGAGTGGGTTTAAGGGCTTTAGTCTCTTTCTAAATAAATAATAACCTAATTAATCTTTTAATTTCATATGACTGGATCACATGGATTTAAAGTATAGGAGGTGTTAGCTGGCTTCCACTCCAGGCAGTTATAAACCTAGCAGTCGGGTGATTTATTCTCTTTTGTGGAGGTAAATCATATACCCATCTTCGCTCAGATTTAGGTCAAGCTTTGGTTCTTACTAAATCTCTCTAGATTTAGGACCCGAGGTAGCTATTTTCCTCAGGCTACAAGCATAAATATATATCTCTTAAGAATTTTCATAACCTTCTGTTGGTGGATTATAAGCCCTAGTGATCTAATAAAATTTCAACTCAAATAAAATAAATCTCTTCAACTTCAAATATATAAAGCCTAATTATAAGATAGATTGGAATGCTCACTAAACTTACTAATATCATGAGCATTCCCTACTCATCTCCTTTGGCTTTTAAAACAAGTCTTCTCCTTGAACTATCCCATTTGATTGTCCAAACATAACCAATTTATTGATAGTCTAGCCTTGAAATCTTTGGAGACTTTAATTTCTACTTTAATCAAGAGTATTCTTAAGAAATTCTAGCTCTTAGGATGTAATTAACTATGGAGGCTTGCCTCCATAGAAAACTTAATGAACCTGGCTTAATATAAACTCCACTTTACTTTTCTATGTAATGTAGGGGAAAGATCTCTGGTACATTCGAAGACCCATCATGCCTTAGGAGTCCTTATTAGGTGATTAGGTCTATTATAGGGTGATAATTTCTATCTTTTGAGATAGTGCATCATTTCTTAATATCGTACCCGATCACTTCAATAAGTACCTCCTAAGATTTACATAGTGTCTCACATCCAAAAATAAACACCACAACTAGTAACTAATTAATATTCATAGATTTTTCTAAAATAATATACTTAATCATAAATTTTATTTTTCTTATCGAGCATCTACACATAGATAGAAGTTTCAAAAAAAAATTTTATTTATTTAACAAATATATAAATATGTTGTAAATTTATAAAGTCAATAACTAGCAAAATGACATTCAAATAAATTATTGTGCCTAAACATTTTATCGTGTCAAATTATATTATTCTTCAAGAAAAAAATTCATAATAGTTTATGAAGATGTTATTTATGCAACAAAAAAAATATTTTTTTATGAACAATTTAATCTTTGAAATTCATTGAATGATGAAAAGTCATAATTTCAATAATATATAATTCAAAAAATTATTTTAAAAAATTAAAGTAATACAATTTCACAAGAAAAGCTTGTTAAAAGAATCATGCAAACATATAAGATCATTTAGTAAAAATATTAAATCAAAATTCTAAGAATATATATATATATATATATATATAGAAACATTCAAAATGAAGAAATACACAATTATTACCATGCTTTGGGGGAATTCTTTTTGTTGACATCTTAGCATCATCACATCAAAGAAGATCACGGTAATCAAAATAAGAAAAATTTCTTTGATCTCACTCAAAAAAAGGTGAAACTTTTAGGCATCACTTACAACTCCACATATGAAGTACATGTTTGTACTTTAGTATAAAAACACATACCCTAAAAAGAGAAAGGGAGATTTACATACATGCCACACAATTCTTATGTATTTACATATCTACCTCCTAAATTTTAATTTATACAGATATAACATCCAAATCTTCAATATATAGAGAAACATTCAAAAATAAAGAAGATGAAGTGTTGAACACAATTATTGCCATGCTTTGGGGGAATTCTTTTTTTTGAAATCTTAACATCATCACATCAAAGAAGTTCACTATAATCAAAATAGAAAGAAATTTATTTAGTCTCTCTAAAAAAAGGTGAAACTTTTAAGCATCACTTACAACTCCACAAATGTACATGTTTATACTTTAGTATAAATGCATAGACCCTAAAAAGAGAAAGGAGGATTTCATGTACCACACAATTCTTGTGTATTTACATATCTACCTCCTAAATTTTAATTTATACATATATACAACTCAATATTCAATATCACATCAAAAATATCATAATCACTCACATTTTAAATGTGGAATGCACCTTTTTAAGCATAAGAAAATATTAGATAAGTAAATGCATAAGAATTATGTGGTATGTACGTAAATCTTCTAAAGAGAAATTAAGTCCACTTACACAACATAACGTTCAACCTATTTTAAAAAAATAATTGGGAATTATAAAGAAAGAATTAGAAGAATTAAGAAATGTATGATTTCTCTTCACACATAGATGATATTTATACTTGAAAAATAAGATTGGGAGTTATAAATTTTTAAAAAGTTTATACTTTTTTTGTAAAATATTTTAGAGTTCTTTATGGGGTAAAAATGTACATTTGGATATTTTTGCATTTCAAAAAAAAAAAAATTTTAATTATTGTTATAGCGTGCATGAGCACATGGTGTTGCACTAGTGGTAGTGGTCGTAGACCAATCTTTCCTCTACCCAAACATAAATATTTCAACATTTTTTGATTTTTTTTTAAATTAATTTTGATATTTTTTAGAGCTTAAGGAAGCTTCCATAATTAATTTCAGTAAATTTAAGTATTGACTATCGACAAATCTTTTCATAGCCCAAACAAACCTATTTTAACATTTTTTTAATATTTTAATTTAATTCTGATTTTTTTTAGTTAAACTATGTCTTCATAACAATTTCAAATATATTAGAAGATTTTGTAGTAAAAAATTTCATCACTTTTCACTTTAATCAACATGTTTACCTAATAATAATAATTGAAATTATGTATGAGAATACTTTGTTCATGATCTCAAAGGGACATTTATGTATAAGTATGGTGTTTTTTTTTGGAGTCTTAGAAACACCATAGATCTTAGGATATACTTATTGAAGTGATCAAGTGCAACATTAAGGTATGATATACTATCTCAAAAGATAGAAACATCACATTATAATGAACTCAATCACCTAATAAGGACTCCTAAGGCAAATGAATATACACACACATATATATATATATATATATATATATATATATATATATATATATATATATATATATATATATATCAAAATCTTTTCCTACTTTATATGGAAAAGTAAAGTAGAGTTTATTTTATGTTAGGTTCTTTAATTTTATATGGAAGCAAGCTTCCATAGTTAATTACAATGTAGGAAATTGGAATTTTCTAAGAACACTTTTGATTAAAGTAGTCAACTAATATCTCCAAAGATTGCGATGCTAGACTATCAAAGGATTATTTGTTATTGGAAATCAAATGGGCTTGTTTGAGTATGAAAACTTCTTAACAGATTCCAAAGAAGAATAAATAGGAAGCATAATGGATGCCTCAGTCTATCTTATGGTGAGACTTTACATTTTTGAAAGAGATAATCTATTTTCATTTGAGTTGAAATTTTATTAGAAAGCTATGACTCATATTCCAACAACACAAAATTATGAAAATGCCTAAGAGGTGAACACTCATACTCGTAACAAGAGAAAAAAAAGCCACCTCAGTAGATCTAGAGTGCTCTAGCACAAGCTAAGAGCTTGACTAAATCTATTCGAGGAAAGTGGGATATGATGGTTCACTTCTACAAGAGGGATTGAATCGATCCTGACTCTTCTGGACTTACAACCGCCTAGAATTGCTGCCAGCCAACACCTCCTATATTTTAAAACCATGTAGGTCAGTCATATGTAAATGCAAAATGGCTAGGTTGTTATTAATTAAAAAAGAATTTAGATTCTTAAACTCATTCCCTGAGAAACTACATTATGATTAGTATGAAAACATGACTTAGGCTAATACAAAATTTATAAAATTTTAAATCATGTTAGCACAATAATTTGAACCAAAGCTTAGAATAATTATGCTTAAATTAATGATGAAATTAAGTTATGGGCTAAATCAGATAGAATGGGTGTTTACCACTACAAGGGATTTTCCTCACAGGTCAAGTATGTCCCCTATCGTGTAAGAGTGGAGATCCCATATTTTCAAGAGTGAAATAATATGATATGCATGATGTGATAACATACAACATCCAGCTAAGGAGTTGTTAAATCTTTTATTTATCTTGATTTTAGGCCTAGGCTTTAAAGTGGTGTTATGAGTTGATTAAGATTTTAGTTATGAGTTATTAATGAGGGTAGAAAATTTAATTTTATCCTAAAAAGACTAATGTATCCAGGCCATACATCAAACATACACACTTTAAGTAACCTATGAAAAGCATGTCACTTCTATTACATAATGTAAATACAACAATCAAACATTTGAATTTTGTAAAAGAATAAAAGGCAGATGCAGCCGGGTGTCATTGTACACCCCAAAAAAGAAAAGAAATTGGGTAGCTGAGCTCTACCCTTATAATACCCAAATTACAATTAAAGTTTACAAATGAAATAAATGATATGAGAGTCTTCAGTTCCTATTCTTATTTTCTTCTTTGGATTATCTTACTCTATGCTTCATAGAATCTCCCAAGTCTTTTCCTTCTAAACACTACTCATCCTAAATCTCATAGCAATAATCCTAATCCTATTACAAAATTACATTTTTTTATAAGGAAAATAGCTTTAACAATGCAAGCAAAATAGATGTTAGCTAAACAAATATACAAGTCAATCAATTATATTTTGCATATTTGGGCTTAACATCATGAACTTGAGTAACCAAGCCCACTTGTCTTAATTGGATTATGTTTAGGGACTTAAACAACACTTGCAAGCAAAAGATTTTTTTTATATTTTTTATTATTATAGCGATCCCTTAAGAATAATTTCTTCAAAAATATTATTAGGCTAGTGATGGCCTAATATCCAATATACGCACAAGCAATCCTAACATCCAGTATAGACATTACATCACAAAATAAAATATATCACCATAATAATCACCAGCTTAACCTAATACATAGATTAGTGACTTAGTATTCTAATGTGTGTGTTATAGCTAAAGTGTGGTATGAAACACTTAATTATTAAGATTAAGATTTTATAATATTTGAATATTTAAGTCCCATATTAAGGGTAGTTGCACTTCAATCAGTTTAAGACTTTAATTGAGTTTTAAATCATATATTTATTTTTTATCTTTTGCTTATGATTTGTCATTGTAAAAAGAAGAAAAAGAGTTTAATCCTATCAATCCCTACCTTAAGTTGATTTTAATAGATGAATTATATGACTTTAAACTTTCCAAAAGGATCATGAATTTCAATCAATGCTGAAAGCAATCTTAAGGTTAATGAAGCTACGTCACCATCAAATGTATAATGCTTTGTCATTTTAGTCTCATTATAAATAAAATTAAAATGTCATTTCTTTTTACTTCACTCAATTTAATGCATGCACACACATCTTATACATATTTTTGACATACTTAATCATGGATATGCATCAATTTTATAGCAAAGAAATCTCACTTCATGCATATAAGTGTATAAGAAAGCTATGCAAGTATGTTCCTTTGTTAAACCAAGAAAGTGATTAAAGCCTAGTGTTCTTGAAATATCTAAACTATATACTTGTATGTTCAAATAAACATTTACTTTATATATTTATTTCAACACACTTAAACAAAAATATGCATGAATTTTGTAACAAAAGAAATCTCACTTCATATCCAATCATATGCATACAAGTGTATAAGAAAGCTATGAAAGTGCATTCCTTTATTAAACAAGAGAAGTGGGATTATCTAAAACTTTATTGGGTCTACTTAAAGCCATGTGTTCTTGGGATATCCAGAATGTATAATTAGTTCAATACACAGCATATATATATATATATATTATATATATGGATATAAAATGTATGAAAAGTTGTAGGTTATTATCTTTAACAAATGAATTCTTTTTATTTGAGTTTTTTTATTTACAATAAGACTTGAAAATATAAATATTTATTTCCTAATTATTTAATTGATAATTATCACCTAATTCTTACCTAAAGAAGAAAAATAATTTGAGATTTACATAGTGATAATAGCCATACAATATAGTTTATTTCCTACATCATGCAATTATATGCAACCTTTTTTTAAAATTTAAAATGTGAATGTATGAAATACATGACATGCAAACTTATGATAATTAAAATAAGACAATTAAACATCATCAAATGACATTCTTAGCTTCATCAGAACCGAGGGACAATCACATTAAATAAACACACCTTAAGTCTAATCAAAATTTCTTTAAGATTTAAATTTTTTATTTTGAATTATTTAATTCTAAAGAGGAGAAGGAAGATCAATTCATTTAACCATACCCATGTTGGTTAGTTAGTGAATTTAAAAAAAATAAGTAAATTTTATGACTTAATTTGATTTAGTTCATTAGTAAGTCAATTAGTCACCCTCCCAAAGAGTCCCTTAATTTAATTAACCATTAAGCAAGGGCCAATGAAACATGATGATGAAATTGAAAATAAAATTTGTAATGTTCTAAAGATTCTAATGCAATTATTCCCATGCTTAAATGATTAATTGAATTAAGAGGATTAAGCTAACTACTCTTATAATTTTCCAAATCTATGAAAAATCATAATTTCCTTAAAACCCTTAGGTTAACTAATCACATAAGAAATATTAATTAAATTGGTCTTGTTGGTTGTACTAACTATGATGATGTAATTTTTATTTACTTTAATTTTCTTTCTCTCTTTCTCTTATTTCATTTAATTAAGGAGCTTAAGAATGATTTTGAGAGAATAAATAGGGGAGGACCTAATCATTTCTCTTGATCATATTTATTATTACTAAGATTAAATAGCCTTCTTTAATTAATTTCATAATTTTCATAATTTTAATAATTATTAAATTACTTAAAAGGGGTAATTAGGGCTTAAAATTATGATTTTCCTAATTTACTTGGCAAATTACTCCAAGAAAATTTTGAGAAGCAAAAGTGATCCCATGTATCCAACATAACAATTTTCAAGTTAATTAACCAAGTGATTAGGGCTTAATTAAGAT
Organism: Cymbidium sinense; assembly: GCA_021442155.1. Classification (NCBI taxonomy): domain Eukaryota; kingdom Viridiplantae; phylum Streptophyta; class Magnoliopsida; order Asparagales; family Orchidaceae; genus Cymbidium; species Cymbidium sinense. Next base: position 167,667,900 of record CM038217.1, on the reverse strand, counting down.
AATTAGTTGAAATTTTAAACTAATTAGTCATTGTTCATTAGATGAAACCTATTTTATTTTTCATAAATTCTCTTCTAAGCATTTTAGAGGGTTTATTTGTATTTTTTTTATTTTCTATAATTGGTCATAAATTTTGGTATGTCTAGATAATTAATCATATTTTTAGCCCTGATTAAAAGATTTACACATCGGCGCAAGTAGACACTTGCTATAATGCTTTGTCACGCATACCACGATTGGTTATTTAAAACATCTAATGCGGTAGCTGACTCAGCAATGGCGGACATAATTTTATCTCGATCGTTCGATCTAGGATCAAATGACTAAGATTAATCCCATAATTCTAAAGTAAATAAATCTAAAAAATTTAATGCGATTAATCACGGATGTTCATTCTAATCATACGGAGTAGACGTCCGATGATCTATCATCCCACAAGGGTTGGAAGACAAATTGTTTGTTTGTCTTCCACCACCGAATTCGAGCTAGTCATAGCTCGTTCAATGATAGAAATGATTCCAAAATGATCAAGGATAAAATCTAATAAGATTATATGGAAGGATTCACATTAAATCATGATTTCTTTTGCAAAAGATCAACAATCCTAGATATTTCTATGGTTTATCAGATTTTATCTTGTTGGAGCTCAAGACCGATGGTCCGTCATCGGAGGTAGCTTCATCCTAAAGAGATGAAGCCTGGTTAAGAAGCCTGTGAGTTGCCTCCCCATGGGTTTCTCTATGGGCCAAACGTTATCGTGAAACTTGCTAGAGTTGGTCTTAGGGTGGGTTCGGTGCTCGAGTTGACTATGAATCAATTCATTTTAGCTCATCGAGGCTAAGGGAAGGTGTGAGAAAAACTAATTTGGTTTGGTGGAGGTTTGGTGACTTTGGACGGAGACAAGGTTCGAGTTCAAGTGGATCTCGATCTCATCAGTGACTTAAGGCACGAGGAGCTCAAGGTTGCTTGGGGACTGCTTGGGACCATATGAGGAGTGTGTGGCTTGAGTTTGAATGGGAGAAGATGGGTATACTCCTCACCAAGTGAACCAAGTCATGGGATGGGTTCAGTTTTTGGTAGTCGTCCAGCCGACGTGGGTTGCCAAAGGTAGCAGCGGATTGGTGATGTGGAGGTGTTTGAGTGGTTGAGGAAGTTTAATGGTCTGCCATATGGTGTACACCTCTTTTGAGGTGGACCAATGGCCGACCAAGGGAATGAGGGCCTCCCTTTGGTCAATGGTTGCACCCAACAGCTTTGGGTTAGGTTGGGTTAGTGGGCCTCTATCCGAAGAGGGCTAAAGTTGGCTTTCATAGGCAAAGCAGATGGTAGGCCTTCCAAATGAGAATTTTGTCTTATTTGGAACTATTGGCTTACTTGATTTGACCCAAACTGAGCTCACTTGCGCAAGTCAATGAGGACTTAAGGATGAGTTATGCTAAGTTTGGTTGGGTTTGGCTCAAGTTGACTCATATAGGTCAATTTGGGTTTACTTAGGATAAGTTGACCAATTAACCAAATTGGGCCAAGAAAGTTATTGGATTATGTTTGATTGGATATTTGGAATGTATTGATGCGATTAGTTTGATCCAATTTGAAGTGGATTTGATTTTTGCTCAATTGGGTTCATTTAGGCTAAATGGGTTAAGTTGACCAATTTAGTCAAATTAACCAAATTGATTTGAATGGAATGTTGATTCATGTTTCAATGGTCATTTGAGATTGATTGTATGCATTGATTTAAATTAATATGAGATTTGGTTCAATTTGATCCTTTAGGTCAAATTGGGTCAAATAGGTTAATTGGGTCCATTTGATCAAATTGGCTTCAATTGGTGGTTGGATTGTGTTCAATACTCAATTCATGATTAATTAAATTTATTGGTTGCAATCAATTTGAATTAAATGAGATTTGGTTTAATTAGACCCTTTAGGTCAAATTGGATCAAATAGGTCAAATGACCAAATTAGCTTGGCTAAACCTAATTGGATGTAATTGAATAATCAATGATGATCAACAATAAACAATCATTTTGGAAAAGCTTGAGTGAATTGGTTTGGTTTAATTGAGATTTGATTGAGGATTAACTCAATTGGGTTATTTAGGTCGGTTTGGGTTGGATGGATCAATTGGTTGATTGGTTCCAATTGAGGCTATATGAAGATTGAAACATATTCAATGATGGATTTAGACATAAATGGAGGCTTTGATTGCAATCAACTTAAGTTAGATTAAATTTTGGCTCATTTGAATCTTTTTAGGTCAAATGGGTCAACTTAGATCAATGGAGTTGATTGGCTCAATTGAGTGGATTGGGATAAGTTATGATGTTTGGTAGGATGCTTGGAATAATCAAGGAATTTGGATTGGGTTGGATTGACTTGATTCAAATTGAAATGTGTTTTGATCTTTAAGGAATTCACATGGGCCAACTTAGATAAGACCCAAATTGACTTGGCATGGTTCAATCGGATTGCAATCAAAGTTTAATCATGCTGAATTGGAGTCCAAAAATGTTTGGATAGGTTGAGTTTCAATCAAGTCAGTTTGATTTTGAAAAATCCAAAGCAGTTAGGTTGGGTTGAGTCAACTTAGCCTGTTTAGCCAAGTTAACCCTAAATCGATTTGGCATTTGTCTAGGAGCTTGGATTGCATTCATTTAGTTTAAATTTAGTTAATTGATTGATCATGAACTATGGTTGAGTCTTAGAATAGGTGTGGCTTCACTTCTCCTAAAGTAGGCTCTAGTCTTAAGGTTGTACGCTATGAGTCTCTAGGTTTGAGTTTGGTGTTCCCTTAATCACTAAAACTGTTCTAGCACTAGGGAACTCTTAGTGTCTAGAAGAATTCTAAATCTAGGATAAATGTAGTTAACCTCACTCCAGAAGTGAGGTCAACAATAAGAAGAGATTCTTATTTATCTTTTTTGTTGTAAACTTTTAATAGCTTTATATACATACATACATGCATACATACATACATATATATATATATTCTGTTGAAAGAGGTTTTGATGCCTAAAAATAGTGATCAAATGATATATCATCCAATTAAGTATGGCTCTTGATATAATTTTTGAGCTAAACTTTTTTGAAAGTAAATTCAGAACCAATTGTCCTATGATTTCCACAACCTATAGTCAAATTGAAATTTTCAATAAGATGTGCCCAACAACATTGAAAGTATTCTAACTCAGGTCCAAATGATCCCAAATCAATCACTTAAATTATAGTTAAAAATTTTAAGATATTAAATGATTCTCTAAATCTTGCATACTTTTAGTTAAAGTAAGCATCTTAATAAAAAAAATATAAAAGCTTAATATCATTTAATTTTGAAGTAATTAAGACACTTAAATACTAAAGAATGGTCTACGATCAAAAATATCAACATAACATGACAAATGGAGTGTTTTAAATTTTTTTCCAAAATGACTAAAATATTACACTCAAATTATAAATAAAAAACCTTTTCTTTATATGAGGGGACTTATACTAGAGATAGAGAGAGCTTAAAGATTTGAAGAACTCTAGATATCTACCCGATGCTTGACGCCAACGAACACCTCAACCATTGTTATCATCTAACTATCGTCACCTAAGCGTCATTATCCAATTGTCATTTTCTATCATCATTATGTTAGTACTATCATTAGACCACTAAAACTTGACTGTCATTTGACTACTATTGCTTGATCATCATTCGTTCTCCATATTTTGTTTGTTATCATTAGATTGTTGTCTCCCAAGTTACATTATTCAGCTACCTTTATCCTCCCTTAGCTACTTCTACATTCTCTACTAAAATTATAAAAGATTAAGAAAGTTCTCTTAGTTTTGTAATTTTGTCATCTTTAGTTGTAGGGAAGAATGGATTTATATAACATTATTTTAATTAGGCAAGAGTATGGATTTATATCTTTAAGCACAATGTGAATTATAAGGAAGAAGATCTTAAATATTTTAATTTATAAATTTTTTAATGTTTTGAAATTGAACATCTATATTTGAATAATGATTTTTAGCTCAAAAAAATGAAAAAAAAGTCTTTAATATTTTACCAATCTAAATCAAGGTTGTAAGTGAATGAATGAACTAAATGAATAACTCCAATTTAGCTCAATTAATACTTATTTATGTTCATTAAATTAAGTGATTAGATAAATTTGAATATTTTAAAAGTTCTAAGATTAAATTAACTAAATTTAAGCATAATCTAACTTGTTATTCAAAACGTATATATTTATATATCTCACATTCTAGACATTTTTTACACACACACACACATTAGCTAAATCCATACATATAACTCCAAAATATCTCTTCCTCCAATCATAAGACTTAAAATAAAAGAGATCATCATAATCATAGCATGAAAATTGTTAGAATTTTTTAATATAGATGCCATCTAACTTGTTTGCTCTTATACACAAGATGATCTAATTATTGAATCAACCTAAAAAAATAAAGCTTATTAACATTTATATCTTATCAAAATATGATTTGTATATTTTATAAATAAAGACTTACCTTTAAGTAAATTTTTAATAATCTTTTTTAAATAGCATTACACCTTACAAAATCCCTGAAATGCACCAAATAAAGTTGTCTCGATGAAAAGCTAGTAGTAGACAAAGTTATCAATAGTTGAGAAAGTGGTAGATAGAACTATCACTCACAACCCCTAGAAAATATGTGGTAGTCTTGATAAGAAGTTAGTAGTGGATAGGGTCTTCAGCGAAAAGAATTTAAGAAAATAAGTGGTTGATATGATATACACTCATCTAAAAATTTTAAATAAGACTCAAAAAAGATATTAGTACATCTAAAAATCTTAAAAAACATAAATTTTAGAAGTTATAAATATATAAAAAAATCTCAAAAAGCATAACTCTTGAAACATATGAATTTATAGAACAATCTTAGAAGATTTAACTTTTAAAAAACTAATAGTCCTCACAAAAAAAAAAAAAAAAGAGAAGGCATTCAATCTTTCTTTACATTAAGTATATCAATTAAACATGAATTAAAATTTCTTATCCAAAAATTTTAGAAAGACAAAATCTTTAAAGAAAGCTATAGCCTCAAAAAGGCTAAAATTCTTAAAGAGACATGATTTCCATTTATCTAAAATTCTTAAAAGATATAAGCCTCAAAAGATATATAAGCATATGAAACATATAAAAGTTTTTATCACCTAAAAGATTGAGGCCCCCATTTCCCAACTAAGGGGGCAAATATCTTATTGAAAACACAAAGATTCAACAATAATATATTATAACAAGATCAAAATATTTCAAGTACATCTCAAAAACAAATAAAAGAGTTAATCTCATCTAAAAGGCAAGTTCTTAAAATTTTAGATGACTCTTATACAATAAATTAAAGTTCATTAACTTAATTATAAATATTTTTCAAACTCATATATCACTACATGAAAAAATATATAAGGAATGAAAAATAAGAATACTTATTCTAAAGCCACATATAAAGTTATTAAATCAATAAGGTGTTAACATATAGTATTTATCATCATCGGTAGAGATGTCTTAAAGTCTTTTATAACATTTAAATTTTTAAACTTTTGCATTAGCTTTCAAATTGTGGCCTCTTTCATTAATGAAGATTTTATGAAGCCTTTTATTACTTTTAAATCTCTAAACTCTTACATCAACTTCAAATGAGTGATCTATGCTCTTTTGAAGTTGATTTTTTGAAGTAACTTATAGCTTATCTAAAACAAGTCTTAAATAATTTTAACTATATTGAAACTAACATCAATGCTTGACATCACTAATGTGGACACCCAACATCAATATTAATATGAGAATCAACTTCTTACCTTGATAGTACATATAATATACATAAATATTTATGTTAGATTAAAGCCAAAAATCGTAGAAACTAATAGAAATATGTAGATCATTAAATTCATTTTGTTTCCAAGGACAATAAGTATAATAAAAATTCTTTTGTTTAATACTTTAATGACTTTTGTTATGATGGAAATGTAGTATACAAATCACTAACCAATAACCATTCATAGATTTTTCAAAAATAATATAATTAATAGAACATTTTTAATTTTTTATGGAGCATCTACACATAGATAGAAGTTTCTATAAAAAATTTTAATTTACTTAACAAATATATAAAGATGCAGTAAATTTATAAAGTAAATAACTAGCAAAATGATATATTCAAATAAAATGTTATGCATAAATATTTTATCCCACCAAATTATAATATTTTTCAAGAAAAAAGTTCATAGTTGATATGACACTGAAAATTTCACTAGTCAAAGCATGAATCTTGACATCAAAAGCAATCTGAGTCTAAGTCAAGACTAACCCAAATCAAGCGCTTATTGAAAACTTTGTGATATCAGTCGGCTCCTAAATATAGAGTATTTATAGTCAAATCGAGCACCTTGATGAGCTGGATCTAACAAACCCAAGATCTCCTAATTATGACTTCATTTGAGCATTCAAATACTTAAAATATATCAAATGATCAAGGGAATAATTTTGAGTCGTCCGATCGAGTGGTTTGAATTTGGCATGTATTTATTGAAACGTCACTCCTTTAATCTATAAATAACCTCTCATTCTTCACATGAGGGGAGGCTAAGCTAAAGAGAAGAGAGAACTATAAGGCTTGAAGAACCTCCAAGCATAATCGCGTTACCCGACAGCCGCGGTTATCACGGATCGCCATCGCATCGCCATATGCCACAATCATCACCACACCACCGCCACCACCATCGGCCAGATCATCGTTGCTGCCGCCCACGCCGCGCCATCGCATCGACCACCGCAGACGCCGCCACCACCGATCTCGCACCACCATCATTGGACACAGCCGCAGACCATCGTCGTCGACCATCTCCATCGGCCACCATTGTCGATTCTTGCCACCATCGACCATCATCATTGGTCGCTGCCGACCGCCGCCATCGACCACTGTCATTGGTCACCACCGCCGACCGCCACCATTGGCCACTATTGTTGGTCACCACGAGCCGCTGTTATTTGGTCACCATGAGCCGCTGTTATTTGGTCACCACCACCAGCTACCACCACCTAATAGTCGCCAGAACATCATCGACAACCGTCATTTACTATCGATGACTATCACTAACCACTATTACAGCCTAACTACCATTGCATAACTATTGTCACATGATTCAAGGATTTTTGTTGTCAAGAGTTTTAACATAAAACTCTATAATCCCATTATCGGGAAAACTTAAACTTTGTACTTCAAAATAGATATATATGGAACATTTTTACAAGGCTAGGCCCGATTATTTTTTTCCCTCTTTTGGGATTTTTCACATAAAAAACCTAGAGTTTCTCATTCTCTCTTCAAATATCTATGTGTGTGTTGGATTTCTCAACAATACTAAGGTGTAAAGTTTTATTTTACCATAATTGGGTTTCTAGCACACAATAATTTGGCGTTGTCTGTGAAAAACATTCCCTTTACATCTTCACAATGATTGACAATCTGACTTTATATTGAATAGCACCACCTATAGTGAAGAAAATCTTACTCACGAGGAACACATAAGAGGAATGAAGATTCATCAAACTTCAATCTTTCAGCTTTTGTTGGAGACTGTGTGGGGGGGGGACTCTTAATCTCAAAAGATCATCTAAATTAATATTCTATATATCCAATTGATTATTAGTTCAAGAAGCAAATCAGTAATACTCATGAAAAAGGCATAAATCAAGGAGTAACTTTGGCCAAAAATGAATATTTTGTACCTTCTCACATAAGTTTACGTCATCAAGTAACACTCTGACAAACAACCTCGGATACCTACTCCACACAAGTTAATATCACTGAGTAATACTTTGACAGATAATCTCAAAAGAATCAAAAGTGTTAACCTCTTCCACATAAGTTAATGTCATACCTTGATAAAATAATCTCAAATGAAAGTTAAAACTATTGACTTCTTCCACACAGGTTAAATGTCATCAAGTAAAACTCTGATAAACAATCTGATAGATCAAAAATCTTTGGTGGATTCAATTCGACATCTTCCATACAAGTTAACGTCTTCAAGTAACACTTTGACAAACAACCTCGGATGGGTCAAAAATTCTCAGCGGATTCGATTCGACCTCTTCCATATAAGTTAACATCATCAAGTAACACTTTGACAAACAATCTCAGATGAGTCAAAAATTCTCAGCGAATTTGATTCAACCTCTTCCATACAGGTTAATGTCATCAAGTAATACTTTGACAAACAACCTCGGATGGGTCAAAAATCCTTAGTGGATTCGATTCAATCTCTTCTATGCAGGTTAACGTCATCAAGTAACACTTTGACAAACAACCTCAGAGTCAAAAATCCTCAACAATTCATCGACCTCTTATCGTTAACTTCATTAAGTAACACTTTGACAAACAACCTCGAATGGGTCAAAAATCCTCAGCATATTTGATTTGACCTCTTCCATACAAGTTAATGACATCAAGTAACACTTTGATAAACAATCTCAGATGAGTCAAAAATCCTCGATGGATTCGATTCAACCTCTTCTATACAGTTAATGTCATTAAGTAACACTTTGACAAACAACGTCGGATGGGTCAAAAATTCTTAGTGGATTTGATTCAATCTCTTCCATATAGGTTAACATCATTACGTAACACTTTGAAAAACAACCTCGGATGAGTCAAAAATCCTTAGCAGATTTGATTCGACCTCTTCTATACAAGTTAACTTCATTAAGTAACACTTTCATAAACAACCTCAGATGGGTCAAAAATTCTCAGCGGATTTAATTCAACCTCTTCTATACAGGTTAACATCATTAAGTAACACTTTGACAAATAATCTCGGATGGGTCAAAATCCTCAGCGGATTCGATTCAACCTCTTCCATACAGGTTAATGTCATTAAGTAACACTTTGGAAAATAACTTAGGATGGGTCAAAAATTCCCAACGAATTCGATTCAACCTCTTCCATATAGGTTAATGTCATCAGGTAACACTTTGACAAACAATCTCGAATGGGTCAAAAATTCTCAACATATTCAATTATACCCCTTCCATATAAGTCAACGGCATCAAGTAACATCATGAAGTCTACTAGAATTTTTGACTTTTCTGAGGAATGATTTCTAATCAATGCTTCCCCAACACCTTGATAGTTGTCAACTATTGGAGTTTCAAGAAAACTAATTTTTTGTAAACTACAGAACTTGATTACCTCCAAATCTGGTTAGTCCAACGAGGACAGTTGACGCCTCTCCTAAGAAAAAATTGGAGCCTCATCGTGTGAACTATGGGCCTTGATCTCCTCCAAACCTGGTTGGTCCAATGAGGATAGTTGACACTTCTTTCGAGAGAAAACTAGAGCCTCGTGGTATGAACTACGGGCTTTGATCGTCTTCAAACCCAATCGGTCCGACGAGGATAATTGATGCCTCTTTCGAAGGAAAATCAGAGCCTCGTCATATGAACTATAGGCCTTGATAGCCTCCAAATTCGATCGGCTCAATGAGGACAGTTGATGCCTCTTTCGAGGGAAAATCGGTGCCTCGCTGTATGAACTACAAGCCTTCATCACTCACCTCCAAACCCGGTTGTTCCGATGAGGACAATTAGCACCTCTTTCGAGGGAAAATTAGAGACTTGCCATATAAACTACAGGTCTTGATCGCCTCCAAACCCGACGGTTCGATGAGGATAGTTGATGCCACTTTCGAAGGAAAATGAGCCACATCATATGAACTATGGGTCTTGATCTCCTCCAAACCCGATTGGTCCGATGAGGACAATTGACACCTCTTTTGAGGGAAAACTAGAGCCTACCATATGAACTACGGGCATTGATTGTCTTCAAACCCAATCGGTCCGACGAGGACAATTGATACCTCTTTCAAAGGAAAATCAGAGTCTCGTCATATGAACTACAGGCCTTGATAGCCTCCAAATTTGATCGATTTGATGAGGTCAGTTGATGCCTCTTTCAAAGAAAAATTGGAGCTTTACCGTATAAACTATGGGCCTTCATCGCTCGCCTCTAAACCTGGTTGTTCTGATTAGAACAATTGACACCTCTTTTAAGGAAAAATCGGAGCCTCACCATATGAACTATGGGTCTTGATCGCCTCCAAACCCGAACGGTTTGACGAGGACAGTTGATGCCACTTTTGAAGGAAAATCAGAGTCTCATCATATGAACTACGAGGCTTGATCGACTCCAATATCGGTCGGTCTGACGAGGATAGTTGACACCTCTTTCGAGGGAAAATCGGAGCCTTGCCGTATGAACTATGGACCTTGATCGCCTCCAAACCTGGTCAGTCCGATGAGAACAGTTAACGCCTCTTTCGAGAGAAAATTAGAGCCTTGCCATATGAATTATGGGCCTTAATCACCTCCAAACCTGGTCAGTCTGATGAGGAATAGTTGATGCTTCTTTCGAGGGAAATCCGAAGCCTCGCCGTATGAACTACGGGACTTGATCGCCTCTAAACTCGATCGGTCCGATGAGGATAGTTGATGCCTCTCAAGAGAAAAACTGAAGCCTCATCATGTGAACTATGGGCCTTGATCACCTCCAAACCTAGTCGGTTCGACAAGGACAGTTGATACCTCTCTTGAGGGAAAATCAAAGTCTCGCCATATGAACTATGAGCCTTGTTCACCTCCAAACCCGGTTGGTTTGACGAAGAAAGTTGATGCCTCTCTCGAGGGAAATCCGGAGCATCGCCATATAAACTACGGGCCTTGATCACCTCCGAACCCGGTCGGTCCGACAATGAAAATTGATGCCTCTCTTGAGGGAAAATCAAAGTCTCGCCGTATGAACTACGGGTCTTGATTAGCAAAGTAAACGACCTTCTTTTAAGAAGAAGATCAAAGCTTCTCTAACAAAAGGAAAAAAAACTTTTATTATTACCCTTAACCTCTAAACTTCTGCCGGATAATATCTCATCCAATGCAGAAGAACACTAGAGCATATGGGAGAATATTGTGTCTCCTTACTTGACCCCAATAGGGATTTTTATAGATCCACTATAAGAAAAAAATAAATAAATTTAAAAAAACCAATGAAAATAAAAAAAAAGATCCGAAAAAACCCCTCTCATCATTATCGCTAGCGTTTGCCAACCATTTAATTGAAAAAAAACCTTTTCTCATTATGGCTAGTGTTTGCCAGTCATTTAATTAAAAAAATGCCCCACTCTCCTCATTATGGTTAGCATTTGCGAGTCATCTAATATTTTTTTTAAAAAAACTCTCTTCTCATTATAGCTCGCATTTGCTAGTCATTTAATTAAAAAAACCATCTCCTCATTATGTCTAGTGTTTGCTAGCCATTTAATTTTTTTTTAAAATTGAATTTTTTCGAGCACGCTTGCCCTCAGCCCACGCCATTACCGCACAGTGCTCGTGGCGTACGCATGCGTTCGCTCAGGTGAGCCGTGGTCTTCTTTGGGCCGTGAGCACACACACTCGCGACCCGCCGTGATCATAGTCTTATGCACCCATGAAAATCTATTCTCTCAAACTATATGTGACGCAAAGGTTAATGAACCTGCAAATTTCATTGAAGAAGTTGTTATTTTTAATTATTTTGTATATATTTTTGGATGATAGAGATAATGTCATCCAAAAAATAAGGGGCAACTGATAGGACACAGAAAATTCGCTTGTCGAAGCATGAATCTTGATGTCGAAAGCAATCTGATTCTGAGTCAAGACTAACCCAGATGAATCGCTTATTGAAAACTTTGTGATATCAGTCGGCTCCTAAATATGGAGTGTTTATAATCAAATCGAGCGTCTTGACTAGCCGGATCTAACAAGCCTAAGATCTCCTAATTCTGACTTCATTTTAACATTCAAATACTTAAAATACATCAAACGATCAAGGGAATCATTTTGAGTCGTCCAATAGAATGTTTTGGATTTTGCATGTATTTACAAAACACCACTCCTCTAATCTATAAATAACCCATCATTCTTCACATGAGAGGAGGCCAAGCTAAAGATAAGAGAGAGCTCTAAGGCTTGAAGAACCTCCAAGTATAATCGTGCCACCGACGGCGGTCCCGACCACGCACGGTCATCACCGGCCACCACCATTTACCATTAGCCATTGCCGCAATCATCATCGCCGTCGACCACCGTGGCCATTTCTGTCGGCCCCACTCATCATTGCACCGCCACTGCCGGCATCGACGGTCGACCATCGCGGTCATCGCCGCCAAAACCGCTGACCTCCACCGCCGCCGCCATATCCTCCGGTCGTCTGACCACCATTGGTCGCGTTGTTCGTTTATCGACCACTACCATCAACCACCACCATCGGTCCGCCACCATCAACCATCGTCATTGGTGTGCGACCGCTGCCGACCAGGCGTTGGTTACTACTACCACCGCCATCATCGTCGACCACTATTTTTGGTCACCACCGACCACCGTCACCAATCACCACCGCCAACTACCACCACGTGATAATCACCAGATTATCATTGACAACCGTCATTCACTATTCGTTCACATTTATCTCGCATAGCTATTGTCACATGATTCTAGGATTTCTGTTGTCAGGCTTTCTCACATACAACTCTGTAATCTCATTATCAAGAAAACTTAAACTTTGTACTTCAAAATAGATATACAGCGAAACATTTTTACTGGGCTAACTCCCATGATTTTTCTCTCTTTTTGGAGTTTTTTCACGTAAAATTCTTGAAGTTTCTCGTTCTCTCTTCAAATATATGTGTGTTGGATTTCTCAATAGGCTAAGATATAAGGTTTTATTCTAGCACAACTAGGTATTTAGAATGCAACAATAGTAATTTATGAAGATGTCATTTATGCAACAAAGAATAATTTTTTTATGAATAATTTGATCGTAGAAATCCATTGAATGTTGAAAAGTCATAATTTCAACAATAGGATATTCAAAAATGAAAATTTTAAAAAATTAAGGTAATATAATTTCACAAGAACTGCTTTTTAAAGGAATCATATAAACATATAAGATCATTCAATAAAATTATTAAACATAAATTCTAAGAATATATATAGAAATAAGAGAAACATTCAAAAATGAGAAAATGAAGTGTTGAACTCAATTATTATGATATTTTAGGGAAATTCTCTTCGTTGACATATCAATATCATCACATCAAAGGAGATCACTATAATCAAAATGAGAATAAATTTATTTGAGCTCTATCCAAAAGAAAAAAAAAAAATTTTTTTCCATTATTGAGACTGAAAGCAATATGCACACACCCAACGCTCGAATGCGCATCATACATTAAAACGAAACCTTTAACAGACTGGATCCACGATCCATGCACAAGATCAAACTTATTAGGCATCACTTACAACTCCACTAAAGAACATAAATAAGTATTAATGCATTAGAGCCTAAAAAGAGAAACTCAGTCTACTTACACAACATAATGATTTAACCTCTTTTAAGAGAAATAGCTCGGCAGTAGTTACAAAATTTAAAAAAAAAGTATACTTTTTTGTAAAATATTTTAGAGTTCTTTCTGGGGGTAAAAATGTACATTTAATAAAAAATATTTTGCATTTTTTAAATTAAAAGAATAAATATTTCTTTGTAGTGTGCGTGAGCGCATGCTGCTACACCAGCATTTTTTAAATATTTTACCAATCTAAATCAACGTTGTAAGTGAATTTATGAACTAAATGAATAACTCCAATCTAGCTCAATTAATACTTATTTATGTTCATTAAATTAAATAATTAGATAAATTTGAATATTTTAAAAGTTATAAGATTAAATTAACTAAATTTAAGCATAATCTAACTTATTATTCAAAACTTCTATATTTATATATCTCACATCACAAACATTTTATTTACACACATACACACATATCCTTCCCCCTCCATTCGAGCCACATCAACGTGGTATCTCCCTCCACCTGGAACAGCAGCACCTCCGATCTCATTCATTCTCTGCCTAAAGCTGCAACACCACTTCTGTTCGATCTCCGCATACATTGGTGAGTTTCTTTATCTTATTTTGTCATGTTTTATATGCAGCTTTATTTAAGATGAGTTGTTTTGTGATTAGTTTTTTTTTTTTTTTTTTTTTTGGATTACAGTTCGCACCAAATCATGATGTTGGTTTGGTGGAGTTTGCCATGTTTTGGAATAATTTTGGTTTATTGTAAGAGGAAGAAAAATATTTATATATCTCACTTATGCCCTAAACTATAAGTAATCCCTATTCTCTCTGTCGACATGCCCAAAACCTCCAACTCTGTTCTCGAGCGTTCCCGCGTGATTTTGAGCGAAGGAGATACCGCCGCCTAAGGAGTACTAGTTTTGTGGTGTGAATAAAATTTTGGGGTATTTTCGTACCTAGTATATAAATTTTATATATTTATATATTTAATATTTAAACTTTTATATTTTAAAAATAATATTCAAATCTTTAATATTATTTAGCACTATCATTATTTTTTTTAGTAAAATATATCTTTTCAAGCATAAAAATTATATTATTTTTTATAAATATCAAAGTTTATATATTAGAAATGTAACTGTAAGGGTTTTAACTTTTTTGGTGTTTGATATGGTGCAAAGTAAAGTTTTTAAGATAATGTAATGCATTTAGAATACATCACAAAAGTTATTTTTTGTGTTTTTAAAATTCAGGCAATTCCAAATACATTTCGATGTAAAGTGTTATATCGCCATGGCGTTGGTATGGCCGGCGTACCATCAACGCCAGCGTCACCGTCACCTCAGAATACTTTACATTACATTATTTTATCAAAAAAAAAAGAAGTAAACTCATGTATTTATAGAGTTTTCAACCAAATATTAATCCAAATATACTATATTCATTTTATATTGTATTCTTTTTACACTATATTCAATTTTTCAAGCAACCAAATAGTTCCTTAAATTTTAGATGTTATATATGCAAATTTAATAATTTGAATGTAGATATATAAATATTAAAGTTTTAAATACTTTTAAATGCATACATGTAAAAACTCCTTTTGTTTTAAATACTACTTGTTTAATAACTTATTTAATATTGATTTATTATATATTTACTTAAGATTACAGTTTTTTTTACTCTCTTTTTTTATTTTCACGTATCATTTTGTACTTCCACTACTTTCAATCTTCATATTTATGTTGTCTAAGGTCATGAAAGTTGTGCATATGTGAGCACATTATTAGAATTAAATTGAAAATCGAAATTGATAGAATAGACTTAGGGTTTGTTTGGGGCAGCGGCCCCTACACGGCGCGGCATATGTCACTCCGCAATAAAGTTTGGTTATCCTTTTCGCAAGCGAAATTCAAAATTTTAGGCTGCGTGAAACTACGACCTCCCGCCCGCGGCGCATTAAAATCTATTTTCTAAATTACCCCTCCGCATTTTATCAGAACCATCGTGTTTGTTCTCCCCGTGCCTTCGAAACTACTATCAGACGAGGTTTTTCCTAGCAATCTTTGCTGGATCTTTCCTAGCAATCTTGCTACTGCTGATCTTGTCACAGCCGATATTGTTGTGCTTAGCTTGTCGCTGATGATCTTGTCACTGTTGATTTTGCTGCTACTTATCTTTACATTGTTGATCTAGTCGTTGACGAGGAAGCAGAATTCGTAGCAGGTATGCTCCTAATTGTTTATGGTGCTAAGGTAAACACTAGGATGTGTCAACATCATGATGCTTCTCTACTTTCTCATGAGTTATTTTATTATTTGGGCCTTCTTTTATGCAATTAGTTGCCTCGTCTTCTACTTGAAATATAATTGTGGCCTTAAGAAGATTAGTGTCACACAGAAATAGGTAATAGTGTTGTTGTTATCTCTTTTGTGTGTTTAAAATTTTTGTCATCAATGATGTTGTGGTAATTTTAGAATAAGAAATTGTATGTGCCCGGCTTCTATGAAATATCTCCATGTTTCTATGATATGACATGTTTGGATGGCATGGATCTTCTCTGGAAAATGCTATTTGTCATTAATATGGGAATTCAAATGTATCTTGTAGCTTTTCTACACATGGGTTCATTCTCAGTCATATAAGCCTTTTATTCTCTTTACATTCTTCTTTTTTTCCTTTGGAATGTGATCCTCTTGGTTGAGTCTGGTTTGGAGGAAGTAAGCAGAGGAGTATTGTTATTTTCAAATTTTATTCTTGTGGTGATATAGTGACTGAGTTTGGCTTGGAATGTGTTTTTCTTGGCTGAGTCAATGATTCGCATCTGGTGATGTTTTGGAATCCAAACAAATCTTCAGATGTTAATGACAATAACTCCATGACATAAGAGAATAATAGATTTTATTCTACTCATATCTTTTACAAAAATATAAAGTTATTGTCTACATTGTCTTGGTAATTATCTTATATGTTTTTCCAGTAATCTATATATGTTATATGGTTGTTTAATCTTGAAATTTGTTTATGTACTAGTAGAAGATAGACTTTCTTGGTAATTATTTTATGAATCATATGGAAGACTTGATTGTATTTTAGTTTAAATTATCTCCTTTTGTAAGCGGGAGGTCCGATTACTTTGATTATGTTAAAAAAAATTTATGTTAAGGATCCTCTGAAGTTAACCTATGGACCATCTAAGGTTTTACATTTGTTTGATAATAATAGGAGCTGATAATGGGAAACCCAAGAGATGGTGGAGTAGGTGCTACATGGGAGAGAGAGAGAGAGAGAGAGAGAGGTGAAAATAATCTTTTGTAATCTTTGTCTTAAGGGGATAAACTTAGGTAATAGATTGACCTATTTTAATAAAGAGGGTTGGGATGACTTAACAAAAAACTTTAAGGAGAGAACTAGAATAGAGTACAATAGGAGACAACTTAAAAACAAATGGGATCAAATGAAGAAAGATTGAAAATTGTGGAAGGAGTTGAAACAAGGATTAACTAGTTTGGGATGGGATCCTAGAAAGAAAATGATTGACGCATCAATCGATTGGTGGAGATAAAAGATACATGTAAATTTTCTTTACACACTTGTACATTGTGATTACTCCACAAAGATTTTATGTATCACCATTTTGTTAAATTACAAATATTACTAAATGCAAAAAAATTTAGATATTGCAGCATTGACTTTGAGGTGGAAGAGAAATTAGATCTCATGTTCAGTGGTGTGGTTGCAACAAGTGCCCATTCTTGGACAACAAGTCAAGAAGTTGATGTGAATGTGCAAGAACACAGTCACTCCGAGCAAAGGTCTAGTTCAAATGATTCAAAATAAGAATAATTATATACCACAGGTTCCCACTTCGAATCCAGTCATGCTAAGTGTCCACTAGCTTTAGGACTTAGAGATCAGAAAAAAGTAGAGAGGTGTTGGATTCCTCCGAATTCAAATATCACAGTTAGTTTATGCATGCACTTCTAGAGTGAATAAGGCAAATGCATCACTGTCAATGTCTGAGGCGATCATCATTTTAGATAAAATCACAGAAGTTTTCATAGATATTTCACTTTATCTGCATTCAACGAGGTTGCTTAAATATGCAAATAAGCGAGAGATCTTCATTGCTATGACACCTAAATAGAGAGTTCATTTTCTACGCTACTATTTAGAAAAAAAGTAATGTTTAGCTAGCTTGCCCTTTGTGCCTACGATGCTTTAGTATCTATCATGTCTTAAACTTCTTTATGTTCTTGTAGTGTTTGGTTTACCCATTGTATGTGATGTAATATGTATCTTTTATATTCTCAACTCCCTTAGAAACTAACAATACATTACTTGCTTTTGAGATATGATATGTTATTATGTGAATGGTCATTGGTTGCAGTTCTAGAAAGTGATGATGACGATCAACCCATGACTGATATTGTTATTGCAATATGCTTAATAAATGAGTATTATGAGTCATTTGTAAGACTCCATGTATAAATTCTAAATTTATTGGTGAAAAATAGATCACTAAGTTATTAGCAGGGCAACCAGGGAGATTTCATAACATATTTTGTATGTCACAAATAATTTTCACTAACTTGTTGCAAGAGTTAGAACATGCCCATGGATTTTGTGGATCTTCTAAAACCCACAACTAGAGAAGTCTTGGCCCTAACACTATATATATTATCGCATAATGAATCTATTAGAGTGACTAGTGAGCGATTTTAACACTTATCTGAAATCATAAGCATATACTTCTTTGTTGGCCTTAACGCTCTGGTGAGTTTATCAACTAAAATAATAAAGCTGGTAGATTTAACTTTTCAGAGTATACTAGATGAGATATTGTGGGATTATCGGTATATTCTATTTTTCAAGGTAAACTTCATTCTTAAGTTCATATGCTAAAAATCATTTGTGATGCCACATAAATAAGTAGCAAACTCTGATGTAGGTCTACATTGGAGAAATTGACGAGACATATGCTATTGCCCGTGTTTCTTCAGGAGATAAAGTAGTTTATATTTGTGGCTCGCCTACTCAAAACATTATGGTAATATGTGATTTCACCATGTGTTTCACCTTTGTAATGGCTGGATGGGAAGAAAGTGCACATGATAGTTGAATATTTAAGAATATCATACGTCATAGAGAAAATAACTTTCCACTACCTCCTATAGGTATTAGTGTATTGAATCATTTATTCATTACAAAGAAATTATTATTGAGCCATACAATTACAAATTCAAACAAACGAATATTACCTTATGGATGCTAGTTATCCGATGCAACGAGACTTCTTGAAGACTTTTTAGGATACAAAGTATCATATCCCTGATTTTGAGAGGAGCAGCCAAGACATGAGGGGAAGAAATGAATTATTTAATAAACGACACTCATCATTTCATAGTGTTATTGAGCAAGCTTTCGTAGTGTGGAAGAAGAAATTGGGTTATTCTGCGAGATATGCCTGCATACTCCTTCAAGAAGCAAGTTAAAATAGTTGCGGTTACAATGGCACTACATAATTACATGCGTCATCACCCATCACACAATGACATTGAGTTCAACATTATTGATAATCATTTGTTCCACCTGAAGCATTTGAATATCGGCTTGGCCACACAATAGTAAAAAGTAGCCAATATGCAATAGATTGTGAGACACAAGACGGTGAAGGAGCTGAAGAGATGAAAGAGATATGATAGTAGATTACAAATGCATTATATTATGATTAAATTTGATGATACTCCTGGGTGGTGTGTTTGGACTCACCCTATTTTATTTGGGAGGTTTGATTCATTCTTTTCAAACTAATTTTCTAAGAAATTACATAAGAACAAGCATATGCCTATCCCTCACATGTGTATCTTGGCATTATTTATTTTTAAAGAAAGCTTTCCAGAAATGTAAGAGAACAAGACTTTGAACACTCCTCTTCTTTTCTATGTTCAAATGATAATTCATAACATAATGTGTCATCAAGTAGAAGTTATTATTTTATTGTGGTTATTTTCAATATGCATTTTCCATGCAACAAACACATACATTGAGTGAAGATGCTTAAGTTACCTAATGCATATGCCATGTTGAATAAGGATGTGTCAGCTATTTCATCCGGTTGGCTAACTTTTCTATTTTTCCTGGTTGGATAATCCATATCTTGGTATGTTTTATTCTGTGTTGATTTTGTAATTTGTTTTGTCTTTGGCTGAAATGGGTCGTTTAAATTTTTACTGCTTTTCCTAAGTTCTGGGCATGTTGGTTTGGTGCCTTTCAATATGGCTTGGCTCTTTGCTATTTCTGATGGGTGGTTTTGACCCATTTGGTTGGGTGGCTTTTATATTTTTCCTGGTTGTAGTAGTCGTAGCTTGGTATTTTGGTTTGTGTTGATTCGGCCATTTGTAGCTGTTGGTCATTTGTGATAGGTGGTGTCAGTTGTATGGACTATTGGGTGGCTTTTCTGATTTTTCTAGTTGCAGCAACCGTAGTTAGGTCTTTTGGTTTGTATCGATTCTGCCATTTGTGGTTGTTGGCTATTTCAGATGGGTGGTGTCGATTGTATGGCACTATTGGCTGGCTTTTCCTAGGTTGTGGGTATCTTGATTTTGGGTGGTGTCACCTATATTACACCGTTGGGTGATTTTTTTTCTATTTTTCTTGGTTGTGGAACCTATAGCTAGTTGGTTGACTGATTGGTGCAATTTTTAAGAATCTGTCTTAATTATTTGGCGTGTTGGTGGGAGTTGTCTGGCTATATTTTTTGTTTGGCTGGTTGGTCTTATTATGTTGGCGCTTTTATTTTGTGCCTATTTTGATACTTATATGTTTTGACCGACAAGAATAATCAAGATAAGTGGGCAATGATGACTATGATGATTCTACTATTTTCTTATTGGTTGGTAGCATCTTATGTGATTATAGTCCTTCATTTAAAGTTTGGATGCTCACATATATTGTTGCCCCTTGAGAAAATGTTGTTTGAGCTTAAGCCCTACTTCTTATTTTCTTTGATGTATCTTTTTTGTCTTTTTTAGCTTATTGTAGGTATTTGTATATGATGGAACTTTGCAGTGCTTATGTACTTTTCTCCTGAGGGGACTGTTACCTTGTTGCTAATTTTCACTTTAATTTTTTCATGTATTCTATCCTTATATTAGTTAGGGGAATTTCTATATAAACTCTGATGTAGCTCTTCGGAGCATTAGCTTTAAGATTTTTCCCCTACAAGGATTGTATATCTTGTATTTCTGTAAATAACATTTCTATCATTTTATTGGGATATAAATATTTTAGTGTTTAATTACCATTTCAAAAATATTTTGCAATGTCACTTGTCCTCATATTAAAAATTTTATTGCTTATGCAAAATTTTTATTAGGAAATATAAGTTCAAGGAGCTCTACTGAGTCTAGTGTATCAGAACCGTGGTTTATATATTATGTATTCACTTTAATGAAGAAGAAGAAATTATGGGAGAAAACTTTTCAAGTGTCTAAGAAATATAAGAGGAGATGATTGAACTATTTCATATGGTTGACAAATTTGAGGGTCGCACATCAAATAGTAATCATGCTAGTAGAGGAGCAATGAAAAAAAATTAAAAAGATTTGATCAACATGATAGTAATCTTAATATTTTGATCGCACTATTTATTGTACTTGTACTTTTAATATTAGTATAATTTATTAAGTAATATTATTTATTAAGTGATGTGCAATCTATCAATGTAATTTAGTTGACTTATGATCTATGATGCAGACATGGACACCTTAATACGATAATGATATATACGGACACTTCTATTTTTAAAAATATAGGACATCGACACTCATTTGATATGGCATTATAATAATAATTAAGAATAATGTGTATAAATTAAATAGATAAAATATTAAAAATAATAAAAAATAAGTCATTTAATTAAAATTTTAAATTAATTACTTAAGTTATATATATATATATATATATATATATATATATATATATATATATATATATATATATATATATATATATATTATAAGTAATTTATTTTATTGTACTTTAATAATTTTAATGAATATATTTTATTATAAATTTTAAATTTATAAATTTAATTATATTTTTTAATAATTTTAATTGTTTATAATAAATATATATTATTATTATTATCTCTT
The DNA here is from genome assembly GCA_021442155.1 of Cymbidium sinense. NCBI lineage: Eukaryota > Viridiplantae > Streptophyta > Magnoliopsida > Asparagales > Orchidaceae > Cymbidium > Cymbidium sinense. Next base: position 167,646,313 of record CM038217.1, on the reverse strand, counting down.
TTTAGTTCAAATAGTATTCTCTAAATTTCTAAAACTCTCTACAATAATTTAAAAACTAAAATATAACAAAATATATTTAAAATATTTTTTTATAATTTTAATTCAATTATTTAGGACATGTGTGTCCCTTTAAAATTTTAATATTATTTTAATCTGACACTTTTTCGTCGTGTCCGATACATGTCTAAGCCATGTCCTGTTATAAATCGCACTAATTTTGTGAAATTGATGATCATAACTTATTATTATATATTTAAAGATACTATTTTTTTGTTCATTCGCTTTAAATTTATTCATTTCATATACTATGGACATTTCATTTCTCAGATAAATAAATAGAAGACAAAGAAATTTTGAACGTAATTTTTCAAATAATCACGCTAATAATACAGTCTTACCAAATTTATAACAACTTCAAAGTTCAAAAAGCGAATGTCCCAAATAGACACTTAATCACAACACCATACTAAAAAAAAAAAAGTAAACTAATTAGGAGCTTCTATTAATTTTATATATATATATATATAATTTTAATGATAAGTATGTAAGTCTCTTATATTTTTTAATAAATTTAAAAATATTAGAGGCATAGTGAAACGTTACACAAACCAGGTGAGACATGGACCACTTTTTTCTCCCCGAAGCATTTTCCCACGTACGTCAGCAAAAATAGTGGATTCAGACGCGACAAGTAATTTCCATTCTCTCCAAATACGAAATGACGAAAATAGCCTCAATACCATCTCTCCTGGTCACCCCAAACAGTTATGAAGCCATCTTTGCAACAGTGGCCGAATCCCTCCGCCGCCTCCCCTCGACAGAAACTCTGCATAAATGCCGTCAGCTCCACGCTCTCATCCTTACCTCAGCTCCTTCCTTTTCCCTCAGGTTTCTCTTTAACAACCTTCTCTCTCTCTACTCGAAATGTGGCGCACTCCTCGACGCACGCAAGCTGTTCGAACGAATTCCCCAAAAATCCATCGTCTCTTACAATGCCATAATCTCCGCCTATTCCAAGTTCCCTCGCCATGCCACTTCTTGCATGCATCTCTTCCGTGACATGGAAGTGCTCGGAATCACCCCCAACGCCTTGACGTTCTCTGCTCTTGCGCATGTCCTCCATGACTATCGAGCTGGCAGCGCCATTCATTGCCTTGTCATCGTTTTGGGATTCTACGACAATGTGTTTGTAAAGACGTCTCTTTTGAGAATGTACTTGGGCTGTTTAAGCATTGATTCGGTTGAGAAGGTATTCAACGAGATGATTGAAAGAGATGAGGTAGCTTGGAACTCCATGCTCCTCTGTAAATTGAACGGTTGTGATATTGACCGTGCATTGCAACTCTATCTTGGGATGATACAAGGAGGATTTGATCCTACCCCGTGTACGTTCACTATGCTTCTGACTGTGTGCAGGCAAGCGGAGGACTTGAATGCAGGACGTCTCGTCCATGGACATATAGTTAAATCCAACTATCCGCCTGATATTCCATTGCAGAATGCGCTACTAGATATGTACGCAACCTGTGGGGATGTGAGAACGGCTGAGTTAGTGTTTGAAAGGATTGATGAACCAAATTTGGTGTCTTGGAATTCCCTGATTGCTGGGTTTTCAAGTAATTGTGATGGGGAGAAGGCTATGGATGCTTTTGTGAGGCTGAAGTCGATGAATTGCTCAGAAAAGCTTCGTCCCGATGAGTATACTTTTGCTGCTATCGTTTCTGCTACAGCTACTTTTCCTTCATTGTTCTGTGGAAAGCTTCTTCATGCCGAGATCAATAAAACAGGATGGGCAGAGAGTGTCTATGTTGGACAGACATTAATTGGCATGTACTTTATGAATAGTGAGCCATTATCGGCCGAGAAGATATTCCATTGTGTTCCTCAGAAGGATGTGGTCATATGGACTGAGATGGTGGCTGGACATTCAAGGCTGGGTGATGGTGAAATGGCAATACAGTACTTTTCTAGTATGCTAGTGGAAGGACATGAAGCTGACAGCTTTTCCCTTAGCAGCGCTATAAAAGCCTCAGCTTTTCTTACCGCACAGAGACAGGGTGAGATGTTTCATGGTCTGGTGATAAAAGGTGGATATGGAGGAAATTTAGGGGTTTGTGGAAGCCTGGTCGACATGTATGCTAAGAATGGTAGCCTCGAAAGTTCTAGATTAATATTTGATACAATTAGAAAACCTGATTTAATATGCTGGAACTCAGTGATTGGAGGATATGGCAATCATGGAAATGCAGAGGAAGCCTTCAATCTTTTTAGTCGCATGGTGGAAAGTGGACTGCAGCCTGATCATGTCACTTACATCTCTTTGCTTTCGGCCTGTAGCCACCGTGGACTGCTTGAGAGAGCCAGGTTTTACTGGTTTTGTATGATGACTGATGGTATCATACCAGGGCTGAAGCACTATACCTACATGATAAACTTGTTAAGTCGAGCAGGGCTGTTGCGAGAAGCAGAAGAGTTGATCATGGATTCACCATTTAGAGATAGCTCCGCTGAGTTGTGGAGAATTTTGTTGAGCTCCTCCATTGTCAGCAAGGATTTGGATATGGGCAACCATGCAGCTAAGCAAGTCCTAAGTTTAGAGCCTGATGATCTTCCCACACATATATTGCTTTCAAATCTTTATGCGTCGGTTGGTAGTTGGGATGATGTGGTTGAAGTGAGAAGAAAGATCAGAGATCTACTCGTTGACAAGGAGCCTGGGTTAAGCTGGATTGGGCTGAAAAATATGGTTCATGTTTTTTCTGCTGATGACGATTGTCATGCACAGATTGATGATTGCCGAAAAGAGTTGCTTAGATTGCAAGGAAATTTGAAAGTATCTGATCTTGGTAATATTTTTTTCTAATTAGAAGTGAAGGTCATCTTTCATATTATTTGAATGTGATGAGGCCAAACATTCCTATCCTGCTTTAGATCGGACTCTGTACAGGAATACGTAAAAACCTGCATTTGCACACAAAGTATTAATCATTTTTCTTCGGGAGACTGTCCTGTATGTTGAGCAGCGAGACAAGCATTAGTTTTGAGGGGGGTTTCAATGTTTTTGATAATTAGAGAATTTCAAAGGCAAATGATACGGTTGTTGTCAGAATTTTGATTGGCTGCTACTCGACAAGCTATATGGTGATTTTGTTCAAGGTATGGAAAAGCAGAAGGCTGCAAAGTATCCGTTAACCTTATGAGGAAGCAATTGTAAGAATCATATTGAGGACAGCAGGTCTTCATATAGGATTCAAATCTCTGTATGAGTGACACCAAAAATATTACTAGCAAGTATACAGATCAAGCCGAAGAGACAAAAGGAGAAAGAAAGAGAAAGCTGGAGAAATAGGCTGAGAATTTTTGTTAGAAAGTACATAGTAATGTGCCAAAGTCAATCAGAATGTGGCAAAAAGGTCAAGGATCAATGCTATAGGAATGACCATACAATAATGCAAGTAAAATATTATGATAGGACTTAGCAACACTTGCTGTAAAACTGCCAAATCTTTTTATTTGATAGCTGTCTTATGTGCTTGGGTAACTTTAGAGGAGTTCCAAATTAATGATGAGATATTGGGGAAAAGTTTTCTTTGGCAAATTTATTGAGTAGGCTAGTAGCTTTAGGCGATTTGATGACTTTGTGACTGAAAGCAAGTACATCTATTCTTCTAGTGACTTTGGCTTAGAGCCGAGTAAAATCTTTGTTGACTTATTAAATTTTTTTTTAGCAAAATGGCTTGATTGACCTTGCCGGGCAGCATCCGAGGCGCACTTTAACTAGGAAGTTGGCTGTGGGGATGATTCAAGCAGAGAATCCACAGCGGCGAAAGCATACCCTGTGGAAAAGAAACATCTTGGCAAAATTTTTTGGGTAATCAATTCACAGTCCCAAAGACATACACGCACAAATTTCTTGTTCGTAAGCATAGGTGGGAAAACAGTATGAAATTAGAATTAGAGAGAGTTAGGATAAAATTCAACGTTTTTCAAGAAACAATGGGAAGTATTTATGAATCCGAGTAGCTGACTGGTGAATGCTTTGGAAAAGTCGTATGACGATGATGATGGTGATGAGATAAGCAAGTATTAAGATTCTTTCTTTGAAAGTAGGAATGCACATGAATGATTAAGAAAAACCTGAAGTTGTCCTGATTTGCTGGAATTCCTTCTGGTTTTTGCTGCTCCAGATATCCTCACAGCAGGAGAATTTACATGTTACAAATGCTACAGCGCATCCCATCCTCTCTGAGTAACATGTATTATGTTCTGATAAGCTGACAGATTTCCTATTTCTTTGAATGATTTGTAACTTATATTTCTTACCAATTATAATTCTTTTCACAATCATTAATGTAGCTGAAATATTTTTACTGTGTGACAATGGATATGATATACTGTTTGTTGCCCCATGTTTTTTCTATTTTCCTATAAGGACGAATGTGCTTAGAACTGTGGGATCCGAAAATTCGCCACCAAACTCTCACATTGATTTGAGTATGATTTAAGTGTCGGTCAAATTTTCAGAAGGCAAATGAAATAGTAGTTAAGACACTACCCAGAGATTTCAACCTCATTTTCTGAGGACTTTAGATCTAGTTCCAGGTTTCTTATAGACGCAAGCATCTATAATTAATTACCCCTCTCAATGATGAGAGAGAACTTTTAATTAAGGCTAGTCATTAGATCGTTAAATACAGGACGTATAGTAGCAACATGTGAAGTTTAAAATTTGGGATTTATGAAATTCATCATTTTAACTTAAAGCGGATGGTTGAGGAAATAATGACATGCCCGATCTAGATCTCATAGGTCATCAGTCGTGTCATATTTATGAGTAGTAATACCAACAGAAGGATCCGCTGGCCATGATCAAGGCCATCCAAGAAATCAGACGGATAATGTTTATTTAAAAGACAAGTTTAAGTCAATGACAGAGGATTTTTTCTATCGATGTACCTTATGATCTCAGGACTGAGCTGAGCATAATGAGATACGGATCGTAATATAATTATCAACAATATCGAAGGACTCTACAGAACTACATCATATGTAGAGCTTACTAGCTAAACCACACAGTCAAGAGACACGGGCCACGTCCTTGATGACATAAGATTGATTGAGAGTAAATATATAAATATACTTGATTTGACTTTGGCTCCTTTGTAAGCTATAGTTTTCTTAATGTGGGTTGAGAGCTTTAAGTTTTTGACAATTAAATTTCATTTAAATCATTAATAGCTTAGTGATATATTAGATTTCGCATTTGGATTGATACTCAATTTAAGTTAATTTAATCTGAAATTAAAATCACATTTTGAAGGAAGTATCTCCTCCGGTTGAAATTTTCATTCAACACAATTTTCATTAGGGTATATAAGTTTGCTTGATCAATTAATTTATTGTTTCAGGTCCTGTCAACTCTATTAGTTTAATAATAGAGGATCATATCTACTATCATACTTACGTAATTACCGGATATTTTAATAAGTTGAAATTCTTATAATAATTAGATTTTTAGGTTTTGTTAACCCGGACCTGGTCCTAAGATCAAATCGGGAAGCAATCCGCACAGCATCCTCTAAGCTTAAGCATTCAGCATAGTGTCGGGTCCCACGCAGGTGTATTTAAAAATGCATGCATAATTTTAAGGCATTGAATTTGAGTTTTAATCATACTTCATAATATGTGTATGGGTTCAATTGAAGCTTTAATTAACGTCTTATATTTGCTTGTACAATGTGTTGTGAATCTGGTGACGTATTGTATCGCAGAATTATATTTATATTTGCACTTAAAAATGTTGTATCTTTACTTGCATTTTATTTATTCATAAAATTTATAAATTTCAGTGGTTGGCTTATGCTCATTAAAGACCTATTAGATCTTTGCAAATTCAACATTCAAATTTAATATTCGCTTGTATAAGCTGTTGTACTTCCTCTAAGCAAGTTTACTTGAATTGAAGCTTCTTTTGAATACAAGTCTGCTATTTAGAAAATCACCTGAGAGTAAAAGTTTACCTTTAGCCTGTGAGATCTAAACACACACTGTATTTAAAGTGAACAAGAAAACTTCATAAATTTTAACGTGGAAAACCTCGAAAAGAGGAAAAAAACTACGGGGCATAGCCTAGTAAAAAGCTTCCACTATATATTTGTTTTGGAGTACAAAATCTTCCCGATAACGGGATTACCGAATTGTATATGAGAAAGGAACAATAGCTATGTGACAACGATCAAGTCATAACTGAAGAGTAATGATATGAATGCAGTGAGCAATCATGAAAATGCGGGAATAATTCTGGAAATGCGAGAACAATCACTGGTGGAAATGCGGGGAACAATCACTGACGATGAATGTCATCATGATGGAGACCGACAGAGATTGACGACGGCGGCGGTTGACGGTGGTGGTTGACGACCGTCGAGTGGTGGCACGACTGTGCTTGGAGGATCTTCAAGCTTTAGAGCTCTCTCCTCTCTCTTGCTTGAGCTCCTTCTCTTTCACTTGGCCTCTCCTCATATGAGGAATGAGGGGCTATTTATAGATTGGAGGAGTGGCGTCTCTATAAATACATGCAAAACCCGTACCACTCCACTCATCGGACGGCTCAAAATGATTCATTTGATCATTTGATATATTTTGAGCATTTGGATGATCAAATGAAGTCGGAATTATGAGATCTTGGGCTCGTTAGATCCGGCTCGTCGAGACGCTCGATTTGATTATAAACACTCCATATTTGAGAGCTATTTTGAGATTTAATTGACATCCCAAAGATTCCAATGATATTTTAAGTCTTGATGCCAATTGACGTCTTTATCAAGATTCGAGCTTCAACTAGTAGTATTTCGAGTGTCATATCAAAGTCAATTATCAGTAAGAAGTTTCGATCATGCTTGCTAATAGGCTATTTAATTATAATGTAAACCTCTTATGAATTTTACCTGATTTTCATTTTAGTTTGAAAATAGCACTCAATGAATATCTTGTGATTCAAACCTGACTTTAAATGTAAGTTCCAAATGTCCTATTAAAGGCCACATTTATGGTTGTTCACGTTGTTTGATTGAACTTGTATTTATAAGCAAGCTATCATATTTCTTGCAATCTCATTCTCAATTTATAAATGAATTTTTAAATTTGACACTAATCATCTGTTGTTTTAGGCTCAATACTAATCTCAAATTTACCTTACATTTCACTTGGGCATTTTTGTTTGTTTTAATATATGAAGCAACAAAATTGCAATATTCATTTGGTGACGAACTAAGTGAATGAATCCATTTTCACATAGTATAATCTTACATAATAAAAATACTTATGGTGACAATTTAAATTCAATCTTTGTGAATTTCTTGTTTTGTTTTCAGATTTCATATTTAATATTTAATTTAATATCTAAATATATTTTTTAATTTAAGTCTAAAAAATTTGATGAAATTACAGATTTCAAGTAGTATTCTGTCATCCTCGCAAGTGCTTCATTGAATTATTTTCTTACTTTTACTTATCGAGCGAATGAAATATCTTCTTACACTATAACTCTCTTGCACCCACTATGCTCTATTAGGCATTAGTTGAGTTTTGAAATCTGCAAAAGAGACACAAATATATATGCAGATAATTTCCACATATATTAAGCTTATTTTGTTGCACATTCACAAAGACACATAGCTTCAAATAATAAGTGATGTTTCTGTTTTCCGAATGAGAGGACAAGGAGGAAGCTCGCGGCTTACTATTCCATCCGGAGGAAATCGAATGAAGGAAAGGGGCTTATGGCGCTCGACCGAGAGGAATTCCTGTGGATATGGAGTTCGGTCGCTTGGTTTACAATAGGGAGGGATGGGAGGAGCGACCGAACTGGAGTTCGTGCGATCAGAAGGTGCGAGGAACGCTTGATTGCTTCGTTTGGCTGAGAGAAATCGAAGGGGGGAAGGGCTTCGGCTTGAAAGTGATCCAACGAGAGAGGGGGCTTGCAGTTTCAAAGGGGAACGGGAGAGAGCATGCGTGAGAGGGGGAGAAAAAGGAGAGAGGGAGAAGTCTCCCTTGGCTGCTTGGTTCGGTTCGCCGGAGAGGTCGAAAGAGGGCTTCAGCTGGCTTCCGAACTAGAGAGAAGCGGCGGCTACGTGCAGCAAGTCTGCTCGGGAGGGAGGAGACATGGGCTTGTGTGCTCGGCTCGCGCGACTGGGAGGAAGGAACGAACGGGTTCTTGCGTGCCTCTCGGCTGAAAGGGAAACGGGTTCGTGCATGCCCCTCGGTTGAAAGGGAAGGATCGAACGAGAGAGAGAGACTGACAGGGAGAGAGAAATACCAAGAGCTTGTGGTTTTTAGGAGACGTGACGAAAGCAATAACGGTTTTTTCGGTTCCTTGTGGTTTCCAGAGAGGATGGGTGGGAGTGATTTAGGCTTAGATGGAGATATACCGAGGGTTAACAAATACCCCTCAATAAATGTGATTCATATATGAAGCGAGACATATTTGTTGAAAATTTTTTTTAATTCATGAATTTCTTATTTCAGCAGATTCGCTGAAGAGTTCTTTCTTTTATATCTTTTTGGATTTGGATTTCCTCCAACTCTAACTTCATACTCGACCGGGTTGGATGGAGGAATTAGTTTGTTTATTTTGATCATGAAATTCCTTCTATCTTAGCTTTAAGCTTGATAGATTTGATGAAGAATTGACCTGATTTGTTCATATTAATTTATCAGGAAGTGCACGTATGTCTTCAGTCCCGAGCTTACTGCTTTGACGAACTTCTGAAAGGGTGAATATAGATGACTTAGCCTTCTGGCTTATATTAGATCTAAAATCTTGAGTTGTCAATCCAACAATGAGTACTTTAACAAAGCGGATAACCATGAAATCCCTTTAGTTTGCTTGCCAGCTTTGTACCAACTTCAAGATTGCTTCTTCAATCTCCATGCTTCGTGCTTCATCGGACTTGTTGAAGAAGAGATGGTCCTTCATCTTTTTCACTTTTTTTTTATTTTGTACTACCCTTGAGATTTTGTATTTTCATCTTTGTATATCTTTGAAATATTTTACAGAGATGATATTTTAAGAATAAAGCATTTTTTACAATTTTATTTATAGTCTATTATCAGCTAAGAGAACTTTTGATTCTAAATCACTTTGATATGTTAACTTAAGTCATCCTTAGGCAGAATAACTATTGTCTTCGAACTAGTAAGCGGGGGCTCTGCCACTATGGCTTTTCTTACGGCTTATTGAGTGAGAAGAGCAGTCAACGACTCGGCCACATTTGGGCTTATTGAGTCTGATGGTCAGGACCCACTTGAGTCTTAGACTTGAGTTGTGAACGAACTTGCGCTTTCCCAACTTAACAATATCAAAGTTTACAAATTTGAAATCCTCCCACTTGACTTTTAAAACTATTATAAGTATAGAAGATGAATCTTTCAACTGTAAAATCATCTTATGTGCAGCTTGTTTAAAGATGCATTTTCACTATTCAGGATGACTGAAAGTATCTTTACTACTAAGATATTAGAGTAATTAAATGGGGATCTCGGCTCAAAGCATGATGTTTACCCGGATAATAATATATTCAAGGATTTCATCTTATGGTACGATATCAACTCATATGAAAATAAAAAAAAATACCATCTATCTTGCATGAGGAATTCTAAAACACATTTGAAAGAAATTTAAAATGAAATTAAGCAAATACATCAATATTTGAGTTGATATATTTGCTCTTAAGAGAGCTTAACACATAATATTAATTTCATATATATATAAAATCTAAAAAAATGCCTCCTGTGTAACCGGGGGATTTTCACAATGCTTCTTTTTTTTTTTTTTCAAATTTTATCATCTATTATGAAAGATTGTCTTCCTTTTCTCTTGATTATATATATTTATCCTGGGATCTCAGTAAGAAGCATGATGTCAACACACACACACACACACACACACACACACACACACACATATATATATATATATATATATATGCCCCTATCTTGCAGGGGGATTTCTATAGCACCTCAAAAATATATTTATCATGTATGGTCAATGAGTTAGTCAAATATATATATAATGCCCCTATCATGTATGGTCAAAAATATTTTTTTAGGTATCGACCATTAGTTGGCGGCATTGGTCTTTCACCATTTAGGCCAATGAGTTGGTATTCCCCTCCTTGATACACCTTCTCGATGACAAAATGGTCATCTTAATTAGGCTCAAAATTTTCACTAATTCTTCGATTAGGAATAATTTGTCTTCTCAACATCAAGACTAATTCTCCTTTTTGAAATATTTAAGGCCGCACCGTATGGTCAAAAGCCCTAGACATCTTTGCTCAATAAACCTCCAAATTTTGATGAGCTTGCAATCTAACATCATCAAGTGCATTGAGTTCTTTCATTCTTAAATGAGCATTTTTAATCTTCAGTTAGATTATATTAGATGGCTTCTCGAAATGATGGCAACTCAACTTCAAGCGAAAAAATTACTTCAGTTCCAAATACTAACGAATAGGGAGTGACTTTAGTCGGCATTTAGTAGGTTGTTCGATACAGCCATAATGCCTTATCAGTTTAGTATGTCACTCTCTCTTATTTTTAGTGAGGATCTTCTTGAGCAGTTTGACCATTATTTTGTTGCATGTTTCTGCCAAACTATTTGCCCTTGGATTATATATTGAAGAATATCGCCAATTAATTTTGTGTCGATTGATGAATCTATAAATCTCTGTACTTTTGAAAGTTATGTCATTATCAAAAATTATTCGATACGACATTCCAAATCGATAGACCACATTATGCGTAAAGAAGTTAATCACTCGATCAGTAGTAACTTCGTTCAATGGGGTAGCTTTAGCCTACTTAGAGAAATAATCAGTCGTTACTAGGATGAAACGGTGACCAACTAATGATGGTGGATCAATCGGTTCAATTACATCTGTATCCCAACATTCAAATGATCATGATATTATTATTGGGTGTAATGGATTTAGAGGTTGGTGGATTATATTCTCATGTACTTGACATTCATGGCACTTCTTAGCATGATCGATACAGTATCTCACTATAGATGTTCAATAATAGCCCATCATTTTGATCTTTACTGCCATTTTAGGACCTGAGTGATGGTCACTACAAAGTCCTTCATGAACTTCAACTATTACTTTGCTAGCTTCATCTATATTTAGGCATCGTAGACACATTTGTTTAAAAGATCCATGATATAAAGTGTTGTTGACAAAAGCATAGCGCAACATTCTCTTCTTGATTTAAGCTACTAGTGATTTATCATTTGGTAATTTGCCTTCTTTAAAGTAGTCGATGAAGGGCCGCCTCTAATCATGTGGCTCTTCTACAGTAAAAGTTTCTCACTGCTTTTTTGAAGCAATATCATTCTTAGCTCTTCTGGGTATAATTCTTTGTTGAGTTTAAGGAGTATGAGGAGAAACTTGAGTCGCATCCTACTATGTCAAATTTGATAACCCCTCTACTTGTGAGGAATGATACTTTGTTGGCTCTAGAACTCATTAAGTAAATATCTCGATCATGACATAATCATCACTCATACTTGTCATCTCCTTAACTAATTTTGCTAAATAATCAACTTTGCTATTTTTGGAATGAGAGACTTGTGTTAGTGTGGCATTTGATATTTACTTCATAAGCTCAAGAACTCTCTTGTGAAAGAAAGCTAACTCAAGTTTGTTGATTTTATAGATGCCCAGTACTCTATTTATAATAAATTGAGAATCACAAAAAATATGTAAGTTTTGAATGCCTATGGAAATAGCTTCTTTAAGACCTGCTACCAATGCTTCATACTCAGCTTCATTGTTAGTTCTTAGTTCGATCAACTCATATGATCGCCTCATTATTCATCCTTCTGGTGTTATGAAGATGATGAAAATTCCTGCTCTTGCTCTTGGAAAATGTAGAGGTTGGACTTGTTTGATCGATGAGGCTCCATCAAAGAACATTTCCCAAATTATGATTTTTCTCTTTCATGAATGAGCATAATTTGCTCATCAGGTAAATCATCATTAAGGGGTGAGTCCGTAGAGATGGGATGTGCAGCAAGAAAATCTGTTAAGAATTGCCCCTTTACGACTTTCTACTAAATGTGTGTGATATCAAATTGTAAAAGCAATACTGCCCATCTTGCCAAGAAACATGTCAATACTGGTCTTATCATCAAGTACTTCAGTGGATTAATTCTTGAGATGAGGGTAATCTTGTGAGATATCATATAATGACGGAGCTTTTGAACTGCAAAGATCAATGCCAAACAGTACTTTTCTATCGGAAAGTATCTCATTTCTGCTCCTATCAACCTCCAACTGATATAATAAAGAGCATTATCTTTGCTTTCTTCATTATGTTGTGCCAATAATACACCAAGGGACTCTTCTAATGCAGTTGTGTATAGAATGAGGGGCTTCCTAAGAGTAGGTGCTGTAAAAATTGATGGATTTAATAGATAACTTTTAATGCTATTGAAGGCTTGTGGTGTTTATTTTTGATTTATTTGTATGGGGGGACATCACGTAGATCTGAGGGTGTACTTATTGAGGTGATCGGGTACGACATTAAGGAATAGTATACTATCTCGAAAGATAGAAGTCATTATCCTACAATTGACCTAATCACCTAATAAGGACTCCTAAGGCATAATGGGTCTTCGAATATGTTAGAGATTTTTCTCAACTTTGCATGGGTGAATAAAGTAGGGTTTCTTTAAATCGAGCTCTAAAGTTTCTTATGGGGGCAAGCCCCCATAGTTAATTACATCTTAAGGAAAATGAAACTCTTAAGAGTGCTCTCGATTAAAGTAGGCGATTGTTGTCTCCAAAGAATTCAAAGATAGGACTATCAATAAATTGATTGTATTTCAAAAAATCAAGTGGGGTAGATCAAAAGGGAAGAGTTATTATCGAAACCAAAGGAGATGAGTAGGGGGTGCTCATGATACTAGGAAACCTAGTGAGCACTCCAATCTATCCTATGGTTGGACTTTATATATTTGAAGTTGAGGAGATTTATTTATTTGATTTGAAATTTTATTAAAAATCTAAGACTTATAATTCCACAATATATGATTGTGGAAATGCCTAAGAGGTGAGGATTTGTGCTTATAGTCCCAAAGGAAAATAGCAACCTCATATCCTAAATCTAAGGAGCTTTGGTGAGGGCCAAAGCACGACCTAAATCTAAAGAAGTGGGTATATGATTTACCTCAATAAGAGAGAGTTAACCACCCGACTGCTGGACTTATTACTACTTGAAGTAGTAGCCAGCTAACTCCTACGCTTTAAATCCATGTTGGCAAGTCATATGATTTTTGCAAGATGGATATGTTGTTATTATTTAGAAAAGAGATAAGTCCTTAAACAAACTCCCTAAGAGACTAGATCATGAGGGGGTACGAATAATGACTTAATATATTATAAATTTTTATCAAATTTAATTTAATTTGGGACTCTTTATTTTGACACAGGCCATAGAATTTTATTTTCCTAAATGAATGAGAAGTTGATTATGGGCTAAATCAAAAGGGAAAGAAGTGTTCTTCCATCATAGGCTCTCAAAGGTTAAGCACTTACTGTCTGGCAGAGATGGAAGCCCTCTCTTAACAAGAGTAAAATAAGATGATTATGCATGATATTAAACATACAATATCCAACTAAGAGGTTGCTAAATATTTTATATCCTGATTTAATGCCTAGGCTTTTATATGAGATTACGAGTTATTTTAGGTTTAGTTATGCGTTGTTAATTTGAGATAGAAAAATTAATTTTTATCCAAGGAGCCTAATCGCATCCAGGCCATACAACAATTACCAATCATAAATAAACTATGAAAAGACATACTTTTTTTTCTAATGCCTAAGCTAAACAAAACATCAAATAATTTAATAAAGCCATCACAAAAGAATAGAAAGGCCGATGCGGTTGGGTACCGCCATATAACCTGACAAGAAACATGAGTAGCCGAGCTCTATACTTATACAACCAAAATTACAAGAGAATAATTACAATTACAAATGATGAATGTTATGAGGGTCTTCATTCTTCATTTCTCCTTCTTCATTTCTTCATCTTCCATTTCTTCATTTGATTTTTTTCTTCCTTTTGGCTTGATTTGGATATGCTCCAAAGGCATCACATGGTACATAAGACTTGGTCTTATAACCAATGTTCATCCTAATCCTAATGTAAAATTACATTAAAAGAAGGAAAGTAAATCTAGCCACGCCTGCAAAATAAATATTAGCTAAACACACCATATAACCTAAGCAGTTATATGGATAATTTGAACTTAGTACCCCACACATGGGTAACTAAGCCCATATATCCTAACTTGGGTTATGCTTAGGGGTTAAGCAACCTACACAGCAAAATGCAATTATATTTTTTTAGCGGCCCCTTAAGCACAACCTCTTACAAAAAGCATGATTGGGCTAATATCGCCCTAACATCCAAACTACGCACATACACCCTAATATTCAGTCTACAACAATACATCACAAAATAAGCATACATCAAATAATACACCGCCCTAACATAAAGCTAGAAATTATGACTTAGTCTAATGTGTGTGAATTAAAGCTTGTGTGGTATGTCCTAACTAGACTTTAGAGTTGAAATTTGCTAACTATGAGGGATTTAATTTATAAATGAGTTAGTTTCTCTTTAAGTGATTGAATTGATTTAAAGATTTAACTTAGTTCTTTCTTTTGTTTCATATGGTCCACACTTAATAATTAAGTGTTATAAAGAGACAAAAGAGAGAGAAAATCTCTCTTTCATCCCTATCTTAAGTCACTTCTAAAATAATTCAATTAATCAATTTCCTTTAGTGAATAGTTTATTATATGTTTTAATCAATCCTAAGTTTATGTTCACCCTAAATGACCTTATTCAATATGAAAGACATCTTAAGATTAATTAAAATGAGTTACTATCACATAACACATGTTTACTCATTTCTTTATATCATATATATCATGCATATAATTAACTCCTAAGCATACCTATAGATACAATGTATGTCTTAGCACACTTAAATGATGAATGCAAAGAAATGTGTTTGGAATTTAAATATTGTTTGATTGAATTAGGAATGCATGTCTTTAAAATAAAAAGAGGGATTTTTCATCCGTTAACTAGGAACACATTCATATGTATAAAAGTTTTATGTGAGTATGATGTCATTGTTCTACACCAGGGGCGTAAGATACAAGGCTAATTTAGGGCTACTTAAGGCCTCACAGCCCTGAGGTGTCCAGACTAATATACTATTTTTCTTAGATACATATAGATGTATAAACAACTACAAGGATAGGAAAACCCATGCAAAAGTTGTATTTGATTTATTTGATTATGATTCTTATTCATTGGTGACATCATACATACATATGTATAATAGTCTTAAGTGACTACAATGTCATTGTTCTACACTAGGGTTTTAAGGTACAAGACCTACTTAGGGCTACTTAAAGCTTCGCAACCCCGGGGTGTCCAGACTAATATACCACCTTTATTAGATACATGTGAATGTATAAAAAGAACCACAAGAATGCGAAATCATGCAAGAAGTCATATTCAATTTTATTATATGCATTACATCTGTGATATGAAATTCCATCTAAATTTTAGCATGGAGATGCATAGGAGTAGATTTAGACAAATGTTGTGTTCTTTTCAAATGAATTATGCATTTATAAACTTGTTGGCCTCATTTTTAGAATGAGTTCTCAACCCCTCCATCATAGATATGGGACTCCTCTCAGAAATTAAGAGATCCTTAGTCTTAAGACACATCTAGTTATTAGGTGGACACTCACTCCACTTAGAGACTTAGAAGAGCCATAGGAATAGGTCATACCTGGGGTGTTAGGAAAATTTTCCTACCCTATAGCTTGAACCACATTCCTCACTTCCTTCCTTCAAGTCAAAATCCAAATCAAATCAACATCAAACCTAAATCAATTCTAGCTAAATTGATTTTCTCCAAACCCAAATCAATGCCACATTATTGAAACCTATGATTGAAACTTATGATTGAAGCCCATGATTGAAATTTCAAATCTTGCCCAAGTCCTTTGATTTTCCTTCATGGACTTAGCCTAAATCAAATATAAATCAATTCAAATTCATGAATTTTTTCATTACCCATCTATATTATCATTTATATTCACATATATAAATGAAATATAAATTCAAATCAATCAAACTAAATCTAAAATTTAATTCCAAGTTCAAAATCTTTCCTAAGTCCTTTATTTTTCTCTTAAGGACTTAGCCTAGATCATGTTCAAATCACTTCAAACTCATGAAATTTTCTCATAACCCATTTATATTCTCATTTATATTAACATATATAAATGAAATATAAATTCAAGCAACCAAAACTAATTCCAAAAATCAAACCTAAATTCAATCAAAATCCAACCTAAGCCTTTCAAGTCAAATTCTTGAACTTAGACAAATCAATTACAAATCAAGCCAAACCCTTGGTTTTTCTTCATGATTCAATCAATCCTTTAATCATGAATCCAAATATAAACATAAACTTCAATCACCAAATCAAAACTCAATTCAAAAATCAAGCTAAAATCCATTTCATGTTCACCCTTTGAACTTGAAATTATCAATGAGTCAAAACTCATTTGATTTCAAACCACTTACAAATGAATTTATATTTCAATCATAAGTCCATATGTGAGTTCAATCAAACTCAAATCAAGTTTTGACCAAGCCCTTTGACCCACTTAGGCTCACTTGACCAAAAGTGACCTAAAGTACCCTTATGAGCCAAATTCTAATCCTAATCAAATTGGATTGAACTAAGCCAACCTAAGTCTCTCATCATGATCAACAATCATCATGAGATGATCAATCACTCAAATTGGATCAAACTAAGTCAAACCTAAGGGTTGACCAAGTCAACACTTAGCCAAAATGAAATTCAATATAGCCAAAATTCACCCTATGCCAAATTGATTGAAACCAATGATCTAAGTTGATTCATGATTAATGTTTAAACTTGACCAAATCAAAATTTGAACCTAACCTAGCCCAATTGGCCACTTGACCCAAGTTGACCCAATTTAACCTATAAAGTCAAAATGTGTCAAAACTTGATATAAATCAAATTAATTGAGTAATGGGTCAAGTACATTCCAAAAATGATTGTTGAACTTGACCAAAGCCTCAATTGGCCAACTAGACCCAACCTATCCAAATTGACCATGAACCCAACTTAACCTAAAGGGTAAAATTGAGCCAAATTCAAACTAAACCAAAATTGATTGGAATCAAAGATATTGTGGTGAAATTTTTATATGAATTTCTAAAGAATAAAATATATGCTTCCATCTTCACTCTATGCGAGATAAAATGAAGATAGAAAAATACATCTCTTCTTTTTATGCAATTTTGACACCACGTAGATCTACAGATATTCTTATTGAGGGTGATGGTGTACAACATTGAGGAGAGGTGTACTATCCCTAAAGATAGAAGTCACCACCCTACAATGTACTTAATCACCTCAACAAGGACTCCTTAGGATAATTGGTTTGTATGTGTACCAAAGATTCTTCCTTACATTACATGAAAAAGTAAAGTAGGGTTTATTTTAAATCGGGTTTGTGAGTTCCCTACAAGGGCAAGCCCCATAGTTAATTATATCCTAATAAATGAGATCCCTCAAGAATACTCTCGATTAAGATAAATGATCATTATCTCCAAAGATTTTAATAGGTAGGACTATCAATCAATTAGTTAATTTTGGAAGATCAAATGAGATTGATCAAAGAGAGAGAGTTATTATCAAAGCTAAATGAAGATAAGTAGGAGATGCTCAAAATGTTAGAAACCTAGCGAGCATCTCAAACTGTCCTATGGTTGGGCTTTACATTTTTGAAATTATTTTAATTTATTAGAGTTGAATTTTTCATTAGAAATTTAGGGCTTATGATTTCATAACACAAGATTGTGGAAACACCTAAGAGGTGAGGATTTATACTTATGGCCTACAAATGGAAGAAACAATCTCAGAAACTAAATCTAGGGAGCTTTGGCGAGGGCCAAAAGCACAACCTAAATGTAAGGCAAAAATGAGTATATGGTTTACCTCCATAAGAAAGAGTGAACCACCTGACTTTTTGGACTTACAATCGCTTGGGAGTGACCACCAACTAACTCTTACAATTTTAAATTCATGTAGGTAAGTCCTATGCTTTATGCAAGATAGTTAGGCTATTATTTATTTAGAAAGAGACTAAGTCCTTAAACTCACTCCCTAACATGACTAGATCATGTAAGGGTATAGTTCAAATGACCTAAATCTAATGCAATTCATATTACATTTTATTTTTATTTTTAGACAATCATTTTGACTCAAGCTAATAGGATTCATATGCCTAATGCATGAGAAGTAAGATTATTGGTCAAAATCAGCGAGAAGGGATGAAGTGTTCTTCCACCATGGCTCTTAAAGGTCAAGCCAAGTTTCTTTGGAAAAGGTGGAATCCTCCAATTAAGAGTGAAAAAATATACAATTATGCATGATGTTATAAAAGAAGTACTCATCCAGCTAAGGGGTCGCTAATTCTTTTATCTTGATTTTAGCCTAAACTTTTAGGTGAGGTTATGAGTTCTTTGTTTTAATTTTAAATTGTTAAATTTGGTAGAAAATTTATTTTTTCTTAAGAGCCTAATCCACATCCAGGCCATACATCAAGCAAGAAAGAATCTAAGAAAAAGATGCCATTTTAATGCACATGCTAAATAGATCATCAATCAATTTATAAAGCTAACGTAAAAGAATTAGAGGCCATTTGTGGATATTACCTCTAACAAATGGCTCAATCAGAGGGTTAAATCACTAATTATACCCTTAATTAAGTTTAATCACATTAAGGGAGTGATTAAGGAATGAATTAGCAATTCCCCTAATTAAGCCACCAATAAATTTCAAGAAAATTAAGGGAGTCAGAAGTCATCCCTCTCATTATACCCAAGAAATTTGGGATTAATTAGAGAGTAATTAGAAAATTAACATTCCCAATTAAACCCAAATTTGGAGAAAAAACTATTCAAAATCAATCAAAATCAATTTTATAATATTCTATGTTCAATTATCTTTCTAATACAATTTATTTCATCTTTTTTTAAATTTTTCTATGTTGAGCTATGAATTTTAGAATTTTAGGTGATTAATTAAGAATTAAATAATTCCCTAATCATATTATTAATATGATGACACCATGCATGCCACTAATGTGGCATGTGCTTTACACGCATCATAGCTAGCTTGAATACTTAACCCATCACATCAGCGCGTGAGTAGCAGTCTTCTGCTTCTCCTCGGTAGTTGATCAAGTCTATTAAGATTATCAGAGGAGTAAATCTAAATATATTACACATTTTAATCTCAGTTGTCCAGCTAAAATGTGCAGATGGATTGCCAGAGATCCATCCCTGTTATCCCATGTGAGCAATGGAGGCTATCCATATTCTAGGGTACGATTTGAGCTCGATTGAGCTCGGATTGGGATGAAATTTAGCCCACACCATCTAAACCTAATGGCAAGCACATCTAATGGCTAAAATTCTATTAGATTAAAATTCATTTTACAAAGGACCAACACAAATTGAAATTAAGCTCAAAAAAATGGCTAACCTCACTAGCGCTCCATTCCCTTGAAGAAGCTTCGTCTAGTTGAGACGAAGCTTTGCTAAAAGCTTGAGGGGTTGAGATTGAGTAACTTTGCCTATGGACCAACTCCTCCTCCAATTAGCTCGACTTTGGTCTAGATCACTCCTCCTCTGCCTTAGGAACTTGGGAAAGAATTTGGGTGAGTTTGATTGAGCTCACTGATGGAGCTTGCAAAAGGGCTTGCATTGATTTTGAGTATAGAGTAAGTTAGCAATCAAGCTGAGCTCACCTATTTTCAATGTATGAAAATTGAGAAGATGACCTTTCAATCTCCCTATAGGAAGCTTAGGATCACTTAGAAATGGCTCCTCTAGCTTCCTAGCACTCAATTGATAATGGCTCCCCTAAAATGAGAGTGAATTAGGGGGAGTATATCCCCCCTCTGGCAATCGGATGATCGAGCAAGGAGAAGCCATTTTTGATTAATTGCCTTGATTCAAATGGTTTGTTAGGCTTTTTAAGATGTTCTTGAATTTAGTTTCGGCCAATGAGTGGAATGGTGAAGTGGCCATGTGCTTCAATTGAGTGGGAAGAGGTTTTCCATGTGGTCATTTCCATGCACATGGTCGATTTGGCCATTGGGTCAGATTGAGCTAACACAAACCCATTGAGTTAGATGCATTACACTCCCTAGTGTTCACTTAATCCACTAAGAGAGTGCCAAGTGAGTAAGAAGAGGATTTGACCAAATTCCAAGTGGAATTGGCCAAAATTTACTATATGTCCTAGGGTTAAAATAATAATTTGGCTGATTTTTTAATTCGGGTATGTTTGGTATGTTGAGAAAATAGTTTTGGCCAAGTTTCATCAAATTTGGAGTTGATTTGATATGATTTGGCTCATGTTGACCCATTTAGGTCAAAATGGGTGAACTTGGGTCAAGTTGACCAATTGGTCAAATTGGGTGAAACCAAAGATTGGGTCAAGTTCATATAACCATTTGAAATGTTTTGGTGGCTTTAGTTTATTCAATTTGGTTTATGTTTGAATTTAGTTCATAAGACTTCATTTAGGTCAAATGGGTTAAGTTGACCAACTTGACCCATTTGACCTATTTGAGCTAAGTCATGGGTAGGATTAGGTTTGGTTAGTCATATGAAGTGGATTGGTATCTTTGGTTTTAATCAATTTTGTTTAAGTTTGAATTTGGATCAATATGACTCTTTAGGTCAAGTTGGGTTCAAGGTCAATTGGGCTAGGTTAGGTCTAGTTGGCCAATTGAGGCTTTGGTCAAGTTCAACAAGTGATTTAGAATGAACTTGACCCATTGGTTTCAATCAATTTGGCTTAGATCAAGTTTTGACACATCTTGACTTTTTAGGTCAAGTTGGGTCAAGTTAGTCAAGTGGCCAATTGGGCTAGGTTAGGCTCAAATGTTGACTTGGTCAAGTTCAAACATTGTTCATGAATGAACTTAGATCATTGGTTTCAATCAATTCAGCCTATAATGGATTTTGGCTATATTTGGTTTTATTTTGGCTAAGTGTTGACATGGTCAACCCTTGAGTTTGACTTGGTTTGACCCAATTTGAGTGGTTGATCATCTCATGATGATTGTTGATCATGATGAGAGGCTTTGGTGAGTTTGATTCTATCCAATTTGGTTAGGATTAGAATTTGGCTCATAAGGATACTTTAGGTCACTTTGGGTCAAGTGAACCTAAGTGGGTCAAATGGCTTGGTCAAAGCTTGATTTGAGTTTGATTGAACTTACATATGGACTTATGATTGAAATATAAATTCATTTGCAAGTGGTTTGAAGTCAAATGGGTTTTGATTCATTTGACAATTTCAAGTTCAAAGGGTGAACATGACATGGATTTTGGCTTGATTTTTGAATTGAGTTTTGGTTTGGTGATTAAAATTTGTATTTATATTTGGGCTCATGATTGAAGGATTGATTGAATCACGAAAGAAAATCAAGAGTTTGGCTTGATTTGAAGTTGATTTGGCTAAGTTCAAGAATTTAACTTGAAAAACTTAGGTGGGATTTTGATTGAATTTGAGTTTGATTTTTGGGGTTGTTTTTGTTGTTTGAATTTAAATTTCATTTATATTTGTGAATATAAATGAGAATGTAAATGGGTTATGAGAAAATTTCATGAATTTGGAGTGATTTGATCATGATCTAGGCTAAGTACTTAAGGGAGGATTAAAGTGACTTAGAAAAGATTTGTGATTTGATTTTGAATTTTGGATTTAGTTTGATTGATTTGAATTTATATTTCATTTATATATGTGAATATAAATGAGAATATAGATGAGTTATGAGAAAATTTCATGAATTTGAATTGATTTAAAGATGATTCTAGCTAAGTACATGAAAGGAAATCAAAGGACTTAGGCAAGATTTGGAATTTGGAATTTCAACTTGGAATTCAATCATGGATTTCAATCATGTGTTTCAATCATATGACATTGATTTGAGTTTGGAGAAAATCAATTAGGCTAGAATTGATTTAGGTTTGATGTTGATTTGATTTGGAGTTCGACTTGAAGGAAGTAAGGAAAGTGGTCCAAGGAAAGTCGTCCAAGTTATAGGGTAGGAAAATTTTTCTAACACCCCTAAGGCATGACCTACTCCTATGGATAACTCTTCTAAGTCTCGAGAGTTAGGTTGAGTGTCCACCTAATCACTAGATGTGACTTAAGATTAAGGATCCCTTAAAATCTAAGAGAAATCTTATGTCTAAGATGGA
Organism: Cymbidium sinense; assembly: GCA_021442155.1. Classification (NCBI taxonomy): domain Eukaryota; kingdom Viridiplantae; phylum Streptophyta; class Magnoliopsida; order Asparagales; family Orchidaceae; genus Cymbidium; species Cymbidium sinense. The sequence goes on along the minus strand of CM038217.1, from coordinate 167,623,888 downwards.
GGGGTTGAGAGCTCATCCTAAAAATGAGGTCAACATATACCAATCCCTTTCATATGACCAACTAAATCTAAACCTACCCATGACCTAGCTCAAATAGGTCAAATGGGTCAAATTGGTCAACTTGACCCATTTGACCTAAATGAAATCAAATGAACCAATTTTAAACCTAAACCAAATTGAATCAACCCAAAGCAACCAAAATATTTCAAATGGTCATATGAACTTGACCCAACCCTTGGTTTGACCCAATTTGACCATTTGGTCAACTTGACCCAAGTTGACCCATTTTGACCTAAATAGGTCAACATGAGCCAAATCACATCAAACCAACTCCAAATTCAATGAAACTTGGCCAAACCTATTTTCTCATCATATCAAACATACCCAAACTAAAATCAAGGTCAAATGACTATTTTAAATGTAGGCCATATGGTAAATTTTGGCCAAATCCACTTAGAATTTGGTCAAATCCTCTCCATAATCACTTGGCACCCTCTTAGTGGATCAAGTGAATACTAGGGAGTGTAGTGCACCCAACCCAATGGGTTTGTGTTAGCCCAACCTAGCCCAATGGCCAAACTGACCACATGCCTTGAAATGGAGCACATGGAATCCTCCTTACACTTAATTCAAGCATATGGCTAGTTCACCATTCCACTCCCTCGCCAAAACTGAATTCAAGGACATCCTAAACGGCCTAACAAATCCACTCCTTGTAGTTAATTTGGATCAAAATGATAAGGCATTGTTCGATCATTGATTGCCAAAGGGGGAGATATACTCCTCCTAATTTGAATTGAATCCATTAGTCCCATACTCGATTGAACCTAGAAAAGTCAGAGAAGCAATTTCTCAGCCTTCCCAAGCTCTCTCAAGCAAGAGTCAATTTCCCAATTTTCAATTTCTCAAACCAAAAATAGGGGAAGTATACTCAAATCTGAACTCATTCCACACTCAAAACTAGTATAATTCCTCTTGCAAGCTTCATCAAGGAGCTTAATCGAGCTTGCCAAAAGCTTCACACAAGCTCTTGAAGTAAAGGAGGAGTGCCCTAAATCAAAGTCGAGCTCAAGTGAAAATGGAGTTGGTCCATAAGAAGATCTACCCCATTTCAAAGCTTATAAACTTCAGCAAAGCTTCATCTCAACTAGACGAAGCTTCTCCAAGGGAATTGAGCGCCAGTGATCACCTCCGTGAGGTAAACCATTTTTTTGAGCTTAATCTAGCCATAGTGTGGAGATTTGTGAAAGAAAGTTTAATCCCATGGGATTTTAGCTGTTACATGTGATATACATTGCATAATCAAGGTGTGGGATAAATTTTAGCCCAATCCGAGCTCAATCGAGCTCATATCATGGCCTAGAGCATGGATGGATCTCCTCTCTCACAGGGAATTACAGGATGAATCTCTAGCCATCCATCCACATGTTTTGGATGGACAATCAAGATTAAAACACAGCATCCCATGATTTACCCTTTAGAACTGTGGCTTTAATCTCAGCCGTCTTATCCTTGATCGGATAGTTGAGGAGAAAGAGCATAGCTCCGCCACTGATGTGACGCTACAATATGACAAGTTAAAGAGCCAATCCCATCATGCCACGTGAAAAGTGCATGCCGCGTCAACGACCCACATGGTGCCGATGGGATTAAATACTTAATTAGGCTATTTAAATATCTGATTAATTATGGAAACTTCTAAAATTCATATCTAAGCTTAAAAAAATTATAAAATATGAAATAAATTGTATTGGCTAGATAATTGAATATAGAATACTATAAAATTGATTTAAATAGATTTTAAATAGTATTTTTTTTCTAAATTTGGGTTTTACTATAAATGTTATTTTGTTAATTACCCTTTAATTACTCCACTAATTAATCCTAAAATTTTTGTGCTTAATTAGTGGAATGACTCCTACCTCCTAAAATTTTATTAGAATTTAATAGTGGCTTAAATAGGGGAATTGCTAGTTCATTCCTTAATCACTCCCTTAATATAATTAAGCTTAATTAATGGCATAATTAGTGGTTTAACCCTCTGATTGAGTCAATTAATATTTGATTGAGTGAGTATGAGGTTTAGAAAATAATTTTGGGATACTTTCCTTGAGATATTCACTAAACCCCTTTTTCTTCCTTAATCCATTTTTAATTAAGGGTTAATTCACTTATTACCCCCTTAATTAATTTCATAAAATTCTAAAACTTTTTTGAACTCAATTAATCTATCTGGGGTAGATGCTTAGGTATTCAAGAGCCTAATTACATTAAGGAAATCAAAACTCAACTCATGTGTGAGGGGGTGGGGGGAGGGGGTTATGAAATTACTTAAGTTAAAACCCCTTATTTTAATTAATCATTAATCATGAGCCAAATGCATTAGGCCCTTTTCTTACTAGGTGCATTGCTGATTTAAATTCCTTCTGTGATTTTATGTCATCTCATTGGCTCATAATTATTTGATTAACTATGCTAAGGTGGTATAGGTAAGGGGTAATTAACATGATTAATTCACACCTTAACCTAAGTAACATATAAAAAACCATCTAATCACCTAAAAATTAAACTAAAATAATCAACATAGGCGGGAATGGGTTAGGAATAGAAAACTCACCTCACATTTCTCAAATTAAATCAAACTCAAGACAAAATCAAACCTACTTAAAAATAATTTGGTTTATTTTAAACTTTCTTATTTCTTGAGATTGTCTTTAAGAATTAATTAGGGTGAATGTGTTTACATTTTTTCATCACTTTAGTTCATTCTTAGCATGATAAATGTGTATGTCATATGAATTTCATGCATTCATTCTTTTCAAAAATCAAAATGAAATGAAATATTTTTTTATGTCAAATTGCATGTTTTGGCTAAAGTAAAAATACGAATGGCTATTATCACTATTAAATTCAAAACTATTTTCAAAATCTATAAATCAAATATCCAAAATTGAAAGTATGCTACTTATGATTAGTTATGAGTTTGCATGTGGATATAAGTATGATGACATGCAATGTGTGTTCTTCCTTCTTCTTTTTTTCTTTTAGTATGATTTTGAATAGGATTTGGCAAAGTGTATAGTTCATTTCAAAAGAACATAACACTTGCCTAATTCCCTTCCTATTCATTCCTATGCTATTACTTAAGAAGGGCATCTACACTTGCACATATAATTTGCATAAACAAAAATAAATTAACCGACATAAACTTTTTGCATCTTTCTTTTCCCTTCATTTTTTTTGTACATATGCTTATATTTAAGGAAAGTAGTATATTAGTCTGGACAACCCCAGGTTTGCAAAGATTTAAGTAGCCTTAAGTAGGTCTTGTACCTTACACCTCTAGTTAGCAATAGCATCGTATTCACTTATGCCTTTCATACATACATGTGTGTATGTGAAGAATGGATAAGAAAACCCCTTTCCTACTTAATGAAAATCATGCATCATAAAGTATTCAAATTTTCTTAAGTAATCCACTTAGCATTCATCATAAAGTATGCTAAACATTCTCATTTGTATGTATAAATATGCTTAGAGCATTCATATGCATGGTATATATGTTAGGAAATAAATGAAGTGATGTGTGTTTTGTGAATTTAATTCACTTTACTTAATCTTGAAATGCCTTTCTTTTTAAATAGGTTGGTTTAAAAACAATATAAACTTAGGATTAATTAAAACACATAATAAAATATTCAATAAACAAAATGAAATATGAATTTACTTTAGAAATTACTTAAGGTAGGGAAGGAAAGAAGATCTCTTCTCTTTCCCCTCTCTTTAAAACATAATAATTAATTGTAGGATTCATTTAAACCAAATCAAAATATAAAATAAAATCAACCCAAATTAACTAAACACTTAAACAAAATCACCCATCTAAGTGAACATCTTCACACTTAGAAAATCTAAACCTTAAATCCATAACTAAGCATACCACACAAAAATTTTAAACCACACACATTAGATTAAGTCACCACTTCTAGCTTTAGGTTAGGGCGGTGCATGGCTTGATGTTTGCTTTTATTTTGTGATGGATTATTTTTATTATAGATGTTAGGGTGAATGTACATAGAATGAATGGTAGGATGATTTAGTCTAATCATTATTTTCTATAGGGGATTGTGCTTAAGGGGCATTGTAATAAATAAAAATATAAATATTTTTGTTGTGTAAGTGCTTATACCCCTAAGCATAATCCAATAGGCCAGGTGGACTTGGTTACCCATGTGTGGGGTGCCAAGTCCAATATACATGCTTGGAATTTGTATGGTTTGTTTAGCTAATCTCTATTTTGTAGGTGTTAGTTAGATTTACTTTTTCTTTTCATGTAACTTTTACAATTATGATTTTAGAATGAGTGCTATGGAGGATCATACGAGCATTGGTCATAAGATCTCATCTTATGCATCATGTGAAGCCTTTGGAGTATCCATATTCCAACCATAAAAAAAGGAAACAAAAGAAAGAACTACAAGAAGAAAGAAGAAAGAAGAAAGAAGAAATGAAGAAATGAAGACCCCCATAACATGAATTTCCTTACTTAATTATAAATTAATTCATTTTATAATCCAGGTTGTATAAGGGTAGAGCTCAGCTACCCAATTTATTTTTGGGTTTGTATGGTAGTTCTCAACCACAAATGATCCTTTATTCTTTTGTGTTAGGATTATAAAAAGTTTGATGTTTTGTTTATCTTGTGCATTAAGATGGCACATTTTTCTAGTTTCTTCCTTAATTCGATGTATGGCCTAGATGATAATTAGGCTCTTAGGAAAAAAAATCTTCTACCAAATTAATCAACTCAAAATTTAAAAAATAAATAACTCATAACCTCACTTAAAGCCTAAGTTAAAATCAAGATAAAAGAATTAGCAGCCCCTTAGCTGGATGAGTATTTCTTTTATAACAACATGCATAAAAGTATCTTGTTTTACTCTTGATTGGAGGGCTTCCAACTTTTCCAGAGAAACTTGGCTTGACCTTTGAGAGCCATGGTGGAAACACACCTCCTCCCTTATCGCTAAATTTGGCCAATAATTTTACTTCTCATGCATTAGGCATATTAATCCTATAAGCTTGAGTCAAATGATTGTCCAAAAAATGAAAATATCATGTAATATGATTTCCATTAGATTTAGGTCATTTGAAGCATGCCCTTACATGATCTAGCCTCTTTAGGGAGTGAGTTTAAGGACTTGGTCTCTTTCTAAATAAATAATAGCCTAACTATCTTGCATAAAGCATATGACTTGTCTACATGAATTTAAAATCATAGGAGGAGTTAGTTAGTGGCCACCCCCAAGCAGTTGTAAGTCCAAGCAGTCGGGTGGTTTGCCCTTTCTTGTGGAGGCAAACCAAATTTCCATTTTCACCTTAAATTTAAGTCATGCTTTTGGCCCTCGCCAAATTTCCCTAGATTTAGGTTTGAGGTTACTTCTCCCTTCTATGGGCCATAAGCATAAATCCTCACCTCTTAGACATTTCCACAATCTTATGTTGTGGAATCATAAGCCCTAAATTTCTAATGAAAAATTCAACTCAAATAAATTAAATTAATTTCAAAATTGTAAAGCCCAACCATAGGATAGTTTGAAATGCTCGCTATGGTTCCTAACATCGTGAGCATCTCCTACTTATTTTTCTTTGGCTTTGATAATATATATCTTTCTTTGATCAATCCCATTTGATCTTCTAAAATAAACAAATCAATTGATAGTCCTACCTATTAAAATCTTTGGAAACAACAATCATTTACCTTAATCAAGAGTATTCTTAAGGAATCTCATTCCTTAGGATATAATTAACTATGGGGGCTTGCCCCTATAGGGAACTTCACTAACCCGATTAAAAATAAACTCTACTTTACTTTTCCATGTAAAGTAAGGGAAAAATTATTGGTACACATGCATACCTATTGTCCTTAGGAGTCCTTATTGAGGTGATTAAGTCCATTGTAGGGTGGTGACTTCTATCTTTCGAGATAGTACATCTCTCCTCAATGTTATACCCGATCACCCTCAATAAAAATATATGTTGATCTACATTGTGTCAAAAATGCATAAAAGAAGATATGTATATTTCTATCTTTATTTTATCCTATATAGATTGAAGAAGGAAGTATATATTTTATTCTTTAGAAATCATAAAAATTTCACCATAGATTTTTCTGGCGACTTCGCTGGGGAGTGAAAATGGAAGTATATATTTCTATCTTCATCTTTATAAATGATCATTGTCTCCAAGTATCGATAGTGGGTTTGTACTTTTATATGAATCCAAGACTATCTTTCTTTCTGTCGGCACTTAGCTTATTTCATCCTTAAGTTATGTTAGCCAACATCTTTAGGTTTTTGGACCTCACCCCATATTAGTGTTAAAACCCCCATTGGGTGAAAATAAAAGTTTAATCAAAAAGAATTAATTAAAGACTTCCTCCTTTCATTTTCATGTTAAGGAAAGGTTCATTCCAAAATAATAATGATAAAATAAATACTTCATAAAAATTTTTTCTTTTTAAAAAAAGCACACTTTCAAAAATGCACATAATAAAATGTTTTACACAATTTTTTCCTAAATCATCTTCATCTAACAATCTTTATGATTGTTATATGTAAGATCATCTTTACAAAAATAAGATTCCAGCAATTACACTTTCTAAAAATACAAATGAGTTTCTTCACTCAATTCATTTTTGGTGAAGACCTCATTTTCAAAAATAAAATACCAACAATCATATTTTCAAAAGCATAAAATTTGAAGACAAGCCTTTCCATTCAATACATTCAATTGTGTTGAATGGATATTACCTCTTCAAGAAAAATCATAACTTTGAACTTCCACTTAACACATTCCACATGTGTTAGGTCGGGATTTTCATATTTTCAAAAAGCACATATGAAACCTCTCCATTCAATATACACACGCTTATTGGGTGGAGGTTTCATTTTCAAACAAAATCAAAAATAAATTTTCAAAAAGCACATATGAACCTTTCCATTCAATATACCCATACTTATTGAATGGAAATTTCATATTCAAACAAAACTAAATTTTTCAAAAGCACATATGAATATCTCCATTCAATATACCCAAATTTATTGAATGAAAATTTCATTTTCAAATAAAATGAGATCACTTTGAAATCCCACTTAACATATTCCACATATGATTAGGTTGGGATTTCCTCTTTCAAAAAGAAATAATCACACACAAAATATACATCTTTGGAAAATGTAACATAATTGATTTTCATCTTACATACCAAAATTTGTTAAATGGAAATCTCTCTTTTCAAAATCAATCAAAAACAAAAATTTTCAAAACATATTTGAAACTTTTTCTAGCATGCCCAATTTGCTAAAGTGGAGTCTCCCTTTTCAAAACAAAATTTTGAAACACCTTTGGAATTTCTTTTAGCATACTCAAATTTGCTAAGTGAAATTTTCACTTTACAAAATTTCCAAAAAAACACTTTTGGAACTTCACTCTTTAGCATACCAAATTTGCTAAAGTGAAGCCTCCATTTTTGAAACAAAACCAAAACATAAAAATTTTAAACACAACTTTTGGAATTTTATTTAGCATATTCAAATTTGCTAAGTAAAATTTCTATTTCACAAAATTAACTAGAACTTCATTTTTAGCATACCATATTTGCTAAAGTAAAGTCTCCACTTTCAATAAAAATAAATAAATCAAAACAAAAAAACACATTAGGATTCCCTTAGCATACTTAAATTTGCTAAGGATCCTACTTTTCAAAAACAAATCAAAATAAAAAAGAAACACATTAGGATTTCCTTAGCATACCCAAATTTGCTAAGGATCTTATTTTTCAAAAATCAAAATATCCAAAACAAAAGAAACACTTTAGGATTTTCTTAGCATACTCAAATTTGCTAAGAATCTTATTTTCAAAAAATTTCCAAAAACAAAACACACTTGGGTTCTTCACTTAGCATTCCCAAATTTGCTAAGTGGGAATTCCAATTTTCAAAATCACCAATAATTCACAAGATAAAATAACCAAAGAAAGAGAAACAATTATTTTCAAACACCTCACTTAGCATACCCAAATTTGCTAAGTGAGTGAATTCCAAAATATCAAATCAAAAACAAAATCAATTGACCCTTACTTTGACATACTCAAATTTGTTAAAGGAAAGGGTCCTCAAATCAAAATCTAATTTTAAAATGAACTTATGGAAGCATCCTCCTAAAAATATTTGAACCCATTTTCAACATACCTAAATTTGTTGAAATTGGATTCATATTTAAAAATTTCTCTTTCCAATCAAATCTCTAAATCTTCTCTAAATCCATTTGAACCCCACTTAACACTTCCAAGATGTTGGATGTGGGTTCAAATTTTAAATTCAAATTCAGAAGTCAACAAAATAGAAATCTGATTCAAGTTTGTGTCCAACATTGTAGATTCTCCTCATCTTTAGCTCTGGGTTCAATTTTAAGTTTTAGTTGACTATAATGGCAGCTTCACAGAAGTACGAGTTTACCTTTCTCCACGAGATGGACTTGGCCCTGGATCAGGCTAGTATTTCTTCTGCTAATTATGCCCACCTCATTCATTTCAGACGAGGCTTTGAGGGGGCAAGGATTACTTGTGAGGGCATTCCCCTCACAAGCTGAACCAAAGGGCGGTCGATCATTCATTGGCTTGCCATTAGACTCTAATATCCCCTCACTGAAGAGAAAGGTAGTACTAATTTTTACCATAGTGCTAGTGTTAGTGCCAACATCTTTGATAGCGTTAGTGTGCTAGGTTGTTTCCCGTGTTGCCCCAGTAAGGGCTAGCACCTACTCATTAGCACCCTCTTAGGGTAAGGCTCCTCTAATCCCAGAGATTGTGTCCCCAGCTTTTGAGGTTGGGTCCAGTTCTTGCTCCACTCACCTTACCAAGACTTAGAGGAGGAACAAAAAATGCATGATTAAGCAGTACCATACAAGCATCACCAGGGAGATGGAGGCCACTACATGATTAGCTGTGGAGGAGTTGCCCACTCTGATTTCCCCACTAATTATAGTGAACCCATTTCATCCTCTCTCTAGGTCTGATAAAGAGGATGCTAGGAGGATCCCTACTTCACCTCCACCAACAGTTCAGTACCAGTCTACAGTTAGCCAGAGTAGGAGGTCATATGTCAGCCTCCATTCAGTTCTGCCAGGTTGGTGGAGCTTACGGACGTTCTAAGTCCAGGGATCAAATTAACTTGAGATCTGTCATCCCCAGCAATGTGGGGAAACATCTACAATAGGAGAGGGATAGAAGGCCCGCACAATTCAGATCACTAACCAAGAGAGGCAGAGGTTTGGTCGGTAGTCAGTGGCCTCCTCACTCATTGATTTTCTTGATCGGTGCGCTACCTGCATCATTCACACAGACAGTATTTTGCTTATAGGGATGACCCATCATAAGAAAAGGGTCCCTATTCTGAGAGAGTCGGTGGTGTCTCCACCACACTGCTCTACCCCTCATTCACCATCACCTGTTCATGTTGCAGCATCTCCAATTCTACTAAAAGGCCACATTCATGGAGAAGAGGACCATGCTGGTGATCCAGCTACAGCCGAGGGATCCCATTCCATCTACAATGCCTGGTGGCTGAGCTCTCTTGCTCGACCTTCTACCCCAGTTGTGGTGCGAAAGGGATGACAACCCCGAAGTATAGTGGGTGTCCCTTCACCAACACCACCAGTTCAGCAGAACATAGAGATGGATGCATTAGTTGCAGAGGAAGGAGATGATAGCCCAATTGTACCCATGATAGTAGAGCCTTCTAGAAGTGTCACCCATTTCAGAGTCAATGATAGCCAAAAGTGCATTTCTTCTAGAGAGTATAATCCTTACAGGATTGATTCTCCAGTAGCAGGGGAGGTTCGGTGCCTCACAGTTCATGATGTGGATCCAACCGAAGCATTTGTACCAGTACCGATAGATCGATCTTTAGATGACATAGTAGCTCACTATTTCATGAAAAAGAAGGAGATCCTAGGATACAACTAGTCTAATGATGAGAAGATCAACTTTGATCCTAATAAATATGATTAATTGGGAGACTCAGCTGAGGTTTGCATGGTAGGTACTAGGGGATCCCTCCATAGAGAGCAGCAGGCTATGGAAGGTGATGAGGTTAAGCATGAAGACACAGCCCAATCATCCCAACACCTCCGATATCAATTAAAGTAGAAAGGCAAACAAATAGATAGGATGGTGAGACAACTTGAGGACTAATTAGCAACAGTCTTAGTATGTCAAAAATAAGCCCCAAAAGTTCATCCTACTACAACTGAGACTAGTCAGCCGAAGTTGGTGCATGTTTAAGACCTAGCCAAAACTTTACCTCCATTAGAGCAAGGTAGCACCAACATGTATAAGAAGGTAGTGGAAAGTACCTCCATATAAGAGAAAGATATCAAGTCTATGGTTGAGCAGTAGATAAAAAAGTATTGGCTCAAGCTTGGAGAGGATCATCAGTTCCAAAGGGTATACCTTACCTAGAGGAATATGATGCAATCCAATATCCCAAGGGTTTCGTGCCACCTTCCTTCAAGTGTTTTGATGGCAATGGAAACTTGAGGTAGCATATTGCACACTTCAGGGCTAGTTATAGCAACACCGGTGGCGGTGACACTTTACTATTCTACCTCTTTGTCAGTAGCCTAGCAGGGATAGCTTTCGATTGGTATGGTGAACTTCCTAATAGTTCAGTGAAGATATTTGCTGAGTTGGAGCAACTCTTTATCAAGAGGTTTGCTGGAGCTCAGCAAAGGGTTACTGTTAGCAATCTTATTGTAGCACAACAACACCCAGGTGAGTTTCTTATTGATTATTTTCTCAAATGGCATAACCTGAGTATGAAATGTGAGCTGTAGCTTTGAACAAGATGCCATTGAGATTCTTCTAAAGAATATCCATGGCCTGGTCGCCTTCATGCTTAAGGGCATCACCACCAAAACCTTTGAGAAGTTAATCGATAAGGTGGCTAGTCTACAAGGAGAGGCCAAACAGTTGCCTTTTCAAGACCAATTTTCCAAAGCAAAACCACAGAAGGTATATGAGAAGAAGTCTGGGGCAGTGACAATAGTAGATAAGGAGAAGCAACCGCTAGAGATCAGTTTGAGAGACCACAACCTCAGCAACCTTTGCTTTCACCTCCTTTACCACCAATGAGGAAACCCTACCAACCACCACAGCAGCCTCCATGGCCTACTTAGCCTCCTCAGTCATATCATCAGCAGTAGTGGCACACATACTCGCCACCAGGTAGCTATGATCCACCTACTCTTTTGGATAAAATTAAAAAACCTTATTCATTTAAGAGGGAGGTAATCAGGAAGATATTTAAGAATCTCTTAAAGAAGCCTAATTTTAAGCTACTCGAACCTAGGAGACCAGAAGAAGTGGGTAAAAGCCATGATTCTAACTTTTTCCCCCGCCACCGTATGCTAGGTCATGTTCTAGAGGATTGCTTCACATTTAAGGACTAGCTCAAACATAGTTTCAAGACTAATGATGTAGTTATTCTGAAGGAATACCTTCTGGAACAACCATCCAGTTCTATTAGGGTAATCCTTAAGGATACTTATGATCCTTCCAAAACCAAAGAAGATTGAGATATCTCCTTATCCAAAATATCTAAAAAGATTATTCAGAAGATCAAGAAAATTTCCTTGTAGGTGCTTGAGCTAGGTCAAACCTCCAACATCAAGGAAGCTTTGAAAGTTGCCAGAGCCAACTCAAGGAAAGGGGGAGCTCAGCAACATCAGCAATAGCAGTATGTGTCAAACTAGGATAGCCCAGTAGCACAACCACCAATCGAGTCCAGCCTCCAGTCTTCATTGTAGCTACCACATCAACAACTCCCACTACTTTAGCTAGTTCTTCTTTTGCTAGTAGTCATGTTGTATCAGCGAATGAGGGCATTAAATCTCTCACCTTCTCTTACTGTACTTGACTTCTATTTTGTACCTCCTATTAAATCCAAGAAATTAAAGAATAAAGGTAGCTTGAATTATATCTGTGTCACTTCTGATGAGTTATCTACTTCTACTCTTAATGATAATTCTTCAAGTCAAAATAACTATAATAATTATGATCTTCCTCTTTCTAATTCAGAGTTGGACTTTCCTACTCTGAATACTATAGGTTTGCCTCTTGAGATAGACTTGAAATCATTTGATTCTAAGGGTCCCATAAGAGAAGCTGTAGGTGAGCTTGGTGTACAGGTAGAACCTTCCATTGCCCTATCGCAAAAGATCACCGAAGTCAACCTCCGTAGTGGCAAAGTTCTACCTCCCAGGGTAGCACCTCAAGATAGAGGGAAATAAGTCATTGGTTTAGAGGATCAAGAAGCCCCTCCATAGGATGTTCCACCCTTGGATATGCTTGTGGAAGATCAGCCTAAGGTGGACTACAATGTCTTCTCTCACTTAAGAAAGTTTTCATCTAAGCTAAGTATATACGATGCCATTGTCTTATCCAAAGAGATGAGGGAATCATTAATCAAGGCTCTCCTTGATCCTGAGATATGCTTAGCTCAGTTGAATGCTATTGGTGAGGAGGCACATTATTTCATAGAAGCTTAGGGGATTACTGTTGACCTCATTTCTGGATGAGGTTAATTTGGCACTTAAGAGGTCCTAATCACAAATAAGATTCTCCTAATTCAATGCTTAGGACACTATACTTAGTGACCTAGAGAACTCACCATGGGTTGGATCTAACCTATTTGTCTTAGGTAAAGATCAACTTAAGCATCCAAATATAAAACCAACTAATCAAATCAACACTCAATAATCATCAATCCAAAATGATTAAAAGTCAAACCTAAAGTCAACCCTAATCAACCTAGAATTGACTTAACTGGGCCCACTTGGTCAAAAAGTCAACCCACTAAAATTTGACTAAATTAAATCACCAAAAATATTTTAAAAATAAAATAAATATTTTTAATCATAATAACAAATAAATTTGTGTTCATTAAGGCCTAAATTAAGTAATTAAATCCTTTAAATCAAAATAACTTAAATAAGCCATATTGAACTAAAATTTAAGAAAAATCAAAATAACTTCAAACTAATTATCCTAAATCACATGGGAATGACAATAGGACATAACCTAATTCCCTATTGGGTGTGGTTAGGTCAAATGGGTCATTTGACCCATAAGAAAGTAGGTTTGACTCATCTTAACCCAATTTGGGTTAAGTAAGTCAAACAAAACGTTCAGTTACATTATTGCTAATTGCTTAACTAATGTATGTGTAAAGAAGATTAATCATCTTAAGCATCATTAATGAGCTAATTAACCTCATTAATTAATAAAATTAAATAATAAAATGATAAAAACAAAAAAAGAGAAATAAAAAATGGAAAAAGAGAAGAAAAAATTATCCCCACCTCTTAAGAGGATGGCTGCCTTCAAGTGAAGGCAATCAAGCAAGCAAAGCCAAGAAGGATTTGGCTTCTCCAAGGAAAAAAAGAGCATAAGAAGTTTTATCTATGCTTAGAAACAACACATACACACCTCCTCAAGAAAAACTGAGCTCTCATACACCATCATACACCAAAACTGAAGCCAAACGAAACCTCCCCCTTCCTTCAAGTGCTCTCAACCAGTGGAACCATCAAAACTAAAATTTGGATCCAAAGCTTGGGTTAGAGATCAAACCATAAGAAATTATCTCAATTCCTTTGAAGCAAGCCTTTTTTCTTGAAGAAATGAAGTTAGTGTAATTGATTTCAGCCTCTAAAATCCTCTAAATCAAGGTACGCCATTAATGATCCCCCTCTTTACTTCAAAGCTTTCGGCCTTGGTCATTTCCCTACAAAGCTTGACCTCTAGTAAGATCAAGTCATATGGATTGAAAGAGGATCTTTCAATGATCATGTAGCATTTTAAATCATCCAATTTGGTTAAGTATATCAAAAGATATTAAACAAAAACCATACGTCCAAGGCTCCCACAGGATTTGAGGGAGACGAAATCCGAACCGTTCATTTCTTTTAAAAAGAAATGGACGGTCCGGATCTAGGCTAAAAAATCAATTTAATCACTTTTAGGAATTGCGGAGCGATCCGTCACGGTCGGATCATCATCGCGATCAACCGATGTGACATGCATCGATCCCGCTACGAGATCATCTTGTCATCGAGCAGTCGAATTAATCCCGCTCATTTTAAGGAAAGTGTGTGGGACGCTTTATTTAAAAATCATTAAAAACCATTAAAACCATTAAATAATCAATTAATTAATTTAAATAAATTCAGAAAACTTCAAAAATTTATATAATATAAAAGAAAAATAAAAAATACAAATAAAAGCTCTATGGATTCTTCTTGATGAGAAGAATCCATAGAAATTAAGATCCCTAATTTTTATTAAGTGAATTTTTTTCTTTAATTTAGGTTTAATTGAAAAACATTAAACCTTAATTAGTCTTAAATTAATTATCCAATTAATTTGAAACTTTGAGAAAATGAAATTAAACTTAAAACACACCTTAGGTAAAATTTTGGGAATTTAATTCTTTGAATTCAAATGAAATTAAAATTTTATGTGAATTAACACTTAAATTAATTAAATTAATTATCTTTTAATAAAATAATTATAAATTTTAATCTAATAATCTTAAATCAACATAATAAATATCAGAATAATAATTTAACTTAATTAAACCAATATGAACAAAATATGAACTTAATTAACATAATTTGATAATTAAAAGAATTAAATAATTCAATTAAATAACCCGAACTTAATTAAATCATTATAAATCAACCAGTTAATCATAAATTATGAATAAACCCTCATTGAAATGGTATTTCAGAGAAAAATAAGTACAAAATAAAATCCCATAATGAATCTTAATAAATTAGGCTTAATCTAGGTTTTAATAAAATATTTAAACCTTACTTACACCCTAATTACATCTCCAATCAAGTTGAAACTTTAGAAACATATAATTGGCATGTAACCTGACTTTCCATAATTATCTCAAACCCAATTGGTCTATGAATTTGGAATTCTTGATTTTCCAAATCTCTAGGTCAATTGAACTAAATAATAATTAAGAATAATTAATTTATTAAATTAATAAATAAATTGAACTAATCTTAAATAAACAACATAAATACTTTGGGTAATTCATAAAAACTTTCTAAGTAAAAGAATACAATCAAATATCAAAATCGTAAGAAAATCAATACTTAATGAAATTCAAATATAATTAAACAACTGAAGTTAAAATTAATAAAACCATTCATCCTTAATGAATTTAAATAATAAGCTTAAAACCTAGATCAATGAAAATTAGATCAAGTAATAAACTTAAATACTTTAGGTTAAGAATAATCTATAAACAAACCTAAGATATTAATTTATATTAATGGACTTAAAACTTAAGCTTATAAATTCATAATTTAATATCTTAAGTTAAATTGAATGAAATCAAACTTAAATCAAACTCTTTAAAATAACATAAGCCAAATCAAATGAAATCCATATAATTTAATTCAAAATGAAATAAATCAAATAAGTTATATTAAACAAAATAATTCAAACAAATGAAATAACATAAATCAAATCCAAACATAAATAAAATCAAAAGGATTAATTAAAATACTTAAGGATTTTAGTTAGCCTTTTGGAAACCTCTTTAGGATTTAGGATGCGGAATAAAGTGAGTTTCACCTAAAAATGAAATTCATTCTATTTCTCATTCTTGAAAACTTATACAACTTTAACCACATAAAATGAACATAAATATAAGAATTAAATCATTAAATCATTTGAATTGAAACCAACCAAAAAAATTAAACTAATTCAATTTCAAACTTCAAAACTTAAACTTAAAGGCCTAGCAAAGACTTACCACACAAACCCCACTTCTACACAATTATTATTTAGTCATGAATCCTAGATCTAGGTTAGATTATTCGTGATTTTCTTTTAATCTCCGTGATATGTTTTGCTTCACATATCTGCTGCGGTGTATTTTACGGATGCCTAGGTTTGTTTGTTCATTAGACTGGATGTTAGGGTGTTCTTTCTAAATTTGACACTATTTTTTACAGGGGACTGTGTTAAAGGGATCACTATAATAAATAAATCATAAAATTATTGTTTGCTTGCAGGTGCTAAGAATCCCTTAACATAGTCCATAGGATAGGTGGGCTTGGCAACCAACTAATGTTAAGCCTGTATGTTTATAAAATATAAACTACTTTGTGTGTATATTCCTAACATCTGTTTTGTAGGGCTTACAATTTTCTTTAAATTTTAATGTAAATTTGAGCTTAGAATTATGTTAGGATCTATGGGGTCTAGGATTAGCGTGAGTCAACCCGGGGAGTCCCCTATGGAGCGATGGATGTTCAAGAAGGAGACTTTCCTAGACCCATAGATCTAAACTTGTAGTTCTTGGGTTGTATAAGAGTAACTGTCAATTTTCTTTCTTCCGGGGTGTACAATAGTACCCGGCTGCATTAACCTTTTTCTTATATAATTTATTTTGGGTGCGTAATAGAAACAAGATGCTTTTCTTAGGTTTCTTTCTATGCTATGTTTGTGCTAGGATAAACTAAATTTTTTACCCAACTAAATCAACTGAAACATAAAAATAAATACAACTTATAATATTCATATAAAAGCCTAGCCCATTAAAGCAAGAAAAAATATGCAGCAACCCCTTAGCTGGATGTTTTAATATCATGCATAATCATATTGTTTCACTCTTGACTAAGGAAGGACTTCCATCTTTGCCAGAGAACCTAGGCTTGACCTTTGAGAGCCTATGGTGGAAGTACACCTTCTTCTATTCTGATTTGGCTCATAATCTTTTTCTAATTACATGCATTAGGCATAAATTATATTTCTATGGCACAAAATGAAAATTGAGTCAAAATTTATTAAAATTTGAAAAATGTGCTTTAGTTGGATACATCTTCATACCCTACATGATCTTAGGGGTTAGGGAGTAAGTCTAGGTTCATAGATTTCTTTTCTAAAACTACAACAACCCAGGCATCTTGTATTCATATGACTTAGCCTCATGGTTTTAAATTATGCTAAAGTGGTGTTAGCTGGCAGCCTTCTCTAGGCAAGTTGTAAGTCCAAAAGAGTCAGGGATATGTTAGTTCCTTCAAGTAAAGGGAATGACCAATGATTCCCAAGGATAGAATTAGGTCGAGCATCTAACATGTGTCAAAAGCACCTATAGACTAGGTTATGAAGCATCCTTTTAGGAATAAGTCTTCAACCTTAGGCATTTCTATATTCTTGTGCTGCTAGAATCTAAGCCTAGATTTCTAACAAAAAGATAACTTAAAATCTAAAATTAAATCCCAAATTTGAAGCCCAATCATAGGATAGATGAAATATCTACTAGGCATCCCAATATCAATAGACATTTCTTACTCTTTTTCATTTGACTCTTAAAAATAACTCTCTTCAATTTGGACCCCTCCCAATTGAATTTCTCAAAATCAATCCTTTGAAAACTACCTTAGTAGTCTTTAGGAATAACCATCTATTTCTTTAATCGAGAGTTTTCTTAGGAAGAAACCCTTCCTAAGATGCAATTAACTATAGAGGCTTGCAATTATAGGGAACCAGGATCCCAATATAAAATTGACCCTATTATATTTTTCCATATAGTTCAAAGGAAAATATTATGGTACATGAAAGACCCATTAGCCTTAGGAGTCCTTTATTAAAATGATTGAATCCATTATAGGAATGCATGTTTATATTTCGAGATAACATGCTTACTCCTTAATGCCGTATTTGGTCATCTAAATAAAATATTCCTAAACTCTATGTGGTGTCATTTTTTTCTCTATTCTAGAGAGAAAAGAGAACCAACAATTACCTTCATAGATGAAGACCTTCTTCTAAGGGGCATGGAGTATAACCGTTCCCTCTACATTACAGTTGACATGGGCAGATTCAGACTTGACAGAGTTCTCATCGATCCAGGTGCATCAGTGAACATTATGAGTCTAAAGACCCTTGCCTATTTGAAGATCGACACCTCTACACTCCTAGGAGATCAGATGATATTGCGAGGATTCAATAAATAAGGCGAGAGGGCTTTAAATTCCATAGTGTTACCTTTGGAGATAGGTGATTGAAAGATTAAAGCCAAGTTTTATATAATTGATTCGAATACTTCATTCACTGCTTTGCTCAGTAGGTCTTGGATACATCAAAATAAGATAATTTCATCCTCCCTCCATTAGTGCATCAAGTTCAAGAAGGATGGGATTGAGTATTGTGTCAAAGGAGATAAAAAATTATTTTCAGTTAGAGAGGTTGAGATATATGATTATGCGACCTACTATCTTCCTCAAAACATTCTTTCTCATGAACTTGGATAAAATTCAAATTCAAAAGAAAAAGTGAATAAAGAAAAATAAAACAAAAAGAAAAAAAGAAAAGCGAATATCCAAGTGAACAAGAAAGGGAAACTGAAAAAGAAATAGAGTCGCATATCACATTCCACCCATAGTTCAGTCCTTCATATGGACATTTGGGTAGAATGACTCAACCTCCATGATAATTGATTAACCTAGGATGATCAACAATCATGACATAAAGTTTGGATTGGCTTAATTCACTTTGATTTGAATTGAATTGGACTTTGGTTCATGCAGGACAAATTGGTCACTTTGGGTCAAGTGAGCTAATTGGGCCTAGTTGGCTTGATTTTTGAGTTGAGTTTGATTTAGTTGAGTTTATATATGGATTTGATAATGACATATAAAATCAATTACAATTGGTTTATATTCAAATGAGTTTTAGCTCATTTGAATATTTTAAGTCAAATGGGCTAGGTTGGGTTTATCTTGAGTTGACTTGGATTTAGTTTGATAATTATAGTTTATGTTTATATTTGGAACAATGATTGAATGAGTGATTGAATCATGAAGAAATCCATGAGTTTTGAGTTGATTTGGGTATCATTTATCCAAGTTCAAGAATTTAGCTAAAATGGCTAAAATTGAAATTTTGATTTGATTTGGGTTTAGTTTTGGCCTTTTAAATTTATATATTATTTATATTTGTGAATATAAATAAAGATATAAATGAGTTATGAGAAAATCACTTGAGTTTGGAGTAATTTAGAAGCAAACTTGACTAAATCTAGGGATGCAGGTCAAAAGCGCTTGACTTGGGAATTGATTTGATTTGGGATTCAATCATTTGGATTTGATTTATGATTTGGAATTTGATTGGAGATTGAATTTGATAATTTATAAAATCAATTGGATTTGGGTTGATTTGAATTTGGTTAAGGCTAAGTCCATAAGATAAAATAAATGACCTTAGGAAGGAGTTTGGAATTTGAATTTAATCATGGGTTTCAATCATTTGATAGTTGGATTTGATTTTAGAATTTGGATTTGAATTTATGATTTGATTTGGAAGAAGGAAGCAAGGATTTGGTTTGGGCCATAGGGTAGGCAAGTCTTCTTAAATCCCAAAGGCATAACCTATCACTATGGCAAACTCTTCTAAATCTATAGGGTTAAGTTAAGTGTTCACCTAATCACTAGAAGTGTCTTAAGACTAAGAAACTCTCAATGTCTATGAGAGTCTTAGATCTATGATATGATAGCTCACTCCAAAAGTGTGGTCAACAAGGCTTCGGCATTCTTTGTCTCATTTGAATAGAGCAGTCTTCTTCACAAACTTTGCAAATTGTTGACAACATTCTAATAGGTTTGATATAGATCGTCGGATGAATGCAAGCTATCCTTGTAAAGAACGGAGCTGGCACAAACTCTTTGGCTAAGGTATTTCTACAATTGCCTTGATTTTAGTAGGATTGATCTCAATTCCTCTATGATGTATAATGTACCCAAGAAATTTTTCAGAGGACGCCCTGAATGCACATTTTAGAGGATTCATCTTGAGATCATATTTTCTAATTCTCTCTAATACAATTCTCAAGTCTTCAAAGTAATTTTCATGATTTGAGCTTTTCACTACTAAATCATCAACATAACATTCCACCGTTTGGAGGATCAACTCATCAATAATACACTTCATGGCTCTTTGGTATGTAGCTCCAACATTTTTTCAAAAGATATGATTGTATAGCAATAGATGCCAATAAGTATTCTAAATGATGTATGTCTTTCATCTTCAAGTGCCATCTTGATCTAATTATATCCTGATGATCCCTCCATAAAAGAAAATATATTATAGTTGGATGTATTAACAACCAATAATTCTAAAATATGAAGCGGGAAGTCATCTTTTGGGCAAGCTTTGTTAAGATCTAGAAGTCGATACATATATAAATTTGACCATTTTTCTTCTTCACGAGCACTATATTAGCTATCCAATCAGGATACTTTCTTCAGTGAATCCCACTTCAATTAGCTTTTTAGTTTCAATGATTACTTGTTCTTCAAATTTTAATCTCATTCACCTCAGAGCATATTTAATAAATGTTGTCTCTAGCTTGATTGTAAATTTATGAACTGCCTCATCAGGGGTCAAGCCTAGCATTTCAAAATATGTCCAAGCAAAGAAATCCCTGAATTCACAAAGTAGCACTTTTAGCTCTTCAACTTTCTCATGGTAAAAGGGCACTGAAGAAAGTTGGACAAGGATCATCTTCAGCTCTTAAGTTAATTTCTTTGTGTTCATCCATAGTAGCTGTTGCCCACCATCTTTGAGTTTTTTAGTTGCAGGCTTGGTTTCTACTTCTTCATCATTTGTAAGAAGAATTTCATAGAGATCATCTTCTTCATCACTATTTGTTTTAATCTCAGCTTCTATTTTATTATAACAAACTTTATTTTGATGAGATTTATGGATGAATCCAAGATCTTTTGTAAGAAGAATTTCTTAGAGATCATCTTCTTCATCACTATTTGTTTTAATCTCAGCTTCTATTTTATTATAACAAACTTTATTTTGATGAGATTTATGGATGAATCCAAGACTTTTAGTGATAAACTTATTACTTCTTCATGATGCTTGAGGAGTTCTTTGGCTCCACATCTTGTTAAATATTATAATTCTATATTTAGTACTTTCAATATGAATTCCTAGCTTATACATCATTCTTCACAATTTTGTGGATAGTATATTAGTATTCTTGTTGGCACTATCTCATCAGAATTCTCATGTTAAGTAGGCCAATCAAAATTGTGAGGCTGAGACTCTTCAGATTTATAAAATAAAGTTCCTATTCTATCACTCTTATTCAATGCAAGCAAATTGAATGTTATCAATTCTTCAATGTTATGAACCTCTAATAGAGTGATTTCTTTGAAGTACTAATGAGGGATGGGTATAATTTTGAAAGAGTCGTCTAACTCTGCCAAGTGAGCTATCCTTTTTAATGTGACCCTCTGAACCCTATTTCCAGAAGTAAATTCAAAGTCATAGTCTGAATTAGAATCACTTATTTTATACTGTCTTTCTTGAAAGCTTATAAGCTCCCTTAGGTTTGACAAGAATATTTTCTTCTTCTTGTGTGTCACTTTCTAAATGAGAAACTGATCTTTTTTACTTTAGGTATAGAGTCAAGTGCTTTAGGAAGATTCATCATTGCTTTCTTTCTTCTTTTCTTCTTCTGCTCTTTCACCTTATAAGGTTGCTTTTTAGTTCCTGAAGTGTATGCTACCACCTTAAGAAATTATGTTGGCTTAGGCTTTTTAGAGATAAAATATTTTGCATCTTCATAAATTTTTGCTTCATGGACGAAGAATGGTTGTAGTTTGCCAGGAATTCTAAACTCTTCTCCATCTTTTAGGTACTTCATACACTGATGCATAGTTAATGGGACCATGCCATACTCATGTAGCCATGGCTGAGCCAAGAGATCTCTAAATAATGTATCAGTGTCGATTATATGAAACTTTGCTTCTGTATTCAAATCCTGAAGCTTGAGTGGGAGAATAAAAGAACCCGGGGTTTTCTACCCTTTCTCATTGAAACCATGAACAATAAACTTATCCTTCCCAAGATGTTGGATATTAAGTGATAATCATCTTAATATTTTTAGACTCATAAAATTGATAGAAGAACCTGGATCAATCAATATTCAATTGATCAAGATGCCATCACTTTCTACAATAACATATAGAGGACGATTTTGATCTGAAGTTCCCAACATAAGATATTCTTCAAAAAATATGATTATTGGAAGATCTTGAGTTTGCAATGATTCAGTCATACATTTTTTGACAAAGTAAGCTTTATAACTCTCCAGATCTTTGAGAGGCTATATCAAAATTTCTCAGAAGTATTTTGATAGTAAAAGTGCATCATACACACTTAATTGTGTAGGGATCTTTCTTAAATATGATAGAATATTATAATTTATCTTTTTTCTTGATTTTTGCTTTATTTTAGGATTTTTGAGAATGATATCTTCATTGACTTCAATTTGTTTGCCTTTGTATTTATTTGAATTCCCCTTCTTTGATGATGGTGGTAAGACTTTACCACTTCTCAATTGAACTTGAATCACCTTGTCTTGCTCAGATTCCTCTAAATAAGTAGCTTATTCAAATTCACTTTTTATTCTGGAGGATTGACCGAAAGAGTTAAACTCACTTTTCAACTTCATACATTTCATATGTGATGTTATTGATGAGTCTAACTCTTCTCTGTCTGGAAAACATAAATCTTCATCTGAACTATTATTCTTTTGTTAAGTCATTAAATTAAAATCAGATGTTAACTCCTTAGGCTCTTTTTTCTTTTCTAAGAAAAATTTAATGAGTTGATTGCGTCTGTCTGACTACCATTGTCATCTTGGAGTGACTTGTGCTGAAGAACATCTGACATTACATAAATAATTTGGCATGTCTCCACTTGGCAAAATTCACCATTATCTTTTTCATCTAATTGAACAATATGAAGTTTAGGCATAAAGTCTGCAAGTTTAAATGGTGGTCTTGTCGACTGGTGATACTCCTCTAAGTTATTAATAATCTTTTGAGTTATAGTTCTCTTCTTGATCTTCTTTTTCTTAGCCTACTTCTTTGACTTATGAGACCTACATTTAGCAGTCTGCTCCTCATGCTGTGATGAAGTAGTCTTATCAAAATTCCATCGAGAAGCTAAAATGCTTGGTTTAGCAATTCTTTTAAATCCAATGTAGGTTCAAATTGTCATTTCCACTTAACACTAGGGACATCTTTTAGTTGCTTCAATATTTTCATAGTCTTCTTAGAGACTACTGTTTCCCATTCTTCAATCTGAACTGATTTGTCTTTCTTTTTGTCTTTAATGGATTATACGAAAGTGGATGTAATCATCCTTATAGACTCTCTTTTCAGGTTGACTAGAATGCTATCAGATAATGTAAATTCACCTTGTCTATACTTCATTTTTAGCTAATCTTTGAAGACATAATAGTCTTCAATAGGATGGTTGATCACCCGATGATAGGTACAATAATTTGGATTATTGACTTGCAGCTTTGACTGCTTGTCAAAATAATTTATCCACATTATCCCTTCTAAAGGAATATTCTTTGTTCATCTTTTTCTTAAGAGATGACTGCATTCGCTCATCATATCTTATCGCTTATTTTGGATGCTCTCTACCACTTGGAAAAGTTTGAGGTTTATCATTGCCTCCTAATACCAATTTTGGCTATGGATTAGGGAGAACAAGCTTCTTTCCCTTATTATCATTGCACATTTGCTATTTTCCTTTATGTATATTATAGATTACTTATTTTTCACCACTTGAACTATAGGAAGTGGCATGAGTTTCATTTCTTCTTGAGTTTGAAGTCTTATTTTTCTTTGATTTATCTTTTTAAATTTATCCTGAAATGTTGTAATTAATGTCATACTTAAAAATGGTGTCATTTTATCATCCATATTGCCCATTAATAATTGGATCGCATGTTCTTCCTCTAATTATTGTTCACATTTCATGCTTAGGTTATGCCAATGAGTTAGGAATTTTGTCACTGGCTCATATTTTCTCTTTTTTAGCAAGGCAAGGTTAGCGATCATTATCTTCTTGATTGCACTAGCAATCTTTTCATGAACATTGTCTCTAGCTCAGTGAAGGTTTTAATTAAATCATTCTGTAATTCTGTGTATCACTCGAAAGCAGTTGAGGTCAGGCTGTTGACTAACTAGCAAAAAAGCAGTGCATTATTTCTTCTTGTGTTACCACAAGTAGCCTTGAATTGGGCTAGATGTTATTTTGGATTACCATGCCCACTAAAATATTAAATTTTGGTACTAAGTAACCATTTGGGTTTGACATTTAATCAAATTCAGCTGGGTAAGGGCGACCATTTACTCACTAACTTTTTAGCCTACTCTGAAGCTATAATTGCCTTTATCTTTTCATTAATTATTATTTCTAGTTGAGCAACTATTACTATTTTTGATGTATTAGCCACAGTTTGAATCATCAATTGAAAAGCTAACTAGTTAACCTCACTTCTCCCTTTAGGTGTAGCATTTACTATAGGAGCCTAAGGTATCAGAGTGACTGGTGCTATAGAAGTTATATTATTAGCTACCTCTTGGTGCTACATTTCATGTGATATTCTTCTCCAACATATCCATCATGATATTAATTTGTGCCATTATGTCATTCATCTTAGTACTAAGCTGTGAAATTTTCTTATCTTTGGCTTCCATTTGACGTTAAATTTATCTTTTCTCCATAGCTAGCGCCACTGCATCAATCAATACAGGCTCTTCTTCTTCCTCTATTTCTTTTTGTTGTTTTGCTCCCTGCTCATCTTTAGGGAAAGAGCTTGATTGTCCTCCTTGTGCATTTGTAGGGACACTTGTTGCTAGGGCTGAATCATGATGCTGATTGTAAAAGCATGTACCAATTGATCATTTCCTTGTTTAACTATATAAATAACTTCAACTCTCATGACCTCCTTTTCATTTTGATCTTCTTCTTCTTCCTCTTCAACAGAGATTGAAGATCCATCTTGTACTCTCTTTCATGATGACTCTCCTTCGTAAGCAACGAACTCAAGTTCAAGCTCACTGGATTCATATTGTTGACGATACTAAGAAAAAAGTTCATATATATCTCGTGTCATATAGACAACTTCTACTTCCATAGTATCCTATTCATCATCTTCTTCTTGCATATGAATTTTTGATCGACGCTTCCAATGGATGTCTAGTTCATTATAAGGAACAAACATTTCTTCCATTGGGGGAATGTGATCATAGTCAACTTTTTTTCGTGGGTGTGAATTTGATTGATGATGGGATCCCATAGAGGATTCTCCACCATCATATATTTTATTAGTGATATCCCTTCTTTTAGGTATCCACTTTTGATGAGTTTTTTTAGGTGGATTTCTGAATATATGCATCAGATGTCACACCTCTTTCTTTCTTCAAAATTTTATCACGGGGCCTTGGCCTCCATATCTGCTTACCCTTTCATCGGGACCTTTCGGTAGTGGATTCTTGGACACGCGGTCCAAGTGTCATGCTCCGATGCTCACAGCATGAAGCATACTTGGCTTGATGACTAGTTACCATAAGAGATGACAACCTTTTTGGTGGCATCTCAGTAACCTCGATCATCACAGACCTCTAAATTTTTTTTCCATTAAGCCTCTTTTCTTGGTTACTTTAAGAACTTTGTGTATTTTAGTAGACAATGTTTCAGGTTGTCTCCTCTGCGAGGGCGGAGCTTGATATTGTTGAGTCCAGAAAGACTACTTCACCTCACCAGTAGAGCTATTCCTTTTTACCCATTTTAGATTATCAAAGTTATTATGGGTAGGAATACTCGCTTCTAGTGATAATATTGCTTGTTCACTAGGTTGCTTAAAAGGGATCTGCTGAGCCCTCAGCTCAGCATTTCTTCTTCTTCTTTGCCTTCTAGTTAATTTGCATCTTAATGATTACGCCTCAAATCATGTCTCCCAGGTACAAAGGTTTCAGTTGGTGCTGTAGTTGTACCATGAGGCATCAAAGATATAGTATGCCTAATGATAGTTCTTTTCATCATAGGGGCTTCTGATTGACCCAGTCTTTCAAAAACTGAAGTTCTCTATCAGGAGAACTCCTTAACAGTGGTTGGTTGCTAAATTGGTTGGTGAGCATGATAAGTAGGAGCTTCAATAAACTAAGGCCTTACGCCATGACCTTGGACAAGTGCACCACTGCGGGTGCTGAGTTGAGATAGTTGGACGCTACCAAATTGAATCAACATCTTGTGTTGATGATGGCATTAGGTAACCAGATGTTTGCACTATGCCCTAGTTGAATAGTGAAAAGAGTGCTTTGTAGATCCATTTTGTGCAAGTGAAAGATGGGGATTAGTAATTAGTAATTATTATTTTATGGCATACTTTCAAAATATAGAGTTACAATAGAATAAAATAATAGTGTAATAAAGATATGCTCTACAGGATAATTCATTCGACATAGAGTCTCATACATTAGTAATTTAAATTTATTACACATTTACATCACCAATTTTTAATTTTCAAATATTTTATTACTACTATAGCATGCATATGACTAGCCAAAGATGAAAAGAGAAACCTATCCCTAATAGAGTCGCCATAAATCTATAGACTCCAAAAATTTATCATTGACCTATCAGATTGATTAGAGTATAATTTAAGTGTTAATCAAATTCTTAGAAGGCAGATAGAATAGTAGATAAGACACTACCCAAGGATTTCTCCCTTATTTTGTGAGGACTTTAGATTTGGTTCCAGGTTTTTGATAAGCGCAAGCTCTTATAGTTAATTACTTCTCTCAATGAATAACTAATAATAAATTAATAAAAACTAAAATCCTAAATTAATAAACTAATAACTAATAATAAATTACGAATAAACTAAACCTAAAAACTAATAACTAATAAAATTAATAACTAACTTATAACTAAACTAATAATTAAAACTAATTAATAATTAATAAAAACTAATAAATAACTAATAATAAAAATTAATAAAACCATAGATATGGTGTCTGTTAAATTCCATGATGGAGTCATATGATCAATACCTCCTAAGTCTATGATCTGAGAGATGACAAATATTTCATATTAGACATTTAAACTAATAAAAACTTTTGATTAAGGCTAGTCATTAGATCACTAAATGCTAGACATATAGTAGCAGCATGTGGAGTTTAAATTTTGGGATTTATGAAATTCATCATTTTAACTTAAAGTGGATGGTTGGGGGAATGATGACATGCTATGGGCTCTGAAAATTTACCACCGACCTCTTCGATGAAAAGAGTAGTTTTAAAGTGTCAGTGTAATTTTTAGAAGGCAGATGGAATAGTAGAAAAGACACTACCAGAGATTTCATCCTCATTTTGGAAGGACTTTAGATCTGGTTCCAAGTTTTCTATAGGTGCAAGCCCCTACAATTAATTACCCCTCCCAATGAGTGAGAGAGAACTTTCGATTAAGGTTAGTTGTTAGATCGCTTAATGCATAGCGTATAGTAGAAGCATGTAGAGTTTCAGAATTTAGATTATGAAATCCATCATTTAAGCTTAAACTGGATGGTTGGGGAATAATGACATGCCCAATCTAGATCCCATAGTTCCATCATCCTGGGCAGTCATGGTCTCTAGTTTAATTAGTCAGAGGAGGTAGTCGACCCAACCTGATAGAAGGATCCTCATCAGCAACACATGGGTTAGGTCATCCAAGAAATCCTTGTAAACCTGGAGTGTTATTTGTCTAAGGAGACTGTCTTAAGTCTATCTTAGCTGATAGAGGGTTGTTTGTCCTATCAAGTATACCTTATGATTCACAACTCAAAGAGTAGAACCATAGGGAAGCATACGGGCTACAGTTGTGATTGTAATACAATGAAGCTAGATTGGCCAAACCACTCAATCAAAGGACTTTGGCCATAATTGCTTCATCGGTGGAGCCTACTGGCCAAGCCATACAGTGAGAGGACACGAGCCACATCTTTATTGGCGTGAGATTGATTGAGAGTGAACATAACAGAACACTTGATTTAACATTGGCTCCTTTATGAGTTAGAGTTTCTTAATTTGTCACCCCGATAAACTATTATGGAAGGTAGATTGAGTTTAATTTAAGTTTTTAATGATATAATTTCATTTAGACAATTTTTAAATTGACACTCAATTTGAGTTAATTTGATTTGAAAAAAATTGATTAATTTGAATATATTTAAGAGCTTTAGATCCTGTCAACTCTATTTAGCTGCTAACAGAGGATTAGATCTACTGTCACCTGACATAATCAATTTTTCAAATATTTCATTGATTTGGAACTCTTATTATAAGATTTTTAGGTTTTCATTAAACTGAAACTAGTCCTAAGACTAAACTAGGAAGCAACCCATGCAACATCCTCAAACACTTGAATTTAAGCATTCAGCGTAGTGTCGGGGCCCATGCGGGTGTATAGTAATTTTATGTAATTTTATGTTTGGATTTTGAGATTGATTTCAGATTGCTACTTAATTTGATTTTAAAAAAATGATTAATTTGAATATGTTTAAGAGTTTTAGATCCTGTCAACTCTATTTAGCTACTAATAGAGGATTAGATCTACTGCCACTTGACAGAATCAGTTTCTCAAATATTTTACTGATTGGAAATTCTTATTATAGGTTTTTAGGTTTTGTTAACCCAGACCCAGTCATAAGACTAAACCAAGAAGCAACCTATGCAACATCCTCAGACACTTAAATTTAAGCATTAAGCATAGTGTCGGGGCCCATGCGGGTGTATTGTAATTTTAGCTAATTTTATGTTTAAATTATGAGATTGATTTCAGATTTTTTACATAATTTGATTTGAAAAATTTCTTAATTTGAATATATTTAAGAGCTTTAGATCCTATCAACTCTGTTTAGTTATTAACAGAGGATTAGATCTACTATCACATGATAGAATCAGTTTCTCAAATATTTCACTGATTTGAAACTCTTATTATAGGTTTTTTAGGTTTTGTTAACCCAGATGCAGTCTTAAGACTAAACCGAGAAACAACTCGTGCAACATTCTAAGGCACTTGAATTTCAGTATTTAGCATAATATCGGGGCCCATGCGAGTGATTAGTAATTTTGGTAATTTTATTTCTGAATTATGAGATTGTTTTCAGATTTTTCATTTAATTCAAATTTTAGCCTGCACATCCTTTTCACACATTAAAATTCGCACTTGAAATCTCTATGCTCGAGCACATACAAGTGTTTATAGCTTAGCTAATTTCATCTAATTAATGATTTCATTAATTTTTTAAAATCATAATTAGAATGAAATTCCTTGATTACGAACTATAATTTTTTGTAGATTTTGATTTAGTATCTCATTTGTATAAAGGGTTCGAGATGGTGAAGAAGGCATTTTGATTTAGATTGTACTTTAACACACTACTGGCACATAGTTTACTTATTGAGTTTTTTGTAATTTTCTCGACTTGATTATGCTCAATTTACATCAATTTTGATAAGTTATGTCGATTTCAGTGTTTGTTGCTTTAGCCTTACTCATGCTTATTAGCAAGCATAGTAATCACCTCCACATTTGTATAAGAATTATTAAACCTAATTTAGATTCATCCTTAGATTTTGAGATTATTCAAGTTTGTTATAAGTTTGGCATTAGCCCCCCTCAATTTTAATTAAAGCTTGTTTAATTTTGAGGAATTTACAAGAAAAGAGAACTCACTTTACTGCTTCAATTTAAGCCATAGAGAATTGTAAGTAAAGTTGATGAGTTTAGTATTAGCCTCCCCCAAAGTTTGTTTGCATTTTAAATGAATGTTCCCTTTTTTTTTCAAATTTTGCTTTAAAGGCTCCCCTTTTTTTTCTTGTTTGACGCTTTTAGTTTAGAATTAGCTGCAGGTTTTCTTACTTAGCGTTCTTAAGTCAATTCATTTCACTCTCCCTTTTTTTTAACTCATAAGATTTGACTGATTTGTAGCCTCGGCCCGTAGTGTGGGAGGCATCAAGGTGTTTTGGCTACTGGCGTCATGTTGAGAAGCAGTGGTGTCTTCACACCATAGCGATCTCATCGTTGCCTTGAACGAGCCTTTAAACCGAAGAGGACATACAATGTAATATATATATTCATCCCCTCTTTTTTTTCTAAGTCTGGAAATTAGACAAAATTTCAGCAGCATTTCATCTATGGGAGCGACATCTAACAAGCGTTGGCTTACTCGGTACACCTTATTGAGCATAGCGCGTGGTGTCTTGTGACATCACAGCCTGTTATTTCATCTCATCGCACCCTGCTGAGCACAACAAGGTCTTCAAACTTGCAAAAAAATACAAGCATGTATATATATTCACATTCACAGATCCACATATTACATTTTTTGGTCGCAAGGCTAGGAAAAGGAATGAGGTTAGGTATCACAGAGAATGTAAGAGGAATGCGCAAAATTGAAGGAAGAATTCACGGTGATATTCTTCTCGATTCTGATCTGAGAAGAAATAGGAGCGAGGGGTGTGATGTCGAAATTGAAGGAAGAATTCACTCGATGATGTTCTTCTCGATTTGTAGCGTAGTGAAAGCGGATGGCTAAAAGCGAATGACAAAATCGAAGGAAGAATTCGCCTGCTGATGATGTTCTTCATTGATTTATGGCGCAGCTAAAATGAGATGGCTAAAGCGAGGAGTGCGACTCTAAAAATTAAAGGAAAAATTCTCCTGCTGATGATGTTCTTCCCCGATTTGTGGCGAAGCAAAGGTAGGAGGTTGCAGGCTCGTGGGACGCACACAGCGGGCTTGTGCAGCAGGTTTGTAGGATGGTGGGATGCGTGCAGTGGGCTAGATTATGCAGAACGAATCAAGTTTGTGAGCTGGATCATGTAGAATGGGCCAAATTTGCAGTTTACAGGCTAAACAAAAGGCTGAAAAAAATGAGTCGGCGGCGAGCTTTGAATGGTAAAAGCAGTCGGAGAAATGGCGAGAGACGGGTTTGAAGGGCCTGAGGATGCGGGCCGTGCATAGCGGGCCGGCAAGGATCACGCTGCGGTGGTTTTGCGTGTAGCGCGAAGGTAGGAACAGCGGATTGCAGGCCGGAAAGCAGGTCAGCGGTAGAATTATGGCGAAAAGGTGGGCCGAAAGGGTTCTGGCGGAAAGGCGGGAATTGGTCGGCGGCGTGTGCGGGAATCGGTCGACAGAATAGGTCGCGCGGTTCGGCTAGATCGGGTTAGCGAGACGCGTGGCTCGGGCGCGTGGAAGTGGGAGCGGGCTTGAGGCAGGAGAGCAGGCCGGCGACGGGTCGCGCGGTTCGGCCAGATCGCTCGGGCTGCAATTTCGGTGCGGGGCGACAACAACAGTGCAGGTTGGGTCTTACGGTATGCATGGGACTGGCGAGTCTCGGGCTGCGGTCGGTGCTGCGGGCTGGACACAGGCGGCAGGCCATGTGGCGGGACACGCAAACTGACGGCGCCGGCGGTGTGTCGACGACAAGAATGGATGAAAATATAGAAAATTTTTAACCTTGCGCTTTTTATTGTTCTTCTGATAGGAGAGAGAGGTTAGAGAGAGAGGAGAGTGGGAGAGAAATAAGGAGGGAATGTAAAAGAGGGGGGAGTGGTTTTCTTTTCAAATTTTTTTCTTTTTTATTTCTTTTTCAGAAAACTAAAATAGGGGAGAACGGTTGAGCATTATGGATAATTTGAGAATTTTTTAATAAATTTTGAATTTATTAAATAGTTTAAATATGAATTTCAAGCCAATAAATGCATATAGTCAATATATATATATATATATATATATATATATATATATATATATATATATATATATATATATTATATCGAAAGTAATTATTATTTTGAAAGATAGTGCGTCCGTTTAGCGATCGAGGCCATTTGATTTAAGTCGTAATTGAGTTCGTTATAATCATGTCGCTTTCTTGATTTTTTTGCTCATCCGATTGAGTGTGTATAGTCTTGATAGATTTGATATTTTGAAATATGGCGATCAATTTTACAAGCGGATGTCATTTAACATGCGTTGCCTCGACCTTGATATGCGTGCGACGCGTTGATGACTTCGCACGTCGGTTGATCGTAAAGTCGTATTTATATCACGAATTTTGATATTCTAATTCGACGGCAGTATTCATTGAATCATTTAAGTTGATTTTGTGACAATACATTTCATCCTTTATTTACGTGCTATCACTTTAAATCATTCAATATTTGCACATACCCATTCGAATTGAGCATAGACAGTTTCATTTGATAGATTTTAATATTTTGAAGCTAATGACATAATCAATTTCATGAGCGGTCGGTCATATTCGCGACTTCCCTTTGATATATCGTATATTGATAGCTCGGCTTAATCAATTGCTCGTTAGACTTTTTATTTATATTTTGATCAATTTGATGTTACGACACGGCGAAGTCATTCATGATCAGGTCATTTTGATCTTTTTTAGTGACATCCAGTGCATTTTGAGCCTCAATTTGTGGACTGTCACCTCCGAAGTTCGTCGAATTTGACTTGTGGGCTTGTCTTGATTTATGACACATATGAAGGTCAATAAATGCCCCCAACAAATTTCATTCACGCATGGAGCGAGTCACATTTGTTGCAAATTGGTTGACCTTTTGGGCTGGCCATAGAGCTTGGATCATTTTATCTTTGATTATAATAGCTTATGTAGTTTTGATAGGATTTGTCATTAGTATGCTATCTTATTCAGGACATGCTAAATGATGAGCTTGACCAATTTATCAGAATCAACTTGTCGGATTGATAAGAGTTTTTACTCCATCTACTATCTACTTCAATGGCTTTGTTGAAGATCTCTTTTTTTATGTCCTTGCATTTCCCTCCTCACGGCTTCATGCGGTTGGTTGGTTTGATGGAGGAATTACCTTGTTTTGATGAAGGACTCCACTGGGGAATCAGTTTATCTATGCTTGAATGGATTTGAAATTCCTTCTATCCTAGCTTTGAGCTTGACGAACTTGATGAAGGACTGACCTGATTTATCCCTATTAACTTATCAGGAAGTGTATGCACTCCATGAACCATGTCCTTACTGTCTTGACAGATTTGTTGAAGGATACATATAGATGACCCAGCCTTTTAGGTAATATAGGGTCAATGTTGAGTTATTAGTCAAGCAACGTGTGCTTTAACAGATTGAATAAACATAAAATTCCTTTAGTTCAACCATTAGCTTTATTTGAACTATGGAATTGCTTCCTTTGTCCCGTACTTTCTGCTTTGACGGACTTGATGAGAAGATATGCTTTGATTTTATGCTTTGAGCTTGATTAGATCACTTGCAAATAAATTGAGATATCGCCCTGTGGATAATATATAGATTGATTTGAGGTAGCCCTGAATTGAGCATTTCCTCAGATTGCCAAAGTAGAAAGATCTCTTGGATCCGGGTTGCTTGTAATCAATAAGTTGGATCTGGTTTGAGATTGAACATCTATCATCATTGAACTGATGAGCGAGAGCTCTTTCATTGCAGCCTTTTTCTTATGGCTTGTTGAGTCAGGAGAGTGTCAGCAACTCAGCCATAGTTGGGATTTTTGAGTTTGACCTTTAGAACTTACTTGAGTCTTCGGCTTAAGCTGTAGTGGGTTGGTGGTTTTGTCATCAGACTGATAAACAGGGGCTCTTTCACTGCGGCCTTTTCTTGCGGCTTGTTGAGTGAGGAGAGCATCAGCAACTTGGCCTTTTGTGGGCTTATTGAGTTCGACCTTCAGAACCCATTCATGTCCTAGACTTCAGGATATTGAGGTTGATGTTTCTCCAACTCAATTGATTAAAGCTCCCAAAATCAGGAGTTCTTTTGACTTGATCTCCAGAATTTGGCAAATCTGAGAGATAAATTTCTTGACATTTAGGGTTGTCCTTTCATGCATAGAAATAGATTCATTTTGTTCCTGCAAGACTTTATAACTTAGTAATGATAATTAAAGATATATTCAGGGATTTCAACATAACATTTGATGTCAACTTGAATTAAAATATATTTGAGGATCTCATCTTATGGCACGATGTCAACTCAAATAAACTTAATATAAACTAAAAAATGCCTCCTGTGTAACAGGAGAATTTTCACAAAAAAGTTTTCCATCTAGAGCGTATTTATTTAAGGATCTTAGCATGAAGCACGATATCAACCTTAATAGATATACTAAAAAGAATGCCCCCTATCTTGCAGGGGGATTTCTATTATACCTTGAAAATGTATTTGTCATGCATAATACTTTTTCAGGTAACGACCAATGATTGGAGGCATTGGTCTTTCACCTTTTAGGTTGATGAGTTGGTATGCCCCTCATTGATACACTTTTTCAATGTCAAAAGGGTCTTCCTAGTTAGACTCAAATTTGCCACAAAATTTTTGATTGGAATAATTAGTCTTCTCAGCACCATGACCAATTCTCTTTTTGGAATGTTCGAGGCCGCACCGTATGGTCAAAAGCCTTCGACATCTTTGCTCGATAGACTTCCATATTTTGATGAGCTTGTAATCTAACTTCATCAAGCGCGCCGAGTTCCTCCATTCACAGATAGGCATTTTGATCTTCAGTTAGACTATATTGGATGGCTACTCGAAGTGAAGGCAACTCAACTTCGAGTAGAAGAACTGCTTCAGTTTCCAAATACCAATGAATAAGGAGTGGAGTCGACATCTTGTAGGTGGTTCGATATGGCTAGAGAGCCTCTACTAGCTTGGTATGTCATTCTCTTTTATTTTTAGTAAGAATCTTCTTGAGCAGCTTGACTAATGTCTTATTGAAGGCCTCCGCCAAACCATTTGCTCTTGAATTATATATTGAAGAATATCACCAATCAATTTTGTGTCGATCAACGAATCTATAAATCTTTGCATTTTTAAAGGTTGTGCCATTATTAGAAATTATTCAGCATGACACTGTAAATCTATAGACTATATTATGCATGAAGAAGTTAATCACTCGGTCAGTAGTAACTTCTTTAAATGGGTAGATTGACCCACTTGAAATAATTAGTCATTTGTAGGATGAAGCGATGTCCGGTACGACGATGGGTCAATTACATCATTACCCCGCATTTGAATGGAAGGATGTTATTGTTAGGTATAATGGATTTGGAGGTTGATGGATGAGATTCCCATGTACTTGACACTCAAGACACATCTTAGCATGATTAATACAGTCTCTCACCATAGATGGCCAATAATAGTCAATCCTTTTGATCATTACTGCCATCTTGGGACCTGACTGATGTGCACTACAAAGTCCTTCATGAACTCCAACCATTACTTTGTTAGCTTCATCTACACATAAGCATTGTAGCCACATTTATTCAAAGGATTTACGATACAAAGTGTTGTTGATGAAAGCATAGCGTAGCATTCTCTTTTCGATTTGAGCTACCAGTGATTTATTACTTGGTAAATTGTCTTCTTTAAAGTAGTCGATGAAGGGTTGCCTCCAATCACGTGACTCTTCTACAACAAAGGCTTCACACTGCTTTTTTGAGGCAATGTCATTCTTAGATCTTCTTAGTACAACTTCTTATTAATTTTAAGGAGTATAAGGAGCAACCTGAGTCGCATCCTGTTGGGTTAAATTTGCTAACCCCTCTACCTGTTGGGATTGATACTTTATTGGCTCTAGAACTCATCAAGTAAATATACTAATCATGACATAATCACCATTCATACTTGTCATTTTCTTAGCTAATTTTGCTAAGAAGTCAGCTTTGCTATTCTCAGATCGAGAGACTCAAGTTAGTGTAATATTTGGTATCTGTTTCATAAGCTCAATAACTCACTTGTGATAGAAAGCTAACTCGAGCTTGTTAATTCTATAAATGCCAAGTGCTTAATTTATAATAAGCTGAGAATAGCCAAAAATATGCAAGTTTTGAATGCCTATGAAAATAGCTTCTTCAAGACCTGCCACTAATGCTTCATATTCAGCTTCATTATTAGTTCTTGGCTCGATCAATCCATATGATCATTTCATTATCCCTTCTTCTAGTGTTATGAAGACAATGTTGATTCCTGCTCTTGCTCTTGAGAAATTTGGATGTTGGGCTTCTTTGATCGATGAGGCTCTATCGAAGTACATTTCCCAAATTTATGATTTTTTCTCTTTCATGAATGAGCATAATTTTCTCATCGGGCAAATCTTCATTACGAGAAGAGTCCGCAGGGATAGGATGTGTAGTTAAAAAATCTGCTAAGACTTGTCCCTTCATTAATTTCTGTGAAATATGTGTGATATCAAATTGTAGAAGTAATACTGCCCATCTTACCAAGCGACCTGTCAATGCTGGTCTTATCATCAAGTACTTCAGCAGATCAATCCTTGAGATGAGGGTAATCTTGTGAGATAGCATATAGTGATAAAACTTTTGGACAACTTTGCTCGATAGACTTCTAGATTTTGTTGAGCTTGGTGCCTGACCTCATCAAGTCCATCAAATTCTCACATCTGTAGACAGACATTCTCATCTTGAGTGAGATTATGTTGAATGGCTACTCAAAGTGAAGGTAGTTCAACTTCAAGTGGCAAGACTGCTTTAGCTCAAAATACTTAGGAGTGGATTTTGTGGGAGTACAGTCTATATGTCACACTG
This sequence comes from Cymbidium sinense, assembly GCA_021442155.1. Taxonomy (NCBI): domain Eukaryota; kingdom Viridiplantae; phylum Streptophyta; class Magnoliopsida; order Asparagales; family Orchidaceae; genus Cymbidium; species Cymbidium sinense. Next base: position 167,587,305 of record CM038217.1, on the reverse strand, counting down.
TTATCTATTTGTAAGAAAATTTTACTTCGAAATTTTGGCCTCCAAATTTGCTCACCTATTTGTGGGACCTTTCAACAGTGGATTCTTGGACATGTGGTCCAAGTGTCACACATCGATGCTCACCATGCGAGATTTGAATTGGTTGACATCTTGCTGGAGTTGTACAAGGAAGTCTCCTTGGAGGAGCAACTCTAGCCTCCCTAATGACAGGTCTTTGATATTTTCTTTTCATCAGTCATTTCTCCTTAGCATCTTTGAGGACCCAATGCACACTTTATATATACAGTTTCAAGTTTTCTTAGTGGAGAAGTTGAAACTTGATGTTGTCGGATCCAGAAGGACTACTTGATTTGACAAGTAGAGCTATTTCTCTTTACCCATCTTAGGTTGTCAAACTTGTTATGGGTTGGAACACTCACTTCGCCAGTTCTGTTGGTTTTATAATTTTTCGCTTGAAGAATGGTAGTTGAGCATGCGATTCAACATTTCTCTTCCTCTGTCTTTGGGTTAGCTTGCCGGATAAAGAAGCTTTTATCTTCTTCTTCTCGAGGCATTGGCCTATATTTATTTTTATTTATGGACCTTTTTCTGATTCCCAAACATGTGATTCAGGTGTCATGCCCCAATACTCACCGTGTAGAAATTGCTCAGAATGATCCTGAGTTCTTACTACCACTAATGGTAACTTTTGTAATGAAGCATTCTCGACTTCTCTGGTAATTGGCATTTGATGTCTTTTCTTCATAAGACCTTTTTATTTACAACCTTTAGGACTCTATATACTCGAACAGATAGAGTTTCAAGTTATTTCTTTTGAAGGGTCGGAGCTAATTATCGCTTCTGGTTGTGTAATGGATGACTCAGGTGAGAGCTAATGAGCTCCAACTCAGCACTTGTTCTTTCTCCACTGCCTTTGAGTTAGTTTTCCTCCAGAAGAGGAGGCTTCAACATCATGCCTTCCTAGTGTGAAAGGTTCAATTGGCAGAGTTGTCGCATTCACAAGTATGACTAAAACTTTCTGCCTAGTGACAGTTCTTTTCATGACTGATACCTCAGAATGACCCGATCTTCTGAACACTTAGGTTCTCTTTCGAGAAACTTCAGCAGTGGTAGTAGCCATTCCAATTGTCCTCCTCCATTGCACAGGTTGGTGCCTAGAATATGCAATTGCTTTAGGTATAGGATTATTTACAACAACAATGGTAGGGAAGTCTACACTACCAAATTGAATGGTATCTCCAACATCTCCAGTATTGATTACAGCATTAGCCAGATGGATGTTGGATCTATGACCTAGCTACATGATGAACAGTTTGTTTTGAAGATTCATCAATATAAAGAACGAGTAGATTAGTCATAATGACATAATTAACTTAGATTTACTTTCATTGATAATTGATTTTACATCTCAATTTTTATCATGTTTTTACTGCTACTATATCTTAAATTTGACTAGCCAAAGATGGAAAGGGAATCATGTCCTCAGTAGAGTCGCCAAAAATCTATGGGCTCCGAAAATTCACAACTGACCTCTTTGATGAAAAGAGTAGTTTTAAAGTGACAGTGTAATTTTTAGAAGGTAGATGGAATAGTAGATAAGACACTACCCAAAGATTTCATCCTCATTTTGGGAGAACTTTAGATCTGGTTCTAAGTTTCTTTTAGGTGCAATCTCCTATAGTTAATTACCCCTCCCAATGAGTGAGAGAGAACTTTCGATTAAGGCTAGTCATTAGATTGCTTAATGCGTAGCGTATAGTAGTAGCTTGTAGAGTTTCAGAATTTAGATTATGAAATTCATCATTTAAGCTTGAACTAGATGGTTGGGGGAATGATGACGTGCTCGATCTAGATCTCATGGTTCCATCATCCCGGCGCGTGGTCTGCTTAGTCGGAGGATGTCGACCCAACTTGGGAGCATCATCAAAGACACATGGGTTACATCATCCAAGAAATTCTTGTAGACCTGGGGTGGTGTTTGTCTAAGGAGATAGTCTTAAGTCTACCTTAGCTAACAGAGGATCGTTTGCCCTATCAAGAATACCCTATGATTCACAACTCAAAGGGCAGAGCCATTGGAGAGCATACAGACTATGGTCATGATCGTAATATAATGGAGCCAGATTAGCCAAACCACCTGATCAAAGAACTCTGTTCGTAATTGCTTCATCTATGGAGCCTACTAGCCAAGCCATATAGTTAGAGGACACGAGCCACATCCTTACTTGTGTTAGATTGATTGAGAGTGAACATAGCAGAACACTTGATTTGATATTGGCTCTTTTGTGAGCTATAGTTTTTTTAATTTGTCACCCCCGATAAATGATTGCGAAAGGTGGATAGATTGAGTTTGATTTAAGTTTTTAATGATAGAATTTCATTTAGATGATTTTTAAATTGACACTCAATTTGAGTTAATTTGATTTGAAAAAAATTGATTAATTTGAATATATTTAAGAGCTTTAGATCCTGTTAACTCTGTTTAGCTGTTAATAGAGGATTAGATCTATTGTCACTTGACAGGATCAGTTTTTTAGATATTTCATTGATTTGGAACTCTTAATATAGGTTTTTTAGGTTTTATTAAATCAGACCCAGTCCTAAGACTAAATTGGGAAGCAACGTGTAGCATCCTCAAACACTTGAATTTAAGCATTCAGCGTAGTGTCGGGGCCCATGTGGGAGTATAGTACTTTTATGTAATTTTGTGTTTAAATTATGAGATTGATTTCAGATTGCTACTTAATTTGATTTTAAAAAAAATGATTAATCTGATTAAGTTTAAGATTTTTAAATCCTGTCAACTCTATTTAGCTGCTAATAGAGGATTAGATCTACTACCACTTCATAGAATCAGTTTCTCAGATATTTCACTGATTTGAAACTCTTATCACAGGTTTTTAGGTTTAGTTAACCTGAACCCAGTCATAAGACTAAACTGGGAAGCAACTTACACATCATCCTCAGACACTTGAATTTAAGTATCTAACATAATGTCAGGGCCCATGCGGGTATATTGAAATTTTAGCTACTTTTATATTTGAATTATGAGATTGATTTCAGATTTTTACTTAATTTGTTTTGAAAAATTTCTTAATTTGAATATATTTAAAAGGTTTAGATCCTGTCAACTTTGTTTAGCTACTAACAGAAGATTAGATCTAGTATCACATGACAAAATTAGTTTCTCAAATATTTTATTGATTTGAAAATTTTTTAATAAGTTTTTTAGGTTTTGTTAACCTGGACCTAATCTTAAGACTAAATCAGGAAATAACCCGTGCAGCATCGTCAGACACTTGAATTTTAGCATTCAGCATAGTGTCAATGCCCATGAGAGTGATTAGTAATTTTGGTATTTTTATTTCTAAATTATGACATTGATTTCAGATTTTTCATTTAATTCAAATTTTAGCTTGCGCAGCCTTTTCAAATATTAAAATTTGCACTTCAAATCTCTATGTCCGAGCACATGTAGGTGTTTATAGCTTAGTTAATTTCATCTAATTAATGATTTCATTGATTTTTTAAAATCATAATTAGAATGAAATTCCTTAATTTTTGATTAAAGGAAGCCCTATGATTTTTGTAAATTTTAATTTAGTATTACCTTTTGTCTACTTGTACAAAGGGTTACAGATTTGGTGGCGAAGAAGACATTTTGATTTAGATTGTAGTTTAACACACTACTGGCACATAGTTTACTTGTTGAGTTTTTGTAATTTTCCCAACTTGATTATGCTCAATTTACATCAATTTTAATAAGTTATGTCAATTTTGATTGTTCTTAGCCATACTTGCTTATTAATAGCATAGTGTCACCTTCATTCGTATAAGAATTATTAAACCCAATTTGGATTCATCCTTAGATTTTGAGTTTATTGCAAGTTTGTTATAAGTTTGGCATTAGTCCCTCCCCTGATTAATTAAAGCTTGTTTAATTTTGAGAAATTTACAAGAAAAAGAACTCACTTTATCGCTTCAATTTAAGCCATAAAGAATTGTAATTAAAGTTGGTGAGTTTAGTATTAGCCTCCCCCAAAGTTTGTTTGCATTTTAAATGAATGTTGCCTTTTTTTTTTTTTCAAATTTTGCTTTAAAGGCTCCCCCTTTTTACTTGTTTGGCAGTTTTAGTTTAGATTTAGCTACATGTTTTCTTACTTAGCGTTCTTAAGTTAGTTCATTTCACTCTCCTTTTCTTTAAGTCAAAAGATTTGACACAATTTTGGCTCCTCGGGCATCATCCGTCAGGGATGTATCAGTATTTTAATCAGACACCATTGATCGTAGTGACTGGTATCTTGTGACACCAAAGCCGATTTTCATCTCGTTGCACCCTCGGCATGAGAGTCTTTAAACTGAAGAGGACATCTGATGTAATATATATTCATCCTTCTTTTTTTTCTAAGTTTGGAAATTAGAAAAAATTTTGGTAGCATTTCGTCTAGGGAGAGCAACATCTAACAAGTGTTGGCTTACTCGGTATGCCCTGTTGAGCATAGCAGTGTCTTACGATACCATAATCTATTTTTTCATCTCGTCGCTCCCTGCTGAGCACAACGAGGTCTTCAAACCTGAAAAGAAACATAAGTATGTATATATATTCACATTCACAGATCCCACATATTTTGACACATTTTTCGTCGCATTGCAAGACTAGGAAAAGAAACGAGGATAAGTATGCAATTGGGAATGTAAGGCGAGGAGTGCGACGCTGAAAATCAAAGGAAGAATTTATCTGCTGATGATGCTCTTCCCGATTTCGATCACGAGGGAAACAGACAGTTAAGCAAGTGCGATCTGTCGAAGGAAGAATTACCCTTCTTCATTTGAGCTGGCATGAAAGCGAGGGGTGTCTAAATTGAAGGAAGAATTTCTTTCTTGATGATGTTCTCTTTGGCAACAGGTAGGAAGTTTGTGGGGCCCGCGTGGGCTTGTGTAGCAGGTTTGCAGGCTAGTGGGATGCGCGCAATGGGCTGGATTGCACAGAACAGGCTAGGTTTATGAGCTGGATCACACAGAATGGGTTAGATTTGCGGTTTATGGGTAGAATAGAAGGCAGGAAAAAAATGGGTCGGTAGCGGGCTTTGAATGGTGAAAGCGGGCTGGAGAAATGGCAGGAGACGGGTTTGAAGGGTCGGCGGATCCAGGTCGTGCATAGCGGGCCAGCAAAGATCGCACTGTGGCAGTTTTGCGTGCAACACGGAGGCGGGAATGGCAGATTGCTGGCCATAAACCAGGTTGACGGCAGAATTCTGGCAAAAAGGTGGGCCGAAAGGATTCTAGCATAAAGCAGGAATTGGCCGGTGGTGTGTGCGGGAATCGGCCTACAGAATGGGTCAACGGGTCACGTGGGTTGGGTGCGTGGAAGCGGGAGCAGGCCCGAGGTGGGAGAGCGGGCTGGCGGCAGGTCGTGCGGTTCGGCCGGATCGCGTGGGCTGTGATTTCGGTGCGGGTCGACAGCGGCAGCTCGGGTCGGGTCTTATCGTATGCGCGAGATCGGTGGGTCTTGGGTTGCGGCCGGTGCGGTGGGCTAGACATGGGCAGCGAACCATGCCATGAATCACATGAACAGACAGCGCCGGTGGCGGGTTAGTGACAGGAATGGGGAAATAGAGAGAATTTTTCACCTTGCGCTTTTTTTCTTTTTTTTGTTATTTCGACTGAAGAGAGAGGCCAGAGAGAGAAGAGAGTGGAAGAGAAATGAGGAGGGAATGTAGAATAGGGGGGAGTGGTTTTCTTTTTAGTTTCTTCTTTTTAATTTCTTTTTTAGAAAATTGAAAATAAGGGACAACGGTTGAGCATGGGGATAATTCAAGAATTTTTTAATAAATTTTGAATTTATTAAATAGTTTAAATGTGGATTTCGTGCCGATAAATGCACATAATCAATATATATCTATGTAAGGTAATTATATTATTCTAAATGCAATTAGTTTGCGATCGAAATTTATTTAGTTTGAATGACGTCAATTGAGTTCATTTATTTCAATGTATTATCGCTTCTTCACGCAGACTCGTCCAAATTGAGTGTGAATAATTTTACTTGATAGATTTCTGTGTTACGAAGCCGATAGGGTGATCAATTTCATGAACGGAGGTCATTTAACTTGTGTGCCTCCTGATCTTGATATGTGTTCAGGCACGTTGATGACTCGAGCGCTTGATCGATTGATCATCAAGTCGTGCAATATTTATATCCTAACCAATTTCGATGTTTTGAATGTGACTATGAAGTCTTTTCATCGATCAGAGGTCATTTGAGTTGATTTCGGTGACGTCCAATATATTTTAACCTAGATTTGCACACTATCATTTCAAATATTCAATATTTGCATAAACTCATTCGAATTGATCATAGTCTCATTTGATACATTTTGATATTTTGAAGCTAACGACATAATCAATTTTATGAACAAAGATTATTTGGTCATCATCGCAGCTTCTCGACTTTGATATACGTGTCGACATATCGATGGCTCGAGTGCTTAATTAATTTCTCATTAAATTTTGTAATATTTATATTTTGATCAATTTTGATGTTCTAAACATGACAGTGAAGTACGTTCATCGATCGGAGGTCATTTTAATCATTTTCAGTGACATCCAGTGCATTTTGAGCCTCATTTTGCACATTGTTGCATCCGAAGTCGTAGAATTTGACTTGTGGGCTTTCTTAATTTAAGACACACATATGGAGGCCAATACATGCGTCCCAGATCCCATGGTTGTCATCACAGGTCGTGGTCACTCCCTAGGGAGTGGTCAACCAACGATAGATGGATCCTTGTCAGCAGTCATAGGTTGCATTATCTAAGAAATCTTTGTAGACCTGGGGTGGTGTTTGTCTAATGAGACAAGTTTGAGTCCACCTAAGTTGATAGAAGGTTTTTTTTCCTATCAGGTGTACCCTATGATTCACCTCTCAAGGGATAGAGTCATTAGGGAGCATATAGGCAATAGTGGTGATCATAATATAATGGTGTTATTTGGCAACCACACGTGAAGAGTCTAGTTGTAAGCGATCATATGTAGCCTCTTGGCCAAATCATACAATCCGCAGACCCGCGTCCTTGTTGGCATGAGATTAGTTGAGAGTGAATAAATAAATACACTTGATTTGACTTTGGCTCCTTTATAAGCTAGAGTTTTCTTAATTTATTGCCTTCAGTAAATAATTATAGAAGGTGGATTGAGTTTTAGTTTTAAGTTTTAAAAGATTAAATTTTATTTAACCATTAATAGTTTAGTGATATATTAGATTTCACATTTGGATTGATACACAATTTAAGTTATTTTAATATGAAATAGAAATCATATTTTGATTGAAGTATCCTCTGGTTGAAATCTTCATTCAACACAGGCATCATTGAGATATATAAGTTTGCTTGATCATTTAATTTATTATTTCAAATCCTGTAAACTCTATTAATTTAATTATAGATGATCAGATCTACTATCATATGACATAATTAGCTTCTCATATAATTTAATAAGTTAAAATTCTTATAATAATTAGATTTTTAGGTTTTGTTAACCCGGACTAAGACCAAATCGAGAAGCAATCCACACAACATCTTCAGACACAAAGTTTAAGCATTTAGCATAATATCAGGCCCATGCAGGTGTTTTTTAAAATACTTGCATAATTTTAAGACATTAAATTTGAGTTTTAATCCTACTTCATAATATCTGCAAGAGTTCAATTGAAGCCTAAATTAATGCCTTATATTCGCTTGTACAATGATGTTGTGAAATCGATGGCATATTGTATTGCAGAATTATGCTTATATTTGCACTTAAAATGTTATATCTTTACTTGCATTTTATTTATTCATAGAATCTCTAAATTTCAATGGTTGGCTTATGCTCATTAAATACCAGTTAGATCTTTGCAAATTTAACATTCAAATTTGATATTCACTCCTACAAGCTGTTATACTTCCTCTAAGCAAGCTTATTTGAATTCGAGCTTCTTTTGAATACAAGTCTATTATTCAGTAAGGAGTCTCGATCATGCTTGCTAATAGGCTATTTAGTTATAATGAAAATCTCTTATGAATTTTACTTGATTTTCATTTTAGTTTGAAAATAGAACTCAATGACTCGTGTGCTTCAAACCTGACTTTAAATGCAAGATCCAAATGATCCTCTTAAATGCCACATTTATGATTTTTCATGAGTTTTTGATTGAACTTGTACTTGCAAGCAAGCTATCACATTTCTTGCAACCTCATTCTCAATTTATAAATGAATTTTTAAATTTGACACTAATCATCTATTGCTTTATGTTCAATTGAGGTCTTTATTTTCTTTGACATCAAATATAGCTATCCAAGTGTTCAATTAATTTATTCATGCTTATTACTTGCTCATGAAACTGACACCTTAAATAGTCAATCATACGCTTGTTCATGTTATTTGATGAGATGTCAAAGCCCACTCATATTACATGCAAGCTATCAAGCTTTATTTAAATTCCTTAAATTTGATTGCGTTCAATTGAAATCACTTTTAATTCGCTTGAAATAAGTTGTAATAACTTCAGTGTTTATTGTGTGAGCCATATATATGTTTATTGGCCAACATTCTAGTCACGTTCTTGCTCACATAAAAGACATCAAACTCAATTTGAGTTCATTTATTAATTCCACTTCAAGTCTTATTTTATTCAAAATTAGGTTTAAATTTATTGCAAGTCCATTATGAGCCTAATAGTAATCTCAAATTTTGCTTACATTTCACTTGGGTATTTTTTTTTTATTTTAATATATGAAGCGATAAAATTGCAGCATTCATTTGGTGATGAACTAAGTGAATGAACCCATTTTCACATAGTATAATCTTCAATAATAAAAATGCTTATGGTGCTCATTTAAATTCAATATTTGTGAACTTTTTTTTGTTTTAGTATTTTATATTTCATATTTAATTTAATATCAAATTAGTTTTTTAATTTAACTCTAAAAAATTTGATGAAATTTTGGCGATTTGAGTATTCCGTGTGCACAGCTACGAAACTATTTTGGTTTACTCGGTAGGCCCTATCGAGCGTAGAGAGCGGTATCTTATGACACCATAACCATCTCTTTGCACCCACTACACCCTATTGGGCATTAGCGAGGTCTTGAAATCTGTGAAAAAGAGACACAAACATATATATAAATAATTTTCACACATATTTAAGCTTATTTTGTTGCACATTCACCAATGGGAAATTTTTAAATTAGGCTTAATTATAAGTTTAATTAGCCAATTAGGCACCGAAAAAAAATTTAGCAAAATAGGCCAAATTAGTCGGTTGACGGACGGCGGTGCCAATAATGGCGTCCGCATCGGCGTCGGTCGTCAACGAACAACTAGTCCCTACTTTTTTAAAAAACAAATTAGGGGTAGCTCCAGTATTTTGCTCATATTTATATCATCCGTTGTCGGAATCAAGCGAGCTTGGTATCGTTGGAATTGTAACAAAATTTTCCACAACTTTCATGTTGATAAAAAATTCAGATTGTGGCCTGATACATAGTAGTTTTTTGCGAACAATTGGCTCGTCCTTAATTTTTTTTTAAGAAAAAAAAATTGGGGGCAGCTGCAGTAGTTTGCTCATATCTACCTCATTCGGTGTTGGAATCAAAAGAACTTGATATCATTAGAATCGTAACAAAATTTTGCACAACTTTTATGTTGATCAAAAATTAAGATTGTGGTCCGATACACAACATTTATTGTGAATGCCCTAAAAAATTATGGCACCAATCTGAAAGTTTTGAGCAGCTGCCTTTATTTATCTATAGCGGACTCATCCGGTATCAGAATCAAGCGAGATTTGTATAATTGGAATCGTAGCGTAATTCCCCACAATTTTCATGTTGATAAAAAATTACGATTGTGGCCCGATACGCAGTTACAATTGTTATAATACTAAAAACTAACACACAAAATTATTTCTTATCTACGTAATTTTTACCAATGAAATGAATTTGTGTTATTTTTTAGTATTATAACAATTGTAGTCGTGTATCGGGTCACAATCGTAATTTTTGATCAACATGAAAACTGTGGGGAATTTTATTACAATTCCAACGATATAAAGCTTGCTTGATTCCAACACTAGATTAGTTTGATATAGACAAATAAAAGCGGTTGCTCAAAAATTTCAGATCGGTGTCGTAGTTATTTAGCACATTCACAAAAATTACTGTGTATCGGATCATAATCTTAATTTTTGATCAATATGAAAGTTGTGAGAAATTTAGTTACGATTCTAACTACACTAACCTCACACGATTCCAATACCGGATGAGGTAGATATGAGTAAAATACTTCAGATGCCCCCAATTTTTTTTAAAACAAAATTAAGGGCAGGTTGTTCAAAAAAATTATTGTATCCATAATCTTAAATTTTTCAACGAAAGTTGTGAAAAAAATTCTTAAAGATATCAAGCTTGGCGACCGGATGAGATAAATATGAGCAAAATATTATAGCTTCCCCTAATTTTTTTTTTTTAAATTAAGGATGGATCGTCCGTGACGCGGATGTGAATCGCGTTGGCGGCATGTCATTCAAATGACTGACCTTTTATTTATTTTTTTTAATGCCTAATTAGCTAATTAAACTTATAATTAAACTTAATTTTAAAATTTTCCCTTCACCAATACACATAGCTTTATGTTTTCCGGATGAGAGGGCGAGGAGGAAGCTCGCGGATTACTGTTCGATCCGGAGGAAATCTAATGAAGGAAAGGGGCTTGTGGAGCTCAACCGAGAGAAATTCCTGTGGAGATGGAGTTCGGTCGCTCGGTTTACAACAGGGATGGATGGGAGGAGCGACCAAACTGGAGTTCGTGCGATCAGGAGGTGCCAGCAACGCTCGGTTTCTTCATTCGGCCAGAGAAATCGGAGGGGGGAAGGGCTTCGGCTTGAAGGCGATCCAACAAGAGAGGGGGCTTGAGATTTCAAAGGGGAACAGGAGAGAGCGTGCGTGTGAGTGGGAGAAAAAGGAGAGAGGGAGAGAACTCTCCCTTGGCTGCTCGGTTCAGTTCGTCGGAGAGGTCGGAAGAGGGCTTCGGCTAGCTTCCGAACTAGAGAGAGAAGTGGTGCCTACATGTAGCAGGTCCGCTCGAGAGGGATGAGACATGGGCTCGCGTGCTCGGCTCGTACGGATGGGAGGAAGGAACGGACGGGTTCGTGCGTGTTGCTAGGCTGAAGGGGAGATGGGGTTCGTGCGTGCTGCTGGGCTGAGAGGGAAGGATCTGAGCGAGAGAGAGAGAGAAATATCGAGAGCTTGCGATTTTTAGGAGACGAGATGAAAGCGAGAACGATTCTTGCCGTTCCTTGCGGTTTCTAAGGAGGATGGGCAGGAGCAGTTTCGGCTTTGATGGAGACGAACAGAGGGTCAACAAGAACTAGATCCATTCTTTTGCTGTCGTAAAGTGTGAATTGATCATTTTTAGCAGAAGCCTAATTTATATATATTGATGGCTCCTTCCATCATGGAGATTTACCATCTTGATATTTTAATATGTGAAATGTAGTCTGAGGTGGTTCATGTTATTAGTACTAACGATGTGGAAGAAATCAGCTTTTGTTACCCTCCTTTGCAATAGCTCAACTTCCCTTCCATTTCAAATTTCAACTTTATGCTGGTATCCAACTATCAATCTAGCAAAGAGGATTTTGACATATTATGTTATTTATCTTTGTAGGGGATGGTCATCTATTTATTCTTTATGTCACTTTTCCTTCTCAAATATTAAATCGAAAAAATAATATAGATGATTGTATTGGATTCATGTCTGTATGTGGGGGACATGAGGTTCTTATGGACAAGCACAGTTCAAGACTAAACAAAAAGATGTTGGAGAAAGAGAGATCTAAAAGAAATTTTGAGAATCTTATTGAATTTTTGTGTTAGAAAATACATGATTGATGTGGCATAAACATATGTTAAGCTTGTCTTCTAGTTCCCTATTTATAGATCTAGGTCCAAAATTAAGCTTCGCATGAATTTTGCTTTGATATAGGGAGATGTTGACATTATCTTTGATCACTAGCCTCTGATTTGGATGAGTGTACATTTATTTTTCCATGATCTTTTCATGCATCATCATCTGTCTCAAATTTATATTTAAAGAGTTGCATGATATTCATTATCTCACATAATGACATATGCAATGAGAATAGTCGTGAATCTGTGAAGTTTTATGTTTGATTTTGTGCATGAATATCTCATGCATAGATCTTCATTCATGAAAAAAATTTTAATTAGGGTTTTATTTCATAAAATCGATTGTGCCATCACATCCATATCATCGAGGCAGTCAAATAAGTATTCAATTATGAATACAATGTCATTGTATTGTATCAAGAAGAGAGAGTGTTGATGGTTTAATGTTTATTTGGATGTGTATTATGACTTAGTTTCGTTTACATAAATAGTTGTATTTGTATTTAAGTGAATGTGTTATCATTCATTGTCATCTCTCTCTTTCACTCTTTTCATCATAAGTTACAAAGCATTCTTTGCCCTTCTTGAAAAAAAAAATTTCTACCATTATATTAGGCACCTCATTGGCTAGTTGGTAACCATGCACCAACTTGAGAATATGTTCATCATCGCAAAGAGCCATTGAAGCTATGATTTTTTTTTTTTACGTGACAATATGATAAGGGTATTTGTGTGGGCATTGAATAAGTTTCACTAGTCTTTTTATATGTGACTATCTGTGTCTCAACATTATATTAGGCAGTTGATGATTCTATGTATGATAATATGTAAAGTAGCGGGGAGTATGGTTGCCTTATGAAAAAAAATGAAAATCCTTATTCTTTCCCCTATTTGATTCTCTTCTTTTTTGCCTTGGAGTTGAGGGAATCTTTTAGTTCCTTTGCATACTTTCCTTATTTTCAAGTGTATTTTTCTTTCTTTGGAGTGCAATTTCCCCATTAAACTTACAGTAACACAATAATATCTTATTATAAGCTTTTTATCATTTGGTTACTCTTGAACCTCCATAAACCATGTAGACAATGATTAATGTGAACAAAAGACTAATCTAACATAGATGAATAACGATCACTTAAATTATTTCCATGTGAGATGAATCCAATCCTTATTCTTCTCGAAGCTAAACAAGAGTAGCAATTTGAAGGCAATCCCCACTGAGAAGAACCATTTTCTATCACTTTTGATGACACAAAAAACCTAGGAACTAATGCGTGACATCTCATCCAAGATGAGCATCTCGCTAGTCGCTACCCCACATCTCATTGGAAGAAACCTTGAGACTTGGATGCATGGTTTTCTCAAACCTAATGAGTTAAATAAGCTCATTCTAACATCGTTTCACATGAATATCCTTGTTGAAGTGTGATATTACTGAATGGAAAAAAGTAAATGCCTATTGACATTGAAAGCTTCATTCTAGCTCTATGAAGATGCTTTGGGCAATGAAAATATCATGATTTATGATTTGGCTAAACTCACTCAAATGACTTCTGCCTTAGAATATAAACTCTAATTTCATTAACTATGTAACCATGTCATAAACATGCGCTATAGGAAAACAATCAATTTTTGATGGAATTATCTATTCGAAATAACCGACGAAACTACCGATAGATTTTTGGTTGGAAAACTTTCCGATAGAAATCTCTACAGAAAAAAAAAAAATTCTGGCTTATTTACTTATCTATGGTGGGAATTCCACCAAAAAACTTTTTGGTGGAAATCTCATCAAAAATTTCAACCGAATTATTGATACTAGATTTCACATGATGAGTATGAGCCATATATCAATGCTAATATTGGTGTCTCAACTAGTTGTGCACCTTTAATTAAATATAATTTTAGACGATATGAAAAAATAGTCTTTAATATAACAAGAGCCATGTTTGTAGGAGTAACAGAAGATTAACCATTTGTATTAACAAAAATGTTTCAAAACATATCTATTAACACCAGAGAACTCAAGAAAATTAATTACACCTTTTGGAATGGATTAGATCCTAAAATCACTTAATTAGACCTTAGTAAGAAATTAAAATTTAATTAATTAATCTAACTATATCATAATTTTATAAATTCATAGAAAATCAACCACTTAATCAAAATTTATAAATAATGACTCTTTGGAGTCATCATTTAAAGAGGAAGTCATGAAAGTTAAAGTCCTAAACTTTAATATGCATATTAAATGTAATTTAAATTATATTAAAATCAAATTTTCTTAATTACTCTTGTAATGCATACTTAATTAATTTAATTTTTTTATGATGGGTTCATCACATCAATGTTCACTTCTCATAATATTTCAAGGTATTTGGGTGATTGGATTAAGAGTTGTAAATTTTCAATCATCTTTAAAAAAGTTAATGAAATAATTAGTTTTAAAATCATAAAAATAAAAAAATGACATTAATTGATTTAAAACACTTATATTAACAGATAATCATGTGAATAAAATAACTAAACTCACTAATCTTAATCATATCACCAAGTCCTTAAACCCAAACCTAAATTAAATTAATCTAGATTTAATTAAATTCATTGAAAAATTAAAGAAATTTAAATAAGTCATAATAAATCAAATATCCAACTAAAAATTTCCAATAAACTTTCTTTGAATTTAGCATTCAAAGGGTATTCTATAAAAATGAAAACTCTAAATTTTATTAAAGGATTAAAGACTAATTGAAAGATTAGTATAGCTTAATTAATGAAATTAATTAATAAAATTTATGTTCAATCATGATGCAATATTTAGGGAACATTTTTAGATCATCCACATATAATGATTTTTCTTGAATAACTCGCACAGCCTTGCGGTTGATAATTCAAGCTTAAACTTAAACAAAAATTAGAAGTTAATAATCAATCTTTAAACAATAAAAGAATTATGAAAATTAATTAATCATATTCGAAACTATCTAATAAATAAAATAACTTCATTGTCACTAAACAATTTGAACCTAATTAAAGTTGATTAATAACATGATTAAATCTAATTTAACTAAGTTATTTTTTAATTAAACTTTAATTAAACTAATTATTTAATTATATTAAACAAAATTACTTATTAATTAAACCAATCAAATTAAACAAAACTAATTCTTAATTAAACCTTAATCTAGTTAATCAACTAATCAAATCAAACTTAATTACTCATCAATTAAATCTTAATTAAGCTAATCAATTGATTAAGTTAATCATGTCATACTTAATCATTAACTAAAACTTTAATTAAACTTATCACCTAATTAAATAAATTATATTAAATTTAACTAATAATTAATTAAATCTAAATCAAGATAATGATTTAATTATGTTAATCACATTTAGTTAATTAATCATTACCTAATTTTTATGTAAGTCCATTACTTAATCAAGTTAATTAATTAGGGGCTATTTGGGATCAATTTTGTTTTCTATTTTCTATTTTTTATTTTATGTTATTTTTGAAAACATATTTATTTAGAGCATTTTTATATGATTTTATTTTTATTTTTAAAAGCAAATAACTTTGTTTTTAAAAAGACTCAAAATATCTAAAAACTATGTTCTTAAAAATAAAAAGTACAATCAAACAATTTTTATTTTTAAGCAAAATAAAATAAAATAAAATAAAAACACAAAATAAAAAATAAAAAATAAAAGTGATCGCAAATGTTCCATTAATTATTAACTAAACCCTCATTTGAGCTAATCACTTAATCAATAAAATTAATTTATCATGACCTAAGCCTTATCTATGCTAATTTAATTAGTCATTAATCAAACTTCAAGTAAGATAATCACCTAATCAAATTAATCATATTAAACTTAATTAATCATCAATTAAATCTTATTTAAGCTAATCATCTTTAACATAACTAATTAAATCCTAATTAAGTTTGTTATCTTAAATGATTAGAGTTTATAAAATCATTCCACTTTAATCTTAGGAGAAGCTTCTTTGAGGTTTATCATATTAGGGTTATGAGATTAAGGGAAGTGAAACTTGTTTTAAGTGGAGTCTACTATCTTCCTCACTCTTTAAAACCTTAAGTCTAACCTTAATTTAAACCAAATTAATTTTTTTTTAAATTATCTAAGCAACTAAACTAAAACCACCCAATGTTAAACTAAAATGAACTTTAGATTCAAATCAAGACTTAGATTTTAAAAGTCTAGTGCAACCGCAACACATTAGCCTGCTTTATACACACTAAATTTTTAGGTCACAAACTATAAATTTAGATTAAATCGATGCATTATTTGCAATGTATTGATTTTTTTTGTTTTGTTGTGTACTACTTAGAGTAAATGATATAATTATTTACTCATAAATTGAATGTTAGGATATTATCTATTTGACTAATATTATCTTTCGTAAAGAGTTATGCTTAATATAAACTTTAAATTATTTTCAAATGCTACTCGGTGATGTCAAAAAAATCATTATCATACGGATAACTACATAATATAAAGTTAATCAATTAAATTAATTTTTATTTTTTTTAAAGAAATATGTTATATACATGTAATTTATATAATTTAATGTTTTATTTTATCTTATAATACTCAAGAATGTATTAAATTACTCATAAATTTTATTTGTTACATTAAATATTTCTCAATTAAGGCTTAAGATAAGATTTATAACAACAGATTCTTATATATGCTAACCGCCCAGTTAAATGAAAAAGATTTTGATTGAAGTTAAATAAATATAGAAGATTAAAATTAGAGAAAGATTAAATTATTTATAAAAAATTTAGTATTTATGATGCAATTTTATTATTTTAAGATAATTCATTGTAATTAATTTTAAATATGAACATTTAGGATATATATATATATATATATATATATATATATATATATATATATATATATATATATATATATATATATATATATATATATATATATATATATATATATATTTATATTTGTCAACCCGCCTCAATGACTCTGGAGCATGCATGTACGTAACTTTTTGATTTATTTATTAAAGAAATGAGTCCATGTGGTGCTTTGTCTAATAAAAAATTTAATTGAAAAAGATTAAAAAAAAAAATCATTGAAATCTCTCTAGAGTTGAGTCTCTCCAAGCCATGATATTATTCCTTCTTGCAAATATATTCTTTAGCTAATAATACTTATACTATTAATATCTTTAACTATTAATATCAGTAGTATTAGGGGATGACGGGAACAAGAATCTAAATAGCACCATTAATTAATTATCAATATAGTGGAGTGTCGAGATACCCTCCCTTCTCATTATTATTATTATTATTATTATTATTATTATTATTATATTTATTGTTATTATTATTATATTTATTGTTATTATTATTATTATTATTATTATCATTATCATTATTATTATCACCATTATTATTAATCTTATTACAATTATTATTATTATTATTATTATTATTATTATTATTATTATTATCATCATCATCATCATCATTATCATTATTATTATTATTATCATTATCATTTATATTATTATTATTATTATTATTATTATTATTAATTATATTTTTAGCAGGGAGCAAGTTTAGTAAATTCTTATTTAATAAATTTTCACATCATTCCTAATTTAACGGTTGAGTATTAATACGTCTAATGATTATTTTTTAGGTAATATAACAATGAGTCAACAAATATTGTGTCTCATGTTATTTTATGGTGGTGAACTGGATTTAGCTGATGAATTTGCACCAAAGTATTCGGACAATCGTTGTCAATCAATTTGTATTACAATACAATCAAATTATAACAAACTACAATGCAGAATTATACGTACTCTTAAAATTGATCAAAGGAGGAGTAGTATCTCTCTTATATGCAGATTTCTAGTTGGTGAAAGTTTTATTACAATACCTATTGAGGATGATGAAGTCAGTAAATGTGTTCTCTTAGAAGCTTCAAAGCAAATCCTAATTCTTTACGTCCAAATGGAAACCATTATTGATATCGAACCTAGTCGCACAAACACAATGCCCGAGATATTAGCAGGACTCTCATCACTGTATGCTACACCTGAATTCATTGAGTTTCCTAGACTACAACTCATGAATTTTCAGGCTTATAGGTATGTCTGAAACAATTTATCAAATTTTCTTAAATTTAAATATAGCTTTTTTGGTCATTTCTAATTAATATTATCATTACAGTTCAATGCATTATTCATGTGTGGAGCCTGTACAATGTCGCGGTTTAGTTGATTCCACTCATATAAGGAATGATGAGCGAATTATGCTGCACAGTGATGGGTATAAGATAATGGATAGTGGCACAAGCGTTAGTTCTAGTGACAATAATAATGAAGATAGAATAGATGCACCACAGGATATAGAGTCAACAAATATAATGGGTCATGACTTACTTCAAATGCACTCTAAGGTTAATGTAGAAAATCTAGAAGCTATGATTACTTCCAATGAATATATATATACAAACTTGTCATACAACCAAGGAATGAGATGAACATGTCAATGTTGATAGTGTAGAAAGAGATTTAAACATATAATCCGAAGGATTTCTTCCTACAAAATTGGTGAAGGATATGATATTCTAAACTAAATTTGATTTACAATGTGCAATAAATTGGTTGTGCATACTAAATAATGTTGAATATTATTGTATTAATTCAAATAAAACTTATTTTTTCATTAAATGTGTTCACCACAATCACTCATCTAAACCTTGCTAGTAGCGTTTATATGCTGGTAGAAGTAAAAGGTTAGCGGGATTATGAAAAAAAATTTAACGATTAGTGATCCACACACATGTGCATATAGAATTTTGGTAGGTAGTCATCGACAATGCACTTCTAAATTCATATGCTATTACATCCTACCTATCATTCATCGTCAGATAGGCCTGAAGCCTAAATTGATAATAGGACAAATATAAGTTAAATTTAACATACACATTTCATATATGAAAGTTTGGGATGTAAGGAGGAAAGCTATATGAACTATTTTTGGTAATTGGGAGGAATCATATCATTCACTTGTTGACCTCACTTTTGGAGTGAGCTCTAAACTTCCTCATCATAGGTCTAGAACTCTTATAGAAACTAAGAGTTCCGTAGTCTTAAGACACTTCTAGTGATTAGGTGAAACTTAATCTAACCCTAGAGACTCAAAAGAGTTAACCATATGAATAGGTTGAGCCTTAGAGATTTAAGGGGACTTGCCTACCCTATAGCCCAAACCCAATCCTTGCTTCCTTCTTTCAAACCAAAACTTAAATTCAAATTCAAATTCAAAAATCAAATCCAACTATCCAATGATTGAAATCCATCACCAAATTCAAACTACAAATCCCTTCCTAAACCCTTTAATTTTATCTTATGGAGTTAGCCTTAACCAAATCCAAATAAACCCCAATCCAATTAATTTTCTCAACTATCAAACCCAATCTCAAATCAAATTCTAAATCATAAATCAATTCCAAATTCCAAATAATTGAAACCCATGATTAACTCCAAATTCTAAAATCTCTTCCTAAGCCATATGAATCACCTTCATGTGCTTAGCCAAAAATCCTTCAAACCAACTCAAACATGGTTGATTTCTTTATAAATAAATCATTCCTTCATTTATGTTCACAAATATAAATGAAATCCAAATTCAATCCTTTCAAATCAAACCAAAAATAAATCAAACCAAATCAAAACCCAAGTAAGCCCTTTTGACCTACATCCCAAAGCTTAAACAAAATTGCTTCCAAATCACTCCAAACTCAAGTGATTTTCTTATAACCCATTTATATCTTCATTTATATTCACAAATATAGATGAAATATAAATTTAAATGACAAAAATCAAACTCAAATCAAATCATGTTCCCAATTCTAGCCCTTTTAGCCAAACTTTTGAGCTTGACTAAATGAAACCCAAATCAACTCAAAACTCATGAATTTCTTCATGATTCAATCAATCTTTCAATCATTGATCCAAATATAAACATAAACCACCATTATCAAACCTAATCCAAATCAACCCAAGTCTAAGTTAACCCTTTTGACTTGAAATTATCATATGAACCAAAACCCATTTGGCTCCAAACTAATTGTAATTAGATTAATATTTCAATACTAAGCTCATATGTGGGTTCAACTAAACTTGAATCAAACCTTAGTCAAGCCAATTGACTCATTTAGGCCCACTTGACCTAAAGTGCCATAAAAGACCATTTTGAGCCAAGTTCTAATCCAATCCAAATTGGATTGAACTAATCCCATATAAACTTAAATTATGAGCAACAATCATCATGGGGTGATCAACCACCTTGAATTGGGTCGAACCAAGTCAAACCTAGCCTTTCACCAAGTCAACACTTAGCCCAAATGAAACCCAAACTAGCCAAAATCCATGATATGCCAAATTGATTAAAACCATTGACTCAAACCCATTCATAATCAATGATTGAATATGACCAAGTCATCAATTGAGCTAAACCAAGCCGAATTGGCCACTTGACCTAAGTTGACCCAAATTGGCCTAAAAAAGCTAAAATGAGTCAAATCATGATTTAATCCAAATTAATTACAACCAATGGCTCATGTTCATTTCAAATCACTTGTTGAACTTGACCAAAGCCATGATTGAGCCCAAGTAGGCCAATTGGTCAACTTGACCCAACCTAGCCCAAATTGACCTAAAAGGTCAAATTAACCAAAATTTAAATTAAATCCAAATTAAACCAAACCAAAGCCTACAATCATTTTCAATAAACCAATTGAACTTGATTAAACACCTAACCCAACCTAATTTAGTCAAATTAGTCAAATTGGTCAACTTGACCAATTTGACCCTTTGAATCCAAATGAGTCAAATCCAAACATAGACCAAACCAATCCAAATTAATTCAACCAAAACATCCCAAATCATTATATGAACCTAACCCAAGCCTTAGTTTGGCCCAATTTGACCAATTGGTCAATTCAACCCAACCTAACCCAAATGAACCCATTTTGACCAAATGAAGCCAAATCACTCAAAACCAACTTATGGGACCCTAGGACTTAGTCAAATCCGACCCAAGCATGTCCCATTTCATTTCCAAATTAGCTCAAAACCTAAGTGGACCCCATCAAGGGGATTAGACATCAAACGATAGGATTTAAACCTTAAAATCATTGGATCAAAACTAAACTCAACTTGCCCATCCTCATGACAGCTCATTGGCACTCCATGGAACCTTCTCCTGACCCAAGTAGCTAACCTAACTTACCCTAGGTTAGCCAAAGACCCCTGGGAGGTGAGTTGAATCACCTCAAATGCAAACTGAGCACCAATTGGATCAAGACCATGACATCCTTGCACATTGGGTCCATGGCAGCTCCCCATCACTCCTCCCATCCTTAACGTGCCTCCCTGACTTGATGGAGACAAGTCCTGCAGCCAAACGATGGTGAGTCAGAGCAAAATGTGAGCACAAGCCATCCATCAATGATGGAAAATTGAGAGGTATACCCCTTCAATTCGAACACAAAAATGCACACACTTGCATCATAAGCTTTCCTAGGTGAATTTCGAAGCCCCTCAGAGCATTGGCAAAGATCCCCAAGCCCTCTCCATTCGACATTGCCCATTCCTGAGCAAGACAGAAATAGGGCATCCCATTCCTAAGCAATACTCCCTCTCCACTCAATCAAGCCCAAATTCCTCTTAGCCACACCATCACCACACTTTATCGAACACAACCAAACCAATTCTCAAGCTCCCAAGTGGCTAGAAGTGTGAGTTTGATCGGAGCCAAAGCTTTCGCGTGTGTGGATTGGTCAACTAAGCCTCCCACACCAAATCAAGCTCAAAGCTCCTCAATAAGGCCTCCCCTCAACTAGGAGAAGCTACCTCCGACATTACACCACCAGACATTAGCTCTGGTGAAGTAATTCTTCAAAATTGTAGCTTTAGAGAAATTATGCTTGATCCTTTGTGAAAAAATTTAAATTTCATGCAAAATTGACTGTTGCATGTGTGCGTCTCTTTTTCCCAAAGATGTGGGAAGAATTTGGAGACAATTTGAGCTTGGGTGAGCTCGGATCGAGTGAGGGAAGATGAAAAACATCTGTCTTTCATTGCTCGTGAATAGGATAGATCACGAGCCATCCATCTCGCTTGACTAAGATGAACGACTATGATCAAATCCTGTAGTAGAGCCTCTGATTCCTTTCCTAAATAGTGGATTGAATCACGACCGTCCCATCTTGGATCGGACGACCCATAGATAAAGTACATCTGCCATCGGCTGAGTTAGTGCCTAGATGTGACTATTTAAATAGCCAATCTTATCACGCTACATGGAAAGCGTGCTACATCAGCTGCCACATGGCCCGACAGAATTAAGGCTTTAATTAGGGCTAATTAATTAGATTTTAATCCTGAAACTTCCTAAAATCATAACTAATTATAGAAAAATCCAAAAAAAATACAAACTTAGGCTCATTTTAAAGACATTTTAGAGAAGAATCTAGGAAAAATATAATTAATTAATTTTAAGTAGTGATTTTAGCTTAATTAGAGTTTTATCAAAAATCTAATTAGCTTAATTATTCCTTAATTAAGCACTCAATTAATCTTAAATTTTTTGTGGATATTTATTAGGATGACCTCTGCCTCTCTTATTTTTTATGATTTTATTAATTGCTTAATTAGGGAAATTATTTGAGTAAACCCTAATCACTCTCTTAATCCAATTAATCATAATTAAAGAATGAATAGTAACTTGATTAATCATTTAAACATAATTATTTATGTTGAACAGTAAGATCACATAGGGAATGAGATTGGGGGTGCTTTTTCTAATTCATTTCCTAAATCTTCTTTATCTTTAAAGATTGAATTAATTAATGGGTTAATGGAATGATTAATTGATTAATTAAGTGAGTAATATTTAAAATAAGGAAATCAAAACCTAACTAGATGCTGAAATGATTTAGGGATTAGGATTGGGGCCTTGCCCTTGATCCTTTCCCCTAAGTTAATTTCATCATTCAAATGTTTAATCAATTCATTAAAGGCTTAATAAAATTAAAATTAAAAATTAATTCATCCAAACCTAAGCAACCTTTAATTGATCTTGGGTACCTCCTTGGGTGTTCAATAACCCAAGGTGAGAGATAATAAAATTATGATTGGCTCACATGTGTGAGAAAATCATAGAAGTAATTAAGTGAGATGTGTGAGAAAATCATAAAAGTAATTAAGTGAGATCCTTTAAGCTTAATTAACTATTAATCATAAGCCAATTGCATTATGCCCCTTTCATTTCTTAGGAGCATTGTAAATTTACTTTTCATATGCTTGCATATCACATTGACTTATTATTAATTAGTTAATTAACTTAAGGTGATGTAGGTAAGGGATAATTAATTCATTTAATTCATACCTTAACCTAATCAAGACATAAAATTACTTTAAACATTCTTCATTAAACCACACTACCTGACACATGGAGAAAAGGGTTAGGATTAACAAATCTCTCTCATATTTCCTGAGTCAAATCAAATTCAAAGATAAAAATATCTTTAAAGAATTTTGGTTCATTTTAAATAGCCTTATTTAATATGATTATCCTTAGGAATTAATTGGGATGAATGAAATCATGTGTTTACATTCCTTTATTTCTTTCCAATCATGCTAAATATCATTTACCATAGGAAATCATGCATTCATTTCTTTTAAAAATTAATTAAATAAAATATTTTCTTTTATGTAAAATTGTTTGAGTTAACTTAAATTAAGAATATGAGTGGATATTATCACTATTAAACCTAAAAACTATTTTCAAAACTTATAAATCAATTATTATAAATGAAGTAATGCTAATTATAAATATTTATAAGCTTGCATGTGATTATAGAATAAGATGTGTAATATGAAGTTCTCTTTCCCTCTCTTAACATTGATTCACATAGGATTTGCAAGTGTATAGTTTATTTGAAAAGAACCAACACTTGCCTAAATCTATTCCTATGCATCTCCATGTTAAGACTTAGGAAGGATTTCATATTACACATGTAAATCATACAACCAAATCAAACATAATTTCTTGCATGATTTCGTATCCATTTGATTCTTTTTGTCCATTCATATGTATTTGAGAAAAGTGGTATATTAGTCTGAACATCCCGGGGCTGTGAGATTTTAAGTAGCCCTATGTAGGTCTTGTATCTTATGCCCCTGGTGTAAAAAATTATGGCATCGTACTCACTTAAAACTCTTATACATGTGCATGTATGATGTGGCCAATGAATAAGAATCAAAATTCAAATAAATAAAACATAAATTTTGTCTGGAACATAACTTTTCCTATCCTTATAGTTATTCATATATTTACATGTATCTAAGAAAAGTGGTATATTAGTTTGGACATCCCGGGGCTGTGAGGGTTTAAGTAACCTAAGTAGGTCTTGTACCTTACACCCCTGGTGTAGAAAATAATGGAATCGTACTCACTTAAAATTTTTATACATGTGAATGTGTATTTAGCTAATGGATGAAAAATACCTCTTTTTTTATAACAATGACATGCATTCATAATTCAATCAATAAATGAAACATTTAAATCCAAAATACATTTATTTGCATCATCATCAAAGTATGCTAAGATTTACATTGCATGTATATGTACATTTAAGATTATTCATAGTATGATATACATGATGGAAAGGAATAAATGAATGTGTGTTATGTGATAGTAATCCATCCTAATTAATCCTAAGATGCCTTTCTTATTGAATAGGGTTATTTAGAATGAAATTTAAACTTAGGGTTAATTAAAACACATAATAAACCATTCACTAAGAAAATTCATTAATTAAATTACCTTAGAAATAACTTAAGGTAGGGATAAAAGAGAGATCCCCTCTCTTTCTTCTCTTTATAACACTTAGTTGCTAAATATAGGTCATATAAAAAAATACTAAATAAAATATTCAAATCAATTAAATCACTTAAAGAGAAATCACCATTTATGAATTAAATCTTTCACACCTAGCAAATCATAACTCTAAAGCCTATTTAGGACATACCACACAAGCCTTAACACATGCACATTAGATTAAGTCACCATTTTTAGCTTTATGTTAGGGCGGTGCATGATTTGATGAATGTTTGATTTTGTGATATATTATTTTAGACTGGATGTGCTTAGTCTGGATGTTAGTCTGATATTAGCCTAATTATGCTTTCTGTAGGCAGTTATACTTAAGGGGTCATTGTAATAAAAATATAAATGTATTTTGATGTGCAGGTTGCTTAGCCCTTAAGCATAGCCCAAGTTAGGACAGGTGGACTTAGTTACCCATGTGTAGGGTGCTAAGTCCAAATTATTCCTGTAACTACTTGGGTTGTATGGTGTGTTTAGCTAACATTTGTTTTGTAGGTGTAGCTAGATTTACTTTCCTTCCATTTAATATAATTTTTGCATTAGGACTACAAGAAGTGTTATGGGGATTAAAGATGAACATTGGTTATAAGACCAAGTCTTATATACCATGTGATGCCTTTGGAGCAAGCTACATCCAATCAAATTAAAAGAAAGAAAGAAATGGAGCAAATCAAAATTGAAGGAATGAAAGGTGAAGAGTGAAGAATGGAGGATAAAGAATGAAGACTCCCATAACACTTATCATTTTATAATTGTAATTATTCTTTTATTATATCGGATGCATAAGGGTAGAGCTCGACTACCCACATTTCTTTTCGGGTTGTATGGTGGTACCCGACCGCACCGGCCTTTTATTTTTTTTTTATGATAGCTTTATAAAATTGTTTGATATTTTATTTAGCTTGTGCATTAGAACTAGCATGCCTTTTCATAGTTTTTTTATGATTGGTGATTGCTGTGTGGCTTGGATGCGATTAGGCTCTTAGGATGAAAAATAAATTTTCTATCCCATTAATAACTCCTAACTAAAATTTTAAAATAATTCATAACCTCATAATAAAAGCTCAGGAATTAAATCAAGATAATAAAATATTTAGCAACCCCTTAGCTGGATGATTGAATGTATAATATCATACATGTCATATTCTTCCACTCTTTCTAAGAGAGATCTTCCATCTATGCCAGAGAATAAAGGTTTAACCTATAAGAGCCTTTGATGGAAAGACACCTCTTTCTCTTCTGATTTAGCTCATAATCAATTTCTCATGCATTTAGGCATATAAAATCCTACAGCCTGTGTCAAAATAAAAAAAATCCAAAAATTAAATAAAATCTAACAAAATTTGCATTAGATTTAAGTCATTATTCATTCCATTCATGATCTAGTCTCTAAGGGAGTGAGTTTAAGGACTTAGTTTCTCTTCTAAGTAAATAATAGCCTAACCATCTTGCAAAACATATGACTTGCCTACATGGATTTAAAGCATAGGAGGAGTTAGCTGGCTGCCACTCCAAGCAGTAATAAGCCTAGCAGTCAGGTGGTTTACTCTCTCTTCTGGAGGTAAACCATATATCCACTTTTGCCTTAGATTTAGGTCATGTTTTGGCCCTCACCAAAGCTCCATAGATTTAGAATCAGAGGTCGCTATTTCCCTTTGTGGGCTACAAGCATAAATCCTCACCTCTTAGGCATTTTCATAATCTTGTATTGTGGAATTATAAGCCCTAGACTTCAAATAAAAATTTAACTCAAATAAATAATTCTCCTCAATTTCAAATATATAAAGCCTAACCATAGGATAGATTGGAGTGCTCACTAGGTATCCTAGTATCATAAGCACTCCCTACTCATCTCCCTTAGTTTTGATAATAACTCTTCCCTTTTGATTGCTCATACTTGATTTTTTAAAAATACAACCAATCCTTTGATAGTCCTATCTTTGAATTCTTTAGAGACAACAATCGCCTACTTTAATGGAGAGTATTCTAAGGGATTCATTTTCCTTAATATGTAATTAACTATGGAGGCTTTCCTCCATAGGAAACTAAAGGAATTTAGTTTAAATAAACTTTGCTTTACTTTTTCATGTAAAGTAGGGGAAAAATCTCTAGTATATTTGAAGACCCATCATGCCTTATGAGTCCTTATTAGGTGATTAGGTCCATTATGGGGTAGTGACTTATATCTATTGAGATAGTATACTATTCATTAATGTCATACCCGATCACTCTAATAAGTATATCTACGGATCTGCATGGTGTTCCCTCATATATACACACAAAGCACACCAAACACAAAAAATAAAGACCACATATTTTTTTGGCGACTCTGTTGGGGATAGTTCCTCTCTCCATCTCTAGTAGACGATTGTTGTCTCCAAGCATCGATAGAGGACTTGCATTTCATGTGAGCCCATGACTATCTTTCCTTTCGTTGACACTTAGCTTATTTCATTCTTAAGCCAAGTTATCCAACATCTTTTAGGTTTTAGGACCTCACTCCGTGTAGGTCTTGAAACCCTTGTTGGGTTCCCCAATAGGTGAAAATAAAGTTTATCAATGAAAGGGGTGATAATAAAAACTTAGAACCTCCTCACCACTAGTTTGGTGAGGTAAGGTTCATCATGAAATTTAAAGAAAATAATTCTTTTCATAAAAATGACACTTTCCAAAAGCACCTTTCATGAAGCTCACAAAGTCAAAAACCCTCCATTTAATTATCCCTATGATGTCTACATGGAGGTTCTTCTCAAAAGCAAATCATGCCATGTTTTATTCCCACTTAACAAATCCAAATCTATTAAGTGAGGATCTTTATTTGAATTAAACATAAAATTTAACTTTCACTTAACAATTTCAATTTGTTAAGTAGGGGTCTCATTTTCAAAACATAAAACTTGACCTTCACTTAACATATTCAATTTGTTAAGTGCAGGTCTCATTTTTAAAACATAAAGTTTGACCTTCACTTAACATATTCAATTTGTTAAGTTGAGGTCTCATTTCCAAAAACATAAAATCTGACTTTCACTTAACAATTTCAATTTGATTAAGTGAGGGTCTCATTTTCAAAACATAAATTTGACTTTCACTTAATAATTTTAATTTGTTAAGTGGGAGTCTCATTTTCAAAATATTTGACTTTCACCTAACAATTTCAATTTGTTAAAGTGGTGGCCTCATTTTTAAAATTTAAATTTGGCTTTCACTTAACAATTTCAATTTATTAAGTGGGGGTCTCATTTTCAAAACAAAAATTTGACCTTCACTTAACAATTTCAATTTGTTAAGTGGGGGTCTCATTTTCAAAATATTTGACTTTCACATAACAAGTTCAATTTGTTAAAGTGGGGGTCTCATTTTTAAAATTTAGATTTAACTTTCACTTAACAATTTCAATTTTTTAAGTGGGGGGTCTCATTTCCAAAACATAAAATTTGACTTTCACTTAACAATTTCAATTTGTTAAGAGAGGGTCTCATTTTCAAAAAAAAAAAATTAATCATAATAGCAGACGTTTAGGCTTTCACTTAGCATATCCAATATTGCTAAGTAAGAGTCTCATTTTCAAAGCATATGTTTGGTTCTATCTAACACATCAAATTTGTTAAGTAAGAGCCAAATAATCATGCCATATTGGATTCCCACTTAACATACCAAATTTGTTAAGTGGCAATCCCATCTCAAATCATATCATACTTTGATTTCAACTTAACACACCAAATTGTTAAGTGGGAATCCTACTTTCAAAAACATATCAAACACATTTAGGCTTTCACTTAACATACCAAAGTTGTTAAGTGAGGGTCTATTTTCAACACACATTTGATCCTTATTTTAACATACCAAATTTGTTAAATAAGGACCCAATTTTTGTGTCAACCACACTTGAGCTTTCACTTAACATACCAAATTTATTAAGTAAGAGTCTCATTTTCAAAGAAAAACAAACATTCTCAAAGGAAAATAAACATTCTCAAACACATTTGGGGCTTTCACTTAACATACCAAATTTGTTAAGTGGGACTCCCATCTTCAAAGAAAAGTAAATCTATCTTACAAATACATGTGGACTCTACTTAACATACCAAATTTTTTAAGTAAGAAGCCCCATTTTCAAAATATCTATCACTCAATCAAATCTTCACAAGAAAAAAACATTTCAAATACAATCACAACCTCTTCTTAGCATACCCGAATTTGAAGTATAGGTCTTTCAAACTATCCATATTTTCAAACAAGAAACATAAATTACAAATAATCTCCAAAAAGAAAGAAATCTGTCCTCAAATTTTTAAACCCCACAAAACCTACCTAAATTGGTTGAGTCTGGTTTCTAAAATCAAAAGTCAAATGGAAAAAGACTCACCTCCAAAACATCCAAATCTCTCTAATGAATCCCACTTAACATATTTGAATTGTTGAGTGTGGGTTCAAAACTCCAAACTTCTGCTACTTTTGTGGGACAAATTTCTATTAGTGTTTGCAATCCTTCGGACGTTGTTGATTGTCTCAATCAACACCAATACATGTGGTGAGCCTTGTCAGTCACACCACACCTATTGGGCGCCCTTTGTTGACATCACTTTTGGAGTGAGCTCTCAAATTCCTCATCATTGGTCTAGGTCTCTTATAGACACTAAGAGTTCCTTCATCTTAAAATATTTCTAGTGATTAAGTGAATACTTAACCTAACCCTAGAGACTTAGCAGAGTTAATCATAGGAATAGGTTGAGCCTTAGGGATTTAAAGGGACCTGCCTACCCTATAACCCAAACCCAATCCTTGCTTCCTTCTTTTAAACCAAACCTCAAATTCAAATTCAAATTCTAAAATCAAATCCAACTATCCAATGATTGAAATCCATCAACAAGTTCAAACTCCAAATCTCTTCCTAAACCCTTTGATTTTATTTTATGGACTTAGCCTTAACCAAATCCAAATCAACCCCAATCCAATTGATTTTCTCAATTATCAAATTCAATCTCAAATCAAATTCCAAATCATAAATCAATTCCAAATTCCAAATGATTAAAACCCATGATTAACTCCAAATTCCAAAATCTCTTCTTAAGCCATATGAACCACCTTCATGTGCTTAGCCAAAAATCCTTCAAGCCAACTCAAACTTGGTTGATTTCCTTATAACTCAATCATTCCTTTATTTATGTTCACAAATATAAATGAAAATCTAAATTCAAACCTTTCAAATCAAACCAAATCAAAACCCAAGTTAGCCCTTTTGACCTACATCCCTAAGCTTAATCAAATTTGCTTCCAAATCACTCTAAACTCAAGTGATTTTCTTATAACCTTTTATATCTACATTTATATTCACAAATATAAATTCAAATGAACAAATTCAAACTCAAATCAAACCAAGTTCCCAATTCTAGCCCTTTTAGCCAAACTTTTGAGCTTGGCAAAATGAAACCCAAATCAACTCAAAACTCATGGATTTCTTGATGATTCAATCAATCCTTCAATCATTTATCCAAATATAAATATAACCACCATTATAAAACTAAATCCAAATCAACCTAAGTTAAGTCTAAGTTAACCCTTTTGACTTGAAATTATCATATGAACCAAAACCCATTTGGCTCCAAACCAATTGCAATTGGATTTATATTTCAATACTAAGCTCGTATGTCAGTTCAACTAAAATTGAATCAAACCTTGATCAAGCCAATTGACTCATTTAGACTCACTTGACCTAAAGTGACCTAAAAGGCCTTTTTGAGTCAAGTTCTAATCTAACCCAAATTCGGTTGAACTAAGCCCATAAACTTCAATCATGAATAACAATCATCATGGGATGATCAACCACCTTGAATTGGGTCAAACCAAGTCAAACCTAGCCTTTGACCAAGTCAACACTTAGCCCAAATGAAACTTAAACAAGCTAAAATCTATCATATGCCAAATTGATTAAAACCATTGACTCAAACCCATTCATAATCGATGATTAAACATGACCAAGTCATCAATTGAGCCAAACCAAGCCTAATTGGCCACTTGACCTAAGTGACCCAAATTGGCCTAAAAAGCTAAAATGAGTCGAATCATGATTTAATCCAAATTGATTGCAACAATTGGTTCAAGTTCATTTCAAATCACTTATTGAATTTGACCAAAGCCATGATTGAGCCCAAGTTGACCAATTAGTCAACTTGACCCAACCTCGCCCAAATTGACCTAGAAGTTCAAATTGACTAAAATTAAAATTAAATCCAAATTAAACTAAACCAAAGCCTACAATCATTTTCAATCAACTAATTGAACTTGACTCAATATCTAATTCAACCCAATTTGGTCAAATTGGTCAACTCTAAATGAGTCAAATCCAAACCTTTGAATCTAAATGAGTCAAATCCAAACCTTGACCAAACCAATCCAAATTAATTGAACCAGAAGATCCTAAATCATCACATGAACCTAACCCAAGCCATGTTTGCCCCAATTTGACCAATTGGTCAACCTAGCCTAAATGAACCCATTTCGACTAAATGAAATAAAATGACTCCAAACCAACTTATGGGACCTTAGGACTTAGTCAAACCTGACCCAAGCATGTCCCATTTCATTTCCAAATTAGTCCAAAAGCCAAGTGAACCCCACCAATAGGATTAACCATCAAACCATAGGATTTAAACCTTAAAACCATTGGATCAAAGCTAAAGTCAACTTGCCCATCCCCATGGCAGCTCATTGGCACTCTATGGAACCTTCTCCTGACCCACCTAGCTAACCTAACTCACCCTAGGTCAGCCAAGGACCCTTAGGAGGTTAGTTGACTAACCTCCAACCTAAACCCTGCACCCATTAGATCAAGACCATGGCATCCTTGCACATTGGGTCGATGGTATCTCCCCATCATTCCTACCATCCCTGCGAGCCTTCCTGACTTGATGGAGACAAGTCTGACGATCGAACAGTGGTGAGCCATTGCAAAATGTGCACACGAGTCATCCATCAATGATGGGAAATTAAGAGGTATACCCCCTCAATTTGAACATGAAAATGCACACACTTGCATTGTGAGCTCTCTTAGGTGAATTCTAAAGCCCCTTAGAGCATTAGCAAGAATCCCTAAGCCCTCTCCATTTGGCATTGTCCATTCTTGAGCAAGGCTGAAATAGGGCATCTCATTCCCGAGCAATACTCCCTCTCCAATCAATCAAACCCAAATTCCTCATAGCCACAACATTACCACACCTCATCGAACACAACCAAACCAATTCCTAGGCTCCCAAGTGGCCAGAGTTGTGAGTTTGATTGGAGCTGAAGCCTTCATGTGCATGGATTGGTCAACCGAGCCTCCCATACCAAATCAAGCTCAAAGCTCCTCGATAGGTTCTTGCCTCAACTAGGCAATGCTACCTCCATCGTTGCACCTCCTGACATTAGCTCCGGTGAGATAATTTCTCAAAACCATAGTAATAGGAAAATCGTGCTTGGTCATTTGTGAAGAAAATTTAAATTTCATTCAAAATCGATCGTTGGATGTGTGCATCTCCCTTCCTTGAAGGTGTTGGAAAATTTTGGAGATAATTCGATCTCAGTTGAGCTCAGATTGAGCAAGGGAAGATGGATGGCATCCATTTTTTATCGCTCAAGAATGGGATAGATCACGAGCCATCCATCTCGTGTGATTGAGATGAACAGCTCTGATCAAATCGTAGTAGAGCCTATGATTCCTTTCCTAAATTACGGATCAAATCATGGCCGTCTGATCTTAGATCAGACGGCCCACAGAGATTGAGTCACTATGCAAATGTGACTACTTAAATAGCTAATCTCATCGTGCCATGTGGAAAGTGTGCCATGTCAACCACCACATGGCCCGATGTGATTAAGACTTTAATTAGGGCTAATTAATTAGATTTTAATCCTGAAAATTTCTAAAATAATAACTAATTATAGAAAAATCCAAAAAAAATACAAACTTAGGCTCATTTTGAAGATATTTCAGAGGAGAATCTAGAAAAATTATAATTAATTAATTTTGAATCATGATTTTAGCTTAATTAAAGTTTTATCAAAAGTTTAATTAGCATAATTATATGTTAATTAAGCACTCAATTAATCTCACATTTTCTGTGGATATTTAGGGGGATGACATTTGCCTCCCCTATTTTTCTAGGATTTTATTGATTACTTAATTAGGAAAATCATTTGAGTAAACCCTAATCACTCTCTTAATCCAATTAATAATAATATATAAATAAAAAGTAACTTGATTAATCATTCAAAACATAATTATTTTTGTTGAATAGAAAGATCACTTAGAAAATAAAATTGGGGATACTTTTCTTAATTCATTTTCTAAATCTTCTTTATCTTTAAAAATTAAATTAATTAATGGGTTATTGGAGTGATTAATTGATTAATTAAGTGTATAATCTTCAAAATAAGGAAATCAAAACCTAATTGGATGTTTAAATGATTTAGGGATTAGGATTGAGGCCTTGCCCTTGATCCTTTCCCCTAAGTTAATTTCATCACTCAAATTAAAACATAACCAAAATTTTAATCAATTCATTAAAGGCTTAATAACATTAAAATTAAAGATCAATTCATCCACACCTAAGCATACTTTAATTGATCTTGGGTAGCTCCTTGGGTGTTTAATAACCCAAGGTGAGAGATAATAAAATTATGATTGGCTCATATGTGTGAAAAAATCATAAAAGTAATTAAGTGAGATTTTTTAAGATTAATTAACTATTAATCATAAGCCAATTGTATTACACCCCTTTCATTTCTTAAGAGCTTTGCAAGTTTACTTTTCATGTGATTGCATATTATATTAGCTTATTATTAATTAGTTAATTAAGGTGATATAGGTAAGGGATAATTAATTCATTTAAGTCATACCTTAACCTAATCAAGACATAAAATCAACTTAAACATTCTTCATTAAACCAAACTACTTCACATATGGGAAAATGGGATAGGATTAGCAAACCTCTCTTATATTTCCTAAATCAAATCAAATTCAAAGATAAAAATGTCTTTAAAGAATTTTGGTTCATTTTAAATAGCCTTATTTAATATGATTGTCCTTAGGGATTAATTGGGATGAATGAAATCATGTGTTTACATTCCTTTATTTCTTTCCAATCATGTTAAATATTATTTTCCATATGAAATCATGCATTCATTTCATTTAAAAATTAATTAATTAAATTTTTTTCTTTTATGTAAAATTGTATGTGTTAACTTAAATTAAGAATATGAGTGGCTATTATCACTATTAAACCAAAAACTATTTTCAAAACCTATAAATAAATTATTATAAATAAAGTAATGCTAATTATAAATATTTATAAGCTTGCATGTGATGATAGCATAAGATGTGTAATATGAAGTTCTCTTTTAGTCTCTTGACATGGATTCACATCAGAATTGCAAGTGTATAGTTCATTTGAAAAGAACACATCACTTGCCTAAATCTATTCTTATGCATCTCCATAGGAAGGATTTCATATTACACATGTAAATCATACAACCAAATCAAACATAATTTCTTGCATGATTCCCTATCCATTTGGTTCTTTTTATACATTTATATGTATTTGAGAAAAGTGGTATATTAGTCTAGACATCTCGGGGCTGTGAGGCTTTAAGTAGCCCTAAGTAGGTCTTATACCTAACGCCCCTAGTGTAGATAATCTTATACCTCACTTAAAACTCTTATACATATGCATGCATGATGTGGCTAATGAATGAGAATCAAAAATCAAATAAATAAAACATAACTTTTGCATGGATTTTGCTATCCTTATAGTTATTCATACATTTACATGTATCTAAAAAAAGTGGTATATTAGTCTAGACATCCCGGGGCTGCGAGACTTTAAGTAGCCCTAAGTAGGTCTTGTACCTTACACCCTTGGTGTAGAAAACAATGTCACCATACTCACTTAAAACTTTTATACATGTGAATGTGTATTTAGCTAATGGATGAAAAATCCCTCTTTTCTAACAAAGACATGCATTCATAATTCAATCCACAAATTAAGCATTTAAATCCAAAATACATTTCTTTGCATTCATCATCAAAGTAAGCTAAGATTTACATTGCATGTATATGTATGTTTAAGATTATTCATATGCATGATAAACATGATGGAAAGGAATAAATAAATTTGTGTTATGTGATAGTAATCCATCATAATTAATCCTAAGATGTCTTTCTTATTTAATAGGGTTATTTAAAATGAATCTAAACTTAGGGTTATTTAAAACACATTATAAACATTCACTAAACAAAATTCATTAATTAACTTACCTTAGAAATGACTTAAAGTAGGGATAAAAGAGAGACTCTCTCTCTCTCTTTCCTCTCTTTATATCACTTAGTAGCTAAGTGTAAGCTACATGAAATAAAAGAAAATACTAAGTAAAATCTCCAAATCAACTAAACCAATTAAAGGGAAATCAACCCTTTATAAATTAAATATCTCATACTTAGCAAATCATAACTCTAAAGCCTAGTTAGGACATACCACACAAGCTCTAACACATGCACATTAAGTGAAGTCACCATTTCTAGCTTTATGTCAGGGTGATGCATGGTTTGATGAATGTTTAGTTTTATGATGTATTATTTTAGATTGAATGTTAGGGTGTATGTGCGTAGCCTGAATGTTAGGCCGATATTAGCCTAATCATATTTTATATAGGGGGTTGTGCTTTAAGGGGTTACTGTGATAAAAATATAAATACTTTTGCTGTGTAGGTTGCTTATCCTCTAAGCATAGCCCAAGTTAGGATAGGTGGACTTGGTTACCCATGTGTAGGGTGCTAAGTCCAAATTATTTCTATAACTACTTGGGTTGTATGGTGTGTTTAGCTAACATTTATTTTGCAGATGTTGCTAGATTTACTTTCCTTCCTTTTAATATAATTTGTGCATTAGGACTAGGATAAGTGTTATGGGGATTAAGGATAAACATTGATTATAATACCAAGTCTTATATACCATGTGATACCTTTGGAGCAAGCTACATCCCAATCAAACCAAAAGAAATAAAGAAATGGAGCAAATCAAAAATGAAGGAAAGAAAGGTGAAGAATGAAGAATGGAGGATGAAGAATGAAGACTCCCATAACACTTATCATTTTATAATTATAATTATTCTTTCATTATACTAGGATGTATAAGAGTAGAGCTCGGCTACCCACAGTTCTTTTCGGGTTGTACGATAGTACCAATCGTACCGGCCTTTTATTCTTTTGTGATAGCTTTATAAAATTATTTGATATTTTCTTTATCTTGTGCATTAAAAATAGCATGCCTTTTCATAGTTTCTTTATGATTGGTGATTGCTATGTGGCCTGGATGCAATTAGGCTCTTAAGATAAAAAATAAATTTTTTATCCCATTAACAACTCATAATTAAAATTTTAAAGTAATTCATAACCTCATAATAAAAGCCTAAAAATTAAATCAAGAAAAAAATATTTAACAACCCCTTAGCTCGATGATTCAATATATAATATCATGCATGTCATATTCTTCTACTCTTGCTAAGAGAGGGCTTCCATCTATGCTAGAGAATAAAGACTTAACATGTAAGAGCCTTTGATGGAAAGACTTCTGATTTAGCCCATAATTAATTTCTCATGCATTTAGGCATATAAAATCCTACAGCCTATGTCAAAATAAAAAGTCCAAAAATCAAATAAAATTTGACAAAATTTGCATTAGACTTAAATCATTATTCATGCCCTTCATGATCTAGTCTCTCAGGGAGTGAGTTTAAGGACTTAGTTTCTCTTCTATGTAAATGATAGCTTAACTAGTTTGCAAAGCATATGACTTATATACATGGATTTATAGCGTAGGAGGAGTAAGCTGGCTGCCACTCTAGGTGATAATAAGTCCAACAGTCAAGTGATTCACTCTTTCTTATGGAGGTAAACCTTATGCCCACTTTCACCTTAGATTTAGGTCATGTTTTGGCCCTCACCAAAGCTCCCTAGATTTAAGATCTGAGATTGTCATTTCTCTTTGCAGGCTACAAGTACAAATCCTCACCTCTTAGGCATTATCACAATCTTATATAATAGAATTATAAGCCTTAGACTTCTAATAAAAATTCAACTCAAACAAATAAATTTCCTCAATTATAAATATATAAAGCCCAACCATTGCACCAGACTCCTGTAAGCCAACTCGGTGCGAACTATCCCCGTGCGACCTCCTATCTCTAGGTGCCTCACTTCTTGTGGGTGGGGTGACATAATCTTCCTAACATCTTCCTCTCCGTTAGATATAGAAATAAAATGGAACTTGTTTATGTAATAAGAGGAGAAACTAAATTGGGTGACTCCTCTACTGCAACCTGCAAGACTGTCTCCATCTCTTTGGCTATGTGCATATAATGTCGCTTGATCTTGTGACATCTATTATGGCACTGAGTTCTATTGGGAGGAGCAGTACAGGAACTAGACCCTATCTCAAAGGTAGAGGAGATTACCTTGAAGCCAGGGTAGCCTTCCCCTTGCAGGAAGCCAGTGAGTGGGTACTAGCCCGTACTGGGGTAGTAATGGGAACAACTGAAAGTATTAGCACTGGAGCTATGGCTACTGTGGGAACCTTCACTATCTTCCTCTTCAGTGAGGGAAATTCAGAGTGTGAAGGCATCTTAACATGGATGATTGGCTTCTACCCAGTCATTACATTTCTACTGATGGTGGTGAGGGTTGCCCCCTCTATCAGATGAGCTAAATCAGTCTATGGGAGGCTGGCCTAATCAAAGGCCAAATCCATCCCAAAGGGGAAAGTAAACACACACTTTTGAGCATCTATTTACTATACTGAACTTGAGAAAATGCTAACAGAGACTGAATTGGAACTCTGTAATTATTGGAAATAAACACAAATCAGATTTTTCTATTTTTGATATTCTATTAATTTTTTGAATTTGATTTAGAATTTAAACCCCCCTCCCACTCAACAATTTGAATATGTAAAGTGGGGTATTTTGGATTTAGGAGAGAGATTTTGAATGAATTGAAGAAGAGATTTTGAGTTAGAATCCATTTTTAACAAATTTGTGCATGTTGAAAATGAGTTCAAATATTTGAAGAGATTTTTTTTGCTTCCATTGGTTCATATTTAAATTTGTTTTTTTATGTTTGGGGACCATTTATTTAACAAATTTGAGTTTGTTAAAATAGAGGGTTATTTTGAGATTACTCATTTAGCAAATTTGGGTATGCTAAATGAGTTGTTTGAAAATAAATTTCTTCTTTTGCTTGTTTGCCCATGATGTGAATCATGTGTGAATTTGGATATAAAATATTTACTTAGCAAATTTGTGTATGCTAAATAAAGTCTAAATGTGTTTGATTTTTATTGTTTTGATTTTGAAAAGAAGGATCTTTGCTTAGCAAATTTGGGTAGGCTAAATAAAGAATCCAGTTGTGTTTAATTTTTTTGTAATTTGGGAAAGAGAATCTTTACTTAGCAAATTTGGGTATGCTAAATTAAGAATCCAAATGTGTTTGATTTTTGTGATTTTGAAAAGAGGATCTTTTACTTAGAAAATTTGGGTATGCTAAATAAAGTCCATATGTGTTTTTGGTTTTGATGTTTTGATTTTTGAAAATGAGAACTTTACTTAGCAAATTTGTGTATGCTAAATAAGGTTCAAATGTGTTTTATTTTGATGTTTTGATTTTGAAAAGCGGAATCTTTGCTTAGCAAATTTAAGTATGCTAAATAAAGAATCTAAATGTGTTTGATTTTTTTTTATGATTTTGAAAAGAGGATCTTTACTTAGCAAATTTGAGTATATTGAATTAAAATGTTCATTTGTGCTTTTTGAAAGATGATTCTTAACTATTTATTTTAGAAATAATTCTCCATATTACAATCTTGAAGATTATGAAATGAGGTTGAGTTATGAAAATTTTTGTGCAAGTATTGAAATTTTTGGAAAGTGCTTTTGAAAAGTGAAATTTTTATGAAGGACTTATTTTTACTTATTTGTAGAATGATTGTTACCTTACCATGGAAATGGTAAGGAGGTTCAACAAGGTTTTTAGTAATCTCTTTTTATTAAGTTTTATTTTCACTTATTGGGGAACCCAATAGGGGTTTTAAGACCTATATGGAGTAAGGTCATAAAACCTAAAGGATGTTGGCTAGCTTAGCTTAAGAATGAAATAAACTAAGTGCCAACAGAAAGAAGGATATTCTCAAATTTATATAAAATACAAATCCACTATTGATATTTGAGTTATTATTGAAATCAAAGGGAGATGAGTAGGGGATGCTCATGATACTAGGAAACCTAGTGAGCATCCCAAACTAATCTATGGTTCGAGCTTATATATATTTTTTTTGAAATTTGAGAAAGATTATATGTTTGAGTTGAATTTTATTAAATCTAAGGCTTACAATTCCACAACACAAGATCATGGAAATACCTAAGAGGAGAGGATTTATGCTTATAGCCTGCAAAAGGAAACAACAACCCTGGATCCTAAATCTAGGGAGCTTTGGTGAGGACCAAGGCACAACCTAAATCTAAGGAAAAAATGTGTATATGTTTTATCTCCACAAGAGAGAATAAACCACCTAACTGTTGGACTTACAACCACTTGGGGTGGCCACCAACTAACTCCTCCTATGATTTTAAATACATGTAGGCAAGTCTTACACTTTGCAGGATGGCTAAGCTGTTATTTGTTTAGAAAGGAGACTAAGTCCTTACACACGCTCCCTAAGAGACTAGATCATGAAGGGCGTGAATAAATGACTTAATCTAATATAAATTTTGTTAAGTTTTATTTTCATTTTTGGATGTTTTAATTTGACATAGTCTATAGGATTTTATATGCCTTATGCATGAGAAAATTGATCATGGGCCAAAATAAAAAAGAAGGAGGTGTGTTTCCACCATGGCTCTTAAAGGTCAAGCCATTTTCTCTGGCAAAGGTGGAAGCCCTCCATTAGTAAGAGTGAAGAAATATGATTTTTATGCATGATGTGATACATACAACATCCAGCTAAGGGGTTACTAAATCTTTTATTATCGTAAGTTATGTCCTAGGCTTTTTAAGTGAGGTTATGAGTTGTTTAATTTAATTTTGAGTTGATTAATTAGAATAAAAATTTATTTTTTCTTAAGAGTCTAATCGTATCCAGATCATTCATCAAACAATGAAGAAACTTGGAAGATCATGCCATCCTAATTACGCAATCATACACAAAACATCAATCAATTTATAAAATTAGTGCAAAAGAATAAGAGGCTGATGTGGTTAGGCTCCACCGCATAAACCCAAAAAGGAAAATGGGTAGCCAAGCTCTACCCTTATACAACTTGGATTACAAAAGAATAATTATAATTTATAAGGAATTCATGTTATGAGGGTCTTCATTCTTCATTTCTTCCTTTCTTCATTTCTTTATTTCTTCATTTCTTCCTTCTTTTTAATTTGACTTCGGATGTAGTTTGCTCCAAGGCTTCACATGGTATATAAGACATGATCTTATAACCAATTTTCATCCTAATTCCTCCATAACATTCATTCTAAATCTTAACTGCAAAATTTACATCAAAATGGAAAAGATAAATCTAACTAAACCTGCAAAATAAAAATTAGCTAAACATACCACACCACCCAAGTAGTTATATGAATAATTTGGACTTAGCACCCCACACATGGGTAACCAAGTCCACCTATCCTAATTTGGATCATGCTTAGGGGTATAAGCAATTTGCACATCAAAAGCATTTATATTTTTATTACAGCGCCCATTAAGCATAACCCCGTGCAGAAGACATGATTAGGCTAAGATCGTCTTATCATTCAGTCTACGCACATGCACCCTAACATCCACTCTAAAACATTACTTCATAAAATAAAATCAGGCATCAAACTATGTACCACCCTAACATAGAGCTAGAAATGATGACTTAGCCTAATGTCTATGCCATTTAAGGCTTGAGTGGCATGTCTTAGCTAGGCTTTAAGGTTGAGATTTTCTAAGTGTTAGAGGTTTAATTTAGAGGGTGATTTTAGTTTAAGTAATTTAGTTGATTTGTAAATTTTAGTTGGTGATTTGATTTGGATTGATGAACCTACCCTTAGTTACTAAATGTTATAAGGAGAAGAAAAGAGAAGAGAACTTCTCTTTCATCCCTACCTTAAGTAATTTCTAAGATAGATTCATTAATAATTCATTTTTAGTGAATGTTTTATTATGTGTTTTAATTAACCCTAAGTTTAGATTTGCTCTAAATAGTTCTATTCAATAAGAAAGGCATCTTAGGATTAATTAAGGTGAATTACTATCACATAACACACAACCCTTTATTTTTTTCTACCATATATACCATGCATATGAATAAATCCTAAGCATACCTATACATGCAATGCAAATTTTATCACGCATTGATGATGAATGCTAAGATATATGATTTGGAAATTTGGATATTCCATGAATGCATGTCTTTATTATATAGAAAAGAGGGATTCTTTATCCATTAACATAATGCACATCTAT
The DNA here is from genome assembly GCA_021442155.1 of Cymbidium sinense. Taxonomy (NCBI): domain Eukaryota; kingdom Viridiplantae; phylum Streptophyta; class Magnoliopsida; order Asparagales; family Orchidaceae; genus Cymbidium; species Cymbidium sinense. Next base: position 167,545,867 of record CM038217.1, on the reverse strand, counting down.
GTGTATAAAAGACATAAGTGAGTGCAGCACCATTATTTTCTATGCCAAGGGCGTAAGGTACAAGACCTACATAGGGCTACTTAAAGCCTCACAGCCCCGGGATGTTCAAACTAATATACCAATTTTCTTAAATACATGTAGATGTACAAAAAGAAACAAATGGATGAAAAAATTATGCAAAAGAACTTTGTTTGTTTGATTTGGTTGTATGATTTACATATGTAAATGTGAGGATCCTTCTTAAGTCATACCATAGAAATACATGGGAATAGATTTAAGCAAGTGTTGTATATTTTCAAATGAACTATACACTTTACAAATCTTATTCAAATCCATGTTAAAGGAAGAGAAGAAAACAACATAAAACACATCTTATGCTATAATCACATGCAAGCTTATAAGTATTTATAAGTAACATCACTTCATTCATAATCTTTGATTTATAGGTTTTGAAAATAATTTTTAGTTTAATAATGATAATAGCCACTCATATTCTTACTTTAGCCAAAACATGCAATTTGACATAAAAGGAAATATTTTATTTAATTGATTTTTCAAAAGATATGAATGCATGATTTCATATGGCAAACAATATTTAGCATGCTTGGAAAGAAATAAAGGAATGTAAGCATATAACTTCATTCACCCTAATTAATTCCTAAGGACAATCCTATAAGATAAGGTTATTCAAAGTGAATCAAAATTCTTTAAGGAGATTTTTATTTTTAATTTGATTTGACTTAAGAAATATGAAGAATGTTTACTGGTCCTAACCTATTTTCCCCCTGTGTGAATTGATTTAGTTTAATTTTAGAATAATTAAATTGATTTTATATTTTGTTTAGGTTAAAGTGTGAATAAAATCTATTAATTACCCCTTACTTACACCACTTTAACATAATTAAACAAGTAATTATAAACCAAGATCTGATATGCAACCACATGAAATTTGAATCAGCAATACACCTAAGAAATAAAGGGGCCTAATGCAATTGACTCACAACTATTGATTAATTAATCTAAAGGGTTTAATTAACTACTTTCATAACCATCCTACACATATAGTTTGATTTCAATTTCATTTGAAGCCTCTTAGGTTATTGAACACCTAAGAATGTACCCAAGAATTTAAGTGATTAAGTTCTGGAGTGATTTGATTTTCAGTTCAGTTAATTAACACATTTAATGAAGTGGTTAAACTATTAATCAATTTGCAAATTAATTAAGTCTTTATCCAAATAAAATAAACTTAGGGGAAAATATTGAAAAAGAAATCATAATCTCATTACCTAAGTTCATTCACTATTTCAAGATGATTAACAAGCTTAATTAATGAATTTGTCACCATTTAATAGGTTAATTAATCATTTATTTAATTAAGAGAGGGATTAAGGATGAAATGAGCAATTACCCTAATTAATCCAACAATAAATTTCAACAAAATCATGGAAGGCAGAGGTCATCCCACTAACTAACCCTAGGAAGTTTAAAATTAATTACTAAAGTAATTAATGAGTAATTAGCCTAATTACATTTCTAATAAAATTTAAATTAAGCAAAAATTATTACTCAAAATCAATTGAATGGAATTTTATATTATTCCTCACTGAATTATCTTTAAAATGAACTTAAGTTTGTATTTTTTGGATTTTTCTATATTTAGTTATGAATTTTGGATGTTTTAGCATTAAAAATGAATTAATTAAGCCTAATTAACCCCCTAATCCCGTCAGGCCATGTGGCGGCTGACGCGACATATTTTTTGCATGGCGCAATGGGATAGGTTATTTAAGTTATCACATCTACTGCCAAGTCAACTGGCAGTGGACACGCTTTCTCCATGGGCCACCCGATCTAAGATCGGATGGCCACGATTAATCCCATGGTTTAGGCTTAAACTAAAGGGAGATCTAACTAGATTTAATCATAATTGTCCATTCCAACCACGTGGAATGAACGGTGTGTGATCTATCTCCTCCTAAGTAAGAGATAAATGTTATCCGTTGATCATCGCTTGATCCGAGCTCACCCAAGATCGAATGGAGTTCAAACTCACCCCAAACCTTTGGGGAAGCACAAGCAAGGTATCCAACAACCAAGATCTAATGGAACAACAATTCCTTTAATAAAGGACCAAGAAATTTTTATTTAGGATCAGTTTTGAACAATACCTCACCGGAGGCTATCACTGGCACTTCCAACAGAGGAGGTAGCTTCATCTAGTAGAGATGAAGCCCTATTGACGATATCAAGCTTTGATTTGAAGTGGATGACTCGATTGACTAAGTTCCCCTTCAATGGCAATCAGATTTGATCAAAGTCCTCCTTCCTGTGGCTTGGTGACTTGGGGAACAACTTGATTGAGCTTAATGAAGTCCCTTGATGGTGCTTGCAAAGTGATTTGAATTTGATGGAGAATTTAGTGAGTTAGAATTTGGGCTGGCCTCCCCCTCCTTAGATTAGATGGTGAAGAGCAACTTTGTCATTTTAGCTCAATTATTAGGATTGATTGATCGGTTTGAGCTGTTAGACACTCCATGTGATTCATTTTAGGTAGTAGATGGAAAGAGAGTGAGTACCCATGTGCTAGGTGAGTGCATTAGTGATTCCAAATGCTCAATTCCCATTGGAGGATTTGGATTGGGTCATGGCTAACCCAAACCCATTGGGTCATGTTCACCACCCTCCTTGGTGTTCATGTGGACCATTAGAAGGATGTCAAGTGGCCTTGAGAAAGAAATGACCAAATTCCAAGTGAATTTGGTCATAGGATGCCCTTTAACCTAAGGATAAAATGGTCATTTTGCCTTGATTTTGATTTTGGAAGATTTTAAAAGATTCAAAAATGGGTTGGGCCAAATTTCAAGTAATTTGGAGTTCATTTGGTCTGAATTGGTTCAATTTGACCTATTTAGGTCAAGTTGGGTCAACTTGGGTTAGGTTGACCAATTGGTCAAATTGGGTCAAACCATATGTTAGGTCAAGTTCAAATGATCATTTAGGTTCAATTTGGTTTATATTTAGTTTTGGAGCCTATGAGTATCATTGGTTTGGTTCAATTTGGTTTATATTTAGTTTTGGATCATTTAGGTTTATTTAGGTCAAATGGGTCAAGTTGACCAATTTGACCCATTTGACCCAATTGGATTAGGTAATGGGTTAGTTTAGGCTTGGTTGATCATTTGAATATTTTGCAAGCTTTGGTTTCAATCAATTTTAGTTTGGTTTGATTTCAAGTTGATTTGACCTTTTAGGTCAAGTTGGGTTCATGGTCAATTGAGCTAGGTTGGGCTTAATTGGCCAATTGAAGCTTTAGTCGAGTTCAACAATCAATTTAGAATGAATTTGACCCATTGGTTGCAATCAATTTGGCTTAGATCAAGATTTGATCCCTTTTGACATTTTAGGTCAATTGGGGTCAACTTAGGTCAAGTGGCAAATTGGGCTTGGTATGGCTCAATTGATGGCTTAGTCAAGTTCGATCATTGGTTATGAATTAGTTTAGATTAATGGTTTCAATCAATTTGCCATATGATGGATTTTGGTTAGTTTAGGTTTCATTTGGGCTAAGTGTTGACTTGGCAAAATGCTTGGTTTGGCTTGGTTTGACCCAATTTGAGTGATTGATCATCCTAAGATGATTGCTGCTCACAAAGTGAGGCTTAGGTGGGCTTAGTTTAATCCAATTTGGGTTGAATTAGAATTAGGCTCAAAAAGGTGCTTTAGGTCACTTTGGTCAAGTGAGCCTAAGTGGGTCAATTGGCTAGATCAAAGCTTGATTCAAGTTTAGTTGAACTCACATATGGACTTATGATTGAAATATAAATCCAATTGTAAGTGATTTAAAATCAAATGGGTTTTGATTCATTTGATAATTCCAAGTTCAAAGGATGAACACAGGATTGATTAGGGTTAGTTTAATTTTGGTTGGATGATTGTAGTTTATATTTATATTTAGGCATGTGATTGAAGGAATGATTGTTTGAAGAAAAAAAAATCCAAGGATTTAGATTGATTTGAGAATGGTTTGGCTAAGTTCAAGGGTTTGACTTGAAAGAGTATAAGTTGGATTTTGGTTAGATTTGGATTTTAGTTTTGAATTTAATTTTGGTTATTTGAATTTATATTTTATTCATATTTATGTATATAAATGAAAATATAAATGGTTTATGAGAAAATATTTTGAGTTTGGAGTGATTTGGATTTGAGATAAGTCCATAAGATGAAATCAAAAAGGCTTAGAAAAGATTTTGGTTTTGGAATTGATCATGGGTTTCAATCATTTGGAATTGATTCATGATTTGGATTTTGGAATTGATTTTTGATTTGAGAAAATCAATTGAGTTAGAATTGATTTAAGATTTGAGTTTTTGGAATTGATTTGAAAGAAGGAAGCAAGGATAGGCTTCAAGCTATAGAGTAGGCAAGTCCTCTTAATACCCCTAAGGCATAACTTATTCCTATGGCTAACTCTTCGAAGTCTATAAGGTTAGGTTAAGTGTTCACCTAATCACTAGAAGTGTCTTAAGACTAAGGAACTCTTAGTGAATAGAGGAGTCATATGTCTAAGATGAAGAAATTGAATGCTCACTCTAAAAGTGAGGTCAACAGGTAGTGGCTTCTATCTCTTGTGATAGTGCACTATTCCTTAATATCATACACGATCACCCTAATAAGTATATCTATGGATCTGCGTGGTGTCCCCTCACATATACACACAAAACACACCAAACACCAAACTAAACATCACAACATAAGCTGATGAATGTTATTTGTTATGCTATGAGGGGTTCAATATATCAGATATAATCTGATAGCATAAATTATTTTCAATGTTTATTTTGATCCTTCGGTCCATCCATAGAGGGTTGGAGTTACTATAGGCCAATGCTTACTATATATGGGACGTTCCTCTTAGGAAAATATCACATGATATTGTTTAGTGCTATCAGAGTCGAAGTAAATTATTGTCTATTCCCATTAGCTTTTGCAATAGTAGAGTCTGAATATAACAAGTCATGGAGCTAGTTTTTGAGAACTCTTTGTGAGTTATTACCCATTGTTGCATCATGCCCAGATCTATGTATAATATATGACAGTCATGCCAAGATTGTTCACGGCTATAGGGGCCTATTTCCTTGGACAACACATAGATTTTGTTTGAGGCATCTTAGGGAGAACTTCAAAAAAAAAAAAAGCAATTAGGTAAATGGAATAAGTGATATGGAAACCATGTGTTAGAAGATGTATTAGTCTAGAAACATCGATGACATCGGTGTTTTCAACCAACATATGTATGATATTATGAATGTGAAGCAATAAGCATATGATTGGCTGATCATCCGAGATGTCACTAGGTGGACTTTATCAAATGACAGTGGATTTTGATATGACTTAATGACAACCAATGCAACAAAATATTTTAATGGAGTCTTACATCAAGTTAGAGGCCTACCAATATAAACTATAGTTTATTTGATTTATTATAATATTATATCACTATTTCTTATATGATACACTATTATAGAAGAGTATATTGCATCAAATGAGTCACCCATCGCTACGTGAATTAGACATACCTTGCAAAGATTTAAGAGTGAGGCAAGGCGGTTTTCTATTCCAACTTATATTAACTTTCATGAGTATAAAGTATTTGACTTTAGGTGTCAATCATTCTATGTAGACTTAGCATCATATGGGAGTTGTGCATGTGCTTGTGGCAAACTGCAAGTATACCATATTCCATGTGCACATGCCATAGCTGTATTAGGTCTACGGCATGTTGGTCACCTCCCATATGTTTCACAATATTACTCTATAGAGGCCTTTACAAACACCTATGCAAATTGAGTTTCACGTCATTTCTGAACGATCTACATGGCATGAATTTGATACCAATTATGGAATCATTGAGCTTACACCACCAAATTTCAAATGTAGGATTGGGAGGCCACGAAGTAAAAGATTCATAAATACTATGGATGAACGGGTAATACAAAGTAATCGAATATGTAGCTTATATCATAATGTAGGACAAAATAAATCGAGTTGTCTGTTGAACCCTAAAAACATTAGAAGGTAAATTATCTAGTTAATTTCTTTATTTAATTTAACATAACCCTGACATTTGTGATTTTTCTTCTATAAGAACAATGACAAATGAGTAGGATAGATGACAATGTCGTTGTGCACCATAGACATCTGAGGAGGTTGACTTGGGCCCAACACCACCAGAGGTACACCCTAGCATAGCTTCACTACGAAGTTTGCATAGAGTGGCACATCCAGATGAGGTATGTAATTTATTTTAATTTCATGCTTATGTCACTTTATATATACTGATGTAATTCATCATTAAATGTGTACATGGTACTATACTTCAGTCGAGCGCATCTTCACATATGGTTAGGGATTGACCTTGCACTTGTGTGTGGAAATTTTTATTTTGAACACCATGCAAATCTTGTGGGTACTTATTTAGGTAATCAAACACATCATTAAGGGATAAATATATTATCTTGAAAGATAAACATATTACTATTGACTTCACTTTTGGAGTGAGGAGTCAATCTTTTCATCCTAGATCTAGGAGTCTTCTATACACTAAGACTTCTTTAATCATAGGACACTTCTAGTGACTAAGTGAACACTTAACCCAAACCTAGGGACTTGGGAGGATTTTCCATAGGATTAGGCTATGACTTAGGACTAAGCAAACCTACCTACCCTATGGCCTAATCCATGACTTATGCCTAATATTAAGTCCAAAACCAACTTCAAATCAATGCAAGACCAAACTTCAAATTAAACCAATACCAATTGAATCCCATCTCACATCCAAACTCCAAGCTAAAATCAAACCTATCTTAACCCTATGATTCAATCTTATGGATTTGACCTCAAACCTCCTTCAATCAAACCAAACTCAATTGATTTTCTCAAACCATTCAAATCATCATCTCAAACCCTCATTCTAAATTTATAATCAAGCCAATCAAACCCATTAATCAATCAATTCAATTAACCTAAGTTAGCCCATTTTAACTTAAAATGTCCAAGTGAGCCAAAATTCAATTAAACCCAAATCAATTACAATCAAAGCCACCAATAAATCCTAAATCAATTATCAAACTCAATCAAACTTAATGCAACCTAAAATCAAGTCAATTGACCCCTCACTTGACTCAAAAGTGACCTAAATGGCCCATTTGAGCCAAATTCCAATCCAACCCAAATTGAATAGAACCAACCTATCCAAAACTTCCTACAATGATTATTGATTGCCTTTGATTGATCAATGGTAATCAATTGGGTCAAACCAAGTCAATTTGAACATTTGATCAAGTTGATGCAATTAACCTACATAAGCCAAATTGAACTAAATCACATCCCAATTCAAATCAATTGAAACCAATGGTTCATACCAATCTAAAATCGACCCATGAACATGTCTTATCCATCAATTAAGCCAAACTAAACCCAATTGGTCTCTTGACCTAAGTTGACCCAATTTAACCTAAAGCCAAATTGGGCCAAATCAAATTCTAATCCAAATTGATTGCAACCATGACTCAAATCCATTTCAAATTGATTATTGAATATGAATGAACCTTTAGCTGAACCCAATTGACCCATTTAGCCCAAATTGACCTAAATGATCAACTTGATCTAAGTCATTCCTAATCTAAATTGATTGAAATTAAAGCTTATAATTATCTTTAAATGATCAATTGAACCTAAACCAACCCCTAACCCAAGTCAATTTGGCCAATTTGACCGAATTGATCAACTTAGCCCATTTGACCCATATGAGTTAAATTTAAATCTAATGCAAACCAAACCAAGCCAATTGAAACAAATCATCCCAAATACTCATTTGAACTTGTCTCAACCCATGGATTGATCCAATTTAACCAATTAGTAAACTTGACCCAACCTAGCCCAATTTGGCCTACTTGGGTCAAATTGAGCAAAGCCCAACTAAATAAACTCCAAACCTATTCAAACTTGGCATGACCCATCCTTGGGTCACCATGAGTTAGAACAAATCTAGCCCCACCTAACTCTAACCTGAAATGACCCATTACCCAATGGGTAAAGCCCTCCAAATGGAATAAAACCCACATTTGGGTGGTCAAGCCCACTCTCCTCACCTTGACAGCACCCAAAGCTTCAAATAGATAAGAGGAACACTAGATCACCTGCCCCAAAGCTATTTGAGTAAGTTATGAGCCAAGTGGAGGTGAGCTAACCCACTTCTCCTCATTGAAACACTTGGAAACCAAGGATAGCCACTTCCTCCTCTTGGCAGCCACTCTCCCCTCACTTGGCCAGTCAAATTGAGCCACCTCATTGATTCCCTGCCACCCACAGCTGTTTGCATTGGCCAACCACCTACAAATTGCAGAAAACATCTCCACCATCAGAATGGAAGAGGGAGAGGGTATACTCCACTCATTTTAATTCAAAATAACATATTAAACATCCTTAGAGCACAAACAAGCCAAGGTGAGTCTCCTAGAGCTATTCTTGAGTTCCCAAAACCTCCCCATCACCAAAAACGCAAATCCTAAAATAGTACAAGGCCAATCTCCATCCAACCCCCTCTAAACTCCATGATTTTCAAATTAACTTTACCCACACCTTCACCAAGCTCTGGTGAGGTGGAACGAATCAATTCTCGATTGATTCGAGCATCGAAGACCACTCCAAGTCTAACTACGATGAGTTTTTCAATGATGTTTGATCCACAAAGCCACTAATGAGGAGGCAAGGTGAGCTCTTCTCAATAGGGATTTGTCTCTTCAAGATGAAGCTATCTCGGTCGGTTCACCGTCGATCTTAAGCTCCGATGAGGTAAATTCTAGCAAACCAACATTTTTCCAAATCTTTCTAGGCCTTTGTGAAGGAAAGTGTGATTGTGTATGAATCCCACCATAAGATCTCTTAGATCCCCTCCGTGAATGTTTTGGAATCAATTCTGATGTCGCAAGAGCTCCGATGAGCACAGATCGAGTGGGGGAGGGTAGACGGTGTCCGTCTTCCACTGCTCGGGGGATGAAGGATCATTTGTTGTCCATTGTATGTGATTGGAATGAACAACCATGATTTAATCTTGTAGATAATTTTGATTTAAACCTATAGGAACCATGAAATTAATCCCCACTGTTCGACCTTAGATTGGATGACACAGATGAAAGCGAGTCTGTCATCGCCACCACAATAGCATCGCGTTGAATCATTTAAGTACAAATCCCATGACACCAAGTGGAAAGTGCTGCCATGTCAGACGCCCGCATGGCGCTGATGGGATTAGGGATTAATTAGGCTTAAAAGTATATTTTAATGGCTAAAACTACCTAAATTTATAACTAATTATAGAAAAATTCAAAACTTGCAATTTAATACTTTGAAAAAGTAATATAGAGGATATTTTAATAAAAATGATTTCATTTGATTTTAAATAGTGATTAAGGCTTAATAAAGATTTAAATATTTTCTTAATTAATTTAATTAAGTTCTAATTACTTGGGAAATTAATCTCAAACTTAGCATGTTGATTTAGTGGATGACTTCTGTCTCCCATGATTTTCTTAGGATTTACTAGCTATGTAATTAGAAAATTTTAAAATTTAAACCAATTACTCTCTTAATTAATTTAATGACTAATTAAAATTCTAAATAGTAAAGATTAATTAATTTAACTCCATTAATTACTGATTAATAGTGAGATGATGAGGGTGAGTGATTAGGATCTCCTTCCTAATTACTTTTCCAAATTCATTTCATTAAAGAGAGTTAATTAAAGTGAGGTTTAATTAAGAGATTAATTAATCAATTAACGGTCAATTCAAATCAAATTAAAAATATTAATCACTTCAGTTAACTAATAATGAAATTACGGGTTCCTCCTTATGTGTTCAATAACATAAAGATCCTTATGGAAATTATGATTTACTCATAAATGTGAAATAATCATGAAAATATTTAATTAAATTCTTTAGCTTAATTAATATCTAATCATGAGCCCATTGCATTGGGTCCTTTAGGAGCATTGCACTTTTATTTTTCACATGTTCATATCATTTGAGGCTCATGATTAAATGATTAATCAAATGAAAGAAACATATGAAAGGATAATTAAATTGATTGCTTAATGATTTAACTTAATTAAATTGTAAAAGTCAACTAATTATCTTTCCTTAAACAAATCAAAATTACCAACATGGGAAATGGGATTAAAATAGCAAATGACTCCTGTTCTTTAAGCTTAATCAAAATCCAACAAATCAAATTAAAAAGAAACTTTAGTTTTCTTTAAATAAATTTATTTAATGTGATTGTCCTTAAGAATTAGTGTAGTTGAATGAATCATATGGTTATGTTTGGCTATTCCTTTTCAATAACTTTTAAATATTGTATGTCATGTGATCTCATGCATTTATATTTTCAAATTCAAATGAATCAAATGGAATTTACTTATGTAAGCTTGCATGTGTTTGCTTAATTTTATCATATGTGTGGCTATTATCACTAATAAATCCAAATTTGTTTCCCAAAAGCTATAAGTTGATAACAATATTTGGAGTGATATTAGTTATGAATACATATAGGATTTGCATGTGTTTATAGATTAAGCATGTGAATGTGAAGTGTTCTTTTCTATGTTTATATATAGATTTACATAAGTTTGAATGATAATAAGTATATACCACATCTCGTGAATCAGATTTTAACCTGTGGAGGTCATTTGATTATCTCACTTCCCTAGTTAATAATGGCACATACTTAAAATTTGCATATTTATATTAAATTGGGATAGAGCTTTAATTTACATGTATAAATTATTCAACCAAATAAAATATAATATTTTGCATGATTACTATTCTTGTAATTATTTATACATTCATATATATTTAAGATAGTATATAGTTTGGATATCCCAGAAATATGAGGCTTTAAGTAGCCCCAATGAGGTGATTAGATTATCTCACTTCCCTAGTTTAAACAATGACACATACTTGCTTATATCTTTTATACATGTGTATGCATATTTAATTAAAGAATGAAAATCCTCCTTTTATACTAAAAATACATGCATCCATAATCATTTAAACATACCAAAATGTATTACATGTAAAGGTAATGCTCCCTTTTTTATGTTCATATATAGATTTACATATGTTTGAATGATGATAAGTATATAGTTTGGATATCCCAGGAATATGAGGCTTTAAGTAGCCCCAAGAAGGTCATTTGATTATCTCACTTCACTGGTTAACAAAGGCACATACTTATTTAATTTCATTCCTATGTATATTTGTATTAGAATTTAGATAAAGATTTAATTTACATATATAAATAATTCAATCAAGTAAAAATATAATTTCTAAATGTATGCATCCATAATCATTCAAGTGTGTCAAAATATGTTGTACGTATAGGTATACTAAGTGTTAAGTCATATGCATGTTATGGGTGATGGAAAGAAATGGTTCAATATATGTCATGTGATAATAATTCAACCACATTAATCTTAAGATGTCTTTCATGTTGATTAGGATTCTTTAAGGTTAACCTAATCTTATTTTCTACAAGGGATTGTTCTTAAGGGACTGCTAAAAATAAATAAATATAAATATTTTTTTGCAGGTTGCTTATACCCCTAAGCATAATCCACATTAGGACAGGTGAGCTTGGTTACCCATGTGCAGGGTGCTAAATTTAAATTATAAAATATAATTTATTGGGATTGTATGTGTGTTTAGCTAACCTCTATTTTGCAAATGTAGTTAGATTTAATTTCTATAAAATATAATTTTGTAATAATAATTAGGATTAGTGCTATGAGAATTAGGATGAGCAGTGGCCAAAAGGCTTAGTCCTAGGGTGATGCTTTGGAGCGAATCAAATCAAAAAGAAGAAGGGAAAAAGAAGAAGTGAAGAATGAATACCCCCCATAGCATTTATTTAATTTTGATTGTAATTATTCTTCTATGATTCTGGGTTGTATAAGGGTAGAGCTCGGCTACCCAATTTTCTCTTTTTTGGGGTGTACGATAGCACCCGACCACATCGGCCTTTTATTCTTTTATTGAATCTTTTCATGTTTGATTGATGTTATGTTTAGATTGCACAATAGAATTACATCTTCTTTATAGTTTCTTAAACTTGATGATTGAATGTGTAGCCTAGATGTGATAGACTCTTAGGATAAAATTAATTTTTCAGCCCCAATTAACAACTCATAATTAAATTTTAAATAACTCACAATCTCATATTAAAGCTTAGGCTATAATCAAGATAATTAAAAAATTTATTAACTCTTTAACTATATGTTGTATGTTTCACATCATGCATATCATATTTTTTCACTCTTGAATAGGGATGTGGCATTTATTTTTGGAGGATATGTGTGGGGCACATATGTATAGGAGGGAGACACCACGTAGATTTTAAGGGGTACTTATTGAAGTGATTGGGTACAACATTAAGGATTGGTACACAATCTCGAAAGATAGAAATCACCACCCTATAGTGGACCTAATCACCTAATAAGGACTCCTAAGGCATGATGGGTCTTCGATTGTACCAGAGATCTTTCTCCTACTTTATATGGAATAGTAAAGTAGGGTTTATTTTAAGCCAAGTCTATTAAGTTCCCTATGGAGGCAAGCCCCCAAAGTTAATTACACCATAAAGAATAAAATCCCTTAAGAATACTCTCTATTAAAGTAGACAATTAGGGTCTCTAAAGATTTCAAGTTTAGACTATCAAAGAATTGGTTAGACTTAGAAAATCAATTGGGAAAGTTCAAAAGATGAGACTTATTTTTGAAAGTCAAAGTGAGATGAGTAGAGAATGCTCATGATACTAGGGAGCCTAGTGAGCATCCCAATCTACCTTATAATTGGGCTTTATATATTTGAAATTGAAGAGATTTATTTGTTTGAGTTAAAATTTAATTAGAGAGTTAAGACTTATAATCCAACAACACAAGATTATGGAAATACCTAAGAAGTGAAGATTTATGCTTATAGCCCCAAAGAGAAATAGCAATCTTAGATCTTGAATCTAAAGAGCTTTAGCGAGAGCTAAAGCACAACCTATATATAAGGAAAAAGTGAGTATATTATTTACCTTCACAAGAGAGAGTAAACCACATGATTATTGGACTTATAATAGCCTAGAGTTGCAGGCAACAAACTCTTCCTACACTTTTTAGAACTATGTGGTCAAGTCTTATGCTTTGTAAGATGGTTAAGTTGTTATTTATTTAGAAAAGAAGTTAAATTCTTTAAACCCACTCCCTAAGAGATTAGATCAAGAGTGGTAAGAACAATGTTCTAAACTAATACAAATTTTATCAAATTTTATTTGATTTTGGACTTTTTATTTTGACAAAGGCTTTGGAATTTTCTATGCCTAAATGTATGTTGAAGTTGATTATGAGTCGAATCAAGAGGAGAAAGAGGTGTTCTCCATCATAGGCTCTTAAAGGTCAAGCCTTTTCTCTATCTGGTAAGGATGAAAATCCCCTACTTTCAAGAGCGAAGTAATATGATATTCATGTTATGAAACATTCAACCATTCTAAGGGGTTGCTAAATATTTTAATTATCTTGATTGTATCTTAAGCTTTGTGTGAGGTTATGAGTTTTTTAAAAATTTAATTATGAGTTGTTAATTGGGGTAAAAAATTTAATTTTATCCCTAGATGATGCACATCTAGGACACACATTCAAACATCAATCATAAAGAAACTATGAAAAGTATGATTTTTTAATGTGCAATCTAAACATAACATCAAATAATTTTTTATAGATACCTTAAAAGAATAAAAGGCTGGTGCGATCGGGTACCATCGTACAACCTAAAAAGAAATGTGGGTGGTCGAGCTCTACTCTTATACAACCCAGATTACAAAAGAATAATTATAATTACAAATGATAAATGCTATGAGGGTCTTCATTCTTCATTCTTTTGATTTGGCTAAGAAGTGCTTGCTCTAAAGGCTTCACATGGTACATAAGACTTTATCTTGTAACCAATGCTCATCATAATCCCCCATAACACTTATCTTAATCTTAATACAAAATTACATTAAAAAAAGAAAAGTAAATCTAGCTACACCTGCAAAATAAATATTAGCTAAACGCACCATACAACCCAAATAATTATATGAATAATTTGGACCTAACATCCCACACATGAGTAACCAAACCCACCTGTCCTAATGTGGGTTATGCTTAGGGATTAAGTGACTTGCATAGAAAAAACATTAATATTTTTTATTACAATGGCCCTTTAAGCACAACCCTTGCAGAAAATATGAATAGGCTAATATCAGCCTAACATCCAGACTATGCACATACACCTTAACATTAAGTCTAAAAAATATATTATAAAACAAAACATATATCAAATCATGCACCACCATAACATAAAGCTAGAAGTAGTGACTTAACTCTAATGTGCGTGTTAAGGCTTGTGTGGTATGTCCTAACTAGACTTTTGAGTTAGGATTTTCTAAGTGTAGAAAGATTCAATTTAAAGGGTGGTTTTACTTTAAGTTATTTAAATAATTTGGAAGTTTTAATTAATTTTTTATTTTGTTTCATTTGGCTTACACTTAACAACTAAGTGTTATAAAGAGAGGAAAGAGAAGAAATCTTTCTTTCATGCCTACCTTAAGTCATTTTTAAAACAAGTTAATCAATTCCCTTTAAGGAATGACTTATTACATGTTTTAATTAATCCTAAGTTTAGGCTCATCCTAAATGACCTTATTCAATAAGAAAGGGGTCTTAAGATTAATTGGAATGAACTGCTATCATATGACATTCATTCATTTCTTTCCATCATATGTAACATGCATATGGATTTGTCTTAAGTATGCCGACACACACAACATATGTCTTAACACACTTTGATGATGAATGCAAAGAAGTGTATTTGGAACTTAAATATTTCATTCTTTTTTATTAAATTATGAATGCATGTCTTTATTATATAGAAAAGAGGGATTTTTCAACCATTAGCTAAGTACACATTCACATGTATAAAATTTTTAAGCGAGTGGTGCCATTGTTTTCTACACCAGGGGCGTAAGGTACAAGACCTACTTAGGGCTACTTAAAGCCTCATAGCCCCGGGATGCCTAGACTAATATACCACTTTTTTTAGATACATGTAAATGTATGAATGACTATAAGTATAAGAAAATCCATGCAAAAGGTTATACTTGATTTATGATCCTTTATTCATTTGCCACATCATACATGCATATGTATAAGCATTTTAAGTGAATACGGAGCCATTATTTTATACACCAGGAGCGTAAGGTACAAAACCTACTTATGGATACTTAAAGCCTCGCACCCTCGGGATGTCCAGACTAATATACCACTTTTCTCAAATACATATGAATGTACGAAAAGAACCACATGAATAGGGAATTATGTAAGAAGATATATTTTATTTGGTTGTATGATTTACATATGTGATATGAAATTATTCCTAAGTCTTAACATGGAGATGTATAGGAATAGATTTAGGAAAATATTGTGTTCTTTTCAAATGAACTATACACTTGCAAATCCTTTATGAATCCATGTTAAGATAGGGAAAGAGAACTTCATATTACACAACTTATACTATTATCACATGCAAGCTTATAGATAATTGTAATTAACATTACTTCATTTATAATAATTGATTTATAGGTTTTGAAAATAACATTTGATTTAATAGTGATAATAGCCACACATATTTAATTTAAGTCAACACATGCAATTTGACATAAAAGAAAATATTTTATTTAATTAATTTCTAAAAGAAATGAATGCATGATTTCATATGGCAAGCAATATTTAGCATGATTAGAAAGAAATAAAAGAACATAAGTACAAGATCTCATTCATTCCAATTAATTTCTAAGGATAATCATACTAAATAAGATTATTTAAAATGAACCAAAGTTCTTTAACAAAAATTTTAGTTTTGAGTTTAATTTAATTTAAGAGATGTGAAAGAGGTTTGCTGATCTTAATCTAATTCCCATGCGTGTGAGTTAATTAGATTTAATGAAAAGTAATTAGGTTGATTTTATAGATTGATTAAGTTAAGCATGGATTAAACCAATTAATTAACCCTTACCTATGTCACCTTAAGGTAATTAATTAAATAATTATGAGTTAATATGATATGTAATCACATAGAAAAGTAAATAGCAATGCTCCTATGAAATGAAAGGTTCTTAATGCAATTAGCTCATAACTATTAATTAATTGAGCTTAAGGAGCTCACTTAATTACTCTTATAATTTTCTCACACATGTGAGCTAACCATAATTTCATTATCTCTCACTTTAGGTTATTAAACACCCAAAGCACTACTCAAGAGTTAATTATGGTTGTTTAGATGTGAAGTGGATTTTAGATTAAGTTAATTAAGCTTATTAATCCATTTGATTAAGCATGTTCAAATAATGAATTGAAATTAATCTTGAGGAAAAAGATCAAGAAAGGGGTCTTAATCTCAATCCTTAAGTTCCATATTTGATCACTTAAGCTCTAATTTCTATCTTGGAGATTAATTAATTAAGCAATTAATTACTTCATTAATTATTAATTAATTTGATTTTAAAAGTAAAGAAAGCTTAGGAAATGAATTAGGAAAAAACATCTCAATCACATCCCCTAAGCTACCTTACTGTTAAACAGAGATAATTAGGATTAAATAAATAATTAAACCACTTTTCATTCATTGATTATCACTAATTAAATTAAGAGAGTGATTAAGGCTTAGTCAATTGATCTTCCTAATTAAGCAACCAATAAAATTCCAAAAAATTAGGGGAGCCAGAGGTCATCCCCCCAAACATCCATGGAAAATTTGAGATTGATTGGGTGACTAATTAAGAAGTAATTAAGCTAATTAAATTTTTAATAAAACTTTTTTTAAGCCAAAATCACTATTCAAAATCAATTAATAACAATTTTCCCATATTCTACTCTTAAATACCTTTAAAATGAGCCCTTCTTTGTATTTTTTGGAATTTTCTAGGATTAGTTATGAATTTCCAAAATTTTAGCTGATTTAACCAAATTTTATAAGATATATTGATTTATTTAATTAAAATAGAGCATTTGAACTTCTAAACTCAATATCTTTCAATCTAGCCATCATTTTATCCTAAAATTTTTATGATAAGTAGATTTTAAGTCTAATTTTAATCCTTGAAAATTTCACCTCAATATGATTTACATTTTTAGAGTAATTAATAAAAATTGATTTTTATTAAAACTCAAATTTCACCCAAACTATTCAATTAAATTTGATCATTTTGGATTTCTCTCAGAAAGATGAATCGAACGATCCCTTATTTATGATTTTTTGATAAGTATTTTATTTTTTATGAATCTTTGATGTTTCAGGCATTTTAAAATAATTTTTAAAATTAGAAAAATATGATTTTCCTGCTTTGCCAAGTCAGCATTGCGCGGACGCTGACGTGGTAATGTGTGGCATGCACTGGTTGGATGGCGTAGATCCATGGTTCCACATGGCGGATCCTGATTGGGTTTCGCAGCTCCACGTGGCATGTGGCACCGCGCAATGCCATGCATCATGCGCCAGTTGGACGATGCATTTTTGTGAGCGGGAAAAAGCTGATGTTCTGGGGGATCGAGATCAGGCCATCCGATCATGCGATCGGATGATCCAGATCAAACGGGACAATCTAAAGGATATAATTGCATGATTTGGGCATGAAATCTTAGCATTCCATCCCTAATAAGAGGAGATCGGATGGCTACTACTCGTCTGCTTCCCAACCAACGAAATAGAGCCTATTTGGGCTCAAAAATCTCCTATTTAGGCAATTTTGAGCTCAATTTTCCAACGACTTTCATCGAAAAATACTCCAAATCATATTTGGATAGTGTAAAATTAAAAAAATATGATGGTAATTTAAGGAAACTTCCTAAAATTCCACATAAATTTGAGCAAATGAAAGATCGTACAACCGGCTAAAGTTTGATGAAATAATTTTGCCAGCGATGATTTTCATCAGTGGTGAAGATCTGAGTGAATTCCTAGGTGTGAGAGGGAGCTTTAGAATGAGTTTGAACCCTTACCTCCCTTTGGAATGTCATCTTCACCAATGGTTTCCGCCTCCTCATCGAAAAAACTTTAGTTTTTTATTTTTTAGCTCAAAAATAACTCAAAGAAGGTGAGGAAGGGATGCTCTTTACTTGGGAAAGCTCTTGGGAGCTGAATGAACTCAAGATCTTTTTGAATGACCCTTCTTTTCTTGCTTTGAAGGGGATGGCTGAAACTTTAAATAAATGTCATGGGGAGATAATTATTATGGATGATGGCTTGATTGAGGATTTTGGATTTAGCTCCAAAGTCATCTTTTGCTGCCATATGATCAGCTCCATTGAATACCATGGATGGAAGGGTAGAATGCATGTGATGGGGAGAATTAAATGAGGTTGGGTGGAATCCTATGTGGGATTTGATTAGGTTGGGTTAATTTTGGGCTGATCTCAAATGAGTTTAGGTCCGGTTTGATCAGCCCAATGGGTCATAGCTTGGTTTCAAGAGATTTGGCTCAATTTGGTTCGTATGGGTCACATTGGGTCATGTTGGGTTAAGTTGACCAATTGGTCAAATTGGGTCAAACTAAGGCTTTGGCTAGGTTCAAATGATGAACTAAAGTATTTTTGGTATGATCAATTTGGCTTAATTTGATTTAGGATTGATTTTAGCTCATTTGGAATTAACTAGGTCAAATGGGTCAAGTTGACCAATTTGACCAAAATTGGTCAAATTAGCTTAGGTTATGGGTTAATTCATGTTCAATTGATTAATTAAAGATAAAGGTAGCCTTTTGTTTGAATCAATTTGGATTTAATTTGAATTTTGGATAATTTGACCCTTTAGGTCAATTTAGGCTAGGTTGGGTCAAGTTGACTAATTGGTCAAAGTAGGCTCAATTGTGATTTTAGTCAAGTTCAATAATCAATTTGGAATGAACTTGAGCCATTGGATGCAATCAATTTGGGTTAGATTGATATTTGTCCCATTTTGGTTTTTTAGGCCAATTTGGGTCAACTTGGGTTAAATTGTCAATTAGATTTGGTTTGTCTCAATTGAGAGTTTAGTTATGTTCAATCATTTATTATGAGTATGTTTGGATCAATGGTTTCAATAAATTTGGTATATGATGGGTTTAGGCTTGTTTAGGTTTCATTTGAACTAAAGGTGGACTTGGTCAAAAGACCAAATTGACTTGGTTTGACCCAATTGATTGAAATTGATCATCCTAGAGTGATCAACAATCATGGTGGAAGGTTTTGGTGAGCTTGGTTCAATCTAAATTGGGTTGGATTAGAAGTTGGCTCAAATGGGTCCTTTAGGTTAGGGTCAAGTGGAACTAAGTTGGTCAATTGGTTTGGTTTGGCTTGATTTAGATTTATTTGGACTTATATGTGAGCCTAGGATTGAAATATAAATCCAACTACAATCAATTTGGAGCCCAATACGTTTTGTT
The DNA here is from genome assembly GCA_021442155.1 of Cymbidium sinense. Lineage (NCBI taxonomy): Eukaryota > Viridiplantae > Streptophyta > Magnoliopsida > Asparagales > Orchidaceae > Cymbidium > Cymbidium sinense. The sequence continues at coordinate 167,526,306 of CM038217.1, read as the reverse complement.
TCAATTGAAAGTTTCAAGTCCAAAAGGCTAAGTTAGGCTTGACTTGGGTTGACTTGAATTTGGTTTGATGATTACAGGTTTCATTTATATTTGGATAGATGATTGAAGGAATGATTTATTCAAGAGAAAATTCATTGGTTTTGACTTGATTTGGATATAATTTGGCTAAGTCCAAAGAATTGGCTTAAAGGGCTTAGATTGGGTTTGGATTTGATTTCGGATATAGTTTTGGTCATTTGAGTTTGGATTTAATTTATATTTGTGAATATAAATGAATGAATAATTGATTTATAAGAAAATTGATTGAGTTTGTATTGGCTTAAAGGTTAATTTGCTTAAGTGCATGGAAGTGGGTCCATCTGGCTTAAAAGGGGTTTTGGTTCAGTTTGGTTTAGTTTGATTTAGTTTTGATCATTTGGATATAAATTTCATTTATATTTGTGAATATAAATAAAGTAATATTTGATTTATAAAGAAATCAATTGAGTTTGATTTGATTTAAGGGCGGTTTTAGCTAAGCTTATGAAGGTGGTTCATATGGCTTAGGAAGGGTCTTAGAATTTGAATTTAATTTTTGGTTTAAATCATTTGGAGTCAAATTTGGAATTAGATTTGGAATTTGAATTTGAGTTTGAGATTTGAATATGGGTTTGATTTGAGAAGGTGCATATGAATTGGGTTTAGGCTATAGGGTAAGTGATTTCCATAAGTCCAAAGGAATGGCCTAATCCTATGATTAACTCTTCTAAGTCTCTAAGCTTAGGTTAAGTGTTCACCTCACTAGAAGTGTCTTATAACTAAGGATCTCTTAGTGTCTAGAAGAGTCTTATGTTTAAGAAGAAGAGGGTGAGAGCTCACTCCAAAAGTGAGGTCAATAAGGGAGGGTCTTTACTCTTGCATAATAGGGGAATGCTTGGCCTGTGAGGGCATCCCTTGTAGTGGAGATCACATTCTCTCACTGATTTAGCCAATAATCCAATTTCATCATGCATTTAGGCATAATTTTCCTAAGCCTTTGTCCAAAATATTATGTCATAATTATATAAAAATTAAATTTTTTGTATTTTTAGACTAAGTCATATGCTTATGTTAATCATGATCTAGTCTCTTAGGGAGTGAGTTTAGGGCTCTAGTCTCTTTCCAAATTAAATAACACCTTAAACCATTTTATAATTTCATAAGATCAAACTACATAGTTTTAAATCATATGAGGTGTTAGCTGGCCGGGTGGTTGTAAGTTCAGAAGAGTCAGCCGAGTCTATTTTCTCTTGTGGAATAGACCCTTATGTCCCCTCTCACTTAGATTTAGGTCATGCTTTAACTTTTGTTAAACCTCCCTAGATTTAGGGTCTGAGGTCACCTGTTTCCCTTGAGCTAAGAGCATAAATCATTAACTCTTAGGCATTTTCATAATCTTGTGTTGATGGATTATAAGCTCTAACAATCTAATAAATTTTCAACTCAAACAAAATAAAATCTCTCTCATTCAAATATATAAAGCCTCGCAAAAGGATAGGTTGGAATGTTCACTAAGCTTCCTGGTATCATGAGTGTTTTCTACTTATTTTCCCTTAGATTCTAAAATAAGTCTTCTAATTGAACAATCTCGCTTGATTTTCCAAAATTACCAATCCTTTGATAGTCTACCATTGAAATCTTTGGAGATAATTGATTAACTACTTTAATCGAAAGTGTTCATAGAAAATCTCATTTCTTAGGATGTAATTAACTATTAAGGCTTTCCTCGATAGGGAACTTAAGAACCTGACATAAAATAAAAATTGCTTTACCTTTCCATGTAAAGTAAGGGAAAGATCTCCGACACATATGAAGACCCATCATGCCTTTGGAGTCCTTATTAGGTGATTAGGTCCACTGAAGGGTGATGTTCTATCTTTCGAGATAGTACATCATATCTTAATATCATACCCGATCACTTCAATAAGCACACCCTACAATCTATGTGATGTCCACCCCACACATCCAAAAATAAACCCCACAATTACTTAATAATGACTCGTAAAGCTGATATGTCTTCGATATACTAGAGATTATTCCCCTGAACTACATAGAGATGTAGAACAGGGTTCACAGTTCCCTATAAGGACAAACCCCTATAGTTAATTACATCTTATAAAGAAATGAATTTCTCTAAAGAATACTCTCAATTAAAGAAATTAACTTTTATCTCTATAGATTTCAAAGATTATCTTAAAAGCATGGTTAATTTAGAACTCCAAAAGGAATGTTTCAAGAAGGAAGAGTTCTTTTCAGAAGCTAGATGGGATTGAGTAGGAAATACTTTTGGATACAAATAAACACAGTAAGCATTCTAACATCATATTATTAGGGTTTATATTTTTGAAATTAAGATTATTTAGAATTTTGAGTTGGCATTTTATTAAAAATTTAAGACTTAGATTTTAACTGCACAAAATTGGATGTTTTACAACTTAAGTCTAAAAGTGCTTCAGACATAAGCTAGAGGTTTCTCATAGTATAATTTTTATAAATTAGGGAATTATCGATTCTTTTTCTCACTTGAGAAGATAAATCTATCCCGGCTCTTCTAGGCTTACTTCCCGCTTGGAAAGGATTGCCAACTAACACCACCTAAGCGATTTGAAATCATGTAGGCCAGTCTTATGCAAGTGCAAGATGGCTAGGTTGTTATATTTAGGGAAGAAAGCTAAGAGCTTAAACTCCAGTACAAGGGACTACTCTCATAAGTCAAGCCTGTCCCTAATTGTGCAAGAATGGAGACCCGCTATTTGTAATAATGAAATAATATATATGCATGATATTATAACATGCAACCATTCAGCTAAGGGGTTACTAAATCTTTTATTCTTGATTAAGGTCATACATTTTAGAGTGAGGCTATGAGTTGATTAAAATTTAATTATAATTATTAATTAGAGTAAAATATTTAATTTTTTGAAGAGCCTAATGCATCAAGATTTTATTGTAAAATACAACAAACACCTAAATATACATATTAAATTTATGCAGTTCTATTATGCCCAAAATAAATCAAACCAAATTTAAATAAACAAAATAGGTTGGTGTGGCTTGATACTGCTATACACTCTGGAAAAAATGATTAGCTGAGCTTTGCCCTTATACAGCCCAGCCTAGAACTAAAAATTTGATTTATGGGGTTTTTATCAACTTCTAGATCATCATCTTCTTCAGGGACCTCCTTAGGCTCTACTGAAACCACCAAATGGGTGTAGTTAGCTCCTATTAACCCTAAACCCCATAGATCCTAACCAATTTCTAGGCTAAAGTTATATTTTTAAATTTTGCAATAAAATTCTAAATCCTGCAAAATAGACGTTAAGAAAAACATAAAACACACTAGCAGTTTATATTTTTAACATACAGGCTTAGCATCAGTGATTGTCAAGCTCCATGTTCTATTGGGCTATGATTAGAGACTTAAATAGCACCTACAAGAAAATATTATTTATTTTATATTTATTACAGCGGTCCCTTTTAAGCATAGCCCCCTACAGAGAATAGTATTAGCATAAAAAGAATACCCTAACATCTAGACTAATGAGCAAACAATCATATTCATCCAGTCTGAAACACTACACCACAAAATAAGAAAAGTCATCACATCAGGCCTAACTTAATTCTAAAGTCAGTGACCTAGTATTCTAGGGTGTGAAAAGAAGGCTTGTGTGGCAAGTCTATTTTAGGCTTTATTTCATTTTAAATTTGATTTGAATTTATAATTTATTTTTTTCTATCATTGGATGGTTTCAATTTAAATAATTTAGTTTATTTTAGATTTTATTCTAATTTTAGGTTTACTTTTTTAGATTTTAAAGAATGATGAATAAAATAAATTCTATTATGAACAAAAAAAAATCTCATAAACATCTTAATCATAATAATGAAAATTTCAATCTAAGGTGAAAATTTATTTTAAGAGTCAAACTAAGAACCTAAGTATCTTAATGAGCCCATTTAAATTTATTTGAATGATCAATTTGGTTTGATTAAAGTTTATTTGATTTTATTTGGATTTTAAAGCTTGAGTTTGTTTAACTTTGTATATTTTGATTGATTGATTTTTTTATTAGATGTTTGATTTAATTAAATTTTGATAATTCAATATCCTTTGAATTAATATTTAATTCTTTTCTCTTGGGTTTTAATTTAAGATTTTAATTTATGTAATATTGATTAGATTATTTCAATGTTATTTAAATTTATCAATTTCATATTTTCCTTTAACTTTGATTTGATTTAGTTAAAATATTTTAGCTTAATTAACTTCTTATTTGATTAAAGTTCAAAGCAACTTCTTATTTGGATTCTAATTAGAAATTTGATCATTTGATTTATTGAATTTGGTGATTTGATTTATATATTGGATTTAGTTTTAGGATTGTTTGATTTAATTTAATCTTTTGATTTGACTTAATTGATTTGATTTGTTAAGTTTTATTGGTATATGGATTTGCTTAGGTTAAGTGAATTAAATGCTTATTTTGAGTTTAATTAAATATGATTGTTTGTATCTAGAGTTTCATTTAATTTGACTTATTTATTATAATTTAGTTAATGTCTTTAAATGACAGTTCATGTTTAATTTGATTATTAGACTTATATGTTTAATGATTAATTAATTCAACTAATTCAAATAGATTGAATTGAACCTAATCCAATTCTATATTGAATTGATTAAGGTTTACTTTAGTTTCATTTGATTTGATTTGATTATAATTTATGATCTATTTGATTTCAAGTTTGATGATTAATCAAGGCTCCAATTAGTTTTGTTGTTTATTGAATTTAAGTAATTTCATATGATTGAAGTTCAATGCTTAATTAAGACTTAATTAGGTTGGTTTGTTTCATATAGTTAGCTAAGTTGATGGATAGTCTAATATTGGCTTACTTACTTTTTTTTTGTTTAAAATTTGGCTTAGATGATTCATCAAATTAAAGTTTAATTATAATTCTTTGTCATTTTGATTAACCAAATTGAGTGTTTGCTTTGATTAATGGTTTAGTTGAATATGATTGGATTTTCATAATTAATTTGGTTAGCTAATAGAAGCTTGATTAATGATTACTTCATCTAGATTTATTCATTGTAACTTATGTTTCATTTCATTAAGTATTTGATTGTCTTAGTTTATTTAGATTAAGTTTCCTTAAATGGGTTTTAATTTGATTGCATAACTGAATCAATTATGATTTGATTTGGTTTGATTTTCATTCTTAGTTTAATTTATTCTTTTAATTAGATTTGATTGAATTGTTTCATTTGAATTAGTTTAAATCAATAATTTAATTTAGCTTGCATTAATGTTTTAGTCATATTTGTCTTAAGTTCATTTCATTTGGTTTGATCTATATTAACCTAAGGCATTTAGGTTAAAGTTTGAATTAATTCTTAGATTAGTTTGATTGGAGATTAAAGTTTCATTGGTTTGTTTAATTATGAGTTTAATTAAACTTAAGACTTGATTAAACTTAACATTTCATTATTGATTTCTTTAACCCTTAAGTATCAAAATGATTAAGTTCTTTGATTCAGGATGATGGAGAACTATCCTAAGTGTTTTTGATGTTGATAAAGATTATTTCAAGTTACTTCATGATTTTATGAATTTATGAAAATGTTTTAATTCATTATCCAATTTATATTTACCTAGAGATTTTAGAAATTCAATCATTCACAATCCAAAGAAGGTCAACTAGATTTGAAATTTTTTCTGAAAAGTTGGGTTCCATGCTAAATTCATGATTCCAAAGTTTTATTTTGACTAGATTCATAATTAGAGTGTAATTAAGATTTTAATTATTTCACTAAAACCCAAATTAAGCCTAATTGAGTGAATATTATTTGAGGATTTTATTTTTCATTGATTCCTCTTTGCAAGATGTTTCCAAAGAATGTTCATTCATAATTTTTAAAAATTTGGCTGATTTATTGTGATTTAATTAATTTTTGGTTAATTATTTGAATTATTTAGTTGAATTAATTACCTATTTAAGCCAATTTAGGATTTATTAAGTTTCAATGAGTTTCATTGATGATTTTATGTTCATTAAGGTTTTCTAAGTTAATCTGAAGTGATTTAATCCATTTTAATCATTAATTTAATTTAATTTTAATTTATTTAATTAAAATTGAGGTTTAGGATCTAAAATTTAATATTTCAAGAATTACAATTAAATAATTCATGAAAATTTTTCTTGAGGTGTGTTTTAACATCAATTTTAATTCTCCAAATTTTTATTTCAATTTGATTAATGGTTTATGATTAATTAAGGTTTAATTAATTTTATTCAAAGTCAAATTAAAACTAAAATACCTAAAATAGTTTGGTAATTTTAATTTTAACAGATTCCTCTCATCAAGATGAATCCATAGAGACTAAATTTGTAATTTTTGGATTGTATTTTATTTTTTTAATGATTATTTAAAGTTTTGGGCATTTTCAATATTTTTTTAAATATGGAAAATCTGGTTGTTTTTGTTTAAACTAGTTAGCGCAACGTGGCACTGACGTGGTGGGTCTTTTCTGCATTTGCATGGGTATTTGGGCCACATGAGATCTACATGGATCCCATGTCATGTGGTGGCGAGGACGTGGGATTAATTAGAGCTGTCCAATCATGGATCTAAAGACTCAGATTAAATTCTGATTCCCTTAAGGGATTTAATCAAGCGATGTGGCTAAATCACAACCGTCCATTCCAAATAAAAGCAACAGACAGCTCGGATTTTGTTCCTATTCTCACTAGTGAGAACCGAGAATTGTCCGCCTTTAGGAAACAAAATCTGGTGATATAGGTTACCATTTCACATGATTTTGATTCCAAAATGATCATGGCTCACTATATAACATATCTATATGATTATATCTCAACGAAAAATATATTTCCTTCAAAAAGGACCAAATTAGGCTAAAGAGGTGGCAGTTTGGAGCGATACCTCATCGACATTGATCATCAGCAGCCAAGATGCATCGAGCACCCTCATCTCATTAATACGAAGCTCTTAGATGAATTTCATTCCTTGCCTCCCTGCCAATTGTCATGGAGACCAAGCACCACTCGTCCTTCATGGGCCTTGGTCATTTTCTGGCTCACCGATGGCGGGAAACTCGATGGAGGTTTCGTTTGGGTTCTCCTGCATCCAAGGGAGGTGTAGGAAAGGTTTATTGAGGGGAAGGAGTGATCCTTCCCCATTTTCATGTTTTTCCATGAGGTTAGCCATAGGCTAAGGACAAATTCTGGCCTGTCGGTGGCGAGGGATCTTGGAAAAGGGATGGCTAAGCTCCTCGTTTCTTTCAGGAATATGTTGGAATAGATAGAATGAGAGTTCGAGCTCTTCTTCCTTTTCTTTCTATCTTAGTTGTGAGCTATGGCTAAGGGAAGTTTTGAGATGGTCAAAATCTTGTTGGCAGTGGCTAGAGATTTGGGAAAAGGGGTCGACTCACCTCCTCTCTTCCTATGGAATGTGTTTGGGTGGATGGCCTTCAAATCCAAGCTCTCCTTTTTTCCTCTTTTTTTTTCCTTGGCCTAGAGCTATGCCATGGAGAAGTCAATTTTGGTTGGCCATGGTGATTGATATGCTTGTCCTCTTGTTTCCAAAAGTCTAGCATTTTAGCTATGAGATTAGCATCATTTAATGGGGGAGTGGGGAGGAGATGGGTTTGGTTGTCTTCATCCATGAGTGTTTTACATTTCTTACCTTTTCACATGACTTCCACACCATCTTTTAATTCACTTTTCTATCTTATAGTTTGATTCCATCTATTTAAATTGATCCCAATATAGATTAGAGAATGGTTTATGTTTAATTGAATTATTTTTTTTCTATTTCATCTAAAATTACTTTGAGTATGATTCATGTCACTTCATTTCAATTCACTTTGGATTGATTTAGATTAGTTTGTATTAAATTCATTTGATTAATTAACATTTAGATTTAAATTTTGATTAATGTTGATTGTTCAATAAATTATTTGAAGGCCAATTAATTCAAATTTTATGGGGTTTTGGTTTAATTTATGCTAGGCTTAATCTATTTGATTCAAATAAGTCAAATTGATTTCTCTAGCATGATTACTCACTTGATAATTTAGATTTGATTTTAATTATATTTTATTGATCATTTTTAATATTTGTGCTTAGTTGGTTTCATTTAATTTGGATTAAGTTTTGATTTCAACTCAAATTGACCCATTTTGACTCAAATGGGATAAATTTGATTTAGTTGAGTCAAATGTCTTGTTTCACATATATAAGATGTGTTTAAACTCTAATCATGTTTGATTAAGTGTTCATTATGATTTAGAGTAATTGATTTCATTTGATTTAATGTTAATTTTGATTTAAATCAATTTTAACCTAAATTGGGCTTAATGGGTTCACCTAGGTCAAATGACCGAATTGGTTAAATTAAACCCAAATACTTATTGAATTGATTCATTATGATTTCAAAACAATTTTTGGAGCACTTGATTTGAATTATTTATGATTTAATTTTGGTTTGAGTTTAATAGAGTTCATTTGGGCTTATTTGGGTTAAATGACCCAATTAACCTATTTAAGAGTTTATTGGGTTCAGATGTATTTAAACATATTTATTTAATGATTTTGAGCCTTTGGAGTAATTCAATTTGACCAAATTTTGGTTTGTTGACTTTTGACTTAATGGGGCCCTCATGAATCAACTCTAGGTCAAATGAACTATTTGTCACTTAAAACCTCATTTAGATTTATTTTTGAGTTTATTTATATTTATGCATTGATTTTGTCTTTTTGATTCGATTTAATTTGATTTAATTTTGATTTAATATGATTTTATTTGGACTTAGGTGATTTTGAGCTTAACCTATTTAATTAAGTTAATCAACCTAATTACCTTAATCTAAGCTCCATTGAATTTAGATTTTAATTCAAATATATTTGATTTAGATTTCTATTGAGTTTTGTTAGATTTGGATTTAATCTGGGGTCATCTGATCCGACTGGATTAGGCCAGGTTCTAAAAGGATCTATCAAGATGACCTAGCCTTTCACTTTAGCATATTGTGTTTGACTCGATTTCAAATTTGATTTTAGTTTCAAGTTTTATAATTTGATTTGATTTGTTATTTTATTCTGATTTGTTTACCTAGTCATTAAGCATAGTGTCCTAAGTTCCTAATTGGGGAACTCCTAATCTAAGATTAGGGGACCTAATTGTTATGATTATGAATGATATTAACCTCACCCGAAAATGAGAACAACATTGTGCACGATTAATATATGGTCTTAGAGTTGTAGGCTTAAATTATATTAGACATCTATAGTTAATTAGATTAGATCACCACCTGTTGACTACTTTAGTTGACCATTGGTCACCACAGACCAACACTTTTCATTTGTCTATATGTGAGATGACTATCACATTACAAGATGTAGCCATACTTTTAGGGGTTAAAGTAGACAGCCAAGCATTTACAGGATCCATAGTGGTAAGTGTAGGTAGGAGGTGGGAGTTATGGATTGACTGTTATGATGATTTATTAGGCACCCATCCATTCCAGATATACTGTACTACCATCTTGATGATCCCACAATCAGTAGCACATTTCGCTTGGGCTAGGCGAAGGCATAGACTTGCCCACCACTCAGATGACTTAAGTGGACCTTTAGACGTGAGTCATATGTAAATTTAGATGAGATCACCTTTTGGAGGCATGTTCGAGCATACATTTTATTTCTTCTAAGTCGTTTCCTAATTCCAGACACATCAAGATCAGAGATTCATTTACAATATCTACCCATTATAGATGATTTGATTGTTTTCTCCCAGTACTTTATAGAAGCACCCATATTAAAAAATTTATATAAGGAGTTGAACGAAGTGACGATGCCTAGGAAAGTAAACATGATAGGTTGTCTACATTTACTACAGGTGTGGTGCTGGGAGAGATTTCACATTTGCAGACCCACTCATCAACACCCATATCTAATTGACATTGATGGTAGGAGTGTTGGATTCAGGTATATTCTGTTTCTAGCAATTTAAATTTTTACTATTACCTTTTGCTCCTAACATGGTAATTATTACTTTAACTGCAGGTGGAATGAGTGTCACATATCACGAGCAGATAGCCACTGCGTGTCTGAGATGAGTTTGGTGATATCTGGAGTCGGTATGTTTTAACTTTCTTTATTATTGTATATGGCTTTCTTCTGATGGTCTAATAGTTGTATATTTTTGTAGGTGACTTGGCAATCGTACGGTCATCAGATCTTCTTACGTGTTTCCTACTTGTGCACTGTTGGTTCTGACATTTGGGAGGCTAGAGTGCCAGTGATATGTTGGCATCGAGTTGAGTGGCACTTACGGGAGTGAGTGGCCAGACAATTTTGTTGGGTGCCCAAAGTAGAAATGGAGTTGATGGAGGTAGGTTTCTAGCATGTTGATGGTCGTGGGAAGGGTGGTATTGACTTGTCCAATTACCACTGATGGTACATATAGATTTGGGATGACATGGAAGCCTACGTTGTTGTTCGCGATGACTCAAGGATATATGCTTAAAGAGCAGTCGCCCGTTACATACGGTGGTAGATCATGGGCGATACTATACTTTCTTCAAGCTCCTATAAATCCACCAAATACATATTACTCGAGGTCACCTGTAGAGCGATTCATGATATGTTTGAAAATTTTGTTTATTTATGAACAATAACTTAGCTTAAAATACTTTGTTAATCTCAATGACATTTCTCTTTGCAGTGTGAGTGGATTTTAGAGGTAGAAGATGAGTTGCAGCCGTACTTTGGTGATCAGGATGATAGCCCAAAGCAGGGAGTCATTACTAGGATTGAGAAGTCGTGCAATAGGATGTGATAATCAGCATACTTCTTAGATGTTCCATCTAGAACAAATGACTAACCAGAGGATGTTGGAGATGTAGGTCTGAGTCACGTGGATCCTCGACCATCCACCTTTAATGTTCTTGCCTCTTCCATGTACATGGTACTGCCACTTCTTGCATACCTAACTTGGACACCGTACGACTCGTAGTGGGTAGGATCACATGGTAGCATCTCTGGGAAATCACCATTTACTCCTTTAGCATTCATCGGACCTGGACCATCTTGGTCGTGTGTGACCCAAGGTAGAGGCCCATCTATAGCACCATAGGAGTCATAGTATTGGATTCTCATTGCCACTCCACCCCCTTACAGACAAATGTTTGGGAGCTTTAACTAGTTCACAGCTACAGGAGCAAGAATGACTTATCTTGCACGGCAGGCAAGATCAACAGCGGATGATACTCAGTTGAAGCACCGGATGAATGCCTGACTTGACCACACCAAGCACAGATCACTCCGGTGGTTGAGCCATACCACTAACAGTAAGTGATAGTTGAACTCAAGCTGCATGACATATATTGCACTTTTTTATTTTAATTTACATATTTCAGTATGTCGTATTAGACTTCATTTTCAATTGTTATTTTTTTAGATGTGATAATGGTTTTAGTTTAGTAATTTGAGTTTTTTTTTTCTACAACCTCTTCTTAATTTTAAAATATGACATTTAGATTATATGTAACTATTTCCAATAAATTTAATATCAATAATTAAAATCATACTAATATTTTAATATATTTTTAATAATATTATTTTATTAACATTATAAAAAAAACTTAGAAAATTATTTTAACTTGATCTTTTTTTCTTGAAAATCTTCTAACATAATCAACAATTTTAATCCAACTACATGATAAATTTTAAGGCTCTCAAAAAATATATAAGTACATATTATTAAATATTTATTATTTAGTTTAAGTTTAATCTAAAATTTCTATTATTATTAATTTATTTTGAATGAAATTCATTTTATAAAACAAGAATTTTAAATAATAATTAACTTTCTAAAATTTAAATTTGATTACTTATATTAATTAAAATAATTAAACTGTATAATCATAATGTTAATAATTATAATAAATATTATAAATTTCATATTTAAAATATATATAATATAATGTCTCAAATATATTATAATAATTAAAAAATAAATAATAATAAATAAATTGTATAAATGTAATATTAATATTTATAATATATATTAAGTTAATGGATAAATAATAATAAATTATCTTTCTTAACATACAACAATAATAACAACAAGCCTTTATCCCACTAAGTGGGGTCAGCTACATGAATCAATCATCTCCATTGTGTCCTATTATGTGTCAAATTCTCATACTAAGGTCATTTTTTATACATCTTAACCAAGTCTTTTGTTACACCTACCTTTTCTAGCAAAAGAATGCATCTACTCTCTAGCGGGTCATCGGAGATTGATTTTATGTGGCCAAACCATCTAAGATGACTCTCTTTAATCTTATATGGCACTAGAGTTACTCCATCCTTTTCCCAAACATACTCATTCTACATTTTATCTCTAAGAGTAAAGCCACTCATCCACCTGAGCATCCTCATCTCTGCAACACTTAACTTAGTATTATGCTTCTCTTTTATTGGTCAACATTTTGCACCATAAATCATTGCAGGTCTTACCACCATCTTATAAAATTTTCCTTTAAGTTTGGTACTTTTATCACACAATAGGCCGGTCATTCCTCACTTCAACCATCCAACTTAAATTCTTAATAACATCTTCTTTTCACCATCATTTTGAACAATAGAGCCTAAATATCTGAATAAATCACTCTTTTTAATGACTTGTTCACTAATGTCACACTATCACTAGAACTTCTAAATAAATTACACTCCATATATTTAGTTTTAGATCTACTTAAACAAAAAACCTTTAGACTCTAGGTTGACCTCCATAATTCAAGTTTCACTTGGACTCCCTCTAGTCTTATCAATAAGAAGAATGTCATCGACAAAGCATACACCAAGGTACATCTTTCTATAATGCCTAGTAAGACATCCATAAAAAAAAAAAGATAAGGGCTTAAAGGCTTGATGTAATCCGAAATAAGAAAATATTTTGTCAATCCTCCTTGTGTTTGGACACAAGTAATAGCTCTAGTATACATATCCTAAATGACTTGAATATAACCAATATTAACTCCTTTCTTTTATAGAACTCTCCAAAGAACATCTCTTGAAACTTTATCATAAGCTTTCTCTAAATCAATAAATATCATATACAAATCTTCTTTACTTTCTATATACTTCTCCATCAAACCTCTTAACAAATGTATAGCATCCATAGTAGATCTACCTGGAATGAAACCAAACTAATTGTGAGAAACTTTTGTATGACATCATAACATATGCTCTATTACTCTCTCTCATAATTTTAAAGTATGACACATTAACTTAATTCCTCTATAATTTGCACACTCTTGTGCATCACCTTTATTCTTAAATATAGGAACCAACAAACGCTTTCTCCACTCATCTCACGTCTTTTATCTTTAAAATAATATTAAAAAGATTTGTAAGCCAAGAAATTTCTTAAACTCCTAAACATTTCCACACTTATATTGGAATATCATCAAGTCCTAATATTTTTT